>CM056050.1:223608716-224244786 GCA_029574335.1 Rana kukunoris | reverse complement strand
TTGTACGCAAAAAAACATGCATGCTCAGAATCAAGCAGAAGAGCCGAACTGCCTATTGAACTTCATTGATCTCGACAATGTGTATGCAAGACAAATTTCAGTCGTTTTCCTGCTGAAAAAAATCACGATCGTGTGTACGAGGCATTAGAAAAGGCAAGATTCGTCAATATCTCTATGGGACTCTGAAGTAGACAGCAACGGACATGTGAGTGGAGCAGGAATTTACCTCCCCCTGTCTTGTTTGCCTTTTATACTGTATATCTGGTGTTGTTTCTATCTAGCTGGAGAGAAGTTTGGAGAGAACATGTTGATTTGTTGCTTTTCAGTTGAAAAGACTTGTTTTTCTTATTTTACAAGTAATGCCTTTTTTCTGTGCAGAGAGAGAAAAGGGACCATGTTTAGAGGGAATGCAACAAGAACTTCACAAATCAGCTGCTGGGCCTGTGAGGAGCTGATTACTGTCCAGGAGTTGTCCTCTGTGTCTACGATTGGTGATTTGAGTTATTGTCTATGAAATAACCCCTGTGTTGCTTCCCTGAGACTTCAAGAGTTATCCTCTGTGTCTGAGAATGTGACTCATCCGTGTGTTTCATCTGAAAAATACATTTATTTAGCTACCACCGAAATTCGTTTTTATTTATTTTGTTGTGTTAAAAATGCATTCGTAAACGAAAATACAAATTAATTAAGGTTGAATCTGTCAATTGAAGGCTTATGGTGTCTGTCGGATGTTCTAAGAAGATTTGACAAAGCAACTAACCTGTACGATGCCATGGTCAAACATTTCTGGTCAAATGCTCCGCCCACAAGCTATAGAAGAATTCTAATGTTGTTTGACTAGTAATGATTATAATTATTACTTATTATTACTAGTCAAACAACATTAGAATTCTTCTATAGCCTATGTCCGCTCGTGGCGATCGTATGTTTTTAACTGCTTCGTCGAATCTTGTCTCTATAATGTCAAATCTTTTCTCTATATGTCGAATAATCTTGGACTAATAGAGTCAGGATAGGCACATTCAACTGCAGGTTCGATAGAAACAGATCCCTATTGTCACAGTCATGTCAAATCTTCTATCTATCTATATCGAACTGTTTTTGCAGACGATACAAAAATATAATGGATACGAAAATAAAGATTTTTACTGTGGATCTTTTGGATCTCGGATTCTGCGCATTCGCTTATCGCTTTGAAAATCACAGAAATTCGGACAAAAATGCCAAATGTTTTCTATTTATGTGCATCCAGTCCAGAGATTTATTCAACACAACTCTGACTGGCGGAGCAGAAGACCTATTTTTTTTCCCTGCTGAAACTAAGTAATGTAAACAGAGATGGTTTGTTCCTTACATACATTCAGGTCCATAAATATTGGGACATCGACACAATTCTAATCTTTTTGGCTCTTTACAACACCGCAATGGATTTGAAATTAAACAAACAAGATGTGCTTTAACTGCAGACTTTCAGCTTTAATTTGTGGGTATTTACACGCAAATCAGGTGAACGGTGTAGGAACTATAACAGTTTGTATATATGCCTTCCACTTTTTAAGGGACCAAAAGTAATGGGACAGATTAACAATTGTGACAGGAAGTCAGGTAAATCTGTGGGTGTTGTGACAGAAGGGAGATACATTTCTGCCTTGTTTAGACAATTCACCAATTACTATTAGGTGTCGGCTGCAGAAATAGCCAGAAAGGTTTAGGGCGTTGAAAAACTTCAGCTGTTCAGAATGAAGCAAATTAAGGCCTCTATAAGACATCCAAAGGATGACTACTGATTGCTGCATCCTGAGGCTTTTTGAGTTAAGGAGCAGTCAGAAAGACTTCTGAAGAGATGAGGTGGTTGTTGATTTTTCTGTGTGAAAAAAATCAAAAAGACTATTGTTTTTCTGCTGTATGACCAGCAGTGTCTGCCCAGCAGTAGGCTGTGCCACACTCCATAGGTAGGTTCCTGTGTTGTGAAGATAGATGGCCCAAGTGGCAAGGGTTTATTTTATGTTTTGTTTTGTTTATGCTGTTTTGATGCTTGCACTTGTATCCAGCAATATGGAAGAATAAGCCATATCCTTTGTTTTCAACCATCCTCAACTGCCTTTCTGTATAGTTCAGCGTGTAGTGACCCATCCAGGGGGTCACACACACCCGCTACCGAGCTAATCCCTCACACAATCCTAAATCAAACTTTCTCTTTTTAATACTTTGTTTCAAATCCTTTGCAGTCAATTACAGCCTGAAGTCTGGAACGCATAGACATCACCAGACACTGGGTTTCATCCCTGGTGATGCTCTGCCAGGCCTCTACTGCAACTGTCTTCAGTTCATGTTTGTTCTTGGGGCATTTTCCCTTTCAGATTTTGTCTTCAGCAAGTGAAATGCATGCTCAATCAGACTCAGGTCAGGTGATTGACTTGGCCATTGCATAACATTCCACTTCTTTGGTTTCTTTCGCAGTATGCATTGGGTCATTGTCCATCTGCACTGTGAAGCACCGTCCAATGAGTTCTGAAGCATTTGGCTGAATATGAGCAGATAATATTGCCCAAAACACTTCGGAATTCATCCTGCTGCTTTTGTCAGCAGTCACATCATCAATAAATAAAAGAGAACCAGTTCCATTGGCAGCCATACATGCCCACTCCATGACACTACCACCACCATGCTTCACTGATGAGATAGTATGCTTTGGATCATGAGCAGTTCTTTTCTATCTCCATACTCTTCTCTTCCCATCACTCTGATACAAGTTGATCTTGGTCTCATCTGACCATAGGATGTTGTTCCAGAACTGTGAAACCTTTTTTAGATGTTGTTTGGCAAACTCTAATCTGGCCTTCCTGTTTTTGAGGCTCCCCAAGGGTTTACATCTTGTGGTGAACCCTCTGTATTCATTCTGGTGAAGTCTTCTCTTTGTTGTTGACTTTGACACACATACACCTACCTCCTGAAAAGTGTTCTTGATCTGGCCAACTGTTGTGAAGGGTGTTTTCTTCACCAGGCAAATAATTCTTCGGTCATTCACCACAGTTGTTTTTCGTGGTCTTCTCGGTCTTTTGGTGTTGCTAAGCTCACCGGTCCATTCTTTCTTTTTAAGGATGTTCCAAACAGTTGATTTGGCCACACCTAATGTTTTTGCTATCTCTCTGATGGGTTTGTTTTGTTTTTTCAACCTAATGATGGCTTGCTTCACTGATAGTAACAGCTCTTTGGATCTCATATTGAGAGTCGACAGTAACAGATTACAAATGCAAATAGCACACCAGAAATGAACTCTGGACCTTTTTAATCTGCTCCTTGTAAATGGAATAATGAGGGAATAACACACACCTGGTCATGAAACAGGTGAGCAGCCAATTGTCCCATTACTTTTGGTCCCTTAAAAAGTGGGAGGCACATATACAAACTGTTGTAATTTCTATACCATTCACCTGATTTGGATGTGCCCTCAAATTAAAGCTGAAACTCTGCAGTTAAAGCACATCTTGTTCGTTTAATTTCAAATCCATTGTGGTGGTGTATAGAGCCAAAAAGATTAGAATTGTGTCGATGTCCCGATGTCCTGTATGACTGGACAATTAAGGAGAAGCAGCAGACTGATTAACTCATCTTTCTGTCACTCTGCTATCTACTTATATTAGGATTTCCATTGATGGCATAAGTAGGTTTGGCTTACTTTCTTACTCCTATTGCTGCTATAAGTCATATGCAGCTACTTACATTTCTTGCATTTAAAAACATACATTTACATGTATTGATAAATGTGCCTTTTATATCTGCTTGGAGTTTGGATTTAATACAGCTTTTCCTTGAGTTTTTTCTAAAGAGAAAATACTTATTTTCACACTCTAGCAGTATGACAGTCTGTTCATACAAATCTTATCCATAAGGATAGCAGAATGATGAAATAAATATATAGGGTAGCAATTTTCTTTTCAAAATATAGCCATCTTAGGTCTTCTTGAAAGGAATGGTTGAGTAAAAAAAAAAAGGAATGGGTTTGGTTAACTTTATTATTTTTTATGATGAGGTCTATTAGAGTAAGATCTCACTTTAGCTTCCTTGTCAGCCCATAAAGTGCAACAGTGACAAACCTGAAATGGAAACTACGGCGTGACATTTCATGTAACTGAAATCAATGGAATAATGCCACTGTGTGACAATGAAATCTTCATTGCTAAGAAAAAAGATCTCAAGCAGTAGAGACAAAATCATACGGTTCACATTTAACTTAATTAAATTAAAGGGCAACAGACATTCTTGACCCTTGGGACTGTGAACTTTCTAAAGTTTTTTTTTTTATTCTTAGATGGGCTAGCATGCTTGCAGTGTTTTTTCATGCAGATTATGATCATTTTTGCTAGCACATACAGGAACATCCATATGCTACTGACATAGGCCTATATTTCTTTATGGAATTTCAGTTGGCTGTCTTAGTTATTCCAGATTTACCTTCTCTCTCATGCCCCGTACACACGATCGGAATTTCGTCTGACTTTTTCCATTGGAAATTCCGACCGTGTGTATGCCCAATCGGAAATTCAGAGGAATTCCGTCAGAGTTTAGATAGAGAACGTGTTCTCTTTTACTCCGATGGAATTCTGTCGGAATTCCGATGTGATTTTGGCCAGTCAAAAGTCTGACCGTGTTTACAGGGCACTACCCTTAAGCCCTGTACACACGACCCAGAATCTTGTCAGGAAAAAAACTTTGTTTTTCCTGACGAGATTCTTGGCAAGATTCTCTTGCTGGCCGAGTGTACACACACTTCATTTAAAAGAACCGCCGTTCTTTTGAATGGCACGAATGCTGTGACGTCATCGACTATGACAAGCATGCACTTGTCACATTCTATGCGGTCGCCACCATCTTGCTACACCCTACCTATGCCTTGGAAGCTACCGCGCATGCGTCAAAGTCATTTCGAGAATGCGCTGGTTTCCACGGCGACAGGTAACACTGCCAAGAATCACGATGAGAAAATAGGGAGCAGGTTCTCTATTTTTCTCTTCTAGATTCTGGGCAATTTTTTAGATGAGAAACCTCAAAGCCTCGTACACACACATTGTGTACTCGGCAAGAAAGCTCTTCCGACAGTTTTTATTGCTGGTTCTTGCCGAGAAAATCGTGTGTACAAGGCTTTACTTTTAGAACAGAAAGCAAAGGGAAATCCAACACGGTGGTGAAAAACGGTGATGAGGTGAGGTAAATGAAAGTCTTTCAACAGGGCACATTAAAGGAGTTGCATTTCAAGAAATATCTCTCTTAGGGGCGTGGCGTCTGAGCTCCGACATGGACGTGTAGTCTGAGAGCTCCGCTCTGCCACCGGAGAGAAAAGACCGATAGCCACGGCCGCCGGCGACTTTCGCGGCTAACAGCACATCCACCGACTCCCCACACCTCGCGGCACCCGCGGAGATGACAAGCCAGTGCAAGAACAAGCAGTCCCCGCAGAAGGTGACAAACTTCTTCGCGGCGCGCGGACCCTCACAAAATGGCGCCGACTCCAGGGAGCCGCGAGTCACGCCAGCGCCTGTCTCCCGAGCTATGCAGCAGAATGCTCAGCGGGGTTCTTCATCCTATAGCGGCGCATCTTCTGGGGACTCCAGCCCCTCCACAAGGAGTCCAGTTAAACAAAAAATGAGGACAATATCTCCTAACAGGACACCCGGGGACCCGGACATGGAGGTAAGCAGGCCTCACAGCAATGAAGGGCCGCAGCTGCTAAATCCACCAGACCCCATAGCACAATTCCCCACATCAGACAGGCCTGTGTCAGACACGATGCTCAAGGAGATGTTGATGTCCCTTAAGGCCTCCCTACATGCAGATATGACAGCCGGCATTAATCACTGTCAGAGGGAGGTACAGGCCTTAGGAAACAGGGTGGACCAGGTAGAGCAATGCGTGAGTAACCTCACATCTTCCTTCAACACGATGGTGGATGCCCATAGCAACCACAGCGATGAAATTACCTGGCTCAAGAACAAGGTGGCGGATTTAGAAGACCGTTCCAGAAGGAACAACGTTAAAATAAGGGGGGTCCCTGAAACAGTTCCTGATGCACAACTCCTCACTTATACACAGGCATTCTTCTCCACCTTGCTACCCTCCCTGTTGCCGCAGGATCTTATTGTGGATCGCATACCCAAGCCCTCATTCCTGCCAGATTCCACACCCAGAGATGTACTGCTTAGAGTGCACTTCTACCATGTAAAAGAGCAGATTATGATGGCATCGCTCAGGGCAGAAAATAGACACCCACCGTACGCTGACCTTCAGCTGCTCCCAGATCTATCCAGACATACCCTGCAGCAACGCCGCAACTTGGCGACCATAACTAAGGCGCTGAGGAACCACAATATCCCCCACAAATGGAAATACCCTGCGAAGCTGTCCGCTACTAACAACGGCACATCAGTCCTTATCTCCACTCTAGACGAGGGTCTGGCGGTGCTACGCCAATGGGGCATCTTGCCAAGCCATTCATCACCAATTGCGCAAGCTCAAACACCTGGTCCTATGCAGGATGGATGGCAGTTAGTCACAAGGAAACATAACACCAAAGCCAAGAACGGTGAAACCGTGTGAATATACCACACAGCAGTTACTTTGCTCTCTCCGGGCGCGGGGGTTTGTATATATATAAATCCCTGCTTCTTCTCCCTCCAAGGCTAATACAGCAGCTACAGCTGCACATGGATCGGTTTATCGATCTCTTTCTTATAATGTTTTATGTTTGTTCATTATTCTTTACACTTTTTTCTATGCCACTTACTCTTGTTTATTTTACGTTCAACAAAAGAAAACTAGATCTGTATCTTCGTATCATCCTCGGAGCACCTAGACAAGACTTCCTCCCTCGAGCCGGAGACCAGGGTCACAGTGAGTACGTACACCACATAACACAGCAGATAACCCTCAAACCACCAAATGAC
This sequence comes from Rana kukunoris, assembly GCA_029574335.1. NCBI lineage: Eukaryota > Metazoa > Chordata > Amphibia > Anura > Ranidae > Rana > Rana kukunoris. Next base: position 224,237,845 of record CM056050.1, on the reverse strand, counting down.
ACTTAACTGTTTATCAATCAATGCTCGAGGGTTAAATCATCCTGCCAAAAGACTCTCTATGTGGGCTGAGGCAGAGAAGCACAGGGCAGATATCATGTGCGTTCAGGAAACGCATTTTCAGGAAACTAAAGCTCCCAAATGTTCTCATAAGGACTATCCTCACATTTTTCTGGCATGCACGCCCAGGCGTAAAACAGGTGGAGTGCTAATAGCCCTCAGGAACACCCTTTCATTTCGTCTACAGGAAGTGACACCTGACCCCAACGGCAGATATATCATCCTAAAAGGAGACATCAATACGCGCCCGTATACATTGGTAGCCCTGTATGCCCCCAACAACCATCAGTTACGTTTCCTCAACAGACTACTGAAAACAGTTAAATCCCGCCAATACGGAAACCTTGTGGTGTGCGGAGACTTTAACCTCATTGTCGACCCAAAACTGGATACCTCCACGAAAAACTACACTGGCTCTACACACCTAGGCAAAACGATCCACAGAGAAGAACTATTCGATGCATGGAGATGTACCCACGCTAGCTCAAGGGACTATACTTTTTTCTCTAATAGACACTGCTCATACTCACGTATTGACCTGTTCCTGGTCGACAAATGGCTGCTACAAAAGGTTTCTTCCACTCAAATTCACGATATCACGTGCTCTGACCACGCAGCCATAACCATGACCATAGCTGACCAGGCTGCCTCCCCCTCCTCTCCCATCTGGCATAATAATGTCCGACTCCTACAAGACCCACAGTTCTCGGTACAGGTCACGCAACACCTCTCAGAATTTTTTTCTGAACAATGCAAACTCAGTAGAGGACCCCTTTACCCTCTGGAATGCCCATAAGGCGTACCTGAGAGGAATACTAATCCAGCTCGGCGCTAGGGAGAAAAAAAGACGCACAAACAAAATTAACTCCATTCTTGCTGACATACACAACCTAGAACAACAGAACAAACAGACGCCCACCCACGCCCTCTCAAAAACACTCTCACGGTTGAGAGAGTCACTGAGGGAAGTGCTTGTACAAAAATATGATTACCACCTCCGGCGTTTCAAACTGAACTCATATGCTAACGCAAACAGAGCGGGTAAATACCTGGCCAATAGATTGAAAGCAGCACTCACAAAGTCGAAAATTTACCATCTAATACACCCCACGCTTAAACATAAAATTGGCAACCCTCAGAATATAGCGGACCAATTCGCCACATACTACAGAGGCTTATATAATATACAAGACGACCCCTCCACTCATCAACCAACGTCGGTCCATATTTCGACGTTCCTGTAAAACATTAATTTGCCCTCTTTATCAGATGACCAATTACTCTCCTTGAACTCCCAATTCACTGCCTCTGAGATAGAAACGGTGATAAAAACCCTGCCTAGTGGCAAGTCCCCAGGCCCTGATGGGTTCTCTAATGAGTACTTCAAAATTTACAGTCCTCTCCTTGCACCACACCTACAAAAAGTGTTCACAAAAGCAGCAAGTACAGCTTCATTTCCCCCTGACATGCTACAAGCATTTATAGTCACCCTCCCTAAGCCTGGCAAAGAACCTAACACCCCCTCCAACTTTAGACCTATCTCACTCCTAAACTCAGACGTTAAAATTTACGCTAAAGTACTAGCCAAACGACTAGCCGAATTCATCCCATCCCTCATTAAACGTGACCAGATGGGCTTCGTGAGGGGAAGGCAGACCTCAGACGCAACTAGGAGGGTCATTGATATAATACATCATGCGGAAACCACCCGAACGCCTTCTCTGCTGCTCTCTATAGACGCAGAGAAGGCGTTCGACAGGGTGCATTGGAATTACATGCAAATGGCGCTATCTAAATTCAGGTTTGAAGGTACTATTAAGGACGCGATACTGGCTTTGTACTCCTGCCCCTCAGCAAGAGTGTACACATCCAGTATGTTGTCAGTTCCCTTTCCAATAACGAATGAGACACGCCAGGGATGCCCACTTTCCCCAACCATTTTCAATCTTATGATTGAACCCCTGGCGGAAGCCATTAGGACAAACAACAACATAACTGGGTTCCGAATCGGTTCCACTCCCCATGTTATAAATTTATTTGCAGACGATGTGATACTGATGCTAACAAATCCGCTCACATCACTTCCTGAAGTCCATGACACACTGATAGCCTTTGGTAAAATCCCATACTACAAGGTCAACTTCGCAAAATCCTTCATCCTCAGTTTTGGCATGCCAGCCTTGGACCGCACTCGACTGCAAACATCACTTCCTTATGTATGGGATGACAAACATATCACTTATTTAGGCATTAAACTCACCAACAGCACTAAATCTATAGCCGACACCAACATGAGACCCCTCCTGCATAATATTGCCACACAAACTAACAATCTATCTAAGAAAGAACTATCATGGATGGGTAGACTAGCAGCTTTCAAGATGCTCATACTGCCACAAATCTTGTATGTATTCAGAACAATCCCTATCGCCATTACCCCACAACACGTCAGAACACTCTCCAATATCCAATGGCAATTCCTGTGGGGTGCAAAAAAGGCCAGATGCTCACGCAACTCCCTACTCCCCCACAAAAGCGTTGGAGGGGCAGGTTTGGTGGATATACGAGACTACCTATGGGCGACCAGGCTTGACCAGCTCAAGTCGTGGTTTTCCCCCACTGACACACCAATGTGGGTAGATATAGAGAAATCCTTAGCCCCTACACCAGATTTAATGTCGGTTCTTTTGGGTGACTCATGGATACCATGGGACATGACCAACACACCCCCGACAATCGCCACCTCATTACAGACTTGGAGACTCCTCCTGAACCAACAACTCCCTGACTGTAGAACCATAGACTACAAATTTCCTCTTAGTTGGATTGAAGCTCATATACCAATGTTATCACTAAAAACTCTCTGTTCCCATGGAATACACACAGTTCATGACTTAATGGAAAGTACAAGACCTAAGACAGTAGACCGCTTAATGCGAGAGTATAGCCTACCGTCACACCTATTCTTTACTTGTGCAAGAGTGATCCACTTTTTGTGGAAATACCCTCCTCCGGTAATCCGTCTACCGACCACAATATGGCAACACTTGACAGGTGCCCAGTCGCACAATAAAGGAATAGGTCTCTATTACAACACGTTGCAGTTTAAAACAGTTTTTCACAAATCACAAAAACACATGAAATGGGAAGGGGACTTGGGCTCCACGTTCACTGAAGCTCAGTGGAAACTTGCATTCCGCTCTATCCAATCTGGCACCCACTGCACTGGGCACTGGGAACTGATGATCAAGATTTTCAACCGTTGGCAATACACCCCCTGTAGACTTGCACTCATGTTCCCTTCTGCCTCGCCTCTCTGCTGGAGGAACTGTGGGCATAAAGGCCATCTTCTACATATGCTTTGGGAATGCCCCAGTCTAACCAGTTTCTGGAATCAAACCTTTAAACTTATATCGTCCACCACGGGAATACTCGTTGCCCCCAACCCAACGCTAGCTATACTCCACATAGGGATGGAAATCATTCCACACGACATGAGACAAGTGGTATCACACATTCTATTAGCAGCTAGGTCCCTGGTGCTCCAGAATTGGAAACACGCTACTACACTTAACATCACAAATCTAAATAGAAAAGTTCAACAAAACTACACGTTTGAACGACTACTAGCGACCAATGCACTAAAAGGTAGCTCATTCGACAGACAATGGGAAATCTGGACTACCAGATATATCACCGGATAGGATGTATTATTGGATAAGATGCATGCACGCTTTGGATAATGCTCCCTCCTCTATTGTCGCCTAAGATTGATACATGATATTTCCTCAATGTTTTCTTCTCCTATTTCTATATGTGGCATTGTTACCAATATCCTTTATGTTATTCCTTTCTTTTATTACTGTAATTTGTCAAATTCAATAAAAATCTTCTATTGGGAAAAAAAAAAATATCTCTCTTCAGTTTTTCCTATAAACTACAATGAATCATTATTGCTCTAAATGAGATATAACTCTGCCCAAAATATTTTACTTCTTTAACCACTTGTCTACCAGCCATCATCAATTGACGGCGGCAAGGTAGCTCAGTTGTTCTGACAGGACGTCATATGACGTCCTGTATTTTAAAGCCGCTAGGGGGCTCGCTGGGATCACGATGCGCGTGCCCGGCGACAACGATCGCCGCCGGGCACCCGCGATTGCCCAGTAACTGAGCAGGCATGTGGAGCTCTGTGTGTAAACACAGAGCTCCACGTCCTGTCAGGGAAAGAGGAGACCGATCTGTGTTCCTTGTACATAGGGACACAATTGGTCACCTCCCCTAGTCACCTCCCTCCCCCTACAGTTAGAACACAAACTAGGCTACACATTTAACCCCTTCCCCGCCCCTAGTGGTTAACCCCTTCACTGCCAGTCACATTTATACAGTTATCAGTGCATATTTATAGCACTGTTCACTGTATGAATGTGATTGGTCACAAAAATGTCACAAAAGTGTCCGATGTGTCCGCTATAATGTCGCAGTCCCAATATAGTGTAAACACTATAAATTTTGCGCAAACCAATCGATAAACGCTTATTGCGATTTTTTTGACCAAAAATCGGTAGAAGAATACGTATCGGCCTAAACTGAGGAATTTTTTTTTATATTTATATTTTGGGGCATATTTATTACAGCAGAGGTGATCAAATACCACCAAAAGAAAGCTCTATTTGTGGGAAAAAAAGGACGCCAATTTTGTTTGGAAGCCACGGGGCACGACCGCGCAATTGTCATTTAAAGTGACGCAGTGCCGGAAGCTGAAATTTCGCCTGGGCAGGAAGGGGGTAAAACCTTCTGGGGCTAAAGTGGTTAAAGAGAAAGCAAATGCAGATTTATTGGCTTACTTTAGTAAATTAATCACAGTTCTATTCTGGTTGCATCTTTCCTATGAAGCCCCAATGTAAGTAGAATGTCATCCCTTATGCTGAATTCTTCCTTTTCCTTTTCCATCCTATGTACATAGAGGCATAGCAATCTGCAATCCAGCTGTCAAAGACAAAACATATTGTTACCAGTGGAATGGCCCATATTGTTTTCAAGTGAAGCTGTAGCACAATATTTATCCATTTCTCAAAGCTAAGAACCTATTGGATCAAAGATATATCTGTCTTTATCAAATTTTCATAAAATCTAGTTTTAGAAATTATCATTATTACAGTGTTTACATAAAAGTAATTTCTGACATTTAATATAGCTAGTTGTAGATAAAGTATCTTAATGAGAAATCACACAGTTTGCTATCACTCTGCTTTTTCTATTATTGTGTATGTAGGTCCAAAATCTACTTTTGAATATATTTTCTATCCTGCATCACCATGTAAAGTTTTCTGAAAATCCAACTGAACCCTTGTTATTTATGACTGTACAGCAGCAAGAGTGCATATGCAGCCATAATTATGGGTATTTTTAACCTAATATAAACAGCTAAGACCTGTAGCAAGGGTTTAAATACCCAGGTTGGTGCAAGACTATTCTGTGTCCTAGGAAAGACCAGCTACTTCGAGATGAATACTGACACTGGGAGCTTGGGGGGGGGGGGGGACGAAGTGGAGAAAAAGGTGAGGCAAAGGGTTGGCTGCGCCCATAGGCTCCTTTCACACGGAGCGGACCGTTTTTCGGTCCGCTCCGTGTGTCCGTCAGCTCAGCGGGGGGGTCTCCGCTCAGCTGTCGGTGGACGGGCCGGTCCCCGCACACTGTGCAGGGACCGCCCTGTCTCTCCTCCGCTCTCCCCTATGGGGAGTTGGATGAAAACGGACCGTCTGTCCGTTTGCATCCGATCCGTTTGGGCGGACGGAAGAAAAATAGGGCATTCTTCCGTCCGCAAAAACGGATGCGGATCTAGCGGACGTTAGCGGATGCATCATCCGCTAACGGATCCGCTCCCATAGGGAAGCATTGAGGTCTGTTACCGGACGTCCAAAAAAAGGACGAACGGAACGGACCTGTGAAAGGACCCTTAGGTGGCAGTGTGCCCTGGGCAGCTGCCTAGTTTGCTTAGCGGTAGTGTCGGTCCTGTAATACACAGAGTTGGATTACAACTCTCACACACAAAGCAGTAGCCCAGCTCTCCAGCAGCCCAGTACATCACCCTAATACTGCTTTAATTTACCCTGCTGCTCAGGAAGTAGTGCCTTGGTATGTCAGCAAATGTGGCTGCCCCCATATACTGTATAAAATATTTACAATAAACTCATGTTTTTTACGTGGATATTAAAAAAACTGCAAAGCAATCAATTATATTGGTCTAAAGCGGCCATGGATTGAACAAAATTCGACCAATTTAGCAGGGACTGGACAGATTTCAATCCATCTATAGACAGACTGATTGTGCAGAAGCTGATCTCTTGATTAACATCTGTACAACCAGCCTGTTTTGTGTTTTCACCCAATCAGTCCCGCTAGCTATAGTGGGCAGCGCTGATCATTGTAGTGGCACTGTAGGAGTGGTTCCCCCATCCATATGAATGTGTGACTGGGGAAATCGGCTAATTTTTTAAATTTTTGTTTAACTTGATGCTTGAATGAAAAAAAAATATATATAATATGTGGCCTGCCTAAATGTACATATACAATACGTTAGGCAATATGATAGTACTGGTATGGTAAGATTATATGGTATCACTATATATACTGACAAGTTTTCTTGTAGGATTGTTTGGCTACAATGGTAAGGGTCCTGGGTCAATTTTATTTTAGTTTTTTTTAAGTATTTTTTTTTAAACTGTCATTTTATTTTTTATTTTTTTTACTATTTCCCTAAAATCTCTGTTTAACAAATAAACATGAAAACATTCTAAAGCGCTAACTGAGTACTATGGATTGGCTAAAGAGACAGCACAGCAGGTCTGGTTTTTCTGATGGATGACCAGTCTTTAGTAGTGTTGAGCGGAATACGCCATTTTCGATTTCGCGATATTTCACGAATATATAAAAAGAATATTCGTGAAATATTCGTTAATATCGAATATTCGTGATATTTTATAAAAAAAAAAATAATGCGAAATTTCGCTAATGCGAATGCCAAATTTCGCTAATGCGAATGCGAAATTGATTGCGAAATTCTCGTCAACACGCGAAAACGGAGATCATTTCCTGGATTACTAAACTAATATGCACTAAACACTAACTCTACTTACACAAACTTATATGACTAAACTAAAGCTAATTTTTTTTTTTTTATACACAAAACACAGAAGGGCAGAGAAAGTATTCGCGAATATTCGTAATACGAATATTCACATTGCGAATATTCGGCAACATAAAAGGATCGCCTCAGCTACTCGGCCCAGGGTCTCTAATCATACCAGCAATGCTTTTAGACGTCGATGGAGATCACTAGGATGTGATCTGTTTTAAAAATAAATTTGAAAAAATACGAATATTCGCAATATCGAATATTCACCGCGATATTAGATTCATTCGCGAATACTCGAATATGCAATATTCGTTACGAATATTCGCAATGCGAATATTCGTGAGCAACACTAGTCTTTAGCAAACTGTTACATTTCAAACAGGCATCCATTGCACTCCTGAATCCAGCAAGTCTGCGTGTGTTCATGTTTTTCTGTGGGCACTTTGGCCCATAGGTCTTAGGAGCCTCCAGGTACAACTGAACCTCTCACATGCCCTATTGCCTTGTGGGTGGTACAGGATAGTGTGCAACTTCCTAATACCTAGAAAGTGACACCATTTTTGGAAAGAACTCACTTTCAAAATAGGGTCCCTGGTCTGAATGCATCTTCTATAGATGTCCATAAGGAAGATAGAAGTAAATCCACACCATCTGGGCAGTGGCTTTAGCAGGTGCGTACTGCCCTCTTAAACTTGGTAAAGTGTTCCACTGCAACTAAAACAGTATGGTAGCTATCATCTGACATGTTGAGTGTAAGAAAATCAATGGTCAGTACTTTCAGTGGGGCCAACGTTGCAAAGTCAGAAATGGGATCCAGGACTGAAAAACCACAGTGTCGTTAGACTTCTTCAATTAACTGGAACAGAGATACACATGACTTATTTCTCGAACCAGGTGAATGTTTGTGGACACCTTACTGTCTCACTTCAAAGCCGATTCTCTTTGCAACAGAGAGGGCCTGGGCCCTAGACAGTATGACCTGTCAGGTCAATGATGAATCATGGGAAAACATTTGTTTTTGGTACAGTATACCATCCCTCAGAATGAGATGGAACCATACACTCAGCAGTTTCTTGGCTTCTAGTAATAAGTTTGTTTTTCTCTGGGAACTGGGCCACCCCACTAACTTTACAAAATTGATTACAGTGCACACATCCAAAAATGACATTTAAATTCTGCAAGGCTATTAAAAACCTCCTGAACATATTAAAAAAAAATATGGGGATTTAGTCAAGGCTGTATCCTGTCCTAAGCCAACAAGGCCCAGGCCTAGGGCAGCACTTTGCAGGAGGGCAGCACAGAAAGAGTCCCCGCCGGCTTGAGCTACACTGTTAGTGTAACGCAAGCTGCTTCTAATTATGACTGTCCTATCATCCTGGAACACAAACCTTCCTCACTGTGCTATATGTTTTCTGCTGCACCATTGGCATGGTTATATCTTCGTAGTCCTCTCCATAAAATTATCTGACATTTGTGCTTAAAGTAGAACTATAGGCAACCCTTTTTTCATTTTGGATAGAGTAAAGGGGGGGGGGGGGTTATAGCCCCTGTCAGTTTATTTTTTGCCATCCTTGTCCCATTGCAGAGATTTCCCTTTACTTCCTGTCCCATAGCCAAACAGGAAGTAAGAGGAAATCTATACAAATTAAGGGAATCCATTGCCCCCCCCCCAGGGCCTAAGAACTAGTGCCCCTACTTGAAAATGTCAGGGTGGGTCCTAAACAGAAAGGGTGTGGCCTTGAAAGGAAGGGGTGGGTCATATTTAAATTAGGGGGTGCGCCAGTTTAGTCAGGCCTAGGGCAGCACAAAACCTAAATACACTACTGGATTTGGTCACACTATATGGTCATACAGTGCTAAGCCCGCTTACTGCGTCAAAGTACCCCATTATCAGTGCGTCCAATACTTGAGTAATAAAATTAAAGATCCTGCATCTCAACCATGAGAGACAAACTCCTTTTTATAGGAAAATTTAATGGATTCCTCCTATGAACTGGTGGCCACTAATAAGAGGTAATGTGGGGGGGAGGGGGGTTGCTGGATAAAAAAAGGGGGAGAGGTGTTTCTGTACATCAAAACTGATGTACAATGAATGTGAGAGATGACATCACTAAGGGAGCAAGGGAGGAGGTGGAATCCTTATGGGTAGAGCTACAAAGGGAGGAAAATTATTAAAAAGTATTATTACTATAGTATGCTATAGGCCCCCTACCCAGAGGGAGGAGCCAATGGCAGACCTACTATCACAATTTGGATTAGCGGCAAGAATGGGAAGTGTCATTATTATAGTGGATTTTAATTATGCAGACATGGGTGGAAGGAATGGCCCATTCATCTAAGGCTCGCCAGCTCCTAAATGTCTTGCAGGACAATTTCATGGGTCAGTTGGTAAATGCACCAACTAGAAACAAAGCGTTACTAGACCTACTGATTACCAACAATACAGACCAGATCACGGATGTGGAAATATGGGGCTTACCTCCTCCATGTGTTCACCTTAGAGGCCAGTCACTCTCACCTGGCTGCTTAAGTAATCGCTATCAGGGAACTCTATATTAACCTGTGCACTGCAAGCCAACAGTGCTGATCAACAGTGTTTGTTAAGCTATTGTGTATTTGAGTTCCTGCTTGCCGTGTGCTACGGCTGTCTCTATTTTTTAATGATCTTGGCTTGTTCTCGACTATCCCTGTCTGCTTGTGACCTTAACCTTTGGCGTGTTCTTTGTTTATCCTTGTCTGCTAGTCGCGCCGACCTTTGGCTTATCCCCTCACTATCTCTTGTATCCCGAGCTGCCGTTTCCCATCTATCCTCTATAGTCTACTGTGAGCGTGAGCTGGGGGACTCTGGGGGCCGCAACCTGGATCCAGTTGCAGCCCAGTTCATACTCACCACTAGAGGCTCTGGTGAACACCTGCTGGATCTTAGACTCCGAGCCCTGGGGAATCTTAGACTCTAGCTCCCTGTGGGATCGCTGTTAGTGCTACAGTGAACCTGCCTTCCTTAGCCACCCAGTGTTCCATCCTCAGCAGTCAGATGTAGGGTCCACTACCTTAGCGGTGCACTCCTGACCCCAACGCTGTGCATCTGTCACCTGACCGCAGGTGACCTGACAACTACGATCCTTGCTGGAAGATAATAATTGGGATAAAATCTTAGGAAAAAAACAGAGGAAAAATAGGTATGCTTTAAGAGCATATTAAATAAGGGCATTACCCAATGGGAAACAAATTTAAAAGAGTTAATCAAAGTCCTGGGTGGCTTAACTCCAATGTAAAAATGCATATAAAAACAAAGGAGAAGGCTTTCAAAAATACAAGTCTGCGGGATCATCATCAGCATTCCAAATTTACAAAGAATGCAACAAGAAATGTAATAGTGCAATCAGGGCGTCTAAGATAGAACATGAAAGGGACATAGTGGAGGAAAGTAAACAATTCCCAAGAAATTCTTTAAGTACATAAATAGTAAAAAAAAGGAGGTCAGATAACATTGGTCCCATAAAGAATGATGAAGGGAATCTGGTTACTAAGGATGGAGAGATGGCGAAGGTATTGAATTTATTCTTCAGAGGGCTTTGGGGGGATTCAGTAAAATGTCATTGTTTTTCCATGTGACATGTCACTGGAAGCACCCTCATGGCTAACAGAGGACAGAATTTGAATAATTAGACTTGAAAAACGTAACATTAATAAGTCACTGGGACTAGATGGCTTGCACCCAAGGGTCCTTAAGGAACTCAGCCAAGTAATTGCCAGCTCATTGTTCTTAATTTATACAAACAGCCCATTGACTAGAATGGTACCAGCTGATTGAAGAAAAGCCAATGTACCACCAATATTTGAAAAAGGGGCAAGATTCATCCCTGGGAATTACAGACCACTTAGTAAGATTTGAAAAAATAATAATGGGGTGGGTGGGCAACTACATGGCAAGATAGATTTAATATAGAAAACATTTAAATAATGCATTTAGGTGGCAAAAATATGAATGCAATCTACTCACTAGAGGGAGAACCTCTGAGGAAATCTAGGATGGAAAAGGACCTGGGGGTCCTAGTAGATAACTCAATAGCATGTAATGCCAAGCTGCTGAAAGCAAAGCAAACTGAATATTGGCATGCATTAAAAAGGGAATTAATTTCAGAGATAAAACAATAATTGTCCCACTCTACAAGACTTTGGTCCGGCCGCACCTGGAGTATGCTTTCTAGTTCTGGGCACCAGTCCTCGGGAAGGATGCGCTGGAACGAGAGAGAGTCCAGAGAAGGCAAACAAAACAAATAAAGAGAGAGCAGTCCATTGTACAAATTGTTTTTTCAGCAATCTTTTCACCTCACCCCAGCCAGGTCATCCTATTCAGATTCTTTCCTCTGCTGCTATGATTTGCACTTCCATCGCATATTGCAGAATGGATTCTTTTGCTGTCTACTTTTTGTACTTAAGGGTATTAAGGTCCCATATTGTGAACTCCTTGCCTATACATTGTTGTGGTTAACTATCTTGTTAAGCAAAACTTTATTCTTGCTTCCCTCTCTAGGAATTGGATGCCATATGATCCCATCAGACCTCTGATCTATTCACCCAATCACCCAAATCCTGACTTGGCCTTGTGTACTTGGGTAATTTTTGCAGCATGAATCCAAACAGGAATCAGAGGATCACTATTGCCAGAGTGGTAGGTTGCCAACTTCCTTCTGGAAAAGTAATGCTGGACACTGCTATTGCATCATGCCATCACCATTGTTTGACTTAACCAGTTCTGTCATAGATGCCAAGTGAAACAGATTGGGTCATTGGCCGCAATATCAGACGAAGATTAACTGTAGGTGAGTATAGAATAAGTAATACAAACAAGGTCAGAATGGCAATGAGTTATACACTACAGAAAAATGTAAAACAGATTATGAAAGCTACACAAATATTAATGGTTCATAGGTAAATATCTCTGTGGTGCAATCAGTTAACATGTGGCTGCAGAGTTGCTATAAGTCTCTATGGCAACAGACAGTTTAACTGAGAATCACAATTGGGAAAGGTCTTCTCATAGTAACCTCCAGAGAAGCTGCATGCTATTAGGCTCTGGCTCAGCTGCTCGCACATTGCTTCTGACAGTGAAGGGCCAATTGCCCGACTGCATATCACTTGCCCAGCTACTTATGCTTCATTATGTCTGTGACCTCTCTGAGCTGCCGAGGGCAGGAAGCAGATAAACATATTTTCTCTGGGTATGTCTAGGAAAAGTTGTGGGAAAGGGATTTTTAGGTTCCGGAGCATTTGCCTGTATCTGAGCATGATGAGTAATTTGACCTTTCACTGCATTGCCATAACACTATGCTTTGGTAGGACAAAGTAAGCATTTGAGAGCGGTTTTCAGTTTTAAATGCCAATATATGCAATGACATACCTCCTTAGAAATATTTATGAAAGGCAAATTCACTTTGCACTACAAGTGCAGTCACTGTAAATCTGAGGGGTAGATCTGAAATGAGGGGAAGCTCTGCTGATTTTATCATCCAATCATGTGCAAGCTAAAATGCTGTTTTTTATTGTCCTTGCATGCCCCCCTTTTGATCTACAGCGACTGCACTTCCAAGTGCACTTTCAGTGCAATTTCAAGTGCACTTTGCACTTGTAGTTTGCACTTGTAGTGAAAATTGTCTTTGCCTTTAGTAAATGACCCCCAATGAGTTTGAAGAGAAGACTGCTCAGTTGCTGAAAGCCTTGTTGTTCATTAAGATACCAGAGCCTATATTGCAGCTATGCACTCACTCAAATGACATACCTCCTTGGACCCAGTATGTGCAGATAAGATGACCCCTTTTCTAACTTGACACCATCCACAGGCAGCTTAACCCTTTAATAAGAGGTTGAATCCAACTCAGTTTTCCAGTACAGAGGATGTTTTCCAGTCTAAGGCCTCGTACACACGATCAAATCTGTCCGCTGGAAACGGTCCGCTGGACCGTTTCAGCAGACAGATTCGATCGTGTGTACGGCCGAGCCGACGGATTTGGCCACCCGACAGATTTCAAAGCATGCTTTGAAATCTATCGGGTGGGAATCCGTCCGCCCGACATGTCTGCTGGTTAGTACACTTACCAGCAGACATGTCGTCCCGCACCGCCGCCGCACCGCCGCCGAATGGATTCGGCGCATGCGCGGAAGTGTTTTACTTCCTGGTGCGGTGACGTGGCGGCGTCAACGTCACCGCCACGTCACCGACACGTCAGCGCGCTCTCTGCTGGCGGGGATTTTGGTTTGCTCGTGTGTACACGCGAGCAAACCAAAATCCCAGCAGACAGATTTGTTCAGATCTGTCGGACGGACAGATTTGAACAAATCTGTCTGCTCGTGTGTACGAGGCCTAAGAGTTCAAGAAGACAATGAAGACATTCTGGGCCAGATTCAGATACAATTACATTGGCGCAGAGTATCAGAGATACACTACGCCGCCATATTTTACCTGGCTCTACGACTAATTCATGTAGATTTTGGCCCGTAAGGTACGGCGGCGTAGTGTATTTCTCGCGGCGGAATCGAAATACGCGATTAGGGGGCGTGAAGCATTTAAATTAGGCGCGTCCCCGCGGCGATCGAACTGCGCATGCTCCGTTCAGAAATTTCCCGCCGTGCATTGCACGAAATAACGTTGTTACGTCATTTTTTGTTTGAGTGGCGTCGTTTACGTACATTCCTATTCCCGGATGACTTACGTAAAAAATAAAAACAAACGTTGGAATTCGACGCGGGAACGACGGCCATACTTAACATGGGCTGTCTATTAGACCAGATAAAAGCTGGAATAACTTTACGCGGCAAAAAGATGACTACAGATGCCATAAGAGATTGCGAATGATGCTTGTAACTTCGTGGATCATCGGAAAAAGCTCATTTGCATACCCCAACGCGGAAAACGACGGGAACTCCACCCAGCGGCCGCAAAATTATTGCAGCGTAGATCCGAAGGCGAACGAACACGTAAGCCAGTCGGATTGAAGCCCGAAGCCAATGTTTCATGGTTTGAGGATTCAGACTAATGAGACTAATGAGCGCGTAATTTGAAAGTACTCCGGTCTAACGCGAGATAGACCGGAGTAAGGGCTCTGTGAATCTGGCCCTCTATACCTTGTCCATGTGATTGCTAATGACTGAAAAAACATGGAGGAAGCAGGGGAGGGTCTAGCTAGGACTGAACTAGCTAGAACAGGAGGGGAGAACAGAGAAAGATTTCAAATACAGAAGATTAACACATTGTAGTGGCACTAATCCACTATTGTATGTAAGCATACAGTGGGGTAAAAAAGTATTTAGTCATCCACCAATTGTGCAAGTTCTCTCACTTAAAAAGATGAGAGAGGCCTGTAATTATCATCATAGGTATACCTCAACTACGAGAGACAAAATGTGGAAACAAAAGCAGACAATCACTTTGTCTGATTTGGAAAGAATTTATTTGCAAATTATGGTGAAACATATGTATTGGGTCACCTACAAACAAGAAAGATTTCTGGTTCTCACAGACCTGTTACATTTTTCTTTAAGAGGCTCATCTGTCCTCCACTCATTACCTGTATTCATGGCACCTGTTTGAACTTGTATCAGTATAAAAGACACCTGTCCACAACCTCAAACATTCACACTCCAAACTCCATTATGGTGAAGACCAATCTCACCCCGTGGGGTCAAAATTATCACAAGAGTGGTGAGTAAAAATCCCAGAACCACACGGGGGGACCTAGTGAATGACCTGCAGAAAGCTGGGACCAACATAACAAAGGCTACCATCAGTAACACACTACGCCTCCAAGGACTCAGATCCTGCAGTGCCCGACATGTCCCCTTGCTTAAGCCAGTACATGTCTGAGGTTTGCTAGAGAGCATTTGGATGATCCGGAAGAGTATTGGGAGAATGTCATGTGGTCAGATGAAACCAAAGTAGAACTGTTTGGTAGAAACACAACTCGTCATGTTTGGAGGAGAGAGAATGCTGAGTTGCAACCAAAGAACACCATACCTACTGTGAAGCATGGGGGTGGCAACATCATGCTTGGGGGCTGTTTCTCTGCAAAGGGAACAGGATGACTGATCCGTGTACATGAAAGAATGAATGGGGCCATGTATTGTGAGATTTTAAGTGCAAACCTCCTCCCATCAGCAAGGGCGTTGAAGATGAAACGTGGCTGGGTCTTTCAGCATGACAATGATCCCAAACACACCATCCAGGCAACAAAGGAGTGGCTTCATAAGAAGCATTTCAAGGTCCTGGAGTGGTCTAGCCAGTCTCCAGATCTCAACCCCATAGAAAACCTTTGGAGGGAGTTGAAAGTCTGTGTTGCCCAGAGACAGCCCCAAAACATCACTGCTCTAGAGGGGATCTGCATGGAGGAATGGGCCAACATACCAGCAACAATGTGTGACAACCTTGTGAAGACTTACAGAAAACGTTTGACCTCTGTCATTGCCAACAAAGGATATATAACAAAGTATTGAGATGAACTTTTGATAATGACCAAATACTTATTTTCCACCATAATTTGCAAACAATTCTTTCCAAATCAGACAATGTCATTGTCTGGAATTGTTTCCACATTTTGTCTCTCATGGTTGAGGTATACCTATGATGACAATTACAGGCCTCTCTCATCTTTTTAAGTGGGAGAACTTGTACAATTGGTGGCTGTCTAAATACTTTTTTGCCCCACTGTACATCAGAACATCAATAACATAATGCAGTTCAATGAAACAACAAAAAATTCAACATGGGTGGAACAAAATAAAAGTTTACTTTAACTCTATTACAAGTCTCAAGTGCAAATGTGTGCTTTATATTTATTAAATTTAGCAGAGAAGCAAGACTTACTTTTTCCATGAAAGTTGGATAAAAACATGCACTTGTACCATGAAACATGTACGGTTTTTCAGAATATATAAAGTATGAAATACGAATCATAAAAAATAAAAAAAATGAAAGTTTTCTAGGCTTGCACAGTGTAAAAATTAGTTATTAGCATGCAGAAGACAGGGTCAGTTCTACATACCATACCGCACAACTGTGAAAGACAGAAGGGCAAATTCATTGTTATTAAAATAAAGTGATTTATTATAATGCTGAGATGTTTCATGTGCAAATACAACATTTTTAAATGGAAGACTTTAAATCAAATCGCTGTGCCGATGATTTCACTGCAAAAATCTGCTAAACCCTATGCCAATTAACCTTTTCTTTGCTGGGCCCAGCCTCCCATTTTTTTTACTGTTTCACTCCCATTTTTCAATTCAAACTATATTTTCAATAACAATAATGCACACAAATACAACACGACTTAAAAAAATTCTTACTAAATCTAAAGAATAAAACTGGAATAAATTAGAACTACTGTGCCACATAGTCAATGCAGGAAATGAGAACAAATCCTTGCAAATAAGGGGCATCCCTCTTCTCGGGTCCCCCCGCCAGAGCTCATGGCCCCCCTCCTGATGAGAGCCCCCAGAGAAAGCAGCTTGTAATGAGGCACCCAAGAAGGCACACTCCTGAGCGGCTGCCCTGCATGTCCATTCAGACACAGAGCCGTGGCTCTGCCCCACCCTCTCCTACTCCTTATTGGCTCACTAAATGTGATTGACAGCACCAGGAGCCAATTACTCCCACTGCTCTCTCAGTCAGTGAGAAGGGAGAGTCCCTGGAGAGCAGAGACACTCGTGCACAACACTGGATCACTATGGAGCTCAGGTAAGTATTAGGGGGCTGGGGGGCTGCTGCACACAAAATGTTTTTTACCTTCATGCATAGAATACCTTCAGAAAAACCTTCAGCCTTTAGAACCACCAACCCCCCTGCCGGTAAACCCGAGCGCGACTCGGGTTGGATTTTTTAGGTAAATAGCGATATCTACGAGTCGCGCTCGGGGTCAATATGCAGAGCCTGCAGCGCGCGCTGGCTTACCTTGGATCCAGGCGGGGTACTGTACTTACCTTGTCCCTGGATCCAGCGATGCATCCCCGCTGTGTGAGCGAGTGGCGTCCTCCATTCGACTCACACAGTGCCCGCGCGCCGCCGATCTCCGTTCCCTGCAACGTAACGGCGCACGGGGGCGGAGACCGGCGGCAAATTCAAAAATGTAAACAAACACATTACATACAGAATACTGTAATCTTATAGATTACAGTACTGTATGTAAAAAATACACACCCCCCCCCTGTCCCTAGTGGTCTGCCCAGTGCCCTGCATGTTCTTTTACATAATAAAAACATTTTTTTTCTCCCTGCAAACTGTAGATTGTCCATAGCAACCAAAAGTGTCCCTTTATGTCAAAAGTGATTTTAGAGCAGCTAGAAAACAGCGATAATAAATGATAATCACTTGCAGAATTGAGCGTTAGCGATTTGTGGGAAAATTCGTCATAAAAAAATAAAAGTAATGACAGCGACAATTCTGCAACTGAGCAAATTTCAGTGATTTTGATTTGATTACATTAGTGAATAATTATTATAATTACATTATTATTTGTTATAATTATTTATAGTTATTTATTATATTATAATTTTATGATTTTGTGTTTCAAACTTTATCATACCCGGGATGTCTACTAGACTCTGGTTTTGACAAATTTAAGCAAATTATTCCTAAAAATTGCAGGCCTACAGTATAAAACGCAGAATTTCCATGCAAAATAATTGTACTGCTTTTGGTACGTAATTCCAGACAGAATCATACCGCCAGGGAGGTTAATGGTAATAAATAACAAATATTTTGTTTGTGAAATGTGAGTAATGATTAGCATTCTTTCCACTCTCCATTCTAAGAAAAAAACAGCTGATGATGAAAAGAGAGACCCCAGGATGTAAACAAAGTCACAGTGGACATTGAGCAATGGTGGGAGGTATGTAAAAAATTTTATGAATGGAAGTGAACCACATCCTTTCATAAAGCTTGTTGACCAGGGACACATCCATTCATAATTCAAGGCAATCCTGGGTACCAGATGACTGTTAGTTATTGGTTCCTGAAACAGTTCTGTTTCAACCCTTATGCCGAGTACACACAATAATTTTTCGGCTTGTAAAAAACAATGTTTTTCAGCCTCTCGAAAAAACAATGTTTTTTCCAACTTCATCATTAAAATGAAGTTGCCTACACACGATAGTGAAAAAAATTCTCTAGCAAAGCGCGGTGACGTACAACACGTACGGCGGCACTATAAAGGGGAAGTTCCATTTGGATGACGCCACCCCTGGGGCTGCTTTGATTATTTTGTGTTTGTAAAAGACGATTTGCGCTTTTCTGTCTGTTATTTCTGTTTGTTACAGCGTGATGAATGTGCTTACTCCATTACGAACTGTAGTTTTACCAGAACGAGCGCTCCCGTCTCATAACTTGCTTCTGAGCATGTGCGGGTTTTTTCACGTCGTTAAAGCCCACACACGATCATTTCTTACAACCCGAAAAACGACATTGTTTAAAACGTTGTTAAAAAATAGAGCATGTTCAATTTTTTTTATTTTTGCCGTTTTTTGGGAACCCGAAAAAAGCTCTGAAGCCCACACACGATCATTTTAAATGACATTTTTAAAAAACAACGTTTTTTACAATCCAAAAAATGATCGTGTGTACACGGCATTACATCCATGCCAGTAGAAGGGTTAAACCCTGACTCTAGCCAACACATTTTTTGTTTTGCTTTTCAGATTTGAAATGGTTTGAGCATTTGTCAGTGTTCTATTGCTGTTTGTGTTAGGGAGATATCCCTTCACTTCCTATACTGGTGACAGGTACTCGCCAGAAAAGGAAAGTAAAGGCACAATCTCTCTAATGGGAATAAAGACG
This sequence comes from Rana kukunoris, assembly GCA_029574335.1. Taxonomy (NCBI): domain Eukaryota; kingdom Metazoa; phylum Chordata; class Amphibia; order Anura; family Ranidae; genus Rana; species Rana kukunoris. The sequence continues at coordinate 224,218,826 of CM056050.1, read as the reverse complement.
GCAATAAAACAACACAGTCTACCCTTAGCTCACTCTATCCATAGCTAAGGAGAAAAATGTTGAACACAGTAAAGCTCTACAAAATCATGCGTAAGGTTGTGACAGAAAAACAACAGGAAATATATCTATACTTCGTTGACTTTGTCAAAGCATTTGATCAAGCTGAGCATGACATTCTCATAGAAACACTCTTGAAAAGTATGTGTATGTGAAAAAGATGTCAGTCTTTTAGCCACCATCTAAAATAAACAGCAAGAGTTTATGGATGCCAAACTCGAAAATGTGATAAAAGTAGAAAGAGATGTGAGCCAAGGATTTGTCCTGTCTCCACTACTATTCAATGCCTATACAGATGAAGCTTTTCAAAGTCATTGTGAAGATGTTGGAATTCCAGCATATAAATCCAAGATCATACAGAAAAAGCATATGCAAACACTACAGTTTTGCTTGCAGAATTTGGGGAAGACCTCAATAGCTTAATGAAATAACTGCAAATAAGTCTCCTTCCAAATAAACACTCAAAAGACAAAAGCATGATCGTAACCACCTTTTAAACCACTTAAGTGGTTAAAAGGTGGTGACACTGGATGGTGTGTATTTTACATTGGTCAAGATTTGTCTTTTGTATATGTATGATCTTTCACTACACTTATTATTTAATTTATTTATGTTAAAATGTATTTGCTCATTTCACGTTGCTTACTTATTTAAAGTATTAGGCATTTCCTCATATAATATACAATAGTTGAAAAAATCTAGTCCTTTCCGCTATGGATTTGAAGAATCCTCAAAAAACTGTAAGCAGATTGAGGAGTTTGCAAAGGCGGTGGTAATGTCTTCAAGTTTTTCTGCACATGTACATGTGTTAAGCTGGCCATACATTATACAATTTTCTTATTCAATTTCCTTTAGCTTTACCTTCAACTATGTAGTGCAAGGGCCTGTCTGATTCCATAAAAATGTAAAGTGTTTAGGTTTAGGCTCTGTAAGATTTGGGGAATCAGACTCCAGTGGCAGGTGCGTTTTTAAGGGCTTGGTAGCCCACTTTTATTTAAAAACTCACAAAAGGTTCACATATGCAATAGCATCCCTCGCAGGGGGTTTCCACCATTACTGCATTGTATAAACTAAAGAGCCTAGCCTCCTGGCTTTCAATCCTGGCATCCGACGGCTTCAGGCCTCTAGCCTAAGCCCAAGTTCTGTTCCTCAGAACACACAGCGTTTCCCAGAGATAAGCTCAATCCTTGCTTTTCTCCTAGTCAGCGACTTGCTGCTCAAACATAAAGCGGCATCTGCAACCTGCAGATCTGCACACACTAGCTGCAATCCATGCAGCCTCTCTGACTCCTTTCAGAGAGTTGGGAGCTCACCTGGCTCCCAGGAACCAGACTTCCTGTCTGTGGGTGGGGCCCTGAATACTGTTCAGGTGAGCCTTAAAAAGCCCAAAACACAGCTGACCCATTAACATGTGTTTCTTTAGAGAATCTGGCGTAAAGTAGCCATTTCTCACCCCGGACAGGGTCCCATCCTCACATATCCTCCCCTCCTGTTTCGAACCGGAGGGAGGAACACATAGACCTCCCACCACCAATGGGACACCTCCAGGCCAGCCATAGGCTGCGTAGGCCCATGTTTTTCGGGTATGTTGCCAAGACTTCACCGTGGCGCCCCTGTGCCAAATATCAGCAGCTGAAGTCCTAAGCTGCCCAACCTTTTCTCTAAAGGGGCACTACACCCACATCTTCTTCCGGGTGTGCTTCCACCAGCACTTCTTCCTGAACCGTGGACTCCCCCTAATGTCTCTACCCCTTCTATCTGCTGGCCTCAAGATCCTTCTCTTTCCTCCCACGGACCTACTCTCCTGGGACTGTTGGGGACCTACTTCCAGGGGGTCTGTCAGGGACTGACCACTCTCACTACCCGACTCTACATTAACCAACAACATTTGTTTCTTAGGTTCACCAACCCCTATGTTGCTACCTTTGGCAAACAATCCATCTGAGATCGACACCACACCCTTCTGTTTAACCTCAACAGCACTGTTCCACAAAGGGTTACTCAACTCAGCATAATCATTGGGACCTCTGGTCCCCTTGTTTGTTAGGACATAGTCTATGGAGGGACCACCTACAGGCAGGCCGTTACTCCCTATGGGACAGTCCCGTGGGTTCACATCGCCCCCTGTTGTCCAACACTCCAATAGCAATTGTCCTACCAACGCACATTTTTCCATACCAATCTCTTTGACCATTTCTGTATCCATTGGTACCTCAACCAGGATCTCTGAGCTGTCTGACAGTGCTCTACAGTGCTTCTCATACACGTTTTCGTTAGAGTTGCCATTACTGTTATTTCCTATCAAAGTGTCTCCGGGTACCTCAAACTGCACCTCTCTGCGAGTGATGGACTAAATCCCCACTACTGTCACGTTCATTCCGGGCCCTTCCTTTTCACGAGGTCTAGAGGGTGAGACAGTGCGCGCGCCATGTATTAACCACTGCTCAGCCGTACCTCGAACCACACCAGTAGGAATGCACTCCATCACATCCGCATGCGGAGAGACTATCCCTATGTCTATTTCCAACAATTCTCCTGAGCGCCTTCTGCACACAACCGCCGCTGGAAGCACTCTCAAAGAGAACTGTGAGTCAACTTTCCACAAAATTAACCACCAGTACAGCAACCAATTTTCATCAATATTGCTTAACAGCGCCGTTACCACCTGTGTCCCCCGATTGGTACTACGCAGTACCATGTCACTCCTCTGCTGAGGATACACGCAGGTGTACATTGGAAATATTCTCACCAATTCCAAGAACATCTCAGTTATTTCTAGACAAGCCACATCTAAACACAGAACTTTAGGAACTTTTCCTTTACCAACGATGTGGAGGGGCTCATTTGCTAAGGCGTGAGAGGCTGAGTTACTTAAAGAGACCTCTACCTCAGAGGTAACTGACAAAACTTGCGACTCCCCTTGAGCACTGCAAATCGCATGTGCGACACTCATCCTCTCACTTTTAGCAACACTGAGCGATTCCAAATCGCTATCCATTACCATATCCTTCTGAAGCTCAACATTCCTCATCTCTTTTGTTGAGGACAAAACTTCTGCTATGTATGCACCCTTTTCAGATCCTTCCAAATGGAGAGGGTTAACTTCTGCAAAAGCCAACGCACCCATGTCTACCGGCTCTGCAGTCTCTCCATTTTGCATAGCAGAATTTGTGTCCACCGCAAACACATTTTTAAACACAGCAGGCTGCAATAACATAACTTGACCACTGTGTGGTGCTTCATTAAACTCATTAGGACTTTTTCTGTCAGCAGTGACAGACCGTAGTAACACATTATCACTACAAGCAAATTCAGACATTTCAGTTTTACCATTTTTCTCATCACAAAGGTGCAGTACCCTCTTATCCATCAGAGCGGCACCACAGTTGTCCCCGGCAACCTCTGGCTCCAACACACAGAGCTCCCTGGAGGTTTCAAAGGACACCTCTGCAACCTTACCTACTGTCGCTAAGGGAAATCGCATATCCTGCTTAGCGATCACCCCTACCTCAATACTAGTGAACACATCACCATAAGTACATGTATCAGCAACATCATCAGTATTCATAAACATAGCAGTTCTACAACCTTTATCAGATTGACTTTTATCAGAATGCATGGCACCGTGCATGTGACTCAGCACATTAACCTTCCTCTCTAAAGGAATTATTTCGCCCACTAGGGCGGCTTCACAGTTGTCCTGGGAAACCATTTGCCTTACCAATACAGGCTCCTTAGCGGTTTCCCTTGGCAACTCTGCAGCACCTTTCTCTATCGCTAGGGAACATGACACACCAACTGTTTTGGTCACCCCTAACACATCTCTCTCAGCACTCTGCTGGACTACCTTAGGTGCACACAAAGTCCACATATCACTTTCAGTCTTTGATCTTTGATCTCCACACTGCAGCAAGTCCATCTTTACACTTTCTGCAGATCTCCTCACCGGATACATTGCTACTTCACTTGAATCACAAATTGCAACAGTCTTACCATATCTTGAAGCAGGTAACTGTCTTCATTTGAGGGCGTTGTCTTTCAGCTGCATTTTTACTGACCAACTCCCCCTGGTGGCCACAGGAGGAAATCACAGTAGGCAACTTCCACTGTTTAGCCCCCTCTGCAGACACAACAAAAGACTTCTTGTTGCCAGGGGTGACTGCAAACATATCTGCAAAAGAATCTTGGCCCACCGATAAAGAGTTCTGCTCAGCAACCTCACTTTCAACTGCACCCCAAAATCTAGGGCAAGAAAATATGCCGTTCCCCAGCTGACCACATTCCAGGCATGGCGTTTGGCGACCTCCTCCTGTTGCTAAGGGAGATGACACTCTCTCAACATGCAGAACTTCACTTGCATCTCTATGGGGATGGCGATACATCTCTTCCCTGTAGCTCCTCCTTCCTATTGGCACATGTTCTCCGGTTGCTAATGGAAACGGTGCTCTCCTAGCTGCACGTTGCTGGTTCTCCGACACATATAGACGTTTCTCTCCTTGAAGCGACGTTGCTTTAAACTTGCCACAACTCTCTGTAGGCCATATCTTTGTCTTGCGGTCCACTGACCTGACATCATAGACGTTGCTATGGGCAACTGCACCCATCTGCTTACTCTTTACATTCAGAGCAGGCTTCTCATATTTTTGCTTTGCTGTAGCTTGCGACAAAGGGCATTTGGAAACTTCATGCCCCCACTCACTGCATCGCAAACAGCGCACTTGTTTCTTAACACTTTGCACATTAATAGCTGGCCGGCCTGCACCAGCGTTGCTAGGGGCAACAGCCTGAACTTTCCCTTTGGCTTGGTTCAGCGCAGCCAAGTGCTTTTTGCACGAGTCTGGGGCTTGTTCGGTCGGCAACAAACCCTCCAGCCACAAAGTCCTGTCTATCATTTCAGCAAATATTGCTTTCTGTTTGCGATTTGACCTTCCCATCGCTGCAAACAGGGAAATGGTTTTTAACACAGTTCCTTAACACAGGAACATTTTGGTGTATTGTCTCCAAGACTTTCAAACAGCACACGTTCACACGCAGACTTCACTCTCTGCGATTTCACTTGAATTATCCATTCAAAGGGGCCTTCCCAAATGAATATGTCTTCTCAGGCCACGCTGAGCTTACTTCCACAGGTATGCCACCTGTATGCAACACAGTCCATTAATTGAACTCCTGTGCAATGCAGTTCTCCTGACTGCCACACACAGCTAACAGTAGTTCACAGCAGAAAACTTTAACTTTCAGTTCATATTGGCTGTTCATCATAGCATTGCTGCCAAAAACGCACGGTTGCTTTCTACTCACTGTTTGTTGGTATGCGGATCTGGAACTCTTCCAAACTGCCCATAGCAATACCTCCACCATATGTAAGATTTGGGGAATCAGACTCCAGTGGCAGGTGCGTTTTTAAGGGCTTGGTAGCCCACTTTTATTTAAAAACTCACAAAAGGTTCACATATGCAATAGCATCCCTCGCAGGGGGTTTCCACCATTACTGCATTGTATAAACTAAAGAGCCTAGCCTCCTGGCTTTCAATCCTGGCATCCGACGGCTTCAGGCCTCTAGCCTAAGCCCAAGTTCTGTTCCTCAGAACACACAGCGTTTCCCAGAGATAAGCTCAATCCTTGCTTTTCTCCTAGTCAGCGACTTGCTGCTCAAACATAAAGCGGCATCTGCAACCTGCAGATCTGCACACACTAGCTGCAATCCATGCAGCCTCTCTGACTCCTTTCAGAGAGTTGGGAGCTCACCTGGCTCCCAGGGACCAGACTTCCTGTCTATGGGTGGGGCCCTGAATACTGTTCAGGTGAGCCTTAAAAAGCCCAAAACACAGCTGACCCATTAACATGTGTTTCGTTTAGAGAATCTGGCGTAAAGTAGCCATTTCTCACCCCGGACAGGGTCCCATCCTCACAGCTCCTATTATATGGTTTTGGTAAATCTAAAGGAAATTGTATAATATATGGCCAGCCTTATTGTGAGCTTTGTAAAATGCTTGGTAGCTCTTTCTGATTTCTTACTTCCATAATAGGGTTGTCCCGATACCGATACTAGAATCGGTATCGGGACCGATACCAAGCATTTGCCCGAGTACTTGTACTCGGGCGAATGCTCCCGATGCTTCACTCGATACTTGTACTGTCGGAGGTGATCAGTGCGTGGGGAAGTTACAAGCACCGATCACCGCTGTATTGATGTAAAAGTAATTTCTCCGCTTCTCTCGACACCCCCCCTCGCACGGCTTTAAGCTGCTTTAAAATCAGCAGTGATCGGTGCTTGTAACTCCCACACATGATCACCACTGACTGTCCCGTGTCCTCCTCCAGCCCCCCTCCAATTTGCTACAGTCTGTCTCCCTCCCTTCATGTCCCCCGCCGTTTTCTCTCTCCTTCAGTGTCCCCCCGTGTTTCTCTCTTCCTCCGTGTATCCCTCCGCCCCCCCCCTTGTTTCACTCTCCCTCCGTGTCCCCCACGTGTTTCTCTCTCCCTCCATGTATCCCTCCGTGTATCTCACCGTGTTTCTCTCCCCTTCTGTGATCCTCCTCCACCCCCTCAATCTGTCAGATGGAGAGCGGGGTAGGAGCCGGTAAATCCGGCTCCTTACTGTTCCGAATGGACAGAGTCAGTGATTACTGACTCTGTCTATTCACATAACTGAAACATCGTAAACTGTGATTACAATGTTTCAGTTTATGAATGAAGAGAAGACACTGTCTTCTCTCCATTCATTTTCAGCGCAGCTAATGCTGCTGAGAAAGGGACTGGGGAACATGTGTTCCTAGTCACTTTCCCTGTCTCAAAGGGGAGATGTCAGAGGTCTGTTGAGACGACTGATATCTCACCAAAGCCCCCCAACAGGGCTGAAAAAATAAATAAAAAAAAAACAAAGAATAATAAAAAAAAAAGAATAAAAAAATGTGATTGTAGAAAATAAAAAAATAAAAGAAAAAACACACTGACACACCCCCCCCTCCCCTTAAAAAAAAAGAAGAAAGCATTATAAATAAAAGATCTGGAAAAAGGTAAGCATAAACTTGCTAAAAAAAAAAATCAGCACAAGGGACATTATGATCAATGCCGCCTTCTTGAGTAGAATCTTCTGTTAATTTCTATGTTGTCTCACTTTCTTTATGGCAAAGTACTTTTTTATCACTTTTATTGGGTTAACCCTCATTCCTTCATTTACTTTATTTGACATTTGAAGATTTGATAGCTGACCAGTTAGTGTTTGTAGTGTTTGTAAAAAAAAAACTTTGCAAAAATTGTAAAATAATATATAATGATGCAAATATGATTACTTGTTTGATAATGTACTACAAGGCTATAGCCATATAAGAGAAACACAATCACTAATGCCGCGTACACACGGTCGTTTTTTGTGATGAATAAAAACAAAGTTTTTTAAAAAAACGTAATTTAAAATGATCGTGTGTGGGCAAAACGTTGTTTTATGTCTTCAAATAAACGACAAAAAAAATTCAAACATGCTTGAATTTTTTTATGTCGTTTTTCTGAATGTCGTTTTTTGTGTCATTTAAAATGACCGTGGGCAAAACAACGTTTAAAACAACGTTTTTAAACCCACGCATGCTCAGAAGCAAGTTATGAGACGGGAGCTTCAATGGAACAGAGTGCCGTCGAACATGGTGTACGTAACGGCGCTTTGCAAGAGCATTTTCAGAAAACGATGGTGTGTAGGCAACGTCGTTTTTAAAAATGAAGTTTGAAAAACGTTGTTACGTTTCGTGAGATAAAACAACGTTTTTTTACATCACAAAAAGTGATCGTGTGTATGCGCCATCATTGTTTCATATTTATGTTGCATGCATCAGCAGAAAACCCTCAAAACACTGTTGATCAACTGAGTAGGTGGATCCATTTTTAATTGCAAACAACAGGAAGAAGAAAACAAGACATGGATCAAACTCAGGCAGCAGTAGAATCGGAGAAAACAAAGAAAAATCACGATCTTGGAGGTGAAGATGCTGCATGTGGAGGTCCTTTGTCTATTGTGGTTACACATGGTCTGCGGTTGTGAGGCCGGTTGGATGTACTGCCAAATTCTCTGAAACGCCTTTTGGAAATGGCTTATGGTAGAGCAATGAGCATTCAATTCAAGGACAACAGCTCTGGTGGACATTCCTGCAGTCAGCATGCCAATTGCACACTCCCTCAAAACTTGAAACATCTGTGGCATTGTGCTGTGTGATAAAACTGCACATTTTAGAGTACCTTTTATTGTGGCCAGCCTAAGGCACACAGGTGCTTATCTAATAGTTTTTTTTAACTATCGATGCCCCCCACTGAAACCACCGCCTGTGGAAGGGAATTCCACATCCTTGCCGCTCTTACAGTAAAGAGCCCTCTAACGCAGCTTAAGGTTAAACCTCTTTTCTTCTAATTTTAATGAGCGGCCACATGTCTTATTAAACTCCCTTCCACAAAAAAGTGGAGTCACCAGTCTGGGATTTGTAAGTTGAAATCATATCCCCTCTCAAGCGTCTCTTATCCAGAGAGAATAAGTTCAGTGCTCTCTACGTTTCTTCATAACTAATATCCTCCAGACCATTTATTAGCTGTGTTGCCCTTCTCTGTACTCACTCCATTTCCAGTAGATCCTTCCTGAGGACTGGTGCTCAGAACTAGACAGCATACTCCAGGTGAGGCCGGACCAAATTCTTGTAGAGTGGGAGAATTATCGCTTTATCCCAGCAGTTAATCCTCTTTTTAATGCATGCCAATATTCTGTTTGCTTTGTTAGCAGCAGCTTGGCATTGCATGCCATTGGTGAGCCTATCATCTACTAGGACCCACAGGTAATTTTCCATCCTAGATTCCCCTAGAAGTTCACCCCCAAGTGAGTAGATTGCATTCACATTTGCCAACCAAATGCATTATTTAAAAAATTTCTACATTATACCTTACATTATTATTATTATTACATTATTTGCCATGTAGTTGCCCACCCCACTAATTTGTTAATATCTTCTTGCAAAGTTTCCACATCCTGGGAGAAGTTATTGCCCTGCTTAGCTTAGTGTCGTCTGCAAATACAAAGATTGAACTGTTTACCCCATCCTCCAGGTCGTTTATGAACAAATTAAAAAGCATTGGTCCCAGCACAGAACACTGGGGGACCAACACTGGGAACACTTCCCACCCCTGACCATTCCAAGTACTCCCCATTTATCAGCACACTCTGAAATCACCTTTGTAGCCAGTTTTCAATCCATGTACTTACCCTATGGTCCATGTCAACAAACCTTACTTTGTACAGTAAACATTTATGGGAAACTGTGTCAAATGCTTTTGCAAAATCCAGATACACCATGTCTATGGGCTTTCCTTTATCTAGATGGCAGCTCACCTCCTCATAGATTGGTTTGGCAAGAATGATTCTTCATGAATCCATGCTGAATACTGCTAATGATACTGTTTTTATTACTATAATCTTGTATATAGTCCCTTATCAACCCCTCCAAGAGCTTGCATACTATTGATGTTAGGCTAACTGGTCTGTAATTCCCAGGGATGTAGGAACGATTAGGAACAATGGTCTGGCAATTACTTGACTGAGTTCCCTAAGTACCTACATATTTTTCTCTCCTCCGATATGTGTCTTTTCGTATTCTCTAATTGCACCCTTACATATCTTTTTTTTCAAATAACATTTTTTTTTATTAAGTTTCTCACATAGAGTAACAGTACACAGACATCAAAGGGGGTCAGAGAGGGCCCATACACAGTCATAATAGTGCTCAAAGGGTGCGTAGTCAGAGTAGAAGGAGGCGGGCCGACAACATAAAGCCGCGTAAAATGAAAACAATCTCCCTTGGCCTCAGTGTCAGCGATACTAAACATGTTTGGCAGTATTCTATAAATGGTAACGTATATAACTTGGCAGAAAGGGTCTGCCTTTTCAAAAAAAAGGAGAGAGGGAAAGAAAAGAAAAAAGTTGAGAGAAGAGGGAATAAGTGAAGAAGAGCGCTAAGTTACCGTGTTGACTCCTGCGTCAGTATGGGGTGGGTCCTCCTGCCGGCGCCACCTCTCCCAGACCTTATCATGGTCGTCCAGCCTATCTCGCATTCTGGCCGTCATCTTCTCCATTAATTCCACATCCTTTACCCTGGAGTACAGTGCCTCCTGGGATGGGGGTACGTTTTTCTTCCAGTTTAGGGCAATTAGGCATCTAGCTGCAGTTAAAATGTGTCGGAGCAATTTCTTATAAGGTTTGGCTATGTTCGGCTGATCGAGGCCCAGCAGGAAAATTTTGGGTGACATGGGTATCCGTTCCTCAAAGAGACGGGAGAGTAATTGTTGAGTAGATCGCCAAAATGGAACTATAAGGGGGCATGACCAATATATGTGGAAGAGAGAGCCCCTGTCCCTCTGGCAACGCCAGCAGCGGTCCGAGGTGGAGGGGTAAATTTTATGGAGTACGTCTGGGGTTTGGTACCAGAAAAAAATAATTTTGTATGCATTTTCTTTATATAGGGTGCACAGGGAGCTTTTAGCCGCCTGCCTCTAGACGGCCCGCCAGGCTTCCATTGGGAGTTCCTCTCCCAGCTCTCTCTCCCACCGTAGCATGTATGCATGTTTTCCCCTAACTGGGATGGTGTATGCATTCAAAATCTGGTATATATCCGAGATCAGCCCTCTCCGGAAGAGCCCTCCCAGAATAATACGTTCAAACGGGGAGGGCGGGGAAAATTGGAGGTGTGGGGCTATGGTTTGGGCATAATGTCTGATCTGCAGATAACTATAAAACACCTGTTTTGGCAGTTTATATTTCGTTTGGAGCTCCGAGAAAGGCAGCAGTCTGCGAGACCTAGGGTCTACTAGGTGGCCAAAATGGAACAGATTCCGTGATGCCCACGGCCAGGACATCTGATGGGTCAGACTGTCCGGTATTTTAGGATTGCAAAGAAAGGAAGTCAACAATGAGCATTCCGACGAGAGTTCACATTCCCGAGACAGCTTGCGCCAGAGCTGACGAAGCTGGGACATTGATCCCAACAGTCTGCTTGAGTCCACCTCCGCGTTCGCGCCCCAGAGGAGGCTGTTTGGGTGTATAGGAGCTAACCAAATCTTTTCGATTTCCGTCCATTTATTATAGGATCTTTGGGGGAACCACGAGACCACCGCGCGGGCTGCTTGATAGTATTTAATCAGATTGGGGAACGCTAGTCCTCTGTCCGCACGGGACGCCAGCATAACTGAAGAGGGTACCCTATGGTTCCTGTAGTTCCAGACAAAGCGCAGCGTATCACTCTGGAGTTTACGTAGATGAGCATATGGAATCGGAATGGGCAATGTCTGGAATAAATAAAGGAGCTTGGGGAGGATTACCATTTTTACGGACGCGATCCTCCCCAAGAGGGAGATCTGGTGGTTCCTCCATTTTTGGAGGAGCTCCCGAATTGACCGATATAGGGGAGGGAAGTTGGTCTGATACAGGGTGTTAAAGGAAGGGGTGATATGCACCCCCAGATATTTAAGGGAAGTACGCTCCCACTTATAGGGAAAGTTAGACTGCAAATGGCGGACTTCAGCCTCTGATATATTAATTGGGAGGGCTGTGGATTTTGACGTATTCGTTTTATATCCCGAGAGCACCCCGTAGCGATCCAGTTCCGCATGCAGATTGGGAAGGGTGATCCTGGGCTGGGTCAGCGTGAGGATGATGTCGTCTGCGAAAAGCGATATTTTAAATTCCTTGCCCCGTACCGAGATACCCCGAATGGATTGTTTCTGATGGTCGCCGCCAGTGGCTCCACACAGAGGGCAAATAGCAAGGGAGAGAGCGGGCAGCCCTGTCGGGTGCCGTTTGTGATCGGGAAGGTGGACGATGTGGCAAAAGGGGTTTTAACTTGTGATGTAGGGCAGGAGTAGAGATGTTGTACCGCCCGCAGGAAGGGTCCCTGAAATCCCATATGTCTCAGTGTGGCGATCATAAATGGCCAGCTCAGTCGGTCGAAGGCCTTTTCCACGTCTAGGCTAAGGATCAGGGATTCCGAGTTATCTCTGTTGGCTACATCTATGAGGTCTATGACTTTCCTGGTATTGTCCCCCGCCTGACGCAAAGGGACAAAGCCCACCTGGTCCTTGTGTATTAAGGCGGGGAGGAGTACGTTCAGTCGAGTCGATAGGATTTTAGTAAAAATCTTTAAGTCAGAGTTTAGGAGAGCTATGGGTCTATAACTAGCACAGGAGGCTGGGTCCTTGTCCGACTTCGGGATTAGGGTCAGGAAGGAGCCCTGCATGTCACTCGGGATAGGAGTTTGTTGCAGAAAAGCGTTGAACAGCTTGGTCATGTGCGGGCCCAAGAGGGGAAGAAAGGCTTTATAGTACTCGTACGGCAAACCGTCAGGGCCAGGGGACTTGTGGGCTGGGAGAGCCTTCACCGTCGCCGCCAATTCCCCCTCCGTGATAGGGGCATTTAGGTCCTGCAAGTCGGAATCCCGGAGCCTGGGTAGGCCGGCCTGCTCGAGATAGTGAGCCATACGGTCGGCCAGCTCGGGCGGGGGGGTCATGTGGAATCTCTGCTTTATTATAGAGATCCGTATAAAAGTCCGCAAAGGTGTTCGCTATGTCCTGGGGGTGGGTCAGTAGGTCCCCTCTCCTGTTTGTAATGTTGTGCGGGGTAGAGGTGAGAGTCCGGTCTGCCAGCTTCCTGGCTAAGAGTGACTGGGCTTTGTTACCTTTGTCGTAGTAAAGCTGTTTGAGTCGAGTTAGCGCTTTCTCCACTTGGCCCAGCGCCAGGTCCCTAAGCGTCGTTCGTACCCCAACGATGCGTCTAAGGAGTAGTCTAGAAGGGGCGGTTTGGAGTTGAGCTTCAAGGGCCCCCAACTGTTTCTCAGCCAACTCTCTGGCTGCTCTAGCATCCCTCTTCAAAGCAGAGGAAAGAGCAATACAGCGGCCTCTGAGGACTGCCTTATGGGCAACCCACAGCGTGGAGGAGGAAATGTCCGGAGTGTCGTTTTCAGCAAAATAGTGTTGCAAGGTGGATTCTAACTCTACTTTAGAAGGGTCATGTTGTAGGAGGAAGTTATTCATCCTCCAGTTATAGGGCCTGCGGAGGGGGGTGCCTAAACGTAGGGATAGGGTGAGTGGGGCATGGTCTGACCACGAGATGGGGAGTATATGTGCAGACTCGACGGCGCGCAGTGTGTTGTTGTTTACAAAGATGTAGTCTATGCGTGAGTGGGTGCGGTGGGGGGCAGAGTAGAAAGTGTAGCGGCGCTCACCCGCGTGGAGGGCTCTCCAGGCATCGAACAGAGAGTGCCTTCCGGTGAGCTGCCGGAATAGTTTAGAGTCCCTAAGGGCTCGGGTTTGTGACGCCTGGGGGTTCGCCACCAGGCGGTTGTAGGTTGTGGAGTGGGCAAGATTAAAGTCCCCCCTATCACCAGGTAGTCATGGGGGTCCCGGGACAGGCGGTTAAGGATCTTGGCCAAGAATCTGTGCTGACGTGTGTTTGGGGCGTACAAGACACAGAGAGTGACGGCCTGTGTCTGCCAGTGACCCCGGAGGATAATGAAGTGGCCCTGGGGATCTACGTAGGAGGAAGTACAGGTGATGGGTGATCCCTTTTTAATAAGTATGGCGACACCCGCTCTCTTACACGGGTGAAAGGCCTGAAAGATGTGGGGGAAATGTCTGGAGGCGAACGCGAAGGAGTCTCCATTGCCAAAATGCGTTTCCTGCACCATAACAATGTCAGCCTTTGACTGCCTGAATTCTCGGAGCGCCAAGTGACGCTTTTTGTTAGAGTTGAGTCCGTGGACATTTAGGGACAATATTTTAGCCATTGTGGTTGGAAGGGTGGATTAGAAGGATACTTAACTGTTCCAGGAGGTGGTGTGTCCAGATCTGGGAGCAGGGCAGCGCCAGGAGGGGAGTCGGAGGGATACTAGGCCCTCGCCAGGAGTCAAACTGCGGAGAGAGGGAGAGAAGTCTAGAGAAAAGGAGATAAAAAATTGAGGTTAGAACATAAACAGTTATCACAACAAGCGACATCAATTCGACCCCCCTCTAAGTAAAAAAAAAGAGGGGGGGGAGAGGGAGAAAAAAACAAAACAACAAAAAGAAAAAAAAAAAGAAAAAAGGGGGGAGAAATATAAAGTCAAAAAAAGGGGAAGTTCCAATTGGATTCCCCAGCCAATAAGTAGGGGAAGTCCGGGCCGGGGAAATCGGGGCAGACCGAAGTCCGGAGGGGAACCCTTACATATCTTGTTGCATTCTTTGTAAAGTCTGAATGCTGATGATGATCCCTAAGCCTTGTATTTTTTGAAGGTTTTCTCCTTTACTTTTATATACATTTTTACATTGGAGTTAAGCCATCCAGGATTTTTGTTTGCTTTTTTAAATGTATTTCCCAATGGGGTGCACTGGCTAATACTCTTATTTAATATGCTTTTAAATCAAACCTGTAAGGGATCTGCCACTGGTTCCCGGCGAGCACGCATCCGCGTGCATACCCCAATACCAGCCCAGCAACACCAGCTGCCCTTATCTGTGCGCTGGCACATGCCTGGTGCGCACGCAGCGAGAGTGCTCGCGTGCACGTTAGCGCGAGATTGGCGCCAATTTGTGCTTAAAAGCCAGCAGACTACAGCAGCTTCTTGCTGTCTGATCTGCAGCGTATGTGTGATCTAATCTGTAATATATCCTGTTGAACCTGTTCCTGTACCGACCCGGCTCCGTCTGACCATCCAAACTTCTCCAGCCCGACCTTTGGCCCGCCTTGACCTCGCCTACTGCTGTCTACCGTTGCCAGACCTCCCTGCCTGAAATCTGACTACGCTTTTGCCTACTGAACCCTCTGCCTGCCTACGTGTCTGACCCGGCCTGCCTGACCCTGCTTCTGCCTAATGCACGCTGTCCTAACACGGCTTTCTTCCAGCTCCAGAGTCGCTGACTCCTTTCCTCTGCTCCAGCCGCCCGGAAGGACCAGCACCCGTGCCTGATTCCTGCCATCATCCAAGCACTCCTACACCACTGCTCTCCCGAGCCCGCTGTGCCCAATCCAGCGGCTCCTGAACCAGACCTGTACGAGGGGCCGCCTCCTGCGACTAGGCTCTGACAACCAAGTACGTTCTCATACCTAACAGTATCAGACCGTAATGTCAGATCCTGCAGGAGTCGCCCCCACTGTGGAGGAAATTTGCAAACATTTGGCAGCCCTTACGCAAGCAGTAAAGAGCCTACAAGAAGGGTACATGAGGCTAGAAGGACAAGTCCAAAACCTGTCCGGCTCTGGCGATGCAGTCCATACAACCTCCGCCAGGTCTTCACCAACTGCCTCCGCTCCCTCAGTAGTGATGCTACCGCCTGAACCGAGAGTCCCTGTACCAGAAAATATTTCGGGAGACGGGGCTAAATTCTGGGCCTTCCGCAATGCCTGCCAGCTGTACTTTACCCTACAACCCCAGGCATTTTCTTTGGAAGCCACCAAGGTGGGGTTTGTGATCTTCTTCCTCCAAGACGAACCTCAGACCTGGGCCCATTGACTGTTGGAAGAGAATAGCGTTTAGACGCAGTCACTGCAAACCTTCTTTGAAGCCATGGCCCAGCTTTATGACGATCCCCAACGAGCTGCCACCGCTGAGTCCGCTTGCTTGCGCTCCAGCAAGGTCGCAGGGCGGCCGAGAACTACGTTTCAGACTTCAGACGCTGGAGCGCGGATACCCACTGGAATGACGCAGCTCTCAGACATCAGTTCCGCCTGGGCCTTTCCGAGGGTCTTAAAGATGAGCTCGCCCGAGTTGGGGTACCAGAGACCCTTGAAGACCTGATCGTCAAAGCCATCCAGATTGATCGCAGACTTCGTGAATGCCGGGCCGAGCGCTCTTCCCAGCAAAATCGGCCAGTGTGGATGACCTCAAGGGCTCCGATGCCCGCTTACCGTTACCTGCCTCCCACATGCTTGAATCCTCCCAGCGCTACTCCAGATACTTCTGAACCCATGTAACTCGGCCTCATGTGACCAATGCTACCACCCAAAGAACGGGCATGCCGCCGCCAACTAAACCTGTGCCTCTACTGCGGCGAGGCCGGCCACTACGTATGCAACTGTCCTACCAAGATGCGTAAGTGTCCTTCTCTAAGCCCTGTTAATCTGTCAACCCTACCTACCCACGCAACCCACCTTGCTCTCCCTCTCTCGTTGCAGCTCTGGGAAAGGACGGTGCCGGTCAACGCCATCATTGATTCATGTGCATGTAGCTGCTTCATCGACTCTGCTTTCGCTGACCTTCACAACATTCCGCTACGTAAAAAGACTCATGGACTTACCGTCTTTCTGGCCGATGGCTCCTGCATAAGCTCAGGACAAGTGACCCAAGAAACTCTTCCCTTGTCTACCACAGTTCCTCCCCAACATAAAGAACTACTGATCCTGGATGTCATCTCCTCGCCTATGTTCCCCGTGATCCTAGGTCTACCCTGGCTCCAGACTCACAATCCCCTGATCAAATGGGTGTCCGGAGAGGTGTCATTTTCTTCCCCCTACTGCCAGCAACACTGTACACCGGGTCCCCCTCGCTCACCCACTACCCTGCTCTGTATGGACTCTGACCCCAACCTGCTCCAGTCTATTCCGGAACCCTACCACAAATTTATCGACGACTTCAGTAAAAAAGGAGTCGACTCCCTTCCGCCCCATCGTCCATATGACTGTCCAATCGAGCTCCTCCCAGGGGCCGAGATCCCCTTTGGACGCATTTTCCGTTATCAGAAAAGGAACAGGAAGCCCTAAAAGTATACATTGACGAGAACCTAAGTAAGGGGTTCATTCGCCCCTCTACCTCCCCAGCAGGCGCAGGAATATTTTTCGTCAATAAGAAAGATTAGTCTCTCCTCCCATGTGTGGACTATCGGGAACTAAACAATATCACGGTTATGAACCGTTACCCACTACCCCTGATACCTGAGCTCTTTCAAATACTAAAGTCCGCTATCATCTTCACTAAGTTGGACCTAAGGGGAGCTTATAACCTAGTCCGCAGCCGGGACGGGGACGAATGGAAGACGGCTTTTCGCACCCGATTTGGACACTTCGAATACCTGGTCATGCCCTTCGGTCTGTGCAATGCACCCACTACCTTCCAGCATTTTATTAATGACGTGTTTAGAGACTTCCTTGATATCTTCGTCATCGTCTATCTGTATGACATATTAGTCTTCTCTGGATCACTGGATAAACACCGGGAACACGTCCGTAAGGTCCTAAGTCGCCTCCGCCTACACGGACTGTATGCCAAGGCCGAAAAATGTGAATTCGAACAGTAACCCATCCAGTTCCTGGGCCTGGTGATCTCCCCTACGGGAATTAAAATGGACCCCCAAAAGATGTCCGCTATACTAGACTGGCCGGTACCTTTGGACAAGAGGGGGGTGCAACGATTTGTGTTTTTTTTTACAGAAGGTTCATCAGGAATTTCTCCGCAATTATCTAGCCGATTACACAACTAACCAAGCAGAATCTACGTTTCCATTGGAATCCAGAAGCCCAAATGGCCTTTGATACATTTAAGAGACTTTTTACCTCAGCCCCAATTCTTAGCCACCCTGATCCGGCGCTGCCCTACCTCAAAGTAGATTCATCCGATGTAGCAGTGGGGGCTATTATCTCCCAACACCAAGGGAACAAAGATCTGATGCATCCTGTGGGGTTCTTCTCCTGAAAACTCTCTTCTGCGGAGAGGAACTACGATGTGGGGGACCTAGAGCTACTCGCCATCAGGGCCGCATTGGAGGAATGGAGGTTTCTTTTGGAGGGCGCTGCACATCCCGTGTTAATTTATACTGACCACAAGAACCTGCAGTATCTAAGATCTGCTAAACGACTGAAACCCCGACAGGCCCGCTGGGCACTATTCTTTTCACGCTTTTGCTTCCACATCACGTATCATCCTGGTTCAAAAAACATCAAGCCAGATGCATTATCACGGATGCATGACAATCCCAAAGACATATCTGTTCCCGATACCATCCTTCCGGCAGGGAATTTTTTACTTCTACAACCTGATCTTCTCTCTTGAATTAGGGAGGCATCCACGGACTCTTCCAAACCTCCTGGTATCACCTTGACACCCAGGGACGGACTTTTCTGGAGAGGGAGCCAAATTTTTGTCCCAGGAAATACTCGAGTGGAAGTCCTGAAGCTCCTTCATGACCACCGGTTGGCAGGGCACTTTGGAGTCTGCAAAACCTTTGAACGGGTACATCGTACCTTCTGGTGGCCAGGCTTGGAGGAATTCTGCAAATCCTATGTCAACACATACCCGAACAAGACTACAAGGAACCGAGCCTGGGGCCTACTAAAACCTCTGCCTGTACCTGATAGACTGTGGAAGATGATTGCCATGGACTTCATAGTAGAGCTTCCATGTTCCGAGGGGTGCACAGCAATTTTTGTGGTCGTGGACCGTCTATCTAAGATGGCCCATTTCCTCCCGTTAAAGAGTACCCCATCAGCTGCTGAGAGTGCCCGTGTTTTCATCAAGGAGATTGTCAGACTCCACGGGGTTCCTTCAAACATCGTGTCAGATAGGGGGGTCCAGTTTACGTCACGTTTTTGGAGAGCCCTATGTGAGACCCTGAAGATTGAACTTGCCTTCTCCTCAGCTTACCACCCCCAAACCAACGGACAGACTGAAAGAACAAATCAGACCCTTGAGCAGTACATGAGATGTTTCACGTCCTTCTCTCAAGACGATTGGGTGTCTCTGCTACCTCTGGCAGAGTTTGCCTATAATAAGGCCAACCATTCGGCAACTGGGCAATCCCAGTTCTGGTGGTGCAGAGCACATTGGATTTCCTGAGCCGTAACAACCAGGTGTTACAGGAAGCAATGAAAGCTCAACCCAACAGCAAGAAAGCCTTTGATAAAAAGAGAAGAGGGGAGGTGGACCTTCAACCGGGAGACCAGGTATGGCTTTCTACTAATAACCTCAGATTAGCTTGTCCCTCCAAGAAGTTGGCACCTAAGTTCATGGGACCCTTTCCAGTAAGAAGAAGGATCAATGAGGTATCTTATGAACTGTCTCTGCCGCATTCTCTTAAGGTTCACCCGGTATTTCATGTCTCGTTGCTGAAACCCGCAGATCCCGATCCCTTTCCTGACAGAGGGGCCTGCCCACCTAAACCCATTTTAGTCAATGGCTGTGAGGAATACATGGTGGAGGCCATCCTCGACTGCAGGAAACGGCAGGGGCAAACTCAATTTTTGGTTAAGTGGAAGGGGTACGGCCCAGAGGACAACTCCTTGGAACCCAAGAGCAATATTCATGCCCAAAGACTAATTTGTGCTTTTTTTTCTGCCCACCCTGAGAAACGAGCCCGACTTGGCACCCGGAGGCTGCCCCTTGGGGGGGGGGGGGCAATGTCAGGGATCTGCCACTGGTTCCCGGCGCGCGCATTCGCGCGCGTATCCCAGTACCAGCCCAGCAACACCAGCTGCCCTTATCTGTGCCCCGGCGCGCGCATTCGCCAATAGGATGTGCAAAATGAAATAACTTATTCATGCCTTGTATCAGAAATGTAATTTTAGTATCATTTTAAACAGGACAAATGAAAGCATTACATGCATACTTACTTTAAAGCTAGCACTCTTTTTCTTTATAGATTTCATAGAAAATTAAATAATGTTGCCCCAACAAAAAAAAAACAGCTTATGTATTACTTTGTTGTCTTATACTATGAAAATGTTATCGCTGAATAAACAGACAGAAGTATACAATTATAAAATGTTATAATCCTTTGGGGGTAAAAAAATGCACAAGCAAAAGGAGTTTAATATATTTTTATTGGTTTACCTTCTTCATTATTCTAATTCTTTTTATCAAACCTTTTGATTTACTCACCTCTGAAATACTGAATAGCCAGGAAAATCCCTCATTTTAAAGTAGAAGTCCAGCATGAGCTTGTTTGGCTGGGCTTCTCTTAAGGGTCACATGAGTGCAATTTGTTTTGCACTCCAATGACCCATTTTCAGCAGAGAACAGTATGAAATCCGCTCTCTGCTGACATCACTGGAATCAGGTCTGGGCATTGCGTCAATGAAGTCTGGATCCTCCAGGTGCCTGGACTGATGCCTGTCTTAGCCTCTCAGTGAGCCACTGAGAGACTGAGGTGACTTATCCCTGCCCCTCCACAGCTCAGCGATCCAATGAGAATGGAGGAGCAGAGAGCAGAGCTGTTGATTGACAGTCATAAGCAGTGTTCAATCGCTCTGTTCTTAGTATAGAGACGCCAGAGGACAGATGCAGCATTAGTCCCATGCTGCATCCACCTAGGTAAGTATAAAAGGGGTAAAAACAAATATAGTTCTCTTTTGACATGCAGCTTTACTACTTCTGGGCCTTCTTTCATGTAAATTGGACCAAAGTAATGTTACTGATTCATTGGCTGTGTTATATTTAGTGGTGTGTAGGGTAGTGGTGGAGAAATGACTTAGGAAACTGCATTGCTGAACCAGGAAATACATGTTTCACCTACGCTATTGGCCCGTCTATTGAGTTATGAACCGTTTGGTTGGAAAGTCCGTAAACATTTGTATTCAAATTGTATGTTTACCTGTGCGCTGAGGTTACACTTTAATCTCCTTTTCAGGTTGCTGTACACATTTATTACTTATAAATGGAAAACTGAATGACACATGAGGTGGTGTCTAAAGGCTTACATATAGCCTTGGTAATATTTATTTTATACTTTGTGTAAAAAAAGCAATCTCATTTGTGTGCTTATTTATTGTAATCAAAATTTGTTTTCTGGTGCTGCATGTGAGGTGTTCTGATATGTTCATGTATGACACAGTAAAGTAGGTAAAACATATTTGAAGAGAATATCATTAGACAGTGAATTTTGGATACCAAAACAGTTATCATGAGAGATCTATACATTGCATTGCTCCATTATTCATTGACTAATATTTTACAGCTAAGAGAAACACATTAAGCATTTTACGCAATGAAACAAGTTATTTATAGACATCGTCAACTGAAATAATAAAATGAGAAGGATGTTGCCAAATGACAGCTCCTGCAGTAGATAGTAAAAGAGTGATGTCAAACATGTCTAATGCATTAAACTGCAGCATTGTCTTCCACCCCAAGGACAGTGCAGAGGGCTAGATGCATTAGGATGATTATAAAGGAAAGGCTGAATTGGCTCTACTAGCAGCTGCTTCTTTCTGCTAATCTGAAATCTACTGTATTGGGCAATGAGTAATTTTTTCTTTTGTAGTTTTGCCAGGAACTGTTATTTACTATTTTTCATATAAAAATGAACATTAACAACTCTTTTTGAAGTACTGCACAAGAGGGAGAGGAGCAGGTAAATCTGATTAACGCTTGCAATAGGGCTAGCTTTTCATGTTGACATGTCCTTAAAAATAAAACTTAAGCACAAAAAAACGATGAGGGAAACATGCAAAAGTCACAAGCAGAATATATGAATTTATAGATGCTAAACATTACCAAAAAGCACAAATTGCTCATTGTGGGAAATTGCTATTACCTTGAATCTTAAAGCGGATGTCCGCTGAAAAAAAAAATATTAAAAGCCAGCAGCTACAAATACTGCAGCTGCTGACTTTTAATATTAGGACACTTACCTGTCCTGGAGTCCAGCGCCGTCTGCAGCAGAGGACGAGCGATCGCTCGTCACTCTACTGCCCCCCCGCCATCCTCGGTGAGAGAACCAGGAAGTGAAGTGCTCCGGCTTCATTGCCCGGATCCCTACGGCGCATGCGCGAGTCGCACTACGCCTGCCGATTGGCTCCTGCTGTGTACTGAGAGCCGAGTGTTCCCAGAACACAACGGGGGGGCGGGGGGGGGTGGAGGTGACATTATGCCCGCAGTCTGCCCGAGACTGTGTGTCCGGAAGTGGGTGCAAATACCTGTCTTTAGACAGGTATCTGCACCCCCCTCCCCCTGAAAGGTGTCAAATGTGACACCGGAGGTGGGGGAGGGTTCCGATCAGCGGGATTTCCACTTTAGGATGGAGCTCCGCTTTAACTGCTTCAATACAGGGCATTTTCACCCCCCCTCCTGCCCAGACCAAGTTTTAGTTTTCAGGGCTGTCACATTTTGAATGACAATTGCGTGGTCATGCAACACTGTAACCACTGTATTTTTTCCCCACAAATAGAGCTTTCGTTTGGTGGTATTTGATCACCTCTGCGGTTTTTATTTTTTGCACTATAAACAAAGGAAGAGCGACAATTTTGGAAAAGAAAACACAATATTTTTTACTTTTCGATTTAATAAATATCACAATAAAAAAAAAAAAAAATCCTCAGTTTAGACAGATACGTATTCTTTTACATATTTTTGGTAAAAAAAAAATCGCAATAAGTGTTTATTGATTGGTTTGCGCAAAAGTTATAGCATCTACAAAATAAGGGATAGATTTATGGCATTTTTTTTATTAGTAATGGCGGCGATCTGCGATTTTTATTGTGACCGTGACATTGGGACGGACACATCGGACGCTTTTGACATGTTTTGGGACCATTCGTATTTATACAGCGATTAGTGCTATAAAACTGCACTGATTACTGTGTAAATGGGACTGGCAGGAAAGGGTTTAACACTAGGGGGCAATCAAAGTGTTAATATATTCCCTAGTGAGTGATTCTAACTGTAGGGGGAGGGGACTCACAAGGGGGGGAGACCGATGTGTGTTTCTCTGAACTAGGAACACACATCAGTCTCCTCTCCTCTGACAGGACATGGATCTGTGTGTTTACACACACAGATGCATGCGGGCAATCGCGGATGCCCGGCGGACATCGTGGCCGCTGGGCACGCGCAGCGGGTCCCAAGCGATGCGGTGCACGCGTGCCCCCTAGCCGCCTGGGAAGCCAGGATGTCATATGACATCATTTTACAATGACTCGGTAGGGAAGGGGTTAAAAAACACAACACCCTTAGCTAACCTCATGCTCTATCAAATGCCAGAGCCCATGGCAGGGTTTAAACTCAATGCAAAGTACAGCCTAGTCCGAAGATCCAGTTTAAAGATATAAGAAATCGCCCGGGACTTTAAATGAGGTGAATGTGGTTAGCTGTTTTGTCACTTCCTATTTTCTGTTTCACTCACACGCAGCAGTTTCATTTCATTCAAGTTGACATTATTATTGCATACTGGGAGATCTTTGGTGACACATTCCCCCATCCCGGCCATGTCTGTCCCCCGTTTGTTCTCTGTTGGGTTGATTTTTCCTCTGCCTCCTTAGCTCTTGAGCCAGACACTCATTACTGCCACCTCTGGTTATTAAGCATTTAGTAGTCTGATCCAGCCTTTGACGTACTACACACGCATCTACCCCTGATGAAGCGAGCATGATCTTGCAAAAGTTGGCATACTTTTCATGCCTGTCTACATTGCAATTTCCATTTTATACTATGATATATATAATGATATTTTTTACTGTATGTGTCATTTCAGTGACTTGGCTGTGATTCATGTTGTTTGTGTGCATGACAATTTTAATACATTTTGAGACTGCATTTACTCTGTCAATTGTTGGATAACTGCATTCACCTCAAGTCCCGGGGCGATTTCCTGATCTTTGTTGCATATATTGGGATAGAGGTGGTTTGTGGGTGACACCAGACCTATTTCTTTTTAAATATAGAGACAGGTATCTCAGGTCATCAAAAGGTACCTATACCTTAGCTTTTAATGTAGGGCAGCTTTTCTTAACTTCCTTACTATGGAGGAACCCTTAAAAATTATTTCCCAGTCCAAGGAAACCCTACTAAAAAAAATGTTTTCTACGAATTACAGTATATTAAAATGGATGGTACATTGGTACATGGATGGTACATTGCAGTACATAGTATTACATTGTTTTAAATCCTTAGACATTGAAGAGAAAAAGAGAAGAGTGAAAGCTGCAAAATATGCAGGAAATCCAGGAAGTTGTGGATAGAGATGGTCAGCAGAGAGGTGCAAGTAAGCTTAAATTAGATTGTCAAAAATAACTATTGTTTGTATTTTTTACAAGGCTGATGTTATAAAATAAAAGTATATGTCGTGACCATATAACTTATTATAGATGACCTAAACTGTGGAATCACCATAAAAGAGGACAAATAACAAAAGTATTGCCTGCAATTACTCCCTGCAACTGATATTTTCCCTGTTGCTGATTTACCATGCCTTGTTCTAAACTATGGGCCAGATTCACATACACTTAATATTGCGCTGCGTAATTGAAATACAGTGGTTGACCGCGATATTGTGTCAATCTCGCTCCCTTTCTCGGCGAGATTGAGCACTTGCGAGCCCCATCGCGGGAGCCAGCGCCGAGCTGGCTTGCCGCGATGGAGACAAAGCCGTCATAGAAGCGACGGGGATCCGACGCGGATTCCCGCCAATTCTACACGTGGGCGGAGTTTGTTATGAATCCTGAGAAGGAAGTCCCCGCCGGATTTTAAATAAAAATCCGGCATGGGTTCCCCCCTCAGGAGCATAACGGGCCCTTAGGTCTGGTATGGGTTGTAAGGAGACCCCCCTACGCCGAAAAAACGGCGTGGGGGTCCCCCCACAATCCATACCAGACCCGTATCCAAAGCACGCCGGCCGGCCGGTCAGGAGGGGAGTGGAGGGCGAGCGAGCGCCCCCCCCCCCCCCTCCTGAGCCGTACCGGGCAGCATGCCCTCAACATGGGGGGGTCAGGTGCTCTGGGGCAGGGGGCGTACTGCGGCCCCCCACCCCAGAGCACCCTGTCCCCATGTTGATGAGGACAGGGCCCCTTCCCGACAACCCTGGCCGTTGGTTGTCGGGGTATGCGGGCGGGAGGCTTATCGGAATCTGGAAGCCCCCTTTAATAAGGGGGCCCCCAGATACCGGCCCCCCACCCTAAGTGAATGAGTATGGGGTACATACCGGAGCATGATGGGACTGCGACGTCACAAGACAGGCCTATATAACTCGCTGCGAGCCACGCGCCAGCAATAACAGCGAAAGGAAGTGTCGCGTCAACATCTGGAGAAGAGAAGAAGAAGAAGACGTCACAGAAGAAGGGACTCGCCGCCGCCAGTAATTGAGCTAACACGAAGATAGCGGCGGCGAGTCCTGAAGAAGAAGAAGACCCCCGGAGAGCGGAGAAGACCCCCGGAGAGCCGGAGAAGACCCCGGAGAGCCGGAGAAGACCCCGGAGAGTGGGAGAAGACCCCGGAGAGTGGGAGAAGACCCCCCCGCCGCCGAAGATGTCGAAGGAAGCCCGCCGGGTGGTGGGCGCTTTTATCAAAGCGCCCCCCCGGCGGCAGAAGAGAACCAGACGGCGGTGAAGAACAGCGGCACCCACCCCCCCGCAGAAGCCCGCCGGAGGGGGGCACTTTTATAAAATCGATCATACACACCCCCCCCCGGCGGCCAACTAATAAAATATTTCAATACACTGTGTGGTTTATTTGTGTTTACACTTTTCTTGCAGGTGAATGGGTAGGGGTACAATGTACCCCATACTCATTCACTTAGGGTGGGGGGCCGGTATCTGGGGGCCCCCTTATTAAAGGGGGCTTCCAGATTCCGATAAGCCTCCCGCCCGCATACCCCGACAACCAACGGCCAGGGTTGTCGGGAAGGGGCCCTGTCCTCATCAACATGGGGACAGGGTGCTCTGGGGTAGGGGGCCGCAGTGCGCCCCCTGCCCCAGAGCACCTGACCCCCCCATGTTGAGGGCATGCTGCCCGGTACGGCTCAGGAGGGGGGGGGGGCGCTCGCTCGCCCCCCACTCCCCTCCTGATCGGCCGGCGTGCTTTGGATACGGGTCTGGTATGGATTGTGGGGGGACCCCCACGCTGTTTTTTTCGGCGTAGGGGGGGTCTCCTTACAACCCATACCAGACCTAAGGGCCCGTTATGCTCCTGAGGGGGGAACCCATGCCGGATTTTTATTTAAAATCCGGCGGGGACTTCCTTCTCAGGATTCATAACAAACTCCGCCCACGTGTAGAATTGGCGGGAATCCGCGTCGGATCCCCGTCGCTTCTATGACACACTCGCTGGAATGTGCTTTTACTATTCCAGCGAGTGCGAGATGTCGGCAGCCTGTCGCCGAGAATCAGCGCGATGCTGTCGTGCTATAAACACATTCTCGGCGGCAGGCACTGTACTCTACACTGCCGTATTTTACCAGGCTCTACACCGAATTCTGGTAGATTTTTGCCCGTACGCTACGGCGGCATAGTCTATTTCTCGCCGCGTAATCAAAATACGAGATTAGGGGGCGTGAAGCATTTAAATTAAGCGCGTCCCGCGGCGATCGAACTGCGCATGCTCCGTTCAGAAATTTCCCGCCGTGCATTGCGCGAAATCACGTCGTTACGTCATTCGTTGTTTGAGTAGTGTCGTTTACGAACATTCCTATTCCCGGACGACTTACGTCAAAAAAAATAAAAGACGTCGGAAAACTTAGAAATTCGACGTGGGAACGACGGCCATACTTAACATGGGCTGTCTAATATTAGAGCAGCAAAAAGCTGGTATAGTGTTACGCAAAAAAAGATGACTAAAGGTGCCTTAAGAGATTGCGAATGAAGATCGTAATTTCGGGGATCGCCGGCAAAAGCTAATTTGCATACCCAGACGCGGAAAACGACGGGAAGTCCACCCAGTGGCCGCAGAGAATAGGAGTGCCGAGACAAGAAATGCACTGTCATTTTTCAAGTGGGAATTCAAGGCAAAAGTTAGATTTCTCAGGTCCACTTTAAGGACTAAAATTATAGGTTAGCTTTACAGTTAGGGTTAGGTTTATGAATTGCAGTCATTGAGTAACTATTATTTCTTCAGTAATAATCATATTCATAACAGATAGGTATATAATACCTGTGATTAAAGCAAACTGTGCTTAAAATGTCTGTACTAGGGCTATTTCATTGTTTCTCAATTCCAGTCCTCTAGGCGCACCAACAGATCTTGTTTTCAGGATTTCCCTCAGATGAAACGACTGTGGTAATTACTAAGGCAGTGAAACTGATCAAATCACCTGTGAAAAATAATGGAAAGCCTGAAAACATGACCTGTGTGTGCACCTTGAGGACTTGAGAAACAATAGGCTATTTCATGCCACACCTACCACACCAGATTTTTACAAGCCAGCTTTCTATTAAAATAGTTTAAAATCATATTTCTATTTTTAAGCAAGTGTTAAAATATTGTTTCATTTTTACTATAGTATATCACATGGCAAATATAAAATATTCTGTAAAAAAAAAAAGCCCATACAATAGAGAGAACTGAGACTTAAGGGCCTAGATTCACAAAGCGATTACGCCTGTGTAAATGTTGTTAGACTGGAGTAATTTCGACTTACGGGCGTTTTTACGCTAGTCGAAATCCTCAAACCATGAAAAGACACCTGCGGGCTTCATTTCGACTGTATTACGTGTTAGTACGCCTTCAGATCTACGCTGCCAGAAAATTGCGGCCACTGGGCGGACTTCCTGTTGTTTTTCGCCGTCAGGGTATGCTAATGAGCTTTTGCCTGCAATCCACAAAATTTCGCACTTTCAACGCAATCTCTTACGGCACCTTTAGTCATCTTTTTTTTCCGTTTCACTATACCAGCTTTTTGCTGGTCTAATATTAGACAGCCCATGTTAAGTATGGCCGTCGTTCCCGCGTCGAATTTCAACGTTTTCCGATGTCTTTTATTATTTTTAACGTAAGTCGTCCGGGAATAGGAATGTTCGTAAACGCCGCTACTCAAACAACGAATGACGTCACGACGTGATTTCGCGCAATGCACGGCGGGAAATTCCTGAACAGAGCATGCGCAGTTCGATCGTCGCGGGGACGCGCTTAATTTAAATGCTTCACGCCCCCTAATCACGTATTTCGATTGCGCGGCGGAAAAAAAATACGACACAATAGCGTACGCGCAAAAAAACTACCTGAATTCGGTGTAGAGTCTGGTGAAATACGGCAGCGTACCGTATTTCGATTACGCAGCGGAATATTACGTCTTTGTGAATCTGCCCCAAGGTGTCTGAAGGTTGCTTTCCTACAAGCTCCAGTTGGAATGTAAATATGACCTTGAATCCTTACAACACAAACATTTAATGTTTGAGAAACTGGAAGTTCTTTATTTATTTTTTTAGTTTACACTTACAGCTTTATGAACTGTGAAGTTTGCCTTCTTTAATATAACTCATGTTATAGTACAGCATTTGTCAGACAGAAGAAATGTTTGTCTTTCTATCCTGGCACTTATGTAAAGGTTTTAGGTTGACAGTTTCTGAAATGTTTCCAGAATTAATGGCTTAAGGATTTAACTTCTGAACTACAGCAGAGTCAGGAACTCAAAATGACACTGTAGTTACGATTAAGTAGAAAAAATGTTGGCGGATGTCAAATACAAAACCCATAGGTCGCACTGTGTATGTTTAGTTATCTTCTACTGTGCCCTAAGAGCCTAAAACCTGATGTGCTTATTTAAAATGTGTGTCAGGGCAGAATAGAAAAATGCATTACATTTCTGCAATGCATGCACATTTCCCCATATCTTTTTCAATGTAAAGTACAGACAAGTACCAGTTGATGGGCCAGAAATGCACTCATAGTACATAGTACATAGTACTTTGGGTTGTTGGTTCACAAGTCTTAGGCCGCGTACACACGTTCGAATTTGTCTGCTGACAAATTCGACATGAATGACCGGCATGACAAATTTTAAAGCCTGCTTTAAAATTTGTCCACCGGAGACATGTCCGTCGGATATGTCCGCTGGTTAGTACACTAACCAGCGGAAATATCTGCCCGCACAAGCGTCGTATGGATGCGACGCATGCGTGGAAGTTTTTTACTTCCTGCTGCAGTAAATGCACTGCCGGCGGGGATTTTGATCCGATGGTGTGTACACCCCGCCGGACAAAAATCCAGAGGAGACATGTCCGATGAAAATATGACCGTTTCCATCGACATGTTTCTCCATGTGTACGCGGCCTGAGGAGCTGAGCAGTGTCAGCCCTGACCAGTATATTTTGAGAAAACTACTCAGACCTTCCCATCTCCACAACATAAAAGCTAATAATTGTGTAGCAGTAAGATAAGAACTCTCTTTGCGATAACACAGGAAGTGTGGACAAGGAAAGCAAAAACGCATGGGAGAACTATTAACGTAGCCATTGAAACCACACAAACATACTCTATGCACTTAGAATCTACAAATGCTAAAGTAGGGCTGGAATAGACCCATTTTCTAGATTGCTATAGATACTTTAATATCTTGCCTTCAAACTCCCCCAATCAGACCTGCTTGTCCGACCGGTGACTGGCAGCACTTTTCACACATGTTACATTATGCAGATCACAGTGCACAAGGCAGTTGGAATCTTTCAAAGATTTATACTATACTTGGCCACTACTGGCTAAACCAACTGTTACTAATGTGACATTGACCATATATATAGTGATGTCCATATATGTTAAATAACTTCACCCTAGAGACACCAACTGTTTACTACATACCACTTACTTATTCATTATTCATGAGGAGGCTGGTATCTGAGTGGCTCCTTATTGTTTCTGATTTCTAATAAGCTCCTTGCATGCAGACCTACACCACCACTAAACTAAGATTTTTAGGAAGAGGACCTTGTCCTTATCAACATGGGTACAAGATGCTTAGCCAAGTGGGCAAAGTGCACCCCCATGTTGAGCGAATATGGCCTGGTATAGTTTAAGGAGAAGAGGCATGTGCTGGCCTAACCTTCTCTTTGTGTCGGGTAAGGCTTTGGTGCGGATTTTTGTTGATTTTTGCATGGGGTCCTACTGAAAATATGGGTACAAAATATGTGAATGGACCTCATGCATTACATTTTTTTTCCTTCATAAAATTCATGCCAGACCTGATAGGCCATGGTATTGAAATAGAGGGGAAAGCTCATCTCATGGCATTTTTTTGTTAGGAGTCTCTCATCTAACATAATGGTCTGGTATAGATGAAGGGAATCCCCATCTGCTTTGTTTATAAGAGAAGTAAAAGGCATGGAACTTTCATTTAGCTAGAAATGTAAACACATATTTTTTCTTTGTAGGGGCCCATTTACACAGGGCACAGACATGCATCTATAATGCAGGGGCATCTTTTACTGACACAGTATTGCATGCATCCCTGTACTGATGTCCCACTCGTACCTATTAGGACACGCGGCTGCACAGGCACAGCCACAGTGTGCTAATATAACATGCAGGTGTGTGCAGGTGTGGGTCCCTGAATGTATACAGGGTTCCTACCCCCAGACATGTTAGCTAAAGGAATGTATTATTTTTCACTTCAAGATGACTAACACCACTACTCCCTTTCAATTAGAGTTTCTAATAATGGATTTTTAGTACACATCCCCTATGGCAGTGTCAAGCTCCCAATGCCATTTTACATTCCCTTGCCTATTAGCCAATATTTTTTTTTTAGCATTCAGTTCCCATTGACTTCAATAGGGTTTGGATTTGAATGAATGAATGACTTGTATAGCGCTACACATGTGAACTGAATCACTTCTTGGCACTTTTTGCAGCCAGTGTCTTCCCGGCTGGTGCGGTCATTTACCCTATAGGATTTTGACACGCTTGGGACACACAGTCGTACACACATATATACTGGGCCAATTTGGCCAGGATCCACACGGCGACAGGAATACGTTCTAATTATTCCTCTGATGTTTTTGCAGAGGTATACTTTGTATTCGCTTCTGCATCAAGATATTGATATCTGAGATACTGGCCCTTGGCTCTGTTCTAGCTTAGGAGGACCTTTTTGCTCAGTATATCTTGTATTGCTGGCGATTATGACTATATTGTGCTTTTGGTAGGATATATTATCTTGAGGAATATACTCCAACATCTCATCAAGCGGTAGATTGCAAATAACCCTATTGATGCCTGGTCTAGAAATTCATACATGAAGATATACCAGTGATCAACACTATTTCTAGTTTTGAACCATCTTTCACCATTCTGGCATCAACTACAGGACTATAATCAATTTTTGATACATCAGCAGTCCATCGTGTCATGATGTTCTCGTTTCTGTGAGATATTATTGATATTTCATACACAACTACTGTCCATTCAGGTTCATGGCTATATAGCAATCCAGTTGCTGTTTAAAGTCCCCTTTTGGTTATTCCCACCTCCACTATTTCCACACCCCGCGGGGACGCACTAAGTGGAATTCTTCCCATATATACACATATTTGATTTTTTATTATTATATTGCGGTGACATTACCGCTGGGAATTCCAACTAGTGCGTACACACATGTCTGGACATCTGTTTTTGTTTTTGTTTTTTGTTTTCAATTGTTTGTGTTATATGTTTGTATTTGTCCCTGCGTGTTGGTCACCAACACGTACACAGTGAGCTGGTTGTTCATTTATGCACTACTGTTTGTCACTCCAGAGACCTATATGATATTGGCTTACTCAGCCACCTTATCAGGCATTGGAGGTTCTAAGTAACTTTTTGTAATAAATTTATACTATTTTATATATTAGCGTTTATGACCCATTATTGCCAATAGTAGCTCCTTTTATCAACTGTGATCTCCTCCTCCCTTGGAGATTAATTGTTTGGTAGCCTTTTCTTTTGATCTACTGTCTGACTTGTATCTTTATTTGTGTTTTTATTTTTGTTTCTATTTTTGTTTCTGTTTGTACCTATATGCACCTTTTCTTCTTACAATAAAAATGTATTGAACAGCAGCAGCAAAAAAAAACAAAAAAAAACATATTATCTTAGTAGGTTTTTCTGGTTAAAATACAATAACCATGGATTTTGTAATTCTACACCCTGCATATGACATGATTGGCCTGAAGACTTTGGAAAATGTGTCACATAAAAAAAAATAAAAAGCATAACATACCAAACAAAATACTAAAAAGTAGATATTTTTATATTTTTATACATAGCAAATAGCTAAAAAGCCTTGATATATGCTTTGCCCTATTGTTCTTTGCCCACTAATTTATATTTTTAATATAAATGTCATGCCTAAGCTATAATTTTAGTTTGGTATTAGGAATTTCCTCCAGTCAAAATTGAAAAATGACCTGTGAAAGAAAGATATGCAGCACGTACTATATCTAAAGGTAGCTCATCTTGAGTGTCTCAATCAGCACTGCAAACCTACAACAAGGGGTCTTCAAATTTATTCCACAGATTACACAAGCTGGAGCACTGAATGGTCCACTTCACTGTATTGTGAAGATGAATGAATTTGAAAGTATATGCTTACACAGGAAATGGTCATTGCCTGATCAGAAGAAATATGCAAAACTTAGGATTTTCATTTCCATTAAGTATCAGAGATTTCTGTAAGATTTTGTCATTTTGTCAAAATGCATTGGAGACACTGAAAAAGAGTAAATTTAAGCTGCTCTCAAGGTTTTTTAAAACGATAGACTTTAAAACAGAACAACAAACAAATCAAACAAAAAACAACATACTGCATGTGATGCCGTCTGCCACTAACTACTTTTCTGAGTCCTCCCTGTCACATTATTACTATCCAATAATTTATTTTTATTTTATTATGACTTCCAATTCTGAAATTCAAACTCTAATGCCGCGTACACACGATCATTTTTTGTGATGAAAAAAAACGACGTTTTCTGTGAAGTAAAAACAACGTTTTTGAAACGTCACTTTTCAAAGACGATGTTGCATACACACCATTGTTTTTTTCACAAAAAGCGAGATTACGTTCACCACTCTTTTCCATTAAAGCTCGCTTCATAACTAGCTTCTGGGCATGCGCGGGTTGAAAAACGTCGTTTTAAACTAAGTTTTTGCTACACACGGTGACTTTTTGTGAAACAAAAAACAACGTTTTGAAAAACGACACAAAAAATTCAAGCATGTTGGAATTTTTTTTTGGTAGTTTTTTTTTAAGACAAAAAACGACGTTTTGCCCACACACAATGAAAAAAAACGTCATTTTTTAAAACGTCATTTAAATTAAATGACGTTTTAAAAAATGACGTTTTTTTTGAATGAATGAATGAATGAATTTTTCATCGCAAAAAACGACTGTGTGTACGCGGCATAACTACTAGGATTGATCTATCAGATTTTTAGGTTCCCTGGATTCAGTTCTTTGGTCTCTTGATTTTCTCTGATTGTTTCTCTAAAAGTGACTGCTCCCTTTTTTACAATCTGCCCCAGCTTACTACTAAATCACCTCCAAATATTCCCTGGATCACTGGACCACTTTCCTTGCCCTGCACTGGACCTTTGTTTCAAAATCTGCCCCAACTTGCTGCTGACTCACCTCCAAATCTTCTCTGGACCTCTTTCCTTGCTCTGCACTGTGAAACACTGGACATTTTATTTCTCCTACCGTACCCAGCTGTCTGACATGCTGCTCAGGTACGCTGCACTACAACTAAAACTGAACTATTTCTTGGCTAAAGGTGCATATTATCTCTGCCAGAATATTGGGAGCGATACATACATTATGGCACTGGACACCATTTCCTCCCTTCAAGTACCCTGCATCTTAAACATCAGTGTAAGACTGCAAGACCATCTCGCACTGGTCTCAAAAGCCTAATTCCACTGAAATGCCCTGACACCACTCTGATTGCCATGGATCCTCCTAGGAAAGCCAGATAAACGCTCCTGAACACTCTCTCTGCACTACTTATTACAGACATTATTGTAGATAATAAGTTGGACTTTCTGTGCTTAACTAAAACCTAGCAAAAAACTCTAGTTACATAGTAGGGATGACAGCTGACGAGAGGACAGGACAAACCTAAGTGCCACAGCGTGGAGCTACATGCACTTTACCCCTGCAGGGGTGAGTGTTTCTGGTGAGTGGGAACCCTGGTGGGGGAGCACCGAAGCCACAGCAGAATTACATACTGCATATATTGATCAACTACTTGATCACGGATTACTGCACTTATAAGTGACTTACCACTTGGACGTTTTTTGTTCTTTTTATAATTCATTGGGACTGTGTTCTGTGAGATTTTTATTTTTGGAAGCACACTTGTGATGGGACTTTTGCATACCATTGCACACCTTTGTTTATATTCAAATATATAATATTTTTTATATCACTTTTCCTGTACCACCAGGTAGTGGTGCGCACACTGATGCACATATATTTATTTGTACAGCATATTCATGATTTTTGGTTTCGTCACATAATTTTCACAAGTGGATTAGTGGGATAATGTTATCTTCTATCATCCTCTGTTGATTTTTCAGCACCTGAATTGATGGTTCACATATCTTATTTAATCACAGTTTGATGCGCATGTTTCTCACCTATCTAGGTTTAGGTCTCAATATTGGATATTGTGTCAGCCACGTGTGGGACATAGGTGGCTATAAGTACTATAGGACTTATTCATTTATATATAATAATTTTGGTGTATATATATATTTTTGTAGCACTGCATAAGCACCAACTCACACAGCACTTCCGCTTTATCACTAGTATTATTTCCTATATATGATTTTGTGATTACCAAGTGAGATAGCAAATGGGATTAGTAGCAGGTGTTATTGGTCACCCTCATCTCACCTTCTCCCTCTTTTCTCCCCTAAAACCTTTAGGGAGGAGCACAGACAGCGCCATTACTCCCACAATACACACTTTATACATAGTAGGGAAGGTTGAATAAAGACAATAGTCTATCCAGTTCAACCTGTGTAGGCACACATGTGTCAGTGTCTATAATTATTTCCCATATCCCTGTATGTTGTGTTTTTTAAGATGCACATCCAAGAGTCTCTTAAAAATATCTATACTCCCCACAGCCACCACCAAAAATGTTCTGCTCCTAGACACTGACGCTAAAAGCCTAAAGTAGTGTGCATGGACATACATATAAGACAACACTATTTAGATTCTAGGAGCAGAAAAAAATGCTAATAACAGCTTCTAGGTGCTTAAAAAATGCTAGTGTGCATAGAGCCTAAGTCTGGCCATCCCATGATCTGCCTACCATCTTTTTTTTTTTTTTACTTAGGTAGTTCTAAAACACGCTGGAAGTATGTTTTTCCTGTCATTAGTTTCTGTACGCTAAACTCCTAACCAACTAGGCATATTCCAGTGGGTATTTCATGGCACTGCAAAATGATGTAGAGGTTTTGGTTCAGGGTGCCACTCACTCTGTGGAAATTTCAGACTCTGGATCCAGCAATAGAGCCCCATCACGCTTCCTCCTACACATTTGACAGTTGGTGTTACACAATGAAGAACAATCCTGTCACGACTTATAAACCAAAGTTCTCAAAGTTTGATTCATAGCCCAGGCAAGTTTTTTCTTATTTTGCCATCTTAGCCATGGCTTTCTACAGCTACTTGACCTGTCAAATCTGCAACTCAAAGTCTTCTCTTCATAGTTGAAACTGAGACTTGCTTACTTTCGATCAGTGTTAAGCCATGCTTGAAGCTGCTGTTCTGTCATCTGCCTGTCACACAAGCTGTTGACTCTCAGAAACGTATCTTCTGGTTCTTTTTGGGTCTGCCATACCTCCTCTTGTCAGAGTTTCCTCCAGTTTACAAGAGCTTTTCCATGGCGTAGGAAACTGTCCTCACTGACACCTTGGCTAAGCTAAACTTCTCCATTGTTAAATAAAATGATCAACAGGGAGTGGACTAACCCCCTCTATATTTAATGCTAATCCCCTATTGTGTCTGGCTACCTCACAGTCCAAAGCTTCTTCTGATACTGCTTTTGTAACTTATGCAGAATAAGAGAATGAAATAAATTAATATTTTAGGTATCAAAATGGCTTCTGTGTTAAAAACTGTGTAAACCTTTGTAAAATATCAAATAAACTTTGAAAAAGGGGGGACGGGGAAGTGGGAATTTAAATGTAGCACAATACCAATAAAACATTTTAATATGTATACAAATTGAATATGTCAACAACAAGGTACATGAAGTTAATTATGGTACATGAAAAATCTACAATAAAATTCATGTATATACACTAGGGATGTCCCGATACCGATACTAGTATCGGTATCGGTACCGATACCGAGCATTTCCCCCAAGTATTTGTACTCGGGGGAAATGCTCCGATGCTTCACCCGATATCTGGGCAGGCAGAGGAGTTGAAAGTCTTCTCCTGTGCTTTCTTTTCCTCCGTCCGTGCAGCTCTCCCCCCCCATCCGTGCAGCTCTCCCCCCTCCGTCCGTGCAGCTCTCCCCCTGTCCATGCAGCTCTCCCCCTCTGTGCTGTCTTCTCCGTCCGTCCGTGCAGCTCTTCCCCCGTCCGTCCGTGCAGCTCTCCCCCCCATCCGTCTGTGCAGCTCTCCCCCTGTCCGTCTGTGCAGCTCTCCCCCGTCTGTCTGTGCAGCTCTCCCCCTCCATGCCGTCTTCTCCGTCCGTCCGTCCGTGCCACTCTCCCCCTCAATCTGTCAGAATGGAGAGCGGAGGTAGGAGCCGCTAAACCCGGCTCCTACCTTTTCCGAATGAACAGAGTCAGTGATCACTGACTCTGTCCATTCATATAACTAAGCATCGTAACCTGTCTTTACGATGCTTCAGTTTATGAATGGAGAGAAGCTTCTCTCTATTCATTTTAGCTGAGGGTGCTGAGAAAGGGACTGTGGAATCTGTGTCCTTAGTCCCTTTCTCTGTCTTAAAGGGGAGATGTCAGAGGTCTGTTAAGACCCCTAATATGTCACCAAACACCTCCAACAGGGCTGATTAAAAAAAATGCAATAAATATATATTTTTTTAAATAAATAAAATAAAATGTAAAAAAAAAACACACTGACAATCCACTCCCCCCAATAAAAAAAAATTACTGCCACTGTCACATGACATTAAAAAAAAGTATCGGTAATTGGTATTGGCCAGTACTTGAAAAAAATAATCGGTACTTGTACTTGGTCTCAAAAAAGTGGTATCGGGACAACCCCAATATACACACATACATACACAAATAATAGAGGCAAGTATTCACGTGGTTACAAACAATTGATATAGTATAGCATATAAAAAGTAGCTGGTAGAGCACACAAGGATTGTAACATGGCATATATCAGTTCGACACGTTTCATGTATTGATCCAATCTTCAGGAGCATGAACATGATTGGGGTATATATAAAGTAGATGGTAAAGAATTCTATTTGGTCTGACCCGTCAAGGAAAAAGATGGTAATAGAAAAAATTGTAAATGAAATAAAATAAAGATTAATAAATCCAAAGAAACCCTCACTCTCAATAGTACTTACAGGGATGACTAAATAATGGGGGTGTGGCACTAGAGATCGTGGAACCCCCTAGTAGACATGTGCACAGCAAAAAATTTTGTATTATTTTGTTCCGTTTCTTATCGTTCAGTAGGTTCGTTCCGATTCGTAATTTCATAAGACGCTCGTTTTCCTGTTCGTTCCCGTTCGTATTTAGTACGATGCAATTTTTTCGTATTCCGATTGTTTGGTTTTGGTTACCGTTTTATTTTCGTACATGGGGGATGATTCGTTATTTTGTTTAATTTATTGTCGTTTCTTGTTAGACAATAATTTTAGTGAATTTTCATAATTTTGTACTTTCGTAAATATATCGTGGGATTCGCGGCACTTTTAACACGCGGCTCATCCATATTAAATATTGTTAAGCCCCGTACACTTGGTCAGACTTTTTTGCCAACAAACATAAAAACAAAAGTTTTCCTTCGTTTTCAAAAAATCTGTTTGTTTGTAAGCTCCAGCAGAAAACCATTTTTGGGTTCAAAAGTCTGGCCAACTGATCTCCCTTCAGACGAAAATCCACGGAAAAGTTTTTTTGGCTTTACTGTACTCGGCAGTCGGCACAAAAGAGAAGCTAATTCACTAACTACACTCACTCACTGCCCATTCAAAAAAAAAAAAAAAACGAATCAAGTACACAAATTTACAAACAGGATTTACAAAACACACAAATGAAAATATGAACATACGACTGAAAATACGAACAGAAAAAGGATCTAAAATACAGAATGCAAATCATTCGTTATAGATGTCATTTTCGTTCTTTTGCTGTTCCCGTTTTGTCGTATTTTCGTAAGATTGTCGTATCGTTCATTCGTATTTGCGCTTGTTCGTTATGCGGCTCATTCGTAATCCCGTCGTTTTCGTATTTTGGTGCTTTCTTCGTATGTACACATTATTCCGCTGGGACGAAAATAAACAAATTCGTATGAATATACATTCGTTACGAACGGGAACGCACATATCTACCCCCTAGGGTTTGTGAAATTTGTTCGCAAATACGGTTCTGTTCTTACGTGTTTTGCCTGTCTGGTCAGCTCTTTATTTCAAATTTGCCACTGAATAGGGTTACTTGGGGATCTTTTCTTATTTTACATTGCTATATACACAATAGTATTTCCCAGGTCATGTGTCTGTATATAATTTTTCCAGTGTCTACACTGTTAGTGGAAACCAACTCGAGGCCACAGCATAGGGCAAGAACCTTGTGTCATACTGAACTTAGAGCATGCCACTTTACACACAATTCCGATTGTGAGTCAAGAATCATTATAACATTGTCCTTTGTGGACAATTAAATTACAGAAACTTTAGAAGTTAAAAACAGTACCACTAAGGCCAGAATTATTGATGAATATGTGTTTGTATATTTTTAAACTTGTAGGAAATTTCCTTTTTAATTTTTAATGCAGATTATTTGGGGTGATTTTGATGGGTCTGAAAATTCCTTAGAGTGTTGCCCATGAAGAATAAGGTAATTTATACAAACTTTAATCTATTCCGATTCATCCTTAGACACTGATTTACATATCTGCCAGGCCTCAGTGACACTGAATGGGTTATACAAAATTTGCATGTATTTTGAAAATGCCATTGATGTATTTTTTATGCAATGCTCATTTTATTATTTGCATTAGGCATGTATGTTGAATGACTGACATCTCTTTTGGTTTTGAAAGTGTATAATCATAATTTGTTAACCCCTTCTGCTTTATAGTCCACATATAATATAGAGAGGGATCATTGTTTCATTACAAATAATTTGATAGTGGATTATAGAAAGATATGACAGGAAAAGCAGCATCATTTCATAATTCATTGATGATAATAAACAGACTGTGAATCTAACCATGTTAAAAAGAAACAATTAGAAAGGTTAGTACCATATACACTAGAGTATAAGCCGCGTTTTTTTGCGCTGAAAATGCCCCCCTCGGCTTATACTTAAGTCACCTTTTTGCGCCTGATCTCCCGGATTTTGGGGACCCGGTCCTGGCCGGTTGTAGGTCCCCTGGACTCCAAACTTGGAGCCCCACTCTTCCTCTACAAGTGTGGAAAGTTTGTTGTCCGGGGGACCTACAACCGGGGAGCACCGATTTTTTAAATCGGGCACCCCTTCTATAGACTCCCATGTAAAATGGTAATTTCTCCAGTAAGTTTGGGGACCCGGTACGAGCCGGACGTAGGTCTCCTGAACCCAAAACTTGGCACACATGTAGTCCCAGTGTGCAAAGTTTGCTGTCTAGGGGACCTACGGCCGGGAAGCACAGATTATGTTAAATGTAAGTCTAGTCATGGACACCGTGAGGCATGGGCACAGTGAGGCATTGGCACAGTGAGGCATGCACATTGACACAGTGAGGTACAGTGAGGCACAGTGAGGCATGCAGATTGGCACCCTAGGCTTATACTGTAGTCAATAATTTTTCCCATTTTTTTGTGGTAAAATTAGGTGCCTCAGCTTATATTCGGGTCGGTTTATACTCAAGTATATACAGTAATGACAGCCCATGGTTTAATGTGGTAAATGTATGAAAACCTGAGGAAAGAACAGTGATTGTATTGTCTGTAGGAGCCAATCAGGTGATTGCCTTTATTCTAACTTGCACTAGAGAGATTTTTTCTGTAATGTGATTGTTGAAATGATTGATAGAGTAACTGTTCTTGTGTTCAGCTTTGGATCACCTACTCTAGACGCTCCATCTCTGTAGCTTGTGGACTTGAATTGGAATTTTTCCACTCAGAGTTCTTACAAGCAGAGCTGAAGCTGAGTTTTTTTTTAAAAGTGAAACATCAGGGGTCTGTTTAGATCCAATCATTTCACCAAAGAAAATTTGTAAAACATAATAAATAAAATTGTAAACGATAAAATTAAACGAAAAAATAAAGTAAAAAAAATACTGACACCATCTTCTGCTCTACTAACCCCATCCTCTGCTCAACTAACAAAGTCCACTGCCATACTGACACCATCCACCGCTCCTCTCAATCCTCCTTAGTAAGCACTAGACACTCATTCCAACTGCTTCCCGACACATAAATGGGATTAGTGTCCAGTGTTTACTAAGGAGGATTAACCACTTCAATACCTGGCCATAGGGGAATGACGTCATGGTCATCCTCTCACCGATGAGACTGGACGTTGCACAACGTCCTGTCTTCACGGCGTTCTAGGGCGCGCGCGCGCGCACCCGCGGCAGCACTCGCGAACCCGCGCGCGTGCCCGACGGCTGCGATTGCCGCCGGGCACCCGCGATTTCCGGCAATCACGTCAGGAGTGTGGATCTGTGTGTGTAAACACACAGATCCACCTCCTGTCAGCGATGAGGAGACTGATGTGTGTTCCCAGTACAGAGGAACACACATCGATCTCCTCCCCCTGTGAGTCCCCCTCCCCCTACAGTTAGAACATACTTTAGGACACATTTTAACCCCTTCAGTGCCCCCTAGTGTTAACCCCTTCCCTGCCAGTCACATTTACACAGTAATCAGTGCAGTTTTATAGCTGTGTAAATGTGAATGGTCCCAAAAACGTGTCAAAAGTGTCCGATATGTCCGCCGCAATGTCACGGTCACAAAAAAAAAAACAACGCAAATCGCCGCCATTACTAGTAAAAAAAATAAAATAAAAATGCCATAAATCTATCACCTATTTTGTAGACGCTA
This sequence comes from Rana kukunoris, assembly GCA_029574335.1. NCBI lineage: Eukaryota > Metazoa > Chordata > Amphibia > Anura > Ranidae > Rana > Rana kukunoris. Next base: position 224,177,864 of record CM056050.1, on the reverse strand, counting down.
TAACTTATATAACATATAACATAACGGCCGCCGACATATGTTTCGCACGTTGTGCGTCTTCAGGGGGCCGCCCCCCTGAAGACGCACAACGTGCGAAACATATGTCAGCGGCCGTACACTGGCAACTTGCACGTCCTACAAGCCCGTTGTTTGAGCCTACCAAGCCCGGATCAATTTGCCCTCCACAACTTTTTGTGAACCATCAGAGTTAAGGAGCCGTGACACGCTACACTCCCAGTGCCAGGCAGGCACCAGCTGGGGTAGGAGGCCAATCGGCTGTATGTGCATTTTTATTTGTTTTTATTAAAGCGTTATTGTACCATGATGTTTTCCAATCGTTTTCTATCCATACATGAGCCTACCTGTTAGTACTGTGGAACAGCGCGATCCAGCATGCCCATAGTGTTCAGGCACTAATCCTGACCTGCACATCTGACCTACTTTTAACAGAGAGGTCATACCATCTGGTAAGCACCCAGTATTTCCCCAGCACCTGAGGTGGAACACGAATAATCCAATTGGTGAAGGTTCCTCTCACACCCCAGAACCAGCCCATCACAATCCTGACACAGATTTGTGCACAGACTTTTTGGTTTCCAATCAAGAAACTTTTCTTCCTGTTATCTGTATATTATTTCTACACCCTACCTATCTTTGGGACTCCAGGTGGACTTCCAACTGTTTTATGTAATATCACACCTACACCAATATATTGTAAGACGCCTAGGTCTTACTATTAATGTCGATATATATTTTTTTGCTATTGTTGTTTATTACCACTTATGTTTTACAAGTAACCACATTATGTACTATGAGTGAATTTTTCATTCAGTCCTAGTGGCGCCCTCTATTGCTTTCTTTATTTTCAAGAAGTAACAATAACTGGCAAGGATATCAGCACACTGTTTACACTGATAATCAGGGCACTGATCAGTGACAATCAGTGCCCATCAGTTCTGCCTCATCAGTGCTCGGAAGAAAAATTACTTATATGCAACATTTTACAACAAACAGTAAGAAAACATATTTTTTTTCAAAATGTTATCATCTTTTTATATTTGTTTAGCAAAATAAAAACCCAGTGGTGATTAAATACCACCAAAAGAAAGCACCATCTGTCTCCAAAAAAATATAAATATTTGCACGACCACGCAATTGTTCACAATTGCACAATTGAAAGCTGAAAATTTACCTGAGCAGGAAGGGGGTAAAATTTCACAATATTAAAGTGGTTAAAAAAGGGGCATGGATTCCCAGTGATCTTTAATCTGTTTCAAGTTGCTCAATTAGATCTCTACCTCTTAAGCCCCATACACACGGTCAAACTTTTGCCCAACCAACATCAAAATCTGACACTTTTCGCATTTGTCCGACCGTGTGTACGTTCCATCGGACCAACTTTTTTGGCTTTCATCGGACAAAAAGTTGGGTCTGCGAACGGACCAACTTTCAGGCAACAAAAGTCCGATGGTACAAAGTCCGATCATGTGTACAGCAAACCATCAGACTTTTGGACAAATTACAAATGCATGCTCAGAACCAATGTTAAAATCAACCAACAATAGCAGAAGTTAACCAAAGGGTGTCAGTAAAGAGCAGAAAAGAGCAGAAAAACCACGTGATGATGGAAAAGATTTAGAAAAGTTTGCAGAAAAGTCAGAGCATGTGTATGCTATGGGTGTGATCGGACAAATCAATTAGGACAAACATCCAAGGGAAATTTTTTTGGATGTTCGACCGTGTGTACGGGCTTTAGGCCGCATACACACGATCAGTCCAAACCGATGAAAATGGACTGAAGTTCAGTTTTATCCATTCACAAACTGATGGTCTGATGTGCGTACACACCATCAGTTCAAAAACCGATTGTGTCAGAACTCGGTGACGTAAAACACAACAACGTGCTGAAAAAAACTAAGTTCAATGTTTCCAAGCATACTTCGACTTGATTCTGAGCATGCGTGGGTTTTAAACCGATGCTTTTGCGTACTAACCATCGTTTTGGACCTATTGTTCAGCGGTCCATCGGTTCGATTTTAAAGCAAGTTCTCTCATTTTGGTCCGAAGGACAACAGACCGATGGGCCTTACACACGGTCGGTTTGGACCGATGAAACTGAACTTCTGTCCATTTTCATCGGTTTGGACCGATCGTGTGTACACGACCTTAAGGTTTGCCTACCCCTGATTCAGGATATTAAACAGAATTGGAGAGGTATGTCAGAATGTGAGAAAGTAATAGAATTCCTGCGAGCCTCAATCAACCCAAAGCCTAATAAGTAACCAGCTGCAAGCGTTACACACGTATTATAAGTTTGTGCATTGCACATAGACAGAATTAGTAGATAATACGCTGGGGTTTGGAATATTACACAATAAATGTGTACTACAGATTAAACAAACACATGTAGGGTTAATGTGACATGAGTGACATATGTGACATAGACGTGATATGACCAAATAAAAAGAAAAAAAATATGTCAATTAAATATTGATAGTAAAAGTGCTCATGTGCACCCAAGTGCTTGGTAACACAAATCTAAGTGTCCGGTGGTATATAGGGAACAACAATAGTCCCACTTTGAATAGCAAAAAGTGCTTAAGTGCAAAAAAAGGTATTTTATGGAAAAACAATGCTGTGACAGTCCTGTTAGAAAAACGTGCATATGCGTGGTATCCAGTAATAGCACTGCTGACATGCTTATATATCCATGCATCTGAAAATGATTGACGGGTGTTGCCGATCATGCAATTGATGCTCCTATTCCAGTGCCCCCTAGGTATTAAATGCTCACCTAGGAGCGTGTGCTATTATGCTCAGTCAATACACGCTTGTGAGCCACCCCTGGGTTCTATAATGATAACAGGATCCTGGGCTTCTCACGTAGTATCTTGGGAAAAATAGGAAATAAAAAAGCCTCGATAGTGTATTGACTGAGCCTAATAGATAAGTCACACGCTCCTGCATAAAGGGACACTTGTCCATTATTTTGCCCCTCTGAAATCCTACTATGGTGTCTTATTGTCAAATTGCTGCTGCTAAAGTTTGTATTGCTAGCACAAATAGGAGTGGGGATAGTGGGCAACCTTGACGGGTGCCTCTATGTAAAGGAAAAAGAGATGAAGCCATTCAATTGCATGCAGGCTCTGGGGGTCGAGCACATCAATTTATTCCAGTGCCTAGACCCAGCAACTCCAGAACTTCCCACAGGTACATTCATTCAATTCCGTCAAATGCTTTGGCTGATAGTCTAGTGATAGTATTACTCTAATGCCCTGGTTGTCATAGGAACTTGAGGGTTAAGAAACATTCGCCTTAAGTTGATCAAAGTGGACTTGGTAGGGATAAAACCAGATTGCTCAGGGTGTACTAGGCATTGCATTACTTTACTTAATTTGAGTGCTAAAACTTCTGCTAGAATTTAGCTGTAAGGCCCCATACACACGATTGGATATATCCGATGAAAACGGTCCGCGGACCATTTCCATCGGATATGTCCGATCGGGAGTTTGATCCGATGGCGTGTACACACCATCGGATCAAATTCCCCGCCGCCGGACGGCGCGGTGACGTGGCGATGACGCGGCGGTGACGTTGACGCCGCCGCGTCACCGCTACGTCACCGCACCAGGAAGTAAAACACTTCCGCGCATGCGCCGAATCCATTCGGCAGCGGCGCGGCGGCGGTGGGAGCCGACATGTCTGCTGGTAAGTGTACTAACCAGCAGACATGTCGGGCGGACAGATTCCCACCGGATAGATTTCAAAGCTTGCTTTGAAATCTGTCGGGTGGACAAATCTGTCCGCTAGCCCATACACACGAGCGGAGATGTCTGCTGAAACGGTCCATCGGACCGTTTTCAGCGGACATATCCCCTCGTGTGTACGCGGCCTAAGAGTTTAGTAAAGAGATCGGGCAGTAGGATTCTGGATAGAACACATCTTTATCAGGTTTCAGGAGAACTACAATACTAGCATTTTTCATAGATTGTTCATGTGTAAAGGTCTCATAGGCTTGATTATGAACTGATAATAGTTCAGGGAGAAGCACTTCCCTATACGTTTTTACATATTTCCAACGGGAGCCCATCTATGCCAGGGGCCTTGCTGGAATGAACCTCTGCCACTGCTTGAAGCAAGTTGTCTAGGGGCATTTAAATATTTCCTATCGGGTAGAGACATCCAAGGAAGATGTAGATGTTGTAAGATTTATTTTTTACTTTAATACGGTATAAATCCCTGTAAAAGGAAAGAAAGAACCAGTAACAACAGTTTTATGGATAGACACTTTTTTTTTTATCTCTTGCTTTTCAGGGTAATCTGAGGTCTTATTGATCCCAGATGTCTCCATAAAGAGGACCTGTCATGCCTTGTTCCTATTACAAGGGATGTTTACATACATACTGTAGGAATAAAATAATTAAAAAAATAAAATAAAGAGACAGTCTAAAAATAAAATATTAATAATATTTTTTTTAAAAGCACCCTGTCTCCTCATGTTTGCATACAGAAGTGAATGCATACATAGGTTGCGCCCGCATATGTAGATGACACTCGCACCACCCATATGAGGTATCGCTGTGGACATTAGAGTGAGTGAATTCTAGCACTAGATCTTCTCTGTAACTGTAAACTGGTAACCTGTAAAAACGTTTAATGCATAGCTTATGGAGGTCTTAGGACTGGTACACACGAGCAGACAGATTTGTTCAAATCGGTCGGACAGACCGATTTGAACAAATCTGTCTGCTGGGATGTATTGGTTTGATCGTGTACACACGATCAAACCAAAATCCCCGCCGGCAGACAGCGCGCTAACGTGTCAGTGACGTGGCGGTGACTTTGACGCCGCCACGTCACCGCACCAGGAAGTGAATTACTTCCGTGCATGCGTCGAATCCATTCGACGCATGTCCAAGAAGATATGTCTGCTGGTAAGCGTACTAACCAGCAGACATATCGGGCCGACGGGTTCCCAGCCGACAGATTTCAAAGCATGCTTTGAAATCTGTCGGGTGGCCAAATCCGTCGGCTCGCCCGTACACACGATCGAATCTGTCTGCTGGGACGGTCAGGCCGACCGTTTCCAGCAGATAGATTTGATCGTGTGTACGCAGCCTTAAAGTACTGAAGAGTGTGCACAATCTTAAAGCATTACATGTTAGGTATCTATTTACTCTGTGCAGTTTTAAAGTATGACATGTTAGATATCTATTTACTCTGCGTAACATCATCTTTTATGATTTATTAAAAAATTGGGTTATATATTGTGTTTTTTTGCATTAACATGAATTAAAGTGTATTGTTTGCAAAAATAAAAAAAGGGTTTGAAAAATTGCTGTGCAAATATTGTGTGACATAACAAATTGCAATTTTAATCTCCAGGGTCTTTGCTAAACAATATATATATATATATATATATATATATATATATATATATATATATATATATATATATACCAGTATATATAATGTTTGGAGGTAAAAAAAATAATGATTTTTAACATGTAACATGTAGACAAATGCCAGAACTGGCCTGGGTGTGAAATGGTTAAACATATCCCATTTCTTGATGGGGTCTTAAGCCCCTCTCACATTCTATGAAGTAATGCAAATTTTAACAGCCATGGTGTAAATTTTAAGTATAAAAAGAGACAGGGCCAGATTCACAAAAGAATTACGCCGGTGTATCTGCAGATACACTGGCGTAATTCGAAAATCCCGCCGGCGTATCATTTTTTTGTATTCACAAAACAAGATACGCCGGTTTTACACTAAGATCCAACTGGCGTAAGTCACTTACACCGTCGGATCTTAAGTGTAATGTTACGCTGGCCGCTAGGTGGCTTTTACATCGTTTTCTCATTTGCCTATGCAAATGAGCCTAATACGCCGATTCCCGAACGTTTTTGCGCCGCCTCGTCGTCGTTTACGTTGTTTCCGTAAGCGTAAACTTACCCCTGCTATATGAGGGAAAAGTTTACGAAGTTCCGTTGTATGCCATGTTAAGGATGGCGTCGGGACAGCGTCGTCTTTTTCCGTTGTTTACGTCATTTTACTAAGTCTTTCGCGAATAGGGCATTGCGTAAGTGACGATCACGTCGTTTCCACGTCGGTTTCAACAACGTTTTCCGATGTGAGCTGGAGCATGCGCACTGGGCTTTTTTCCCGGCCGGCGCATGCGCAGTTCGAACGACGCGGGGCGCGCTTAATTTAAATACAAGCCGCCACCTTTCGTTTACGTGGGTATACGCCGGACCATTTACACTACGCCGCCGCAACTTACGAGCAAGTGCTTTGAGAATACGGCACTTGCTCATTTAAGTTGCGGCGGCGTAGTGTAAATGGTATTTGCTACGCCGACGCGGCCGGTACGTGAATCTGGCCCACAGTGTGCAAGTTAATACGAGGGAAGACCATGGACCCCTGAAGGAGTCATGAGGTAGCTACACATTTGACGCATTGGAAAAGCAGAATCCAGAGAAAGACATTATCACAGGATTAAAAAAACAATAGTACTTGATAGGTGTTAAGCATACTAAATGTTCGGCAGTGACAGTCCATCCAAGACCACAATGGTGGACAGCAGGAAAAAACTGTTCCGAACCAAAAACAAACAAAAATAAAGTTAAAAGAGTTGCCACAGTAATTCTGGAGGGGCAAGAGTAGTCACCTGAGCTCCTAAACAGGCAACACAATGCCCAGAAAGAAATTGTCTCAGTCAGAGGCAGTAGAGGTAAAGACATAAAAAAACAGCATTCTTAGTCCACTGCTCACCATTCTCTCTCTTGCAGTGATTTATCTCCACACTGCGTTTTGTGTGAGCCAAAGTTAGTAAGGTGTCTCAATCTTTGTAATGTATACATTTCAGAATAAATGATCTAGGAAATTTTCTGGGAAGGGGGGGGGGGGGGTCTGACCATAAGAGCGGAGAAAAATTATGGTGATCAAAAGTATCAGAAAACCACTTTTCAATTCTGTGGGGTGCTTGCCTTCTATACATTCAGGAAAACCTGAATGCGCTGCCTTAGATTTAGATGGTAGTCAGAGACTTAATTACCTCTGACTGTATTGTTTTACCAAATGTGGGCCTCTGTTCCAGCCATGACTGTACTGTGAGTGACCACTATTGCTGTCTGGGGTGTTGGTACCACTCCAGGCCAACGGTGGCAGCAGTCGAGTCAGGGTGTATTGGGTGTTTTTCCTCGGCAGCCAATCAGTGGGGGTTGATTGCCTCGCTATGCATGCTGGGGGAGAGTACTTAAGGGACAGACGTCATTAGTTTGGGTCATCGATCGCTGGTCTATCGGAGGAAGGAAGTCACCCGATGAAGAACCTGTCTTAGAGAGCACCAAGCACGAGGCTGGTATTTCAGGAGAGGCCTTGAAGCTCATAGAAGGATGCATGATTGCTGAGAGGCTGAGTGATGGTCGCCTCTCAGTTCTGAGTTCACAAGAATTTATTCAAGAGAGATCCGGGTGCTTAATCCTGTGTTGAGAAGGATTCTGGACCGAATACATCTGCACCCTTGGGAAGGTCTGTGGCAGAGACTTGCTAACATTTCTGTGTGACATCCTGGCTACTAGGCTAGTGAGAGAGGCCTATCCAGGTGCACAATATCCGCTCTGGCTAGAGTGGCCATAGCAGTAAGTAGCATTTAAAGGCTAAAGCAGATAACAAAAAAACCTGGGGAATGCCCAGGGAAAAACCAAGCCTACTTACCAACCAGCTCACAGAACAACCAATAACCTTGCTATGCATGCTGGGGAAGAGTACTTAAGGGACAGACGTCATTAGTTTGGGTCGTCGATCGCTGGTCTGTCGGAGGAAGGAAGTCACCTAATGAAGAACCTGTCTTGGAGAGCACCGAGCACAAGGCTGGTATTTCAGGAGAGGCCTTGAACCTCATAGAAGGATGCATGATTGCTGAGAGGCTGAGTGATGGTCCCTGTCAGTTCTGAGTTCAACAGGAATTTATTCAAGAGAGATCCGGGTGCTTAATCCTGTGTTGAGAAGGATTCTGGACCGAATACATCTCCACCTTTGAGAAGGTCTGTGGCAGAGACTTTGCTAAAATTTCCATGTGACATCCTGGCTACTAGGCTAGCGAGAGAGGCCTATCCAGGTGCACAATATCCGCTCTGGCTAGAGTGGCGACGAAAGTTACATTGCTGGAAGCAGGATTGTTTTTGAACTTGTCTCTATCCAAAGCTCTGAGGCCGCATACAGATGATGAGACATGTCCGCTCAAACATGTCCGACGGACCGTTTCCAGCGGACATGTCTCATCGGATTTTGGTCCGATGGCGTGTACACAACATCGGACGAAAATCCCCTCGGGCTGAGGATGCGGTGACTTGGTGGTGACGTTGAATCCGACACGTCACCACTCCAGGAAATAAAATACTTCCACGCATGCGTCGAATCCATTCAGCAGATAAATTTTATCGTGTGTACGCGGCCTAAGTGTTGTTTCTCTGGTGCTTTGTGCCTCTGTTATCAGCATGTGTCACTTCTGACAAGTTTTTCCGACACTTGATCTAAATTTGTGATGGGGAGCTGAGCACACAGCTTGTTTGTTCAAAAGACGGTTCCGCATCCTATCTTTGTTCCTGTGCCATGTGTGAAGGGGTGTGTGTCACTTTCCTTAAATCAGCTCTCACAAGAGCTCTAACTGCAGCACTCCACCTCCTCTTCTGTGCTCCTCATGGATTAAGAGGGATTTTTATCTAAAAAAAAAGCATTTTTTGAAGGGACTTAAAAAAGAAAGGGAAGACTGCAGTTAAACAAGTAAAACTTATGAAAGAGGATTTGTTTCATCTCTGTGTATCACCTTCGGCCAGTCACTTCACTAGGTAAATGAGAGGGTTAACAACCACTTTAAGCCAACTGCTGCCTACTGGGATGCTGCCTGTGAAGGTGGGCCACTGCTGCTCATTTCAAGATGGGAAGGGGGGAGTGTGTCAAAGCAAGTGGCCACAGGTTAAACAGGCGAGTGTCTTACTCTACAACCGTGGTGAGAGAGAAAGTAGTTTGGGTGCGTCAGGATTTATCCCCACTGGTGTTTTTACTGTTATCAAGACCTACTTTAGAAAAGGTTACTTCCACACTGTCACAGTGAAAAAAGAAGTGAGGGGAAATCTTTAATCTGAGCACAGACAGAAATGTAAAGCTGACAGGGATTGTAGCCTACTCCTACTCTACTAAAAGAAACAGTTTAATCTGTTTTGCTGTACAAGTTAAGAAGAAAACAAAGTAGCTGAATGAAGAATAATGGCTACAGTGTACATGTTTTATTCCATAGGGTTTTCCAGGTAAGTTTAAGTGCTGGTTCACAATCTGGTGGCTTCAAAGTAGCCTGACTCTCTTCCGACTCTGAAGCCGCCCCGTACAGTGCGACTTCAGCACGACATGCAAAACGACTTCTGTATAGAACCTTTTTCTAAGTCGGAGCAACTTGACGCGCTCCTATTAGAACTGTTTCATCGTATTGAATGGAGCATGACTTGTCAACCGTGTGAACTGCCACTTAAGTAAAACTAAAGCGTAAACTTTGAAACAAAATATGCAGGCAGGCTATTTATTGCACAAGAGAAATGATTTGTCTTATATATTTTTTTGATGCTATGCCACAGCAGTCATGTGTCTACTATGGGTTTGACTTGCTTGAATAATCATCAATCAATTATTTATATTACCTATCATGTTTTTACATATTTCTGAGTTCACTGCTGGTTTATCATCAATTATGTGTAACAATGTCTATTATGTTATCAATTTTATATTATGTGATGTACCAATCATGTTATATTTCAAGTCTCTACCATACAGTACATTGATTTACTATTGATGCCATATATCCCAATATACTAGTCAATTGTGTTATTTAATAAATATTAAAACTACTACCCTTGATTGATTCAATCTACCCGAATGTTGTGTTTCATACATTATCCTTAATTTCCCATTTTCCCCCTCCTCTATGTCTTATATGCAGTACAGCAAACATACCTGCCCATTTTCAATCTGTTATAGAATGCACTTTTTCTCAGTACACATTGAAAGCAGAATGAATTAATGTGCACATGCATAGGAGTTATGTCATTCCCAGGAAAACAATCAAGACAATCAAAGACCAGACATGTGGGAGAGGCCGTGAAGAAAATGTTGACGCCAGACAGGAAGCAAGGGGATGTGAGTGTCTGTGGATTTTAGTTGTTTTAAGCTTTATATAAAAACATGAAGCCATAGCTAATATACAGGTGGTATAAGCCATTCCAATGTCGCCTTTTTATTTGTTCTAAATAAGCCCTGTTTTTAAATTGTGGCAACTGAGGGGAAAATATGTCATTATTGTGCACCAGTCAGGTACATTTGCAATTAACTCTTCTTCGGAAGTTAGCACTCCGTGGCAAAAATCTATATGAACTTACCTTATGAAACAAAAAAAAAAATCTATATGAACTTATTGAAGATGTCATCCATCTTGTTGCACCAAACTCTATATTAATGCCTATGGTTCAAACCCATGTTATATCTCCTCCTCACTATGCGGGTTCAATGTCACTAATTTTTCTGGAAAGGCTTACTGCAAGATTTAGGAATGTGTCTGTCGGAGTTTGTGCCTGCTCAGCCAAATGAAAACTTGTGAGGTCAGGCTCCGCTGTTGTCATACGACAAGCTGCCTGATGATTTTCGGATCGTTAGTACGGTACTTTCATCAGACAAAAGCTTGATGTGCAGACTATAAAATTTGTGTTGGATGTGAACTCAACCTCCAATTGTCATTTTATTAGAGCAAGATTACGGATGTAGAGAAATTAAAGAATACATACAAAACTATTCAACACATTACGTCACTTCTGACGTATTCTGTTGTGCAAAATTTTTTGTATTGTAACCTCTTCACTTTCGACATGACACTAGCATGCCACAAAAAATGGACATTCGGCTGTCCGAAAATCTAAGTGTATGTACAAGGCTTTATTTATCCTAAAAATGTTCAGCAGGGTTGAGTTCAGTACATACAAGCAACATGTGATCCACTACACCAGACATATCATACACTGACTTTATTGTGCTGACTTTGTTCACAGAGGCACAGTCCTGTTAGAACAGAAAAGATCCTTCTCCAAGCTCTTGCCACAGTTGTCTAAAATTAAATTGCCTGTAGCATTTACAGTACCTGTCAACTTAATGACTTGGAGAAAGAGTTTCTGAAATTTTTACATTTTTTAATTAATACTTTTCAGCTACTTTACATAAATCAAAATATATATTTTGATGCAAAGATTAGTAAATTGTAACTACACTCTATAGTAAATACATGCTAATAGTTAGATTCAATTAAGAAAATGTATGAGACTAATACTTTTCACTTTATAAGCCAGATGCTTATAATCACATGGTTTTCATTAGGAATGCAAGTTAGAGCTTTATTGTAGCACTGTTTATACATTTAAATTTATATTTTTAAACCATAATCACATGGTGCAGATGGAACAATTTTTATTTATGTCTTTTAACTGTGAGCCTTGATGGTTTGCAACTGTCCTCCAAAATTTTATATTTAGCTGTATGTACCAAAAGAAACAGAAACTCACCAAGTCTCATCATGTGTTTACATTCTTTGGCAGCCTTTACTGGGCTTTGCTTTTGCATTAACATCACTGAATGTAGTTTTTTTTACTTTCTGAGTCTGCAGATTGTCAAGATTAGTGTTGCTCACGAATATTCGCGAATAACCGGAATATTGCGGCGAATATTCGCTATGGCGAATATTCGTATTTTTTCAAATTTATTTTTAAAACAGATCACATTCTAGTGATCTCCATCGACGTCTAAAAGCATTGCTGGTATGATTAGAGAGAGACCCTGGGCCGAGTAGCTGATGCGATTCTTTTATGTTGGCGAAAATTCGCATTACGAATTTTCGGCAACATAAAAGAATCGCATCAGCTACTCGGCCCTTCTTTTGCATCAGAGCCAATCAGAATAACTCGAATATTCGACAAACGGAATATTGCGCGATTATCTTCTCCGCCCTTCTTTTGCATCAGAGCCAATCAGAATAACTCGAATATTCGGCAAAAGGAAAATCGCGCGATATTCCTTTTGCCGAATATTCGAGTTATTCTGATTGGCTCTGATGCAAAAGAAGGACGGAGAAGATAATCTTGCAATATTCCTTTTGCCGAATATTCAAGTTATTCTGATTGGCTCTGATGCAAAAGAAGGGCGCATCAGAGCCAATCAGAATAACTCGAATATTCGGCAAAAGGAATATTGCGCGATTATCTTCTCCGCCCTTCTTTTGCATCAGAGCCAATCAGAATAACTTGAATATTCGGCAAAAGGAATATTGCGCGATATTCCTTTTGCCGAATATTCGAGTTATTCTGATTGGCTCTGATGCAAAAGAAGGGCGGAGAAGATAATCGCGCAATAGGAATATTGCGCGATTATCTTCTCCGCCCTTCTTTTGCCCACTTATTCTCCTTTCTTTTAAGTAGAGTTAGTGTAGAGTTAGCGTTTAGTGCATATTAGTTTAGTAATACAAGAAATGATCTCCGTTTATGAGAATTTCGCAATCATTTTCGCATTAGCGAAATTTCGCACATTTTTTTTTGGATTAAATATCCCGAATATTCGATATTAGCGAATATTCGCGAATATTCTTCTATATATTCGCGCAATATCGCGAAATCGAATATGGCGTATTCCGCTCAACACTAGTCAAGATCCTATTTCCATATGGTTCTGATCACACTTAATGAATGAATGAATGAAAACTTATATAGCGCGGCACATGCGAACCAAATCGCCTCTGGGCGCTCGTTTTTCCTGTCTCTTTTGGTATCAAAAGAGATGAGTTTTAATCTTTCTCCTGAATGCTAAGTGATTCTCCTCCAACCGAATGCTGGTTGGTAAAGCGTTCCATAATCTGGGACCTTGGACCGCGAATCTTCTGTCTCCTTTGGACTTGTAGTTTGTTTTCGGTGTCTGGAGTAGATTTTGATTGGTGGATCGCAAAACGAGATTGGGGTTATGAACTTTTATTTTTTCGCATAGATAATGGGGAGCATGTTCTAGGTGGTATGTATGGCCATCTAGCAGTCTTACCCGAGGGATGCCTTTCCTCTATAAGGCTGCACGACAATGTTTTATTACAATTAACAGACTTCCAGATAAAAACCTGTCTAAATAAAAAGTCCTTTCCTCTCTCCTTGTTTGAGTGACAGGTTATTTACATATCTAGCTTGGACATGTTTATCATATATTATGTTATGTTTATCATAATATGAGGTGATCCACAGTATAAAAAGTGATACATCCACCCCTCCCCCACATAACACATCCTGGTAATATACAATAGACTGTGAATCACCTCATATTATGATAAACATAACATAATAATGTAAATAACCTGTCACTCAAAGCAAGGAGAGGGAAAATGACTTTTTATTTAGACAGGTTTTTATCTGGAAGTCTGTTAATTTTCACTGAACAAGAGGATTGCTCAGAGCTGGATTAACTCTGTGTGGCAAGACTGGGCACAAATGATAGGAAATCTTATACTCTACATTGTGACATCTACATCCACTTTAATGCCCTGTTTTTCAGAAATAATGAGAAGTGCAGTTTTTTCTTTAGCAGCTACATTCCCTTTCAGGCAAATACATTTAAGGCAGGATGCTATATACACAGAACCCAGGTGCTCCCTATAGGAATAAAGAGATATCATGTGCACGTCAGATAGCTTCAATATAGTAGGTTCAGCGGGTGCTGTTTGCAGGAGAAGCTGGCTGGTCTCTGAAGTAACACCTAGCAGCAAATAGTAGCAAAGTCCATTATCCAGGCAAGAGTTAGGGCAAGTGGCAGTCAGAAGCATGATCAGAGGGATCTGTATCAAGACAGGGTCAGGCAATCAGACAGCAAACAGCAATCAGTAGCATAATATGTTTTCTAGGCAAGGGTCAGGGTCAGGGCAGTCAAGCAGAAGAGTAGTTTGTTATCCAGGCAAGAGTCAGTAACAAAGCAATTCTGAGACAAAGGCATACCAGGGTGCAGGGCACAGGAGGCAGGAAGCCAACACTAACACAAGCCCAAAGCTTTGAGCTTATCATGTACAAATGTAGCATCCCAGTGCCACAAAACAATCAGGGCAAAGTGAGAGGAACAAGCAAAATTGGGCTACTACCTAGCAATGAGAATTCCACAGCGCCGCCAGCCAATCAGGGCTAAGTGGGAGCAACAGCGAACATCAAGCAACTGCTTAGCAACAAAGACATTACTTGCTTGTGAGAGTGGTGGGGAATTTGTTGGCTGAGAGAGAGGCTGTGTTGGAGCATGTCTCACATATGTGTGCATATATCATATAGCCAGGTGTATTAAAGGTGATCGCCTCATTGATTCAACAGCGGTAGGGGTGGGTACCATCATCCTATGATAATTGAAGGAAGGAAAATGGAGATATATTAGGGACTACTCCTAAGGGGCCCCTGATCGGTACCGCAACAGTCCTACCACCACTGGTGATCAGGGCCCCCTTAGGCCGCGTACACACGATCAAATCTGTCTGCTGGAAACGGTCTGCCATACCGTCCCAGCTGACAGATTCGATCGTGTGTACGGGCGAGCCGACGGATTTGGCCAGCCGACAGATTTGAAAGCATGCTTTCAAATCTGTCGGCTGGGAACCCGTCCGCCCGACATGTCTGCTGGTTAGTACGCTAACCAGCAGACATGTCTTCTCGCACACGCGTCGAATGGTTTCGAAGCATGCGCAGAAGTGTTTTACTTCCTGGTGCGGTGACGTGGCGGCGTCAACGTCACCACCACGTCAGCGCGCTGTCTGCCGGCGGGGATTTTGGTTTGATCTTGTGTACACAATCAAACCAATACGTCCCCAGCAGACAGATTTGTTCAAATCGGTCTGTCCGACCGATTTGAACAAATCTGTCTGCTCGTGTGTATGGGGCCTTAGGAGTAGTCCCTGATATATCTCCATATAGTCAGGTGTAATGTTATCTAAAGTCCAAATTCAACCTATGATCAACTTATGATCACCTAGATCATAAGGATATAATTTAAGACTCTTGGATGATTTTCCTCATATGTTATGAAAAAGTGGAATTAGTGGTTATATATTAGTAGAATTACATATAAACATGCTGTTGGAAAAAAACAAAACAAAAACAACCCATCAAATGTTTCACAAATGCACAGATATGCAGCTAACAGAATGCATTATTTTTCAATGTGAAAGTGTGACTGAGGTCTAAGACCATTATTAAAAGGGTATTGCCACATACGTGGAAGAGAGATGTACACCCATTATATCTAAAAAAAACAGTAAGTTAAAAAGAAAGGAGTTGCTGTTGGCTTCCCATGTACTGACACAATGCTTTTGACTCTTTACACATATGGATACAAACTGCATTCTCACAGATTTATGTTCATCACATTCTGTTCAGTTTTCTGAGTGTAGATTGGTATTATTCAGTTTATCCAACACTCATACTTGATGTAAAAAGGCTAAACAAGATAAAATATCAAGGTAACCCTCCAGTCACTAGGTGTTTGTTGTGCTGCCCTTGGACCTCAGCATAGGGAGTGCTGATATCAGAAGGGAGTGTCATGGAAAAGATTTCCAGCATTCTGATGTAACATGTTCACATTCTCTGACTGTCTCCTTCAGTATTTCACCAATTATACTTGTAGCATGTTCACAGTTTCGGACCTTTCCTTCTAGCAGTCTGTTAGTTTTATCTAACATTACATACTGTATACTAAATATCATGTGTGACTTATTGGTGACATTGCCAAAGGGTAAAATCTAGCTTTTTAATTGCATGACATCTCCATTTCTGCAAAACTCTATTTAAAACTAAATCTATGTATTTGTGTAATACTTTCTATAATAGTCCCTCACGCCTTGATAAATTAAAGGAAACTGCAAGTTTGATATGGCCAAATCAACCAACACCATTAAAAAAACAAGACAAGACTTATGTCTCACAAAGCAACAGGAACATTTGTTTTTGGCTTGCGAATCTTGCAAACTGTCAATTGTTATTTGCATCAACTGTTTATCGCACATAATGAACATTGCTTCTTACATACTTCCCTAATGTAATGTGTGACTTAATCACTTCATATCCTGTAGCTTTACACCCCTTTTTAGCGAGCATTTTTATCTTCAGAGATGCTTATTTATTTTATTTTTTTATTTGGCTTTTATACTAGCGAATTATGCATATTTTTTGAGTAGAAAAACAAATAGTTCCAAAGAAGCCAGACAATAAGCACCTAAACTGCTGGGTTATCAGTCTGCACTGAAAAGTCCATCCATTTTTATTTTTTAGTTTAACTACGGTGGGGTTACAACCTCAGGAATAAAACATTGACAGGGGTTCTGATTTTCCCCCAGGGACCACACAAAAAGTGAGGAAAATATCACCACTCAGAGGTTAACCACTTAACGACCAAGTCCCGTATATATACATCGACACAATGCCTCCTGTGGACAGATCGAGACGTATACATAATAATGTGGCATTGTGGGCGTGCGCCCGCCGCAAACTCCATGAGGCCGACTGCGGGTCCTGCGGACTCGATGTCCACGGGGATACCCGCGATCGTCTCACGAAGAGGAAGAACAGGGAAATGCTAATGTAAACAAGCATTTCCCCATTCTTCCTAGTGACAGGACACTGATCACTGCTCCCTGTAATCGGGAGCGGTGATCAGTGTTGCACAGCAAAGAGCTCCTGTTGTGGACATTCTTTTACTTCTACTAAATTCAATATGCATCATTCACCCCTAGGAATTCGGAGGAGCCATGAGGTAAATGTGCCACCCAAAACAACCAGAAGCTCCTCCAGGGGGTAATGCTACATTCACGTAACCTTTCAGTGACCATAAAGTTATGGTTGATCAGTGTATATACTGCCGACACAGTTACTGTACATATTGTACATTTACATCAGTCCCTGCCTTCAAGGAGCTTTTAATCTAATGTCTCTATATCACACGCATGCATACACATATTAGGGCCAATGTATATGTTAGCTAAATAACCTACCAGCATGTGTTTGGCCCAAACCCAAATTTCATCCCTAGTGCCAGGTATGCTAGATATGACACTAGTATAATATAATGGCCAAGAAATAGCAGCCATTCTGCAAGACCAAATTCTCCCTACATAATATTCTGAAATTGTTTAAAAATGAAATGGCATTTTCTTGCAATGTGGAAATATGGAGGCAAAATGTAATTTTCTGTTACATTATTGCTTCATTGTTTTTGATTTCAGAAGTCTAAACTTAAATACAGTTCAAGGTATCTCCTGCAATAGGAATTTTATTTTTGGTGAAATACTCTATATGGCTTATCTACTTCTAAAGTGCAGACATGAAGGTTTTTGTATCACAGCATTGATATTGCACCAGGTAGATATAATAATGCACAACCATCTTTTCAGAAATAAGGTGTTAAGTTCAGAGACAGGTAAGAAACTGCAAAACGTCTGTTCAAGTCATTGCAATTAACATAGTTTACCTTGAGGAATTTTTTATTTATTTTTTCTCTCATCAAAGCTGGAGTTACATTTTAAGTGCTCATATTTCCTACACTTTTAGGTTGCTGTCAAAGATACTGACGAAATGTACATGATGTCTGAGCAAACTGAGTTTGGTAGATATTGTAGTGGTAGGAAGAAATGGATAGCATGCTTTAGTATGACAGATGCTGGTGACCCTAAAAAAGGTCACTGCAACTGTTTGCAGGATATGCTAGTGTATAAAGATGGTAATAAAATGTAGACATAGGCCCGGATTCACAAAGCACTTACGCCAACGTATCTCCAGATACGTTGCGTAAGTACAAATATGAGCCATCGTATCTGTGCCCCCGAACCCACAAACTTAGATATGCCTAAAAACAGACTTCATCCCACCAACGTAACTTGCCTACGTCGGCGTAGAGTGGGCGCATATTTACGCTGGACGCATGTGGCTTTCCCATTGATTTTCTATTCAAATATGCAAATGAGGGAGATACGCCGATTCACAAACATACTTGCGCCCGGCACATGATTTAAGCGGTTTGCGCAAGTTTTACGTTCGGCGTAAAGTTATTCTCCATAGATGAGGCGCAACCCATGCAAAGGTATGGACCAGGGAACACATGCCTACGTATTGTACGTTGGACGTCTGTGAATATGGGCCGACGTGGGTCTGGCTGGTAGTAGGTTACGTTCACGGCGTACACAGTGATCCAGTGTATCTTAGGCAGTTGTTCCAACATGGTTGTATGCATGCGCACGGGGATATGTCCCGACACATGCGCAGTTCGTTTTCAGTACTTGTCTACCAGAGGTTTCACTTGGGAATGCTAAAGCAGATATCGCGGCAAAGGCCGCTGCTGTTACTGGCACTGAGTCTGTGGAAATCTTCATGGCCACACCTTGCTCTGACAGTCCTGATCAGGTAGATTTGACTGTCCTGGCGAAATTGCAAATGCAAACCGATGAAAAGACAAAGCAGAAGTGGCAAGATCAGGGATGTAAAGAAACTGCTGGACTTTGGGCCCATGAGGATGGAAGGTACTGTGCCCCTCCAGCACTGTATCCATATTTGGCAGAGGCATCAAATGGCCCCTCTCATCTATCCAGAGGAGTAATGGTCTCCACAATCACATCTCACTGGGTGGCCCCCAGATTCACCACTGTTGCAGAGAGATTCTCCTCAGGGTGCGAAACATGCCAGATACCTAATCCTGGGAGGCTCGTCAAAACCCCAACTAAACACTTGCCCAAAGCACAGTATCCCTTCCAAAGACTGCAGATTGATTACATTTAATTGCCAAAATGCCAACAATTTCAATACGTCCTAGTGTGTGTAAACATGTTTTCAGGATGGGTAGAGGCCTGGCCTGTAGCCAATGCGACGGCATCAGTCACTGCAAAGAAACTATTGCAGGAAATTGTGTGCAGATATGGCCTAATGGAGACTGTGGAATCTGATCGAGGGAGCCACTTCACAGGCCAAGTGATGGCTGAGGTTATGGGAGGACTCCAAATTGAACAAAAGTTCCATACTCCCTATCACCCACAGGCGTCGGGGAAGGTCGAAAGATATAATGGGATAATTAAGAATAGACTAGCAAAAATTTGTGAAAATACGCGCCTCACGTGGGTGCAAGCTCTTCCTCTGGTATTGAAATCCATGCGACATACTCCTAGAGGTCCAGAAAAACTGTCTCCATTTGAGATATTATTTGGAAGACCCCCAATGACAGGATTGTTTTTCCCCCAAGAAATGACATTAATGCATTGTTCCTTAAAAATGTATGTGCAGGAATTACACCAGCAGCTCACTAAGTTGCATGCCCAAGTGTTGTCTTCTATTCCAGACCCGAATTCTGACGGTAAATCTCACTCCCTACAACCTGAAGATTGGGTGGTGATCAAGAAATTTCTGAAGAAGCCTGTTCCAATCCAGACCAGTATCATGTTCAAATTTTTTTACATTTTTATTTACATTTTTTTTATACATTTTTTCTCTCTCAGTTTTATATCTATTTTTATTATTTTTTTTAATCAATTTGTCATTTTTATTATTAATTTTTATTTTGTCAGTTTTTATTATTATTATTTTTTCTTCCTGTAGTGTTATAGTTATGATTTCTTTTTACTTTTAATTTTTTTGAAGTTTTTTCATTATTTTTTTTTCTCTTTCTCATTTCATTCAGGTGAGACAAGTTCCAAAAGGTTTGAACTTTGTCCACCTGAAGGAATGCAAAATACAAATACAAATACAAATAATGCATTGTTTGGTTTGAGGAAAAGCCTCTTAGTCAGGTTTGACTAAATTCTAAAAGTTTTTTGGCAACCATTGTTTAGCCTCTCCTTTTAAATTTTTTATTTTTATGTTTTTAATCCGACTTGTAAATTGTTAAGTGACCATGATCATGTTCACCTGTTGATCACTAATAGGGGAAAGTAGTCTATTTTTATTTTTATTTTTTTTGTTCCTCTTTACTTAAGAGAGGACTCTAGAACTATATTTTATTTTTTCTTGTTGTTCTAGGGATAAGCCTCTTCAATTTGTAATAATAAAGTGCGGTCAGGTTTACCTAAATTCTACAAATTTTAATCATCTCTCTCTCGTTATTATCTGCGTACCTGACCGGCGAAAATACCGCCAATTGCTAGTATGAGAGAAGAGTCGGTTTTTAACAAAAATATTTTATTTTTTCTCACTATCAGCTAAAGTTGGCAGGGAAACTCCTAGGTATTTTTATTTATTTATTTGGATACCGATTCAATGCTCTTTAACAATCTAAAGTGGAATGTAAACTGAAGATCTTGGTTGGAGCAGCATTAAATCTGTAGTTTTTTACTTTTAGGTTTATTATTTTTTCTTCTCCTCTATTTTCCTTATTCTTTTTCATTACTCACCTCTCGTCCTTTCCTTCTGTAATAGTATCATATCATTTGTTTTTTGTTATAAGATGCGTGAGCATTCCTGCCCGCCAGTGCTGTTTTTTACCTCCCAAATGTAAGTCTACCTCCCCTAGTCTACCTACAGCTTTATAGCCACCCCTATCTGACATTCTTCAAGAAACTGTACACGGACATTCTCCTTTCTCCTTTTGTATTCATACATAACTGTCTGGAGGCCCACCCAACCACCACCTGAAGAAGCAACGAAAACCAAGTCATTCTTTTTTGAGACAAACGTGCCATGGAGAAGACTCTCTTGAACTTTCCTTCATCATGCTGAAAAGTGCTGTCTCGCGGTCCGATCCAATTGTGACAATTATAACACCATATTTCCAGGATACAGGACTAAATATGTAAGGATCCCGCCATCAATGTTGGAGTTCCACTCCTCCAATGCAGAGGGGTGATGAAACATTGCAGTACAGTCACTCATGGTTTGGATCTGAAGCCTCAAAGGCACCAGGACTGTCTCAAGTCTACATTAATGAGTTACGGCGAGTTCAAGAATGGAAGAGGCCGCAGTGGTGGTGGGGGAAGGGTCGGGGGTTCTGGGCCGTTGTGAGTGGGTACCGGATCATTGAAGGAGGACATAAGTTCAAGAATGAACTTCAGGGGGGACTGTGGTGGAGAGATTGATCTTCATTATTTTATACCAGGGTAACCAGTGCAAAGATGAATGTATGTTTTTACTGGACTGGTTGAATTTTGGAATATGACAGATTAATAGCTCAGCTGTTCTTTAAGAAATGTATTCCTTCTGGTAAAGGTCCCAGGTGATAATCACATTAGCTAAATTGTCCTTTTGTCTTGAAGGGAAGCTAAAAGACCCCATCACAGCAGGGGCCCTTAGAATGCTAGTGTAACATAGTTAGTCAGGTTAGACAGATGGTCAATCTACACATCAAAGGATTGCCTGACAAACCAGTCAGAGAGTTTGTACATGCTAGGAACATTTCTTTAAAGGCTTGAAAATGCGACCAATCAGATACTGATTGATACTCTGAACCAATGAATATCTAGACTTGAGATTAAACCAATCTGGTTGTAAGGCAACTTTACACCAATAGCATCCTAAGGATTTTGAATCCTGTAAAGAGAGGGCAGGGACCAAGTGGAGGATATAAAATTAGAAGGCCATCCAATAGCTCAGCCCTTTTCCTGCAGACGATGACTTGAGCAAGACACAAGACAAGTAAATATATCTTCCTCCCTCTATCCTCCTCTCTTCCTTCCTTTCTCTCTTTCTCTCCTTCCCTCTCTCTCTCTCTCTCTCTCTCTCTCTCTTGGTGATGTAATGCAATCTCTCTCCTCTCTCCCCCTCTCTCTCTTGGTGATGTGATGTAATCTCTCTCCTTTCTCCCTCTCTCCCTCTCTTTCTCTCTCTCTCCCCCCTCTCTCTCCCTCTCTCTGTCTACCTTTCTACAATTTAGCATTACTTATTGTTGAATCCTCTATCGCCATATTCTTATTAATATCATGTATGTTGTATCGGTATTCAGCAGTATACTCTGTTTTGACAAGTAATATTATTTACGTTATGGTTGTAAATATTGGAATACTACAAGTGTCTTCTCGTTATCAATAAATGTAATCCTTTTTCTCTTTTTCCACACCCCTATCGTTTTCTTTAATTTTTATATAGACAAAAAGGTTTTTATAGCTTATATTAATTATTTACGTGCATAGTTAAGATACCCATAACAGTCTGGCACCCGGCCCATCATTTGCATGGGGTCACGCTTCATTAACATGAATCACGCCCACTTCCACCTACTTCCAATTATGCCGGCTTACGCCTACGAAATATACGCTATGCCGGTGCAGAGTTGGGAGCATTTGTTTGTGAATTCCATGCTTGCCTCTCCGCGCTGCGCCGGCGTAGTATAAAAGAGATACGCTACAGCGGCATAAATATGCGCCGATGTATGTGAATCCGGACCATAGCTTTTAAATACCAAGCTTTAAACCTGAATCATATGGATTTGGATCAAGTCTAAAAAAGCAAGTACAGTATGCTTCAATATTTAGCAATGGATGCATATAAATGTATTTTTGCAATCACTATTTCAATGATATTGTCTTAAAGAAGATCATGTAAAATGTACAGCTTGTAAAGTAAAATAGTAGTAAAAGACAGCCAAGCTTCACACAGGCAGTCATTGGAAAAAAATACTTCAGACATTTAAAGATAAGAGATAATATATAAGTTGTAGGTTAGTGGAAAAGTAATCGCTTTGCTAGAGGACGCTAAAATCAATAGTGACATTTTATGGGAAAAAGCAGACACATTTTGCAGTTGTAGGACACAGCTTAATGATGATGAGAATTTAGTACCAGATGAATGTATCACTGGCATAGGGAACTCTGATTCTATGAGTTCAAAGGTTAAATGTGTCTCACCAAAAGGAGAGACAGATCAGAAGATTTAGTTCAATCCAGCTTTGATTCCTAGAGCCCTCTCAATGACAGAAGAATGCAGTTCATATTGAATAATCACTTGCAACAACGGCGTCTTGATTGATTTTCATGCAATATTCTGCAGTCATGGATACATTTTAATTATAAAAATAAATGGAAACATAAGCACAAATTGGATAGAGATAGTAGTAATGTTATGGGACATATATATACATTTCTAATTAGAATAATTGTGTCACATATGGCAGAGAGAAATTATAAATAGTGTAAGGGGTTAGCTCGGTAGCGTGTGTGTGTGACCCCCTGGGTGGGTTCACTACACACTGATCTATACAGAGAGGCAGCCAAGGACGGTTGAAAACAAAGATTATGGTTTATTCTTCCATATTGCTGGAAACAAGTGCGAGCATCCAATCAGCATAAACAAAACTTAAAATAAACCCTTGCCACTTGGGGCGTTCACCTTCACCACACAGGAACCTATCTATGGAGTCTGGCACAGCCTACTGCTGGGCAGACACTGCTGGTCATACAGCAGGAAAACAATAGTCTTTTTGATTTTTATCACACAGAAAAATCAACACCACCTCACCTCTTCAGAAGTCTTTCTCAGTTCACTGCTCTCCTTAACTCAAAAAGCCTCAGGATGCAGCAATCAGTAGTCATCCTTTGGATAACTTATAGAGGCCTTAATTGCCTCATTCTGAACAGCTGAAGCTTTCCAACACCCTTAAACCTTTCTGGCTATTTCTGCAGCCGACACGTGATAGTAATTGGTGAATTGTCTAAACAAGGCAGAAATGTATCTCCCGTCTGTGACAACACCCACAGATTTACCTGACTTCCTGTCACAATAGTCAGTTATAACATTCTGTACATGTATTTAAAGAAAGGAAGGTGTGTTCTAACTGTATGGGGGGGGGTGGCCTCACTAGGGGAAATCACTGATCTTCTGTCCATACATTGTATGGACAGAAGATCAGCGTTTCCCCCGCTGACAGGAACAAGAGGTATGTGTTTACACACATACCTCCCATTCCCCGCTCTGTAACGAGCAATCGCAGGTGCCCGGCGGCGATCGTACCCGCCGGGCACGCGCGCGGGACTCGCGGGACGCGGCGGCGCGGACGCGGCGGCGCGCACGCGCGCCCGACAAGCTGCTAAAGGGAGGACGTAGAGCTACCTGCTCCCGCGTAGCAGTGCCACCGTCCCGCAGTAATATGACGGTGGGCGGTCGGCAATCAGTTAAAGAACTCGGACCTGGTCAGGTGCGTATGATGCAGGAGATATTGTGCCGGGGAGTAATCCAGCTCGTAGATAGTCACCCGTGCAATAAGATCATGGACTTCTTTCCAGAAAGGCTGAATGGATTCACAATCCCACCATATATGGAGCATGGTCCCTCGACCCTTTCCGCATCTCCAACATGTTTCAGGGACCCCTGGTGTGAACTTGTGCAAAAGAACTGGGGTTCTATACCAGCGCTTCTGTAGTTTGTAGCAATTTTCCTGGATGGCTACGTTGAGAAACCCCTTATGGGTATACTCATTGAGTATACCCAGTCGTCCTCCCCTAAGGAAATGCGGAGTCCAGACTCCCAG
Organism: Rana kukunoris; assembly: GCA_029574335.1. Taxonomy (NCBI): domain Eukaryota; kingdom Metazoa; phylum Chordata; class Amphibia; order Anura; family Ranidae; genus Rana; species Rana kukunoris. Next base: position 224,153,336 of record CM056050.1, on the reverse strand, counting down.
GCTGAATGAGCAGGGTCCGGCAGGTCAGGGCTACCATCCAAAAGGGTCCGGTAGATATTTGAGATCAAGTGTCTGTGTGGGGATGTCTGCGTACACAGGTCTTCAAAAGGTGTCAGCCGTCTTGACCAGGTTTCCGGGGTCGAGTGCGAGGATAGAAAATGCCTCACCTGTCTATATGACCAAAAGGGGAAGAAAGAGGACGGGGAGGCGGATACTAAGTCCTCGTAAGAGCGAGGAGAACCACGGGAGAAAAAATGGCGAGCTTGGATTCAAATGTGCGGCCACTCACGTTTCAGGAATGAGGAGGGCAGGCCTGGCTCAAAGTCAGGGTTACTCCTCAAGGGGGTTAAAGGCTCTGGGACTAAGGAGAACGATGGGTCCTTCTTCGCTCGGGCAAAGGCTCTAAGAGAGGGCCCGAGGAGTGGATGCGCCTTAATTTACAGAGGCCAATGCCGCGGTGCGATCCAGGGAAGTGAGTCAAGAGGGGATCGAATGAAAGAGTTTTCCAGCTCCACCCAACCCTTCCTGGTAGCATTCCAGTCCACAATTCGTGTAAAATGGCTCGCCATATAGTAAAGGATCAAATCGGGCAGAGCAATGCCACCCTTGGCTTTCGGGCGGGTAAGTCGCTTATACTGGATAATAGTTCTTCCAGAGAAATGCAGAGGCAGCCGACTTGTATGCCGCAAAGAAGGAGGGAGGCAAACCTATCGGGACGCACTGCAGAAGATACAAGAGACGTGGTAAAATAACCATTTTCAGGAGGGCGAAGCGACCAAACCAAGAGACATTAAGGACTCCCCAATCCTTCAGATTCTGCTTGACCTTCCGCAGGGCAGGTAGAAAATTGTCAGCGAAGAGATGAGTCAGGTCCGCCGTGATTTGGATACCCAGGTATGTAATGGCTCTGTCCTTCCAAAGGAACGGAAAGGAAGTTCGGCATCCCTCAATTTCGCATCTCGGAAGGGACAGATTCAAGGCATGAGACTTTGTGTAATTAATTTTGAGATGGGATAATTCCTCTCGATATCTTTCAGGAGATTTGGCAGAGATATCCTTGGTAGAAGCACATCATCGGCGAAAGCCACCACTTTGTATTCCCTGTCACCCACTGTCAAACCTTTAATGTCAGGGTTGCGACGCAACCTATTCAGAAAAGGTGCCAAGGTCAAAACAAAGATCAGGGGGGAAAGGGGACAGCCCTGACGCGTGCCGTTACTTATAGAGAAGGCGTCCGATAGGTGACCATTAACCCGCACGTTCGCACTGGGATTGGAGTACAAGGCAGAGATATGTGCCATCATGCGAGGGTGAAGGCCCAATGCGACCATCCCAGGCCACCCTATCGAACGCCTTCTCTGCGTCTAGGGACAGAAAAAAGCCCTGTGTCTTGGAAGTGGTGAGCCAGTGGTGCAGATTCAACACTCTGATGGTGTTGTCCCTGGCCTCTCTGCCAGGGACAAACCCCACCTGGTCCTGGGTGACCAGACCGGGCAGAAGCGGGGACAGCCGATTTGCCAAGATTTTGGCATATAGCTTAATGTCCACGTTAAGGAGGGAAATCGGCCTGTAGTTCTGGACTAACAGAGCGTCTTTACCATCCTTCAGGATAACAGCGATATGTGCTTCTAGCAGACGGCCCGTTGGGGCAGACGGCCCGTTGGGGCAGACGGCCCGTTGGGGCAGACGGAGAGGCCAGGGCGTTAAAGGTGGCTAGCATTCTGGGAGAAAGAGCAGGTAAGAATGACTTGTAATATTGCAGCGTGAACCCATCGGATCCTGGGCTCTTACCTGGTTTAATTTGTTGTATTGCGATTTGGAGTTCCCCAGCTGAGAGGGGTAGGTCCAGCTCCGCCGCACGGGCCGCCGGGATCTGTTCTGGAGAATATTGGGCTAAGAAATCCTTAATTGCCTCTGCTCTTGCGGCTCCCTGGGTCGGAAGTCCGGGTCGCGGGGTCTAAGTTGTAGAGCTTGGTATAATATTGCTGAAAGAATCTTGCTATATCTTCGTTCTTAGACAAGGCCACGCCGTGTGAATCACAAATTTGGTGGACCATATTGGAGGGTCTGGAGGCCCGCACTGCCTTTGCCAGAAGTCTCCCGCATTTATTGCCCTGTTCATAAAAAATTCTCTGATGGAGAACATAAGGCCGTCTGGTACGTTTACCCAGCTCGTCTAGTAGCAGTGAACGAGTGTGCGTGAGCTCCTGCAGTGAGCTCTGAGAAAGAGAGGGCTTGTGGAGGGCTTCCAGTCTGCCGATTTTACCGATCAGCCCGGCAATGGCTTCTTAACGGAGCTTCTTGAGCTTTGCAGCCTGAGCTAAAAGGTCTCCACGTACAACGCACTTGTGGGCCTCCCACAAAGTAAGCGGGGACAGGTCGGGGGAAGAGTTTTCCGTGAAATAATTGCTGATCGTGGAATCCAATCGCGTGGAGAAGTCAGCGTCCTTAAGTAGGGCTGAGTCCAGCCGCCACGTTTTGGTCCTGGAGACCGACTCGGGGAAGGAACGGGTAACCGAAATGGGGTGGTGGTCAGACAAAAACATAGGGTCTATGGCGGCCTGGGTTAAGTAGGTCAAGTCAGGTTGGGACACGAAGAAATAATCTATACGAGAATACTTCTGACATGGAGCGGAGTAGAAAGTGTAATCCTTGGTTGTGGGGAAAAGCGTGCGGCATGTATCATGCAGGGCGAGACCCTGCAGCTGCAATTTGATTTGTCGCAGAACTCGATAGGGCAAGACAGTGGCACCTGTGGAGGAGTCGACGTCTGGGTTCAGGGGGACATTGAAGTCGCCTCCTAAGAGGACGATGCCTTCCCAGAACGAAAGCAAGAGCTCACAAATTTTCTTGAAGAAAGAGACCTGATGTTCGTTCGGCGCATAAACATTCACTAGGGTAAACAGGAACCTACCCTCCGGGTCTACCAAGGAGTCGGACAGGTGAAAAGGAGCATGCTTAGATATCAGGATGGATATCAGGATGGAAACGTCCTTGGTCTTTGCGGAGGGATTCGTGGAGTGTAAAGCGGTGGGATAGAGGCACTACGAAGCTTGGGGACAGAGTCCGATCGGAAGTGGGTTTCCTGCAAAAATAGGAATTGGGCCTTCTGCTTAGACAGTGCAGAGAGGACCTGCGATCGTTTTTCCGGCACATTAAGGCCTTTTACATTAAGAGACACACACTTCAGCGAGAGGGGAATATGGGATTGTGAGGTGAGCATTGTGAGATGGAGCTCAAAGAAAGGAGTAAGCAGTAGCGTAAGTTCTACCGAAGCAGGCGCGGGTGTAGACAACCACCCCTAGGGAGCCGCCCAGTGTGGGAGACCACCAACACAGAGAATGTAGTATAGGCAAACAAGTGGGGAGGCAGGGAAAGGGAGAGAAAGAAAAAGAGAAAAAAAAAATGGGGGGGGAGGGGCGAGGAGAGAGAAGAGAAAGGAGGGTTAGAGAGAGGAAACGGAGGGTATTAAGAAGTCGCTCACCCCACGAAGGGGAAGGCAAGGGGGGATAAGTACCAGAGGTGGGGATAGAAAATCTAGTCCACCTGGGGGCTACAAGGCTGGAGAATCAGCAGATCCTGCAAAGATCTGCTGCTGGGGGACAGTAAGTCTGACTAGGAGCAAAGGCTATAACAAGATAGAGGAAACAGTGTATGGTATCGTAGTGGGGAACTAAGAGAGGCGGTGAAAGAGTGAGGGGGGAAGGGGCAAGGAGCGTGTAAAGGGGACAGCTTAAGCGAGGTGAAGAAAGAAAGGTCCTAAGCCGGGTAGAGGGCAGCCCAGGAAAGAAAACATGGAAGCGAACCCCCCGCAGTCTCATAAAAATGGAGGATGTGCAAGTCTCGAATCCTGAGTAAGGACATTAAAACATATATAAAACAACAAATGCAAAAACAAAAACACCAGCGCCCACCCATAATTGTTACACATTGAACATTCCAGGAAGCTTATATAAGCAAGCACCCCTTACAAAACAGCGGACATTAGCTTGTTATAAAGAATAAAATATACCATCTCAGGGATATACCACCACTAGCATGTAAGGGGAGTACCATACAGTAAGTCATAAAGGCCAGAGTTGTTCCAAGACCCCGAGTGGCGTGTCGGACGGTCCAGGAGCAGTAGCTGCCACTTTTAAGAGAAGAAGTGATGCCGAGCGGACATTCAATGAAAGGCAAACCACAGGTCTAACGGAAGGTGCATATGGCACATTAAAGGTCTTGGAGTTGTACCTCGGACTGCCGGCACCTCTCCATCTCCCAGAACCAGGAGGGTTTAAGCCCAGATAGAGCAAAGAGCAAGAACAGTGAGGCGATAGTTCAAGGAGACGTAGGCGTAGGCCGGCAGTCCGAGTGAATGCCATCAGGTGCTCCACGACCAGGCAAGCCAACCCCCTTAGGCATCAACATTTAAACAGTTACACAATAATATATTCATTAAGTAAGTTATCTATATATTTAACCTTTTCATTGTCAGACCGGTTTGTCCAGTGACTTTCGAGTAGCATTCCTCCCGGGAACTCAGGGGAGACCATTAGCCAAGCCACTAGAAGGGCACACACCCCAGCCCTTTATTTAGGAAGCAAACAAGTGGGCGAGCTGCCAGCAGCAGATGTCCCAGGTGGCTAGGGAGCAGCAATCGCTCCTTACTCCTGGTGGGAGTCTACTGCAGCCCACCCTAACATAAGTGCAGAGGGAAAGAGAAAGGGCATCAGAGCATACATGGAGGGGGAAAAGAGGGGTGTTTAGTGGAGGAGCGGGATTGAAGGAGGGGGAGGAAGAGCAAGGAGAGGGGAAGGGGAGGGAGAGGGGGAGGAGAGGAAGGGGAGGGGGAGTGGAGGAAGGGGAGGGGAGTGGAGGGAAGGGAGGAAGGGGAGGGGGAGGAAAGGGGGAGGAAAGGGGGAGAGGGAAGGAAAGGAGGAAGGGGAGAGGAGGGGAGGGAGGGATGGGGAGGAAGAAGGGGAGGGAAAGGAAAAGAAGAGGGGAAAGAGGGAGAGGCGGGAAGGACCAGCATTACACAGGCTATTAACAAAAAAACAAAAAAAGGGGGGAAAAAACACCCAATCAAACCTATAATTCAGTCCCGGCGCACAACGTGCAAATCTGGCCAAAGAGAGCAATTAGGTCCAGGGGTAGTGTGCAACTACCTGCCCAGGATCTCGGAGATCAGAGAAGCAACAGTTAGAACAAGCCGGAATAAATGTCTATAAGTCTGCGAGCACCCCTCAAGAGCACTAAAAGGGCAAAACCACCACCAGTCCGGGTCATCCTTCACATTAAACAAATCTAGGCTGTGTGGTGGACGAGGAGGGATCAGTAACGGATCAGTAACGGATATGGCTTGGGCAGTACCACAGAGAGCACAACAACTAGGAGATCAGCGTCTGTGAGCGTACAGCCCCAATGTGATTAACGGGTTTGGCCAGAGGTATGCCGCGTGAGACCTCATCACTTGGGGCATGGCAATGTAGCAGGGTCTCAATCCTAAAGCGAAGAGCAAAGTCAAGCCAGTGGAACACAAACATTTAAAGGCAGGGGAGATACCTCAGGGGAGCGGGAAGTTCGGGTACCAGAGGGCAGGAGGGACTCGACCAAACCGTTAGTGTGCAGGATGGAAACTGTTTGTGAGTCCGGTAACCAGCGGGCAGCAGTGAGGTGGGTGGGGGGGCAAACAAGGCTGCGAACAAAAGTAACTTACGGGCAGCAGTAGTCAGTAGGAGTAAGAGACTCAGGAATCCTGACGATCTCTCCGGGGAGTAGCGAGAGGATCCGGGCTGTGGCAATCTTGGTCCCGACGAGGTGCTAGAGCTCCGGATGAGAAAGGGGCTGTCCTCCGCCGAAGGGATCGCTGCCTCTGGGCTTTCGGAGAAGAATGGTGAGAGACTTGGCACCAGGGCTCCGAAGGGAAATGGAAAGAGCACCAATCTGGTCCCATTCCATTTTTATAAGACTCTTTAGTCTAAGGGGTGGAGCCTGCCTGACCATGATTGCACCATCACACTGGGCAAGCCAGAGTGTGTTCTACAGTGTCTTTGCATTGTCCTGTGATGTGTCTGGACTGGACAGATCACATGTACAGTATATATGTGCTATTTCTGCACAAGCTTTGTGAGTGTTATTAACTTTTATTTTATACGCTAAAACAGTTCAGTGAGCACTATCCTAATTATTTTCTCTTATATACAGGGGAGGGTCTGATAATGCTAAGGTGGTTGGTGAGGAGCACTTTTGGAGGTGGATTGCTGTAAAGGAGACCTGAAAATCAGTTTATTCCCGTTTGGGGATTTATGCCAGATAGACCTAATAATTATGTAGAGGTCAATTTGATGAGTGAGACGTTTTGGAGTTGCAAAGAGTGAAGAGTGAACACTTTTGCGTTTAGCCACTTCAGCCCCAGAAGGTTTTACCCACTTTCTGACTAGGCCATTTTTTGTGATACGGCACTGTTTTGCTTTAACTGACAATTGCGTGGTCATGCGTGGTCATGCGACACTGTACCCAAATAAAATGTATGTAATTTTTCCCCACAAATAGAGCTTTCTTTTGGTAGTATTTTTTGTGCTTAAACAAAAAAAGAGCAGCAATTTTGAATAAGAAACAATATTGCTAACTTTCTGCTATTAAACATTCCAAATAAAAAAATAAAAAAATAAAAATAAAGATCTAATTTCTTCATCAGTTTAGGCCAATATGTATTCTGTTACATATTTTTGGTAAAAAAATCCCAGTAAGCGTTTATTCATTGATTTGTGAAAGCGTTATCACGTCTACAAACTATGGGTTAGATTTATGGCATTTTATATATATTTGTTTTTACTAGTAATGGCGACGATCAGCGATTTTTAGCAGGACTGTGACATAGGGCAGACAAATCTGACCCAAAGTGACACTTTTTGGGGACCAGTGACACCAGTACAGTAATCAGTTCTAAAAAATGCTCTGATCCCTGTATAAATGACACTGGTAATGAAGGGGTTAACACTAGGGGTGCTCAAGGGGTTAAGTGTGTCCTAGGCAGGTGCTTTCTAACTGTGGGAGGGAGTGTTACACTGGAGAAAAACAGAGATCGTGTTTCAACTTAGCTGAAGTAGAAAATCTCTCTTTTCCTCAGTGACAGATCACCGGTGTGCCTTGTTTAACCACTGCAGCCCGGAAGAATTTACCTCCTTCCTTACCAGAGCACTTTAGGTATTGTGGTCACATCCCTAGTGGCATAATAACAAGGAACATATGAGCCTTGTCATAATATGAAGCATGCATCTAAGGGTTGCCCTATTGGACCATGCAAGACAGTGGAGCCACCTTCAAGATGGCAATGGAAAAAAAAGAAACATATAAGGCAGAATGCAACTAAGTTAAAGGTTTTATACAGTAAGCAAAGAGCACACATGGTTCGTCCTGTAGTATGCTGCTATATAGCACATTTCACATGAGGTTTTACAACACTTTAAGTTGCCAACAGAGATTAGACAATACTCATCCATTTAAATTACAAGGCATGTTTAAATGTACCTCTACAACCCTGGCTAACCCTGAAAGTTGGTTTCATCGAGAGGACAAGATGGACACTGCAGCACTCCCCTTTCCCCTCCATAGCAACATACAATTTGCACAAAAATGTTTGTTAGAAAGAACAGCTAGGTCGTGCATGCATAGCCAAACACCATATTAACCCATTTACATGGAGTCCACACATACAGTCCTGCATGTGCCCTCTTCCTGATTTTTTATTTATTTGCATATTTGTCACACTTAAAGTAAATACAAAATACAGTTTTTAAATAATGATTTAATTTACTAAGGTTAAAAAGCTGAAAAAAGTGAACTGCCCCCCCCCCTCCCATGCTAAATTATGAATAAACTGTGATTAACCACATTTTTTTTTTGGAAAGCTATGTTAACATTCATGCGCCACAAACAGGCCTGAGGCGGCACAGATGGCACTGAGGCGGCACAGATGGCACTGAGGCGGCACAGATGGCACTGATGAGATGGGTACTGATGTGCACCGATGAGGCCTGTGTCCTGGTGGACACAGGTGGGCACTAATGAGGCGGCACAGATGGCAATAATGAACCGGCACAGATGGCACTAATGAGGCGGCACAGATGCCACTGAGATGGGTACTGATGTGCACTGATTGACTGCGGCACAGGTGGGCACTGATGAGGTGGCACAGGTGGGCACTGATGAGGTGGCACAGGTGGGCACTGATTGCAGATGTGCACTGAGGTGGCAGATGGACACTGGGCACAAGTGGTACTGGTGGGCACAGGTGGGCACGGTGGTACTGGTGGGCACAGGTGGGCACGGTGGTACTGGTGGGCGCACGGTGGGCACGGTGGTACTGGTGGACGCACGGTGGTACTGGTGGGCACAGTGGTACTGGTGGGCACGGTGGTACTGGTGGGCACGGTGGTACTGGTGGTACTGGTGGGCACTGTGGTACTGGTGAGCACATGTAGTACTGGTGGGCACAGGTGGTACTGGTGGGCACACAGTAGTACTGGTGGGCACACTGTGGTACTGGTGGGCACTTTGGTACTGGGGGCACTGTGGTACTGGTGGGCACTGTGGTACTGGGGGGCACTGTGGTACTGGGTGGCATAGGTGGTCCTGGGGGACACTGTGGTACTGGGGCACTGATTTGTCACTTTTTTTTTTTCAAATCGGTCTTTGCTCCGTTTTCTCTCCCTCCTCACATGCGCTGCCTGTGTGAGGTGGGGAGAGTCGGCAATGAGAGATGATCTCATATGTTTACATATGAGATCATCTCTCATTGGCCGCACAGATCGCACTGTAAATAGCCGCTGTGATTGGCTATTTACCGCGATCTGTGTTTGGCTGTGTCCAAGAGACACGGCCAGCACAGGAGTTCCCTGCTGCGTGCTCGGGAGCGTGCGCGGGGAACGAGGAAAGGGGCGGCCGTAAAAACACGGCCTGTTAGAGATTCAGAGCCGCGATGCAGCCGTACAAAGTCGTACAGCCGTCAGCAAGTGGTTAAGTCCAAAGGTAAAAATGTAATAAATTGCAGCTTACCCATTCTTAGTTGTGTTGGCTGTGTTAGTTTTCTTTTTTTTTCAGGAGTTTTTCCCTTTATAATCACCTGGTGATCTGACCAGTAAGTTTGTTATTTTTCAGCTTCCTTTAAAAGTTGCAGTTAGTCAAATCATTTCACTGACAGGGGTGCTTACAATCGCTAGGCTTTTAATGATTCATGTAAAAACCTTTATCCCAAAAAAAAAAAAAAAAATTTTGCTGTAACTATTTAAAACTTGTTAGCTGGAGTTCAGCTTTAAAGCGAACGACCACACACACACTCACAGAATTAGGATTAAAAAGAGTTAATGTTGATTGAGAGAGTTTGAATTTTTTTGTCAAGTTCATCAAAATCTTCTAGTGGATCTAACACTACCCCCTCCCAAGACTGACAGTGCTGCTGTTCAGAGGTGTCTCTATTGCTTCTCCATTAAGAGTGGAGACACTAAGACATATTAGCTAGGGGTGGAGATGTGTTTCCGGAGTGCAATAAAGTGCCTCCACAGATTCACCATTTATGATTTGTGTATTGTCTTTTATTGACTAGCTGGTTGATGTGGTCCGCATTCATTTATTTTGGTGGTCTTTTGGTTTGGAAGGCATGAATATTTCCACTCCTGTATTCTTTTGTGATATCTCTGTATATACACATGCATTTTTTTCCCAGCGCTCTTTATTGTTATACTAGCCATAGGTAGGGGGCATGGTCAGGTAGCAAACCAGCACCTTTGCTTCTATGCGCTGGGTGTTTGGTGTGCTCCTGCCCCTTTATGGAGGAATGGGTCACCCCCAGTCACCTGCCCCTTATCTATTGATTAGCACACCTGTGCTCCCACGGAGGAGACTTCAAAAAGGTCATAGTTAGGACTGCAGTACACAGAGTGCCTTGATGGGGCCTGCAGCTTACAAAGGTATTTGCAAATGCGTGCAACTAAGCCTCTGTTTTTAATGCATACAGCTAGACAGGTTAATTTGGTTTGTTGCTTTTTTGGTTGATAACTTTGAGCCTGGTTATTATGGAAACATTTTTTTCATATATATATATATATATATATATATATATATATATATATATATATTTAATTAAATATTTAATTATTGCTAAAAACGCATCTCATTTAAAGTCCCAAAACCTTCCCTTCCTCTATCCATTAATAGCCATGGAGGCCTACGTTTGTTGATCATATGCCTCATGTAAAGTCCCAACCTTATTTATTTTTTCTAAGACAGGAAGTATGTCACTGGCTGGATGGCTGGATTTTAAAAAAAGATGCCTAAAAAATAAAAACAATTCAGTCATCACATTAAGTCTGGGTTCACACTATTGCAAATCGTCTCCAAAGAGGCTTCAGGGCAAATTGGTCCATTTCAGGTCTGAATTCAGACAAATATTCGGGCTGAAATCAGACCTGAACCGGTGAATAGAGACGCACCGGACCGCCTGCTGTGAGCCGCTCGGTGCTCTAGTGTGAACCCAGAAAGAATTGGTAAGCTGCAATATAATACATTTTTATTTTTGGATTAAATACTGCTTTAAGTTTGTAGGAAAATGTAGTTAGTGCATTAGACAATTGGTGAATGCCAGAGCATGACACACCTAGACATTTCACTAGTACATGTATACTTACATTTACTGGGAAAACCCCACTTTTAAGTACACAATGAGGTTTATTTACTAAAGCTGGAAAGCACAAAATCAGGCTCACTTCTGCATAAAAAACAATGAGCTTCCAGGTTTTATTACCAAAGCTTAATTGAACAAGCTAGGCTTAGACCGCGTACACACGATCGGTTAAACCAATGAGAATGGTCTGATGGACCGTTTTCATCAGTCAAAACCGATCATGTGTGGGCGCCATTGGTTATTTAACCATTGGTTAAAAAAAGCCAACTTGCTTTAAATTTAACCGATGGATTCCTAACCGATAGGTCAAAAACGATCGTTAGTAGGCACGAACCATCGGTTAAAAATCCACGCATGCTCAGAATCAAGTCCACGCATGGAAGCATTGAATTTAATTTTTTTCAGCACGTTGTTGTGTTTTACGTCACCGCGTTCTGACACGATCGTTTTTTTAACCGATGGTGTGTTGGACGCGGCGGACCACCAGTCAGCTTCATCGGTTAACCGATGAAAACGGTCCATCAGACCGTTCTCATCGGATGGACGGATCGTGTGTACGCGGCATTAGAAGCTCATTGGTTTTTATGCAGAAGTGAGCCTGATTGTGTGCTTTCCAGCTTTAGTAAATACTAGACATGTGCACAAAAAAAAAAAAAACGTTTTTTTTTGTTCTGTTTCGTATCGTTCTGTTTTTTCGCTTTCGTTCGTTTTTCGTAAGACGCCCGTTTTCCTGTTTGTTCCCGTTCGTTTTTCGTATGACGCGATTTTTTCGTATTCCGATCGTTTCGTATTTTCGTTACTGTTTTATTTTCGTACATGCGGGATGGTTCTTTATTCTGTTTAATTCATGTTCGTTACTTGTTAGACAATAATTTTCGTGAATTTTCGTCAATGATTTGCAGTATCTTGAAACCCTTTTCTTTTGCTATTTTCAGTAGTATGTTCATATGACATCTATAACAAAAGATTTGCATTCTGTATTTTAAATTCCTTTTTTCTGTTCGTATTTTGGATTCAAAATACAGCATGCAAATCTTTTGTTATAGATGTCATATGAACAATGAACATAGGACTGAAAACAAACAGAAAAAGTATTGAAACAAAATACAAAATGCTAATCTTTTGTTATAGATGTCATATGAACAATGAACATAGGACTGAAAACAAACAGAAAAAGGATTGAAACAAAATACAGCATGCAAATCTTTTGTTATAGATGCCATATGAACAATGAACATAGGACTGAAAACAAACAGAAAAAGGATTGAAACAAAATACACAATGTAAATCTTTTGTTATAGATGTCATTTTTGTTCTTTTGCCGTTTTCGTTTTGTAGTTTTTTTTCGTCGGATCATTCGTTCGTATTTGCGGTTGTTCGTTATGCGGCTCATTCGTAGTCTCGTAGTTTTCGTATTTTGGTGCTTTAATTTTTTCGTATGTACACATTATCCTGCGGGTACGAAAATGAACATTTTCGTACGAAAATAACATTCGTACGAACGGGAATGCACATATCTAGTAAATACATCCCATTGTGTACTTAAAAGTGGGGTATGCCTGTATATATGCCATAAAATTGGAACATTTTACCATTTAGGAAGCCCTGGAACCTTGAGCCACTATAGTCTACAATATGTACTAGACTTGTTAAATATTTTTTTTTTTGTTGCTAAGAGCTGAACCATGTTTACAAAGTCACACACAATACTGCATGCTACTAATAGCTGAATAAAATCTGTGTTTTTTTCACTCCTTTGAACCTGTCTGTAACTCTCTTGAGATATCTTTTCACTTCAGCAGCTTATAGAAATCTGACAAGGAGTTTTAGGCACACAAGGGAACATTTATGTAAACTATTGCTTGGACACAAGTAGCACATCTATAATTCTGCTGAAAAAAATGACCAGTTTTTCTGTTCCATGTTTATAAAAATGTTGCACTATTGATATGAATGTGCCATATGATGAGCATAGCTTAACAAACAACCTTTTCCACAAAAAAATTATAGCACAGTAAAATGGAAACTCAGATATGATAAAAAAGACAAGCTAGAGTCCTTATTCATTATATCAGAGAGAAATCAATGTTGAACTAACAGCAGTAACAGGCACATTAAAGTGCGTATAAACCCAAAATATATATTTTCAGTATGTTTGGCATCATGTTTTTTAGGCCCATTTCACATGGGCTGGATTCTTTTTTCTCAGTAGGGGATCTGTCTGCTGATCCACTGCTGAGCTGAGCAGAGCTGAGCGGAGCGAGCAGATGACAGGTCTGTGTCTGCTCCACTTATGCAAAGTGAAGACGGGCAGTCGGATGTAAACAGACAAGCTGTCCATTTACACTCAACTGACCTCCAATCCAATCTGGCCAGACAGAGGGGAACAGATCCCCCTCAGATTTTTTTCAATCAAATCATATTGGAGGTAGGCCACAAGTCTGTTTACATCCGCCGCTCCATTGGGGAGAATGCAGGTTCTGATCGGGTCCACCTGGACTCGATCAGACTGCTTGTGTGAAAGGGGCCTTAGTCAATACAGTTTTCTTAAGCCTTTAATTTATTAATAATTATATTTTTTGTGAATCTATTGCCAAATATTTGGAGCTCTTGCCAGTAAGCACTTCATATGGTAGTCTGACAACATTTATTCCCTGCCTAACAATTAGGGATGAGCTCAGTCATGTTCAGACACTCCCTTCCCTGCAGCTACACATATACATACCCCAAAGTGTAGCTTTGGGGCTGGGAATTCCTATAATGCCTATTATTGGCTGTCTGTTTTGACAGCCTCTTATTGGGATAGCCCAGGAGGGTTCAGGCTTGTGTCCAAACATGTCTGAGCTCATCCTTACTCAAAATTATGAGCTGCAATGTCTGCCTGTTGTTCAAGATGCTTCAGCTGACCAATGGGCTTTCTAGCCCTACAGCCAACTAAATGAGCTCACATGGCAGACTGACAACTCTGCTACCAATTGCAAGGTAGTTTCTTAGCATTGTCAGCCTGCAACAGCAATTTCTGTTCGAGGCTATGGATCAGACCAAACCTTGGCTATTTGAATACCCATTTACCTCTTCAACATGAGCCAAACATCATGTATACTAGCTCTATTATTACCACTATTACTACATGGCAGCTTCCTAATGTGAATGAATGTTAAGGGTGCTGGAAGGTGCAGGTCCTTAGCAATCTGTGATGTTATCAGCCTCATTGACTTACATGGCCAGGAATTCTTGTCCGTGTAAGTAAGATGCTGGAGGGACAATGACATTACTGACCAAATATGGCCATAGACCTAATGTCCATATTTGGTCAGTGATGTCACCACTTGTCTGCCCCCCTAGTATAAAATCATAATTAAAATCTGTCATTAGTAGTGAGAGTGTAGCACAAATGGATGGGTCAGCATATCAACTATTCTTTTCTTTCAATAATTAGTGGGCAAAAATAGGCAGGTGGCATTCATTGTGAATAATGCTGGATTTTTTTTTTATAAGTGGAACATCTTTGGTATATGACCTTGGTTGGTTGCCAACACCCCGGATGAACAAGGAAAACAAGAAATCCCCCGGTGTGGGGCTTTAAAGGCAACAGTAGTAACAGTAGTACGTATAAAAATAGTTTTATTGGTCAATTATATAGAAAAAACACACAATATAATGAATTTTAAAAACAATGACATAGATAAAAAAAATTGAAACTGATCCACAGAGTAAGTACAAGGCCCTACGCGTTTTGGATATTCCCTTCTTCAGGGGTCGAGGTCTGTATGGAATCGGGGTGTATCTAATGAATTTACAAAAAAACAAAAAATAAACATATTGTCTATGATGACTTACAGTACAAAAAAACAGATGGCAGCGTAAATATCAAGTGTAATTAGCAATATCATACCAGTCACAACGTTTTCAACTTTGCAAAACACTAAAAGGGCATCTCGACCATGGCACAGAAATTCCTAGAGATGGTAAAATGCAGGAATAAGGAGCTGGAGTCTCACATCTCAAAAAAGCTGGAGTCTCACATCTCAAAAAAATAAACCCTGGGCCAAAACTGCCAAAGCGTGAAAATGTGTTGTCCCTAGAATAAAGGACAACGTCCACATAAATGTGTGAAGGACAAATAAATAGTAAGACTATGTAAGAGAGTATACCAATTGGTACCTTATAAGTAATATGAGTGGTAAGAAGCACATACCTATGAAAAGGGAGTGAGTTTTATAGATTGGCCAGAGGGGTCAGGAGAGAGCACAATACTGAGAATCTGAAAGGCAAACAAAAGAAAATGTAGCTAAGCTTAAACCTGTATGGTAAAAAGGGAGAGAAATTGACTAATCTGAAAAATAGGAGCCATCCACATACCTCTGAGGTTCACAAAAGAGACACCACCGCCATCTACCAAGTCAGGCATTGTTGGAGGGCGGTGGTGTTTAAATAGAGAGGAGAGGCGGGGTCAAGTAAGGGGCGTCACACAGTGACGTGGCCGTGCCCAATCAGTCACTGCAGAGGAGCGGGCGGGGCCCAGATGACGCGATTGCGTCATGTGTTCGCCGCCCAGGATTCATCAGAGACATGGGAGGAGGCGGGGTCTGGGCGGCAGGCGTAACAAGTGATGCCGCCGCCGCCTATTGAAATGAATGAGGGATGGGAGCAGCGTCATGACGCAGAACGCGTCACGACGCCGGTCACAACAAAAAAACATGTGACCATATCAGATGACCGCACGGTGACACGTGACCAGGGGCCATCATGTGACCGTAGGGTCAGCCGATAATAAGAAGTGATAGAGCGCCATGACGCAGAATGCGTCACGGCGCAGTGGGGTCAACAACATGTGACCATGTCAGATGACCGCATGGTGACACGTGACCATAGGGTCAGCCGATGATGGGAAGGGATAAGGCGTCATGACGCGGAATGCGTCACGGCGCGGAAGCGTTGAAAAACGAAGAGCTGTCAGCACAGAATACAAATGGACACAAAGTGAGCAAATTATAAAAATGCTGGCTACATACATAGGGTACCATGAGGCAGACATACAGGGCCCGTGTTTTTTCGGACCGTGCATGTATGGATAAATGATACTCTAAAAAATGGTAAAAAACAGTGCTCACTAAAATGATACTCCTCTGGTAGAGCCCTCAAAAGGGGGATAAAAAAGATGGCTCAAATGCAGTGATAAAGATGGCTAAACGGGATTACTAAATAAGGAGAATGGTAACACGCTATAAGATTCACATATGAAAAAACACATGATTATCTATGGAATAAGGCAGTAGGCCAACAAAGGGGTCCAGAGATATGGTAAAAAACAGGGGGCAGAAATATATCCCCTGTGAGATCCACATCTCTGTGACGGCGCACATATAGACCCAAGGTCAAGAACAACCTGAAAGGTGTGGGGAGACCGGGTCAAAAAAAGCCGTCCCCTAAAATGGGGGGCAGCTTACGTGCGCCGAGCTTATAAGGGATCGAGACACCAGGATTCCAATCTGAGCCAGGGGCGAGAGACCATGGGTGAAGTGCAAAGGGCAATGCAATATGAACATGAGAAAAAATCCTGGGGGTAAAATAGGATAAATTGTATGCAGTGCCCTGGACTGAAGAGACAAAAGGAAACAAATACATAACATACACTAAGCAGAAATGTCAGGCAACAAAGAAATGATACCTAAAGAAATCATTTGTGAGTACAGTTCAATCCTTTTCACATCCGCCAGAGGAAAAGCCCTCCAGAAAAGGCCTAAAACTGATTTGTTCATTGAGGCCAGGAAAGACGTTGGCCTCTAGGTCGACAATCCAACGGGTTTCATGTTGTAACACAATTTTGTTCCAGTCCCCACCTTTGGGATTGGGGTGAATCCTATCTAAGATAAGACATTTTGCCCCAGGGAAGTGTCCATCATGCCCCAACGGTAAATCAGGGTTTGCTGTGCGCATGGCATTTATATGTCGGGAGGCACGTTTAAAAAAAGGCAATTTAGTTTTGCCAATGTAAAATCTTTTGCAGTGACAGGTGAGTAAGTACACTACGCCAAGGGTCTTACAGTTAGCAAAATGTCTGGGTCTGTATAATCGACCATTGGGTAAAGTTATCTCTCAAACGGTGTTGATGTAACGGCAGATGGAACATCCCCCACAAGTATAGGTGCCTTTCCTTTTACAGGGGTCCTTTCTGAAACTGCCTTTGAATTCACTGGCTACCAGTTGATCCCTAAGGGAACAGGCCCGCCGGTATGTAATAGCAGGCTCCTTAGGGACAAATGGTCCCAAATTGGGGTCAATAGAGAGTAAGTGCCAGAATTTTTTGAGAATCCCTCTGGTTTGTTGGTGCTGAGTATGGTATTTGGTGATTATTCTTATGGTGTCACTGCCATTTGTGGATTTTTTCTTAGGTTGAGATAGCAGATTTTGCCTGGGATGCCCATTGGCACGTTGAAAGGATTTTTTGAGGCACTTTTTAGAGTAGCCTCTTTGTAATAGTCTATCTCTCAGTGCTGCTGCCTCCAGTAAGAATACTTCCTGGTTGGAGCAATTGCGCTTAAGACGCAAATACTGACTATACGGTATAGATCTAATTAGTGATGTAGGATGGGCACTAGTGGCATGTAGTACCGTATTGCCCGATGTGGGTTTTCTGTAGAGGCCTGTAGATAGGCTCCCGTCGGAATTCTTGGATAAGGTGACATCCAAAAAGGCAATTTGGATATTGCTGGATGTTATTGTAAACTTCAGATTAAGGTTGTTACAGTTCATAGTGGACATGAAGGAATCAAGATCTTCCTTTTTGACCAGTATGGCCGTCCAGCCCTTTATCCACCAAGTATCTGCCTGGTTTCGTTACATAGGTGACGTCCTGATGATATGGGAAGGATCCATTGAAGATCTTGAATCCTTCATCCTCCATGCCTGAATGGAAGAAAAGGGTATGAATGCAGAGTCACTATGGTTTGCTGGTGGGCTCATTGTTATAAGGAACCTGTTGAACAGGTTTGTTTTATGCCAACATTGTGTATGGGTAGGATATAACTAGGGATGAGTCGAACATACCCCCGTTCGGTTCGCTCCAGAACCGACGAACAGACCGACCGCTCGCGCGAATATTTAGAACCCCATTGAAGTCTATGGGACTCGAACGTTCGAATTAAAAAAAGCTCATTTTAAAGACCAATATTCAAGTTGTTGATGGAAAACGTCTTTGAGAACCCGGGTCTTGCCCCAGGGAACATGTATCAATGGAAAAAAAAGTTTTAAAAACTGACGTTTTTTCAGTATCAGCCATTTTAATGATGCTTAAAGTTAAAAAAAAAATAAAAAAATCCTTTTAAATATGGTACCTGCTCGGTGTCTATAGTAGTGGCACGTGTTTAGAAATGTCCCTGCACAACATGAGAGGACTATAAAAAAAAAGTAATTTCATACTGCTTGCGGCTTAAATGTAATGTTTGGTCCCTGCAATATGGATAAAAATCAGTGAAAAATATTAGCATGAGTTTCCCCGCCACCACTCCCCCCAGGTCATTACTAGAACCAGTGCCGATCCTGACCTCCCTGGGGCCCTAAGCAAAATGACATGGCACATTAAAAATGAGAAGCGGGGGGGCGCTGACGACAGTGACATGTCACATTAAAGAAAGTTGAGAAGTGGGGGGAGGGGCTGTTCTGCTGTCGGAAATGACTCAGCCAGCGAGTTTAGAAGCGGGGTGAGGGGGCGAAAATGACTACTCACCAGGCGGGGCCTCTAGTAATTTGGGGGGCCCTTTGCAGCTTTGCGGGACCCTAAGCGGCTTGCATAGTGAGCCTATAGCGAGGGATCGGCCCTGACAACACCGTCTGGCCCTATATACTTTGAACAGCAGTATACAGGCATTGCAAACAAGATAGGGACTATAGGTTTCTTAAGTAGAATCAGAACCATGTCATACTTTGATGCTGCATATTGCACAATTTCCTAAAGAGACCCTCAACAAACTACATGACACTTGTGCCTGATGAGTCCACTCAGTGCCGTCTGCATCATGGGCCCCTGGGCAAAGTATTGCTCTGGGGCCCCCTACAAAGGAGACAGTGCATGTAAACAGAAATCAAGTAGGTAGAAGGCAGGGGCTATCTAGGGTGTAGAGAGGGTTGCCACCTCATCCCTTTAAAACCGAACACATATGAATTCCACAGGTTCTATGGCTAATTTAATGCAGAAAAGGCAGCCATGTGAGTTTAATTATCACCTTAATCAGCCACAGAACCTGTGTTCGGTTTTAAAGGGATGAGGTGGCAACCCTAGCTGTAGAGGGGTCAGAGTGCTGGGGGATAACTGGGATGTAGAGGGGCAGCCCGGGCTTCCCCAATTTCGGTGTAGCCTGGGCTCAAGGACCAGCTGCTTTGGGGAAAGGGCAGGGGCCCCCCAATGCAGCTGGGGCCCCTGGGCAGTGCCCAGGTGTGCCCTCTCATTAAGACAGCCCTGAGGCCACTGATGTTCCAGTGGTGGTGGCCCGTGAGACTGTCCATACAGGCTTGGCCCCCCAAAAGTGCATGTGCTGTGTGGCAACAATATGTCAATTATTTTAGGGGTGGGGGTGGGCATTACAATGCCAGATCTTGGCTCAATAAATTCTTTTTTTGGGAAATTACAATTTTAGAATTTTGGGGGGTTGCCATCCGGGGCCCCCTTTGAACAAATTCTGTGAAGAACTCCTGTTCTCTGAAGTCCTCCATTATGTATGCAAGCTAAAATATTGAGAAAAAAAACAAATGTCAGTCAAGCCTTAGCTTTATCCCCATAGCTTTATCCCCACTGATGATCACAAAGTCCAAAGATCAAGTTTCTTATCGTCGTAATGCGCGATCGTTTTTCCAACATATTATACCGACGGCGTACTACTTAACTCACGCAATATCCCTTTATACACTGCGCATGCGTGCAGCTCGGCATATAGCCCCGCCTATGACGATCGTTCGAGTGATTGCCACGCCCCTTTTCATTCGTTCAATGCAATAGTCAGAAGACATGATGGAGGGAAGACAGCAAGCTGCAACCAGCCAGGAGAAAAGACAGGCACACCCCAGGAGGAGCAGGAGTTACAAAGCCACCAACATGAGCTTCGAAGAGATGGTGGAGATGGTGGCTGTCCTTGAAAAGGAGGACTATGACGGCAAAAAAGGCCCGTACAAGAACCCAAACAAACTGAAGGCACAGATAATGGCGAAGGTGCGGAGGACTCTCCGTGCAAAATTCGGGGTGCAGAGATCCAGTGAGCAGCTGCGGAAGCGATGGTGTGATTTGAAAATCAGAGAGCCGGAACAGATGAGGAGAATTAGAAGAGTTCTCCGACAACGTAAGCAAATTTCATGTGTACTCTGAATATTTGTTTTAATTCTTTTGCGTCATTTGGTTTTCTTTCAGGTTGGGTATGTAGACAGTACAAGAATAGATGTTTCAAGGTTTATGTTTGTGGGTATAATACTTTTTTTTTTTTTTAATGTGTATTTTATGTGTCTACTCGAGAGAGGAGCCTGACCTACCTCACACACACACCCAGACCTACGTGTGTGTGTGTGTGTCAGTGTACACACACACACTCACTGACATAACCTGCATACACCAACACTGACCACTACCATACACTGACCAAACCACACTACACTGACCACAACACAACACTGACCACTACACAACACTGACCACTACACAACACTAACCACTACACAACACTGACCAAACCACACTACAATGACCACTACACAACACTAACCACTACACAACACTGACCAAACCACACTACAATGACCACTACACAACACTGACCACTACACAACACTGACCAAACCACACTACACTGACCACTACACAACACTGACCACTACACAACACTGACCAAACCACACTACACTGACCACTACACAACACTGACCACTACACAACACTGAACACTACACAACACTGACCAAACCACACTACATTGACCACTACACAACACTGACCACTACACAACACTGACCACTACACAACACTGACCAAACCACACTACACTGACCACTACACAACACTGACCACTACACAACACTGACCACCACACTACACTGACCACCACACTACACTGACCACTACACAACATTTGCAAACCACTACACAACACAGACGACTACACAACACTGCCTAAACCACACTACACTGACCACTACACAACACTGGCCACTACACAACACTGACCAAACCACACTACACTGACCACTACACAACACTGACCACTACACAACACTGACCAAACCACACTACACTGACCACTACACAACACTGACCACTACACAACACTGACAACTACACAACACTGACCACAGTACATTGCACTAACCACTAACAGACTACACTACACTGACCAGACATACACTATCACTGACGTCACCTACCTCAGCTGTGGTGTGCGGCGCCGGCACGCCCAATGTGCCCATCATAGCCATGCAACCAGGGAGGAGGAGACTCAGCACTGCAGCAGAGCCGTAGAGAGCCGCCAAGCGGCATTGTACTTCCCGCCTTCTAAGCTTGTGGTGCCTGATGATGGACGTCACACGTCCCCCGCAGGCCCGGATTGGACCATAGGGACGTCCATCATAGGCGCTGCTGCACGTTCCAGAAGGCGGGACCTGCTGTGTCTTCCGGACCGGCATGCTCAGAAATAGAATGGTCCCTCCCTGTTTGGCAAACATTGCGGCGGCGGCGCTCGGGGCTAACAATGCACTTCTTCATGCCCCAGACTCGTGGCTTTTCGGACACCCATTCGGGGATCCAGCCCCCCTAGCCAGGGCCTAACGATGCCTCTGCCAATGGGGCAGAGGGACTCCCTATAAGGGAGTGAGAGGATCTAGCCCGCTCAACCAGCCCCGTCAGTCCTTCGCCTCTCTTTTTAGAGACCACGTGGTCGAAGTGCGTGCATGTTAACCCAATTTCGAGTGCGTGTAAGTGTGGTTGTTTTTGTGGGAGGGGGGGTGGGCGTACTAAGCGCAAGCTTACCTCGCATAGCACACCCACCGGGAGCCGGGCTGAGACCACCAAACTCAACTTACATGTAGCTGAGCACGGTATCCGAACCTCTAGCTGCAAAGGTGAATGGCTTGTTGTCAGCGCAGTGCCTATTGCGTCGACCCACCGCAGCTCCCCAATACTTGGTTGTTGATTGTATTTAAGATCTTCTTATGTGAGACCAATTTTTTATTGCATGTAGATGTCTTTTTAACTAGATTTAAATAATCATACTTAAGTCATTATACAGTAAAAGGAGAGTATGCTCAGCGCAGAAGTTGATTACACATATGCACACAGTAGCACAATGGTTGGCATGGCCGATCAGCCCTATAGGCTCGATATGCAAGCCGCTTAGGGCCCGGCAAATCTACGAAGGGCCCCCCAAATAACTAGAGTCCACGCCTATTAAGAAGTAATTTTCGCCCCCTCACCCTGCTTCTCAACTTGATGACTGCATGGGAGAAGAGACAAGAAGTCAGCACCCCTTGCTTCTCAATGTAATGTAAGATGTCATTTCCGACAGCACAACACCCCCTCCCCCCACTTCTCAACTTTCTTTAATGTGACATGTCACTGTTGTCGGCGCCCCCAGCTTCACATTTTTAATGTGCCATGTCATTTCGCTTTGAGCCCCAGGGAGGTCATGATCGGCACTGAGTGTTGCTCACAACAACAACCTAGTTAGCGTGTCACACAGAGGTGATCCAGTGTATACTTGTTGTTTTTCCACTTACAAAACTTGTCCAAAGATAGAACAATTGCAGCAGCTTCTGTAGTGGATAAAATCCATAGTTAAGCTTAGAAGGATTGTAAAAGCAGACAATTGTACTACACTTTTTAAAAAGGATGATTGATATTCCACGTTCAGGCCTCTAATCTTTTTGATTCATCTATCCCTTTTTTTACAATCTCATAGGCCACAATCAAGCAGCAGCAGTGGAGCCTACCAACCCCACACAGTGCCAAGCCCCACCCTCGCCGGATGTGCAGGAAGTGCAAAATGCCAGCAGATCAGGTCAGTGTCATACAGCACAGCTTCAGTTAATACATGTAGGCCTGCATAATTTTAATACATGTTTTGTCACAAATTTCAGGTGGACGAGCTGTTGGTGGTGGCTTAGACACTTCCAGTGCCCAGGTGCTCATTGGGGAGATAATGTCCTGCAGGGCACGAATAGAGGACACGAACATAGCCCTGGACAAGATCAAAATGGAGAATGTCAAGGTGGACCAAGACCTGAAGAACATTCTTGATGTTCTGGGGAGGGTTTAAAAAAAATATAAAAATAAATAAATAAAGAAATGTACAATATATATATATATATATATATATATATATATATATATATATATATATATATATATATATATATATATATATATATATATATAAATAAAAACATGACACATGTTTAATTGTGATCCAATAAATATTTTAGGATACTAAAGATTCTCTGGCTTCTTATTATATCAATGCTGCCTAAAAGAACAAATGTAGATTTGTGTTGTTTCCATTGAGAATGCTGAGTATCAGATGTGGAAAATAGAACACTGGTCTTGCTCAGATCTCCAGCAAGAATCTGATGTATTTGGGTACCATTTTTTTATTTTATCCGGGGTGGCATACCATTGTGTTTAAAGCTTATAAGACGTTTCCTGAAATCTTATAGCAATAGAACAGTTATGGGCAAAAATACAGGCACGTTTCCATTGCTTATCAGTGAAGCTTGTTTTAATCGCCTTTTTCCATTGTACTCGTATTCCGTAGGGTACCCCCCCCCCCCCTCTTTCTAGTTGGAGCCATGAGTACGTGAGGGAGGTTGCTCTAGGTACCGGAGCTCCAGCCAAGCAAATTTGTTGCAACTTTTAATCTTGCACAGTATTTTAGCAGCACTTTTTTGAACGCGTGTTTTCTTAAAAAAAAAATGTTTCTGCTTAAAATAAAAAAAAACAGTAAAGTTAGCCCAATGTTTTTGCATAGTATGAAAGATGAAGTTACGCTGAGTAAATAGATACCTAACATGTCACCCTTCAAACTTGCACATGCGCTTGGAATTGCGCCAAACTTCGCTACTTGAAAAACCCCATAGGTGATGTATTGCAAGGTATAGGAGTATTGGGGTATTGTGGAGTATTGAGGTTATTGCGGAATAAGGGGGGTATTGCACAATATGGGGGGTATTGCAGACTGTGGGGGGTATTGTAGAGTGTGGATGGGTATTGCAGAGTGTGGGGGGGTATTGCAGAGTGTGGTGTTGTATTGTAGAGTGTAGGGGGCATTTCAGACAGTATGGGGGTATTGCAGAGTATGGGGGGTAATATTACAGAGTATGGGGGTTAATATTGCAGAGTATGGGGGGTAATACTGCAGAGTATTGCGCAGGGAGGGATGGCTGGATCTGTGACTGCATTTGTCACAGATCCAGCCAACAGTGCTGGATCATTACACAGGACCCAGTGGCGATCCTTATCTCGCTGGGGCCCCAAGCAAAATGACATGGCACATTAAAAATGAGATGCGGGGGGGGGGGGGGAAGCTGACGAAAGTGACAGGTCACATTAAAGAAAGTTGAGAAGCAGGGTGAGGGGGTGTTCTGCTGTCGGAAATGACTCAGCCAGCGAGTTTTGAAGCGGGGTGAGGGGGCAAAAATTAATTCTTACCAGGCGGGGACTCTAATACTTTGGGGGACCTTCACGTCTTTGCGGGGCCCTAAGCGGCTTGCATAGTGAGCCTATAGTGAGGATTGGCCCTGAAAATACCCTTTTTCGCCTATATACTTTGAAGAGCAGTATACAGGCGGTGCTAACAAGATAGGGAATGCAGGTTTCTTAAGTATAATCAGAACCATGTCATACCTTGCTCCTGCATATTGCACAATTTCCTAAAGAGACCCTCAACAAACTACATGACTCTTGTGCCTGATGAGGCCACTGATGTTCCAGTGCTGGTGGCCCGTAACACTGTCCATACAGGCTTTGTCCCCCAAAGTGCACGTGCTGTGTGTTAACAATATGTCTATTACTTAAGGGGTGGGGGGGGGGGGCATTAAAATGCCAGATCTTGCCACAATAAATTATTTTTATGGGGAAGTAAAATTACAGAGAAAAGGGGGGTTGCCATCCGTGGCCTCCTTTTAACAAGTCCTGTGCAGAACTCCTGTTCTATGAAGGCTTCCATTATTTGTGCAAGTCAAAATTTAGCCAAAAACATTAATGTCATTCAAGCATTAGCTTTATACCCATAACTAACCCACAAACTCATGCACTGATCATAAAGTTCAAAACTCAATTTTCTTCCCGTCGTACTGCGCGATCGTGCATGCGACGTGATCTACCGCCAGCGAACGACGTAACTCACGCGATTATCCCTTCATACACTGCGCATGCGGGAAGCTCCGCGTGCATCTCCGCCTATGACGATCGTTGTAGCAATTGTCACGCCCCCTTTCCGGTCGGTCACTGCACTTCACTGAAGGCATGATGGAGGCCCAGGAGGAAAGTGTCAGAGAGGAAGTTGCAACCTCAAGTGTGGAGAGAGGGCAGGCACACCCCAGGAGGAGCAGGAAACCAGCCGGCAGTCTCAGGTTTGCGGAGCTTGTGGAGATGGTGGCAATTCTAGAGCAATATGACTATGATGGCCAACTAGGGCCTTACAGGAAGCCAAAAAATCGAAAGGGGAAGATTATGGAGAAGGTGCAGAGGACTCTCTGTGATCAATTTGGGATACAGAGGTCAAAGGCCCAGTTACGTAATAAGTGGTCAGATCTGAAAAGGAGAAATCCAGAGGAGATGGAGAAAATTAAAAAATTCATCATAAGACGTAAGTACATTTCATGTGTACTCTGAGTATTTATTTTTATTATTTTGCGGCATTTGTGGTATTTATTTCAGGTTGTGTATATACACGGTTCAAAAAAAGATGTTTTAAGGTTCATGTTTGTGGGCATAATATTTGGTTGGTCATTCCATTTCAGTTCTTTTTCTGTGACAACTACTTTTTATTGAATGTACAGTTGTATTCAAAATTATTCAACCCCCACTGAAATTGATTGTTTTGCACAGTTTCACACTGATTTTGATCATCCTGACATCCTCCTTACAATTAAATCAAACAGGCACGTGTAGGTCAGACACATATAACATAACATTTACAATGAAATAACCACAAATGTCTTTTCTGTGCTCACATCATTATCAGTTTTATTCAACCCCCAATTGACATGCAATCTTGGTACTTAGTACAACCACCTTTTACAGTTATAACAGATTCTAAACTTGAAGCATAGCTTGACACAAGTGTCTTGCAGCGATCTACGGTTTTCTTCGCCCATTTGTCATGGGCAAAAGCATCACGCTCAGTTACATTCCTAGGCTTGCGCAATTCAACTGCTTTCTTTAAGTCCCACCAGAGGTTATCAATCGGATTTAAATCTGGTGACTGCGATGGCCACTCCAAAATATTCCAGCCTTTAATCTGCAACCATGCTCTGGTGGACTTGGAGGTATGCTTGGGATCATTGTCCTGTTTAAAGGTCCAACATCTACCAAGCCTCAGGTTTGTGACGGACTGCATCACATTGTTATCCACTATCTCCTGTTACTGAAGAGAATTCATGGTACCTTGCAGACGCTGAAGCATCCCTGTACCTGCAGAAGCAAAACAGCCCCAAAGAATGATTGACCCCCCCACCATGCTTCACAGTAGGCAAGGTGTTCTTTTCATCATAGGCCTTGTTCTTCCTCCTCCAAACATAGCGTTGATCCATGGGCCTAAACACTTCTAATTTTGTTTCATCAGTCCAGAGAACACAATCCCAAAACTTCTGTGGTTTGTCCACATGATTTTTGCATATTGCAGTTGAATATTCTTATTCTTTGGAGACAGCAAGTGGGTGCGCCTGGGAGTTCTGGCATTGAGGCCTTCATTATGCAGTGCAAGCCGTATTGTTTTAGCAAAAACTTCAGTGCCCGCATCTGAGAAATCTTTTCTCAGTTCCTCAGCAGTCACAAGGGTACTTTTCTCCACTCTACGCTTCCGGTAGCGCACATTAGTTGAAGTCAGCATCTTCTATCTGCCACGAACAGGTAGCGTTTCAACAGTGCCCTTTGCCTTTACTTTGCGAATGATGCTTCCCATAGTGTCTCTTGGTATGTTTAACATCTTTGCAATCTTCTTATAGCCATTGCCCTTCCTGTGAAGAGTAATCACCTCTCCTCTTGTCTTCCTGGACCATTCCCTTTGACTTCACCATGTTTGTAACCACACTAGTAAATCTCTCTAAGGAGCCGAATATCAAAGTCATTTAAAAGCTGCCTGATTGGTTCCTTTTTAGGCTTTATTGCAGCTCCCTGACATCCACAGGTGTTTTCAAGACCTGATTGAAAACACTTCAATGAACCTCGTTTCCTCAGAGAAGTAGTCTTTAAGGGCCTGAATAATTGTGTAAATGAAGAATTCACAAAAGAACCATTTACGTTTTAGCACCCTCACCCCGCTTCTCAACTCGCTGGCTGCATGGGAGAAGAGGCAATAAGTCAGCAACCCTTCCTTCGCAATTACATGTAAGATGTCATTTTCTAAAGCAGAACACCACCTCCCCCCACTTCGCAACTTTCTTTAATGTGACATGTCACTGTCGTCAGCGTCCCCCGCTTCTCTTTTTTCAAGTGTTATGTCATTTTCCTTCTGGCCACAGGGAGGTAATGATTGGCACTGAGCGTTGGCCATAAGAATAAAGCAGTTAGGGTGTCACACAGAGGTGATCCAGTGTATACTTGTTGGTTTTCCATGTAGGAAATGGATAGAATCCTGTGTTAAGCATAGAAGGATTGCAAAAACAGACAATTGTACCACACTTTTCAAAAAGAATGATTGATATTCCTCTTTTAGGCCTCTAATCTTTTAGATTTATGTATCCCTTTTTTTTTACAATCTCATAGGGGACAAGGAAGCTGCTTTGCTGCAAACGCCAGAGACAAGACCCACACAAGACCCACCCTCGACGGTTGTGCAGGAATTGCAGAAACCAGGCACATCAGGTCAGTATCCTACAGCACAGCTGCAGGTAATACATGTAGGCCTACATAATTTTAATACATGTTTTTGTTCCCATATTTCAGGAGGTGTCGGAGGTGTTGGTGGCACGGTCGACACCAACAGTGCCAATGGCATTATTGGGGAGCTAAAGACATGCCTCTCTGACCTCGAGGAAACAAACAAAGTTCTTGAAAACGTCTTAAATAAAAAAAAAATTTACAACAAAAAATAAAGAGTCTGGTAGAGGACCTGGGCAGGGATTGAAATAAAACATAAAAAAAAAAAATACAAGTTTAAAAATCTTAAAAAAAATAAAAAAAATTGAATACGATGTAATTTACAATAAATATAAATAAACACTTTTTACGTGTGAGAGAATAAATATTTTTGGTTAATGAACAATGTCTGGCTTATTATTATATCTGTTATATCCTCGGTGTTGTGAGGGACACAAGACTCTGGCCTGGAACAATGGATGTTTATTTCAGTACAGGCTGTACACTGTAAAATCCATCTCAGGACATTACAGGTTATATGCTTCCTACATGTGGTCTCTCTAAGATGGCTACTATGCCCCTTGACCCTTGTCATCACTGCTGGGTGGAGCCAGCCTTAAAGTTCAAGTAGATGTCGAACCCTTCAGGTATAACAATATAAATGCTGTCTAAAATAAGAAATCTATGTTTGTGGTGTTGACATTGACAATGATGTGTATTTAGTAAAGGGAAATAAACAGGACACTATGATAACGTAGGAGAAAGCTAGAATGAACTCAAATGATAAAAGAATCCAACCAAGAAAATTACTGAAACAGGGCCATACAATTTTGGCCTTAGGTACTGATGGCAGTGTCACAACACTGCAACCCCACACAGATACTATAATTGGACCGCTGCAAAGACCCACATGTAAAGTATTTCATAAAAAATTGTTATTAGCTTCAAGACACGATCTTTCCATAACACTCTTTACGACCCATGGCTGGCTCAAATAACACACAACACCCAGGGGTTGAACTCTCCTATTAAAAGACGAAAAGCCCTCCAGGCATACAAGGCACTTCATGTAGATATAGTGCTCCTGCAGGAGACACACTTCCCAAGGCGGTACTCCCCATCATTCCTACACTCCCACTTCCCAGTATTCTACTTATCCAACGCGGAAAACAAGACGAAAAAAGTGGCTATCTTGTTATCCAAATTTTGTCATTTTAATTTACTAAAGGAATATAGAGACCCGGAAGGCAGATTTATTTTGGTAAAAGGAACTCTAGACGAGAAGCTATACACGTTTGTCTCCTATTACGCCCCCAATAGGGGACATAAGAAGTTTTTCTCTCAGATGCTTGAAGTCCTCCATCCTCTTATGGAGGGCATCATTATTATGGGAGGAGACTCCAACCTGGCTTTCGATTCAGGTTTAGATAAATCCAAACCAAATAATAATAAACTCATAAGGCCAACCAAAATTAGCACACAAGTAGCTCGCATGCTTCATCAATCCCGATTGACCGATATTTGGAGAGAATTAAATCCGAAAACTAAAGATTACACCCACTATTCTAATCCTCACAAATCGTACTCCCGCATAGACCATATATTAATATCCAACCATCATGTCCCAGCAGCCTCTAAATCCACTATAAAGGATGTCCCTTGGTCAGACCACTCCATGGTTCTATTAACCTTGAGAAAAGAGAACACAACTCATAAAATGTCTCACTGGACACTTAACCAGTCGATCTTAAAAGATCCCACTCTCATGGCAGAAATTGAACAATCCATAAAGGAATATTTTGAAATTAACGATACTAAAGATATATCCCCCGAAACCTTATGGGCTGCCCATAAAGCTACAGTTAGGGGAAAAATAATACAAATTGCAGCCAAACTTAGAAGACAAAAGAAATTGACCATAGAGAAATTGGAAGAGACCTATTTAGAGTTACGTATAAAACATAAATTAGACCCTCTCAGTGTTCCCACCCACGATCTTGACGCTGCTAGATCGGCCTTAAACCTAACTCTGACAGCAAAATCAGAAAATGATCTAAAATGGACAGGTGCCAGGTTCTACCATTTAAAGGATAAAATAGGTCCAATGCTAGCACGCAAACTATCTCCCAGATTTAAATCGAGAACAATCCCTAAGATAAAAATGGCAGATGGTACCCTTACCCTAAATCCTCGGCGGGCGATGGGGGCCTTCCACGACTTCTATTCCAAGCTCTACGCTAAGGATAGTAACTTTTCTTCGGACAAAATAGGTGAATATTTGAACAGCCTGAATCTTCCCAGGTTGACAAAGGTTCACAAGGAGTTGATGGAGGCACCCATTTCAGCTGAGGAAGTTATGTCAGTGATCAAAAACTTAAAATTAAACACAGCTCCTGGCCCTGATGGATTCTCAGGGTCTTATTACAAAACATTTCCTATCATTCTATCACCCTACCTAGCACGATTTTACAATCATTTGACTGAGGGCTCCCCTATAGATAAACAACTTAATTTGGCCTATATTTCGTTGATACCGAAACCCGATAAAGATCATAGCCTAGTGGAGAACTATAGACCGATATCCCTCATTAATAACGACCTAAAAATACTTACTAAAATAATAGCTAATAGGATGTCTGCCTTCTTAGGTCAATACATATCCAAAGATCAAGTAGGTTTTATCACAGGGAGACAAGGCCCGGACCAGATCAGGAGAGCTATTGATCTTATCTCTTTAATGTACTCGGGGTGGTCTGGAAGCACTAGACAAAGAGGTATGCTTCTCTCACTTAATCTCCAGAAAGCCTTTGATTCAGTATCTTGGCCATTTTTGTTTTCTGTTTTGAATCGTTGGGGGTTTGGTTCTAAATTTTTAGGAATTATCTCCGTTCTCTATTCCTCCCCTGAAGCTAAAATCCGGTTACAAGGCATATTCTCGGAATCTATAAATATCCAAAGAGGCACAAGACAGGGCTGCCCTTTATCTCCTCTGATATTGTTATTGAATCTCTGGCCATAGCCATCCGAGATAACTCGAATATCAGGGGAGTTCATTGTAATAAAAAAGAACACAAATGCGCATTATTCGCAGATGATTTGCTACTCTTCGTGACCTCTCCTATCTCCTCCCTTCCGGAAATTTTCTCCCTGCTAGACGAGTTCTCTAAAGTCTCGGGTCTCACGGTAAACATGCCTAAATCTAGGGCCCTTAATATTTCTCTTTCAGAACCCACAGTGTCCCTCTTGAGAAACAAATATACTTTCAAATGGGACTCTACGTCTACTAACTATTTAGGTATCAACCTGACCCCAAATTTCCAGAATTTATACTTAGCCAATTACCCTCCTATGTATAGGAAACTCGAGAAGGACCTTACCGAATGGGGAGCGCAGAAAATAGGCTGGATCGGCAGAATTAATTCTACCAAGATGACTCTCCTCCCGAAACTCCTATATCTTTTTCGATCCCTTCCGATCCCGATAATAAAAAGCCATCTAAAATCCTTTCAAGGTAAAATCACCAAGTTTATCTGGAACAAAAAGGGACCCCGTCTTCCCTCTCGTAGTCTGTTTAACTTACCTGAACAGGGAGGTCTAGGAATGCCAAACTTGTTATGGTATTATCAATCCGCGAGGTTAGCACAATTATCGGAGGTTTACCCTAAAAATGATCGCCCAGATTGGATAGAAATAGAAGAACAGGCTTCCCCATTGTCCACAATTGAAGAACTCATGTGGCGCACTCCTAAAAGTAGACCCCCTATACTATCCCCCACCCTATCACAAGCATTGGTATTATGGGATTCACTTAAAAGCAATCCACTCTTAATTTCTAGAGGCAAACCTTTGTTAAGTATCTTTCTCGACCCATCTTTCTGCCCCAAAACGGAAGTGGACTCCTTCAAATGGTGGCTTGATAGGGGGGTGTACCGCATTGGACGTTTCTTTCAACATACAGGTCCTCTTCTTGAGCATTTCCTTATAGACAACCTTTGCCCCCCCCCCCTCTGAAAGATCCAGACTACACCAAATACATACCTTTGCTCAGAAACTTCGGAACGATAAAACAATTTCTGGCCTTTTGACCCCATATGAACACAAATGCGAACAAGCTCAGAATAGGAAAGGTAATATCTATATCATCTACAAATCTCTTCAAATACCATAAAATTACCTCATATGCTAGCTTGGGAAAGAGAGCTTCAAGAGGACTGGGACTTGATGGACTGGCAAAAAAACTACTCTAGATCTATTAAGGGTTTTAAGAGTCCATCCCTCATTGAAGCTAATATAAAAATTTTCACTAGATGGTACTTGGTCCCATTTAAATTGGCCCAATGTATCCGTCATCCTCACCACTATGCTTTAGAGGTTGTCAAGGAATAGGCACCATGATCCATACTTGGTGGAAGTG
The DNA here is from genome assembly GCA_029574335.1 of Rana kukunoris. Lineage (NCBI taxonomy): Eukaryota > Metazoa > Chordata > Amphibia > Anura > Ranidae > Rana > Rana kukunoris. The sequence goes on along the minus strand of CM056050.1, from coordinate 224,121,209 downwards.
CCCTAGGATACGGGGATTCTGGAACAGGGTATTCCAGATAATCAGGAGAGTTACCGGTTGTAACCTCCATCAATCTCCTGCAATAGCCTTATTGAATGGACTAATACCACAGAGCTCCAAGGCCATTAGACAGCTGATTCTATTTATACTGACTGGCACCAGAATCACTTTAGCGGCTGCATGGAAGAAACCGTCGGTTTCCATTTTACACATGAAGAGAAAGGTTACATGGATTATGGAACAAGAAAAAAGAATTAACTCTATGTTAGATACCTCTACCCAGTTCACTGAAATTTGGGAACCTTGGTTGATTTACATGGGAATCTCCCACAACAAGTTTAGTTTTGGCTCTGGACTCAGACTGATGTAATCCTATGGCAGGTAGGCCCACCCTCCCTTTCCCTTTCCTCTCCTTCCTCTTTCCTCCTTCTCCCCCTCTCCTTTTCTTTATTTTTATTCTTTCTCTTGAACAGGAGATATTCATTACATATCATATTCTCCACTGGTCTCAGGTAGTGCTGATTTAGTTTAACTGGATGTATGTATTAAATTCCATTTGGATCTAATTTTTTTGTCATCAGGGGGGGCTGCCCCCCCTCCTCGACACAGATTGCTCCCGGTGGGGGTGTCGGGGGGAGGGGATGCCCCCGGAAACCTATCCTCTCCACGGTTCGGTATGATTTATTCCTTACATATATTTTAGTTTTATGATCTCAGCTTATAATAAAAGTTTTATAGATTGCTTAGTAAACAGGGAATTTTAGCCCTAAAATGTTATCGCTACCTCTACTGATTCCCATCCCTCCTGATTATACACGTTTACACTCCCATGTTAGACTTACCAGGTATATAGTTGGGACATTGGGGGGGGGGAGGGAGGAGAAGGGGAAATCTAGTTTAGAAATGTAATCTATTGTTTACTACTATAATTGTCAACACGATGTTTCCTGATGCATTTATTGTATTACGTTTATTACTCTGTATGCTCTTTATTTTATTATAATAAACTTAAATTTAAATGAAAAAAAAAATTGTTATTAGATGCCCCTGTTACACAGGGGCAGCAAAATTAGGCCTTAGGCACAACACAACACTGCAACCCTCCCAATAACGTTAATTTGTGCGCAACAAGGAGCCACGTGCAAAGTATTGCATCACAAATTTGTATCAGACGCCCCTTTTTTGAAAGGGGCAGAAACATTAGTCCTTAGGCACTGGTGGCGGAGCCCAGAAATACAACATTTCTGTGCCTCGTCCTCCTCCTCCTCCTTCTCCTCCTCCTCTCTCCTATCAGGCACCCAGGTAGAGTCAGTGCCCTCATCATCCCCTCCCTCATCATCATTGTTAAAAAACTGGCAGTATGCTCCAGCTGGGGGAACATCATCACTGCCAGATTGCTGTCCCTCTCGGCCACCCCCTCTCCCTGGGCTCACATCAATGCCTTCCTCTATCTCAGTTCCATCATCGGAGTCTTCAAAACTCTGCGCATCTTCCTGCAGCATGTACCCAACACTCTGTTGAAACATTTCGAGGGACTCCTCAGGAGGACATGGTGGTACTAGGGAAGTATTGTGTGAAGCCATTGTGCAGAGGGAAGAGGACGCCTTGGCAGCTGCTTTGCCAGATAAACTTCGATCAGTCTGTGTGAGAGAGGATGAGGAGGATGAGGACGGCTTGGTCATCCACTCTACTAATTCCTCTGCATGTTGAGGTTCAACACGGCCAGCTCCCAAAAAGAAGGACGAGCGGGCACGGCCACGGCCACGTGTTGAAGAGGATGCACCACATCCACTACCAGCGTTACCTCTACATGCAGAGCCTGCTTGCCCTTGTGACTCTCTGCCTCTCTTTGTTCTCCTTCCAGACATATTGATATATATATAACAGCACACGTACAGTGGCACTATCTGTGCTCAGGTGGTATATACCAGCACACGTACGGTGGCACCATCTGTGCTCAGGTGGTATATACCAGCACACGTACAGTGGCACTATCTGTGCTCAGGTGGTATATACCAGCACACGTACAGTGGCACTATCTGTGCTCAGGTGGTATATACCAGCACACGTACAGTGGCACTATCTGTGCTCAGGTGGTATATAGGAGCACACGTACAGTGGCACTATCTGTGCTCAGGTCGTATATACCAGCACACGTACAGTGGCACTATCTGTGCGCAGGTGGTATATACCAGCACACGTACAGTGGCACTATCTGTGCTCAGGTGGTATATACCAGCACACGTACAGTGGCACTATCTGTGCTCAGGTGGTATATAGGAGCACACGTACAGTGGCACTATCTGTGCTCAGGTGGTATATAGGAGCACACGTACAGTGGCACTATCTGTGCTCAGGTGGTATATAGGAGCACACGTACAGTGGCACTATCTGTGCTCAGGTGGTATATAGGAGCACACGTACAGTGGCACTATCTGTGCTCAGGTAGTATATACCAGCACACGTACAGTGGCACTATCTGTGCTCAGGTGGTATATAGGAGCACACGTACAGTGGCACTATCTGTGCTCAGGTGGTATATAGGAGCACACGTACAGTGGCACTATCTGTGCTCAGGTGGTATATAGGAGCACACGTACAGTGGCACTATCTGTGCTCAGGTGGTATATAGGAGCACACGTACAGTGGCACTATCTGTGCTCAGGTGGTATATAGGAGCACACGTACAGTGGCACTATCTGTGCTCAGGTCGTATATACCAGCACACGTACAGTGGCACTATCTGTGCTCAGGTGGTATATACCAGCACACGTACAGTGGCACTATCTGTGCTCAGGTGGTATATAGGAGCACACGTACAGTGGTACTATCTGTGCTCAGGTGGTATATACCAGCACACATACAGTGGCACTATCTGTGCTCAGGTGGTATATAGGAGCACACGTACAGTGGCACTATCTGTGCTCAGGTGGTATATAGGAGCACACGTACAGTGGCACTAACTGTGCTCAGGTGGTATATAGGAGCACACGTACAGTGGCACTATCTGTGCTCAGGTGGTATATACCAGCACACGTACAGTGGCACTATCTGTGCTCAGGTGGTATATAGGAGCACACGTACAGTGACACTATCTGTGCTCAGGTGGTATATAGGAGCACACGTACAGTGGCACTATCTGTGCTCAGGTGGTATATAGGAGCACACGTACAGTGGCACTATCTGTGCTCAGGTGGTATATAGGAGCACACGTACAGTGGCACTATCTGTGCTCAGGTGGTATATAGGAGCACACGTACAGTGGCACTATCTGTGCTCAGGTGGTATATACCAGCACACGTACAGTGGCACTATCTGTGCTCAGGTGGTATATAGGAGCACACGTACAGTGGCACTATCTGTGCTCAGGTGGTATATACCAGCACACGTACTGTGGCACTATCTGTGCTCAGGTGGTATATAGGAGCACACATACTGTGGCACTATCTGTGCTCAGGTGGTATATAGGAGCACACGTACAGTGGCACTATCTGTGCTCAGGTGGTATATAGGAGCACACGTACAGTGGCACTATCTGTGCTCAGGTGGTATATACCAGCACACGTACAGTGGCACTATCTGTGCTCAGGTGGTATATAGGAGCACACGTACAGTGGCACTATCTGTTCTCAGGTGGTATATACCAGCACACGTACAGTGGCACTATCTGTGCTCAGGTGGTATATACCAGCACACGTACAGTGGCACTATCTGTGCTCAGGTGGTATATAGGAGCACACGTACAGTGGCACTAACTGTGCTCAGGTGGTATATACCAGCACACGTACAGTGGCACTATCTGTGCTCAGGTGGTATATAGGAGCACACGTACAGTGGCACTATCTGATATATTACAATACAAAATAATTGCGAATATTCGGCAAATGCGGAAAGAGCACTCTGATTGGCTCAGAATATTCTTGATATTTTATCGTAATTTCGCAAAAATGCGAATGAGAAATTGATTGCGGAATTTCGACAGTAACACTCTGAAATCGAATATATGTGTTATTTTAGCTAAAAACAATATTGCGAATTTCTCGAAAATAATCGCGCGATATCGCTATTGCCGAATAATCGCATTGCGATTTTTCGGCAATATAAAATGATCGCTGCAGCTACTCGGCCCAAGGTCTCTAATCATACCAGCAATGCTTTTAGACATCGATGGGGATCTCTAGGATGTGATCTGTTCTAAAAAAAAAATTGAAAAAATACGAATATTCGAAATAGCAAATATTCACCGCGAAATTCGGAATATATCGCGAATACTCGAATATGCCATATTCGAGCCGAATATTCGCAATACGAATATTCGTGAGCAACACTAATACAGTTTATAAATATATTGACAACTCCTAGGGATGTGAATATATTCTCTACAAACTGTACATTTAACTATACTAACTAGTAGCCTCCCTGATCTACAGTGCAGAAAATAAGTATTTGAACACCCTGCTATTTTGCAAGTTCTCCCACTTGGAAATCATGGAGGGGTCTGAAATTGTTATCGTAGGTGCATGTCCACTGTGAGAGACATAATAAAAAAAAAAAAATCCAGAAATCACAATGTATGATTTTTTTAACTATTTATTTGTATGATACAGCTGCAAAGAAGTATTTGAACACCTGAGAAAATCAATGTTAATATTTGGCACAGTAGCCTTTGTTTGCAATTACAGAGGTCAAACGTTTCTTGTAGTTTTTCACCAGGTTTGCACACACTGGAGGAGGGATTTTGGCCCACTCCTCCACACAGATCTTCTCTAGATCAGTCAGGTTTCTGGGCTGTCGCTGAGAAACACGGAGTTTGAGCTCCCTCCAAAGATTCTCTATTGGGTTTAGGTCTGGAGACTGGCTAGGCTACGCCAGAACCTTGATATGCTTCTTACAGAGCCACTCCTTGGTTATCCTGGCTGTGTGCTTCGGGTCATTGTCATGTTGGAAGACCCAGCCTCGACCCATCTTCAAAGCTCTAACTAAGGGAAGGAGGTTGTTGCCCAAAATCTCGCAATACATGGCCCCGGTCATCCTCTCCTTAATACAGTGCAGTCGCCCTGTCCCATGTGCAGAAAAACACCCCCAAAGCATGATGCTACCACCCCCATGCTTCACAGTAGGGATGGTGTTCTTGGGATGGTACTCATCATTCTTCTTCCTCCAAACACGGTTAGTGGAATTATGACCAAAAAGTTATATTTTGGTCTCATCTGACCACATGACTTTCTCCCATGACTCCTCTGGATCATCCAAATGGTCATTGGCAAACTTAAGACGGGCCTTGACATGTGCTGGTTTAAGCAGGGGAACCTTCCGTGCCATGCATGATTTCAAACCATGACGTCTTAGTGTATTACCAACAGTAACCTTGGAAACGGTGGTCCCAGCTCTTTTCAGGTCATTGACCAGCTCCTCCCGTGTAGTCCTGGTCTGATTTCTCACCTTTCTTAGGATCATTGAGACCCCACGAGGTGAGATTTTGCATGGAGCCCCAGTCCGAGGGAGATTGACAGTCATGTTTAGCTTCTTCCATTTTCTAATGATTGCTCCAACAGTGGACCTTTTTTCACCAAGCTGCTTGGCAATTTCCCCGTAGCCCTTTCCAGCCTTGTGGAGGTGTACAATTTTGTCTCTAGTGTCTTTGGACAGCTCTTTGGTCTTGGCCATGTTAGTAGTTGGATTCTTACTGATTGTATGGGGTGGACAGGTGTCTTTATGCAGCTAATGACCTCAAACAGGTGCATCTAATTTAGGATAATAAATGGACTGGAGGTGGACATTTTAAAGGCAGACTAACAGGTCTTTGAGGGTCAGAATTCTAGCTGATAGACAGGTGTTCAAATACTTCTTTGCAGCTGTATCATACAAATAAATAGTTAAAAAATCATACATTGTGATTTCTGGAATTTTTTTTTGGATTATGTCTCTCACAGTGGACATGCACCTACGATGACAATTTCAGACCCCTCCATGATTTCCAAGTGGGAGAACTTGCAAAATAGCAGGGTGTTCAAATACTTATTTTCTGCACTGTATCTATCTATGGGCCAGATTCAGCAAGACTTGCGCTGGAGTATTTCGATATGCGCCGCGTAACTGTGAAGATGCGCCGTCGTTTCTATGTGGCCGTACCCACCAAACTAGATGCGCCCGAAAACGGGCCATTTCCGACTTAACTTTCTGGCGCCAGAGTCCCATCAGCGCATAATTTCGTTTGGCACATCAGTCGCGCCTATTGATTTCCCCTGCAAATATGCAAATGAGGGAGATTTCCCGATTCACGAACGGATTAGCACCATATGCTGGCTACATGCGCCGCGCGTATCTCGTCCGTCCGGCGCAAAGTTATTTCTACAAAAGGCTGCTTTATCTTTACTCCAGACGGTCACAGGTCAGCAGGAGAGCAGCTACAGCAGCATTACCGACGATAAGAGCTAGCTGACCAACCACACTTGCAAGGACAACACCTATGTGTGCCAACATGCCAGGGGCAATCGTGGTCCTAGAACTACTGATGGGTCCCCCGGAACGAAGGAGGCGGGCACGTGAGAGGATATACCGCACGCGCATGAGCCTCTTTGGCATGGGGGATGAGGAGGTGTATCGCCTCTTCAGATTCAGCCCAGATGCAATACTTGAACTAACCACAACCCTGCAGGATGACATCACCAGCAAGACACACCGCTCACAAGCAGTGCAGCCACTGGTGAAGGTACTGGCAACACTTCATTTCCTTGCAAGTGGATCATTCCAGCGTACAAGTGGAGTGGTGGCTGGGATGTCACAGTCCTCCGTGAGCAGATGTGTGCACCAGGTTGTCCCTGCAATCCTCAGACGCATGTCCAACCAGTTCATCAGACCAACCACTGAGGAGCTGCGGCTGAAGGCAATGACAGATTTCTACAACATTGCCAGATTCCCACGTACTGTGGGGGCCATTGATTGCACACATGTGGCACTCCAGCCCCCCAGTGCCACACAGCACATATACCGCAATCGGAAGCATTGGCATTCCATCAACGTACAGGTGATAGCCGATGCCCAACGCCTCATATGGCACGTCCGTGCCAAACACCCCGGGTCCAGCCATGACAGCTTCATATACAATCAGAGTCCCATCCCAGCAGAATTCGAGCAGAACATGTATGGGGACAGCTGGCTGGTTGGTGAGTGACATGGGTGGCAGCCATGACTATCCCCTCCCGTGATGCACAACAGAAGTGGCACATGCATGACTAACATCCTCCTGTCTTTTCCCTTCCAGGTGACTCTGCATATGCACTGGGACCCCATCTAATGACTCCTTTCCGGAACCCCCAAACCAGAGGAGAGAGAAAATACAATGAAGCACACATCAAAACCCGTGCAGTGGTGGAGCAAACATTCGGGCTCCTGAAGTCCCGTTTCCGATGCCTGGATAAGTCTGGGGGGACCCTATTGTATTCCCCTACCTTTGTGTGTCGGATCATCGGTGCATGTTGCATTCTGCACAACTTTGCTATGAGAAAAGGCCTGCAGATTGACATACGTGATGACCTGACCCCCGACACACACAGTCCCCACCTGCCAGAGGAGACCCAGTCTGCTGATGGAAGAGCAGTCAGGAGGGTCCTCGCCGTAGGCATCTTTGGACACTAAACCAAAACATTAATCACACAGACAATGCACGCATGTACACCACTGATGTCCCTAGATCACACACACCACATGCACATCCCATTGGATTAGCCCAAGTCCAGCATGTAGGACTTGGGAGCAGCAACGCCAGCGTCAAGGCCCCAATGATGTCACTGTCCATTCATACACCTTTCACACGTCATTCATACAGCCGTGGGGTTAACTTCACCACCACGGCCGAGGGTGACACCCCTTACTGTCAGGAGTGCCACCCCCTCACATTCACATACCATTCACACTGCAACGTGTGCAGTATCAAAAAATTAAATATCTCATAACCTGAGTATAAATCAGAACAAAAAATAAAAATCTCATAACCTGAGTATAAATCAGAACAAAAAATAAAAATCTCATAACCTGAGTATAAATCAGAACAAAAAATAAAAATCTCATAACCTGAGTATAAATCAGAACAAAAAATAACTAAATCATCGGGGATGCCGGGGGCTCCTTCTTGCCGAACCTCTCTGGCTCCTCAGCTGCCTGGATGGAGTGGGTGGGGGTGGGGGGGCATCTGGAGGTGGCTGATCCCCGGGTGGGCCACTCCTGGCAGGTGTGGCCTGCATGCCCTCCAAGGCCATGGCTATCCGGCCGAGGAAATTGTTTGTCTGGCCCTGCATCCTCAGCTCTTGGTAGTGTTGGGCCCGCCGACTCAGCCTCCCCTGGTCCCGAATGGCAGCACTGTTTCCATGGATGGCAGCAGTGTTGGCCTGGACGGCTGCAGTGAGGTGCCTAATATCCCCCTGCACCTCCCCCAAACTGGTCACCACTGCAGCGCAGTTGCAGCTGACATCCTGCACTGCGTTGCTTATCTGGGCAACGGAGCCCAGGCTGTCAGCCACTTTCTCCAAGTGCCCAACTAGTTCCCCCATTTGTTGGGTCTGTCTGGCGTGATCCCTCGCCAACTGGCCCTGGACAACATCCGACACCCCCCTGGTCTTCTGGGTCGCCTTCCTGGGGCCAGAAGATGGTTGTCCCCGGGGGGATGGAGTTGCCCTTGAGGGGCTTCCAAGGATGGGGGAGGGGATGACAGACGGCCCTGGAGAAGGGGAGGAGTCCTCCAACACTAAAGAAAAGTCCTGCTCTGCCACAGCAGGATCCTCCACAACCACCTCGGCAGGTGTGGTGTGGGCACTCTCCTCCTCCACCTCGGTGTCTTCACCACCCAGGGGCTCGGGCACACGATGGCGTTGGGGGGATGGGGTGGACTGGCCGCTGACAGATGATGGCCCAGCTCCGTCATCTGTGGATGACACAAAGCAGACACATGTTGGTGGTCCCACACACTTGCCACATGTACCCTCCCCCCCCCAAATGCAACACATCAAATAGGGGATAAAAAACACTTACCTGTCCTGGAGCCTTCCTCCATGGAGTCATAGCCAGGGACCCTCTCCACCTGCTCCCTCTCCAGGCAGCGAGAGACCACCTCCTCCTCCGCGGTCAGGGTGACCAGACATGGGGGACCACCACCTGTGCCCCTCTCATGCCTCCTGATGGTGGCCACCTTGCCACGGACCTTGCGCCGCAGATCATTTATTTATTTTTGAATGTCACCAGCAGTCCGGGTGGAGTACCCTAGCACATTCACCCTGCTGGCAATGGTGTCCAGGATGCCCTGCTTCCTCTCCCGGCTGGTCTTACGGCTTTTTTTGCCATGGAGAAAATGATTAAAAGTCTCCATAGCGGATATGATCACAGACACCTCCTGTGAATTAAAGTTGAGGTTCCTCCTCTCTCTGGGGGTAGCGGGAGCAGCCATCACAGCACAAAAGTATCTTCCCTGGGGTGGGGGGAAACGGAAATACTTTTGCGCCGGAATGGCGTTTCCGACTGCGCTTTTAAGCACCCAACGGAAGGCATTGCGCTGACGTTTCCCGGGAAGTGGTGCCGACGGAAGTTGTGAGCATGCGCACAAGGGGGCGAGTGGAGCCGCACTCACTGCGCATGCTCCGTGGATGATGCGCTGAACGTGAGCCTCTGCGCTGGGCTCCGCCCATCATTTACATGTGATCACACCCACTTCCACTTGCTTCGGGTTACGCCAGCGCATTATCGTTACTCTGGCGCAAGTTTACGCGCAACTGCTATGTGAATAACAGTACTTGCGCTGAAAGGGTCGTCAGAGTAACGTAAATGAGAAGCGTTACTCCAGAGCAAAGATGCTCCCATCTACCTGAATCTGGCCCTATCTATCTATCTATCTATCTGAAAAGACACTGGGCCAGATTCAGGTAGATGGGAGCATCTTTAAGCTGGAGTAACGTTTCTCATTTACGTTACTCTGGTGAAATTTTAGGAGCAAGTGCTGTTATTCATGAAGCACTTGCTCCTAAAGTTGCGGCAGCGTATCGAAAATGAGCCGGCGGAATTCAAATTGGGCGGGTACGGGGCATGTATTATTTAAACTAAGCACGATCCCGCGGCGAACGTACTGCGCATGCGTCGACTGTCAATGCATCCCAGTGTGCATGCTCACAACTTCCGTCGGCACCACTTCCTTGGAAACGACAGCGCAATGTGTTCCGTTGGACGTTTAAATGCGCCCGTAGATGCGCCATTCCAGCACTAAAGTATATCCTGTTCCCCCTCCCCGCAGTGAAGTTACTTTTGTTCTGAGATGGCTGCTCCCGTTCCCCGCAAACACAGGAGAAAGCTGAACTTTAAAGGCCAGGAGCTGTCAGCCGTCATCTCGGCTACGGAGACCTATGATGTCTTCCTCCATGGCTGTAAAAGTTGACAGACAAGCATGGACAGAGGTGTTGTCCTGCAAGTGGGGGTGCTCAGCTAGCTCTTATCGTCGGTAACGCTGCTGTAGCTGCTCTCCTGCTGACCTGTGGCCATCTGGAGTAAAGATAAAGCAGCTATTTGTAGAAATAACTTTGCGCCGGACGGACGAGATACGCGCGGCGCATGTAGCCAGCGTATGGTGCTAATCCGTTCGCGAATCGGGAAATCTCCCTCATTTGCATATTTGCAGGGGAAATCAATAGGCGCGACTAATGCGCCAAGCGAAATTATGCGCTGACGATACTCTGGCGTCGGAAAGTTAAGCCGGTCGGGGAAAGCCCGTTTTCTGTCGCATCTAGTTTGGTGGGTATGGCCACATAGATACGACGGCGCATCTTCACAGTTACGCGGCGCATATCGAAATACTCCAGCGCAAGTCTTGCTGAATCTGGCCCACTGTGTCTCTCAATAATCTATCTATCTATCTCTCTCTCTGTCTGTCTGACTGCAAAGCAAGCAAGCCGGAACACACTACAAGAGGCCGCCCGGGAGGCGGCCTTTTATAGTGTGGGGCGTGTGCTACAGCCCTGAGCCCTAATTGGCCAAAGCACCCTGGCTTTGGCCAATTAGGTCTCTTCGTTTTTTGGGCGCTGTGATTGGCCAAGCATGCGGGGTGCATGCTTGGCCAATCATCAGCGCGCAACGCCGCAGTGAATTATGGGCCGTTGCGCGTCATACGAATTTTGGCACGAAGAACCATATTTGTTCGTTTTCGATGAACGATCGAACGGCCGATGTTCGATGCGAACTTGAGTTTGCATCGAATGCGAAGCTCATCCCTAGATATAACCTATAGATTTAAATTATTTCCCATATAATGATACTTTTCTTTTATTCTGATATTGTGATAAATACACAGACATCAGATTTTCACCATAATGATAAAATAAATGAATTGATTGCAAGCATGCTCAGAAAACAAAACAATAATATGAGGTTCTCTTGAATATAATTTTGTAAAAGGTCTATTTATTTATCTGTGTATCATATGCACCCTGCTAATCTATTATACCTCTCTTATAGAGAAACAAGTCCCCAAAAGATATAGTATTTTTTTTTTGTAATACAGACCAGTAGACATAATTACTGTCTATTTATAGCTAAAGTACACAAGTACAGTTTTTATACTTACCATCTTTATTACGTTTAATGAACTTGGCACAGTTTACCTATGACAGGAAAGATCTCAAGTGATGACTAAAATGCTTTGGCTAGTATCCCATAGCTGTAACTTGTTGGACTGTTCTAGAAAGCAAATGACAAATAATGTTAATGCTTGAGTTCATGCATACAGTCTTTTAATATTTCATAGGTTTGTTTTTAACATTTTGGAAATGTTGCATATTTTATATTCAGCCTAAAACAATGAAATCCATTCTTCAATGGTGAACACATGGGAATGACTCAAGATAAACACGAGTCTTGCTTCAGTGCCTCTTGCTTTTCTCACCATTCCTCCCTTAAGCTACTGGTGAATCTGTGCAGCATAAAGATGTATACACAGAGTGCAGAAGATTGCCACTAGGCACTATAGAGACAGGATATTGTGCTGCCATCTGATAATTCAATGAGCATCTGAAAAGACATCTATTTTAGTGGCATTTTGCAAGCATTGATACATTCAAAACATTTTACAGATGCATAGCACTGTGACCTAGTTCTTAAGTCTATACTAACTGCACAATCTAAGGCCCATTTTCCCAAGCTGTGGCCTGGGGGTTGCGTGTGGCCCTTTGATACTTGTTGTGTACAAGGGCGGATCCAGAGTCTAGTCTCGGGAGGGGCACTGCCAGAAAATAAGGTGTTGCTTACAGAACTCAATTAGGTGTCCGATGTGTCAGCTGCAATGTTGCAGTACTGCTAAAAAATCAATGAATGTGTAGGAAATGTGTAGCGCTTTAAAGTGACTGTCTGTTAATGACAGTCAGAAGCACAAAAAAAGAATAAACAAATTTTGTGTAAAGTAAAACAAATAAAGGACCCTGGAAAATCCAGGGACAAGCACTGTATAACTCGTGTGTGATGAACAGTGTGAAAATAATCTATTAGTGAGATGACACCCGTTGTTGGATACAATTAATCACATATAAAAACATATATACATTGAAAAACAACAGTGATTGTTCATTTCTTTAGAAAGACATGTGTAAATTATTAGCCACTGACTGACAAGTGCAATAATGTCCCGTGAAAGGAAAATAAAACAAATCCTGATGTAAATAAGTAATAGTCAATCTGATGATTGGTGAATAACAAATAATGACTTCTCCACTGTGTTGTTCCCACCACCGAAAGCAATGCAGGCTTACCAGAACCAGTTGACTTCAGATGGCTTACGCCACTGAAAGTCAAATTAGGCTTGTAGTGGCTGATATCACAATGGGCTCCTTGGCAAGGCAATACTTTGAATGGTCAGCAGAACCTCCGTGGGATGGATGGATGAAGCCCAGCTGGGAGTGCGATCCCCAAGTGGATATTCTCATAGAAAATGGTTTGCATAAGAGATAAGAGAAAGAAGTGGCCACATAGCGTAATCCCGTTTAAGTAGAAAAATAAAATATTTATTTACAGCTATCAAACTTACATTTTAGCTGAATAAAAAATGCTTGTATACAAGTAGGGCGGCAGTGGAGTCCTCCCGACGCGTTTCGTGGACAGAGCACTTCGTCTGGGGTGTCTCTCCACTGTAGCCCACTCCAATTTATGTAAAAACAGTGAATTACAGTCCAATCAGTGAAGATCTGACTCACCATGCACCTGCAGCAATGAAAAGCAGCACTTCCATCTATCCAAGATGGCGCTGTGGCTTGCTATCCAAGCCTCAATGTGAGTTTGACCACATTAGCATAGCATTGCTATCCAAGCCTCAATGTGAGTTTGGCCTCATTAGCATAGCATTGCTATCCAAGCCTCAATGTGAGTTTGGCCTCATTTAGCATAGCATTGCTATCCAAGCCTCAATGTGAGTTTGGCCTCATTAGCATAAGCAGGAAGTGAGCAACATATTGTGTGAAAATACGAGAATATCGTTAGATCTAGATGTTATGGGATATGGTTGCTAAATGTGGAACTGTAATAGTATTTTTTGAAGTAATTAACTAAAAATATAAAAGTTTAAAATAAGAAACGATGACTGTGACACAGAACGAGATGTTCCTTATGCCTAGTTCTTACAGCCAATGGCTAATGAGCCAGTAACAGCTAAGGTGTATATGAGTTAGCAAATGGCGGATAGGGTGCAAGTATACTAACCACGCCTTTCGGTAGATGTGTTTGGCTGTGCCCCAGAATGAATTAGAATAAGCGCTTGCGCACATATGAGGCGACGGCGCTGTGGAACGCATATGCGTTCCAGCTGGAAAAAGCAAGCGTCGCACAAAGCGACCGAAGGGGCGGGTGGAAATAATCCAAAGAGGGCGCATGTGCGCTCGCATGGACCTCGCTATGGAACGCACGTGCGTTCCAACTGACGTGCGCTCCGGTTATGTACGTTTCTGATTAATATTAATCTGGCTGGCCATACTCAATGTGGAACACACCTAGATTGCAGCTAATGTGCGCTCCTACTACATGGAGTGGGATCTAACCATATAGCTCTTTAATTAAAATCAATCCAAATAACCATGCCTGGTTGACAGCACAAAATTGCATTCTGGCAAACAGGAAAGAAACTAATCCATGTTATGACTGCCGAAAATACAAATTAATTCATGGCACAATGTGGATGATTGCAGCAGCTCAAAGTAATGAAGCCACTACATGTTATAAAATGTATATTGAACGATGACACCATCTATAAAGCAATTCAATCATATATACTAGTGTCAATGATGGTGGTATGCTTCTATTAATGAAAAAACTACCGCTTCATGTGTTTTGTGAGTCAGATCTCCACGTACATATGAATATACATAACTGTGAAAAAATGGACACGGAATAAATTGCAAATGGTGAACATATTGTATGTTCCAATATAATGAGAAAAAAACAGAAAAAACATAGAACAAATATACTAGAAAAATTACCAAAGACCCGGAATGTGATATTATGACATATTGATAAAGGAATTAATGTCCCATTCGACATTCATTCCTAATGGGATATAAGTCTGGAGTTCATATATCCAAAAGGTTTCGAGGCGGGATACCCCACGGGTCATAGCTCCACCTCTCCAGGGCGGGGTGTACTTGTCGATAACGACAAACTGAGTACCCTTGGGGTCCCTATGATGATGTTGCCTATAGTGTCGTGGTACGGGGTGTTTTGTGTCCCCACCTATTATTAATGCAATATGTTCGCTGACCCTGATGGAAAAGCAACGAATAGTGCGACCAACATATTGCATGCCACAAGGGCACGTGAGTAAATATACAATATATTTAGTCGCACAAGTGCAGAACGTTTTGATTTTGTATTGTTTCTTGGTGACTGATGATGAAAACTCTGAAATTTTTCGTGTAGTGAGAGCATTGTGATGACACACTTTGCATCTCCTGCAAGGATAAAAACCAACTAAATCATGGAAGAACGAACTCTTTACGGGAGGGTTGATTATATTTGGAGCAATCTTGCTCTGTAGTGAAGGAACTCCCTTGAACACTATCTTTGCCTGTTCAGGCAATAAAGGACCCAATATCTTGTCTCCTCTAAGGATATTCCAATGTTTATTGAAAATGGTCTTAATTTGCTTATACTGAGTAGAATAAGTAGTCAGCATAGCGAACTTGAAGCCATCGTCCGTAGGGCGTTTAGGTTTGACAGATATTAGTGACCTCCTATCCAATAAAAGGACTCTTTGTAACTCGAGATCTATATCACTAGCCGAATATCCCTTATCTACAAACCTCGATTTCAAAATCTCGGCCTGTACAAGATAGGTGTGATCATCTGTACAGTTTCTGCGTATTCTAAGGAATTGACTACGCGGAACCGAACGGAGCCACGAGGGATGGTGACAGCTCCCCATGGGAATGTAACCGTTACGGTCCGTCGGTTTAAAATAGGTCTGGAAGTTGAATTTACCATTCACTATAGTTATCTCTAAGTCCAGAAAATGGATCTTAGTGGGGCTAAACTCATATGTCAAAGAAATGCCCCTATCGTTGTTGTTCAGAGACTCAAAAAAGGTCTTCAAAGACTCTGGACTGCCATTCCATAGGAGGAGGATGTCGTCTATGTACCTGGCCCACAGGCCCAAGGATGGTACAGTGTGGGCATAGACGACATCCTCCTCCCACTTGGCCATAAAGAGGTTCGCTAAACTGGGTGCGAACTTGGCCCCCATGGCGACGCCTCTTAGTTGTAAAAAATAACGTTGGTCAAACCAAAAATAACTGTGTTTAGTGGCGAACTCTAAGAGTTCAATAACATAGTCACTTTGAAATGAAGCAAGAGACTGCTCTCTGTTCAAAAAGTGCTGTACAGCTTCTATGCCTAAATGGTGGGGAATACAGGTGTATAGAGAGGCCACGTCTGCTGTGACCATAATACACCCTTCCTGTACTGCTATACCCTCCAGAAGGCGAATGGTATCGCCTGTATCCTTAATATATGAAGGAGTCTGTTTGACCAGGGGCTGAAGATAAAAATCAATATAGCGGCCTATACGTGAAGTGACCGAATTGATGCCACTCACGATGGGTCTTCCAGGTGGTTGGATGGGATCTTTATGTATTTTGGGCAAATAATATATTGTTGGAATTCTGGGTACTTTGGGAATTAAATATAATTTTTCTTTCTTGTTTAAAATTTTGAGATCAAATCCCTTGTTTACAAGGGTTTGTAACTGTTTTTTATATATTGTAGTTGGATTATTGGGAATCTCCTGGTACGTGCCAGGTTCACCAAGAATACGACGCATTTCTTGTTCGTATTGCGTTTTGTCTAGGACCACGATCCCACCGCCCTTGTCAGCAGGACGAATGATCAAATCCTTGTTGTCACACAAGGATCTTACGCCCTGGCTAGACAGGGGCTGTGTGGAAAATCGTTTTTCTTTTAATTGGGACAAATCTTTGAGGACTAACTCCTTAAAAATCTTGACGGCGGGGGCAACAGCAACAGGGGGATTGAAGAGAGACGGATTCGATAATCCAGAATGAACTGTCCCTGAAGTTGCTGCCCGGCCGTCTGTCTGATAGGTGTTAGATACCATATATCGCTGGATGTTAATCTTGCGTATAAATTTTTGCACGTCGATAAACGTGCCAAATTTATTTAGTGGTTTAGAGGGAGCAAACTTGAGACCTTTGTCAAGCACAGATTGTTCGGCAACGGTCAATGTTTTGGAACTCAAGTTAAATACTCCCTGGCCTCTTATACCCTCCTTCTCTTTTCTCTTCTGTATACGCCTTCCTGCTCGGCATCCTCTCTTTGGTTTGGACCTTTGGAGTACCAGGGATGGCCTCCGTGAAAACCCTGTTCACCATGACCATTTGGGTCCTGATAGCCACGATGCTCTGAGGTTTGTTCATAACCACCACGTGACTGGTGTGGCCCATATTCCCTGTGTTCTCTAAGGGGAGAGAACCTATTGTGAACAGGTACGGCGGGGTGAGCTGTAATATGACTGTTGGGGGTGATGACCCTCATACTGTTCCCTATAAGGGATTGGAGATGCCCTTCCCGCATGTCCACCATGATCATACGATGAACGTTGTCCAGAGTGGTGAGAATTGCCTCTGCGTTGTCCCCGTCCTCCACGTCTACCTCTATTATTACCTCTCCCCCTTGGGGGGTAATTGGGCGTGTGGGGGCTGGAATATTGAAATCTTTGCGGTAACGGAGGTGGTACCTGGGTGGGGGGGGCACCTGTAGATGGTAAGGGTTTAACACCAAAATGAGATGCCAAATTGGTGGACCCTCCTGGGGGGACAGGTTGTGCTGCAGAACTAGGATCTGCGGCTGGAGCAGTGTCCATTTGGGTGGTGGGCGTGAGTGTTTTCTGCCACCCAAATACGTTATTCGATTTGTAGTCGCCCACATCTCTAGAATATTTTTTGTGTTTTTTTGTTCTTTGATCCTTGTCCTCTTTCTCCAAATGGCTCTGGAGATGGGAAGACAAAGAGTTATATTCCAAAGAATTTTTATGCAACACAAGTTTTTCTTTAAGTACCTTAATTTCTTTGTCTAGAACCAGTAACCTGTTCTTCTTTTTTGTGATAAGAAAACTCAAGAAATTAATACCTGCCTCATTAAAATATTTATACCAGGAGTCCAAGTCTGGTTCTCCTTGTTGGGGATGGATTTCCCATCTGAGGCTACGGGGGACCATGTTTTCAGAGATATACTGCTCCAGGAAAATTAAATCCCATAGGAGGTGTATCTCTGAAGTCATAACGTTTTTAAGACGCATAAAGAGCCCCCCTAGTTCTGTGTCATTCCCTGTAACAGTAAAGACTCCTTCGATGTTTACAGTACGGGATGCTCTATAGTCAAATATGTCCATATTGCTATTTAATATATAGACAGTAAGGCTGCTGCAGTGTAGATTTCAAAGTAGAACAGAAAAAAGGAAGATGATTACCCCGCGCTGCCAATTTTGGTTAAATGTTAGCTGCTAACACGGCTCATATGAGAGAAGCAAAAAGAATTAAATGTGTAGGAAATGTGTAGCGCTTTAAAGTGACTGTCTGTTAATGACAGTCAGAAGCACAAAAAAAGAATAAACAAATTTTGTGTAAAGTAAAACAAATAAAGGACCCTGGAAAATCCAGGGACAAGCACTGTATAACTCGTGTGTGATGAACAGTGTGAAAATAATCTATTAGTGAGATGACACCCGTTGTTGGATACAATTAATCACATATAAAAACATATATACATTGAAAAACAACAGTGATTGTTCATTTCTTTAGAAAGACATGTGTAAATTATTAGCCACTGACTGACAAGTGCAATAATGTCCCGTGAAAGGAAAATAAAACAAATCCTGATGTAAATAAGTAATAGTCAATCTGATGATTGGTGAATAACAAATAATGACTTCTCCACTGTGTTGTTCCCACCACCGAAAGCAATGCAGGCTTACCAGAACCAGTTGACTTCAGATGGCTTACGCCACTGAAAGTCAAATTAGGCTTGTAGTGGCTGATATCACAATGGGCTCCTTGGCAAGGCAATACTTTGAATGGTCAGCAGAACCTCCGTGGGATGGATGGATGATAGATCTAGATGTTATGGGATATGGTTGCTAAATGTGGAACTGGAATCTTTGGATTATTTCCACCCGCCCCTTCGGTCGCTTTGTGCGACGCTTGCTTTTTCCAGCTGGAACGCATATGCGTTCCACAGCGCCGTCGCCTCATATGTGCGCAAGCGCTTATTCTAATTCATTCTGGGGCACAGCCAAACACATCTACCGAAAGGCGTGGTTAGTATACTTGCACCCTATCCGCCATTTGCTAACTCATATACACCTTAGCTGTTACTGGCTCATTAGCCATTGGCTGTAAGAACTAGGCATAAGGAACATCTCGTTCTGTGTCACAGTCATCGTTTCTTATTTTAAACTTTTATATTTTTAGTTAATTACTTCAAAAAATACTATTACAGTTCCACATTTAGCAACCATATCCCATAACATCTAGATCTAACGATATTCTCGTATTTTCACACAATATGTTGCTCACTTCCTGCTTATGCTAATGAGGCCAAACTCACATTGAGGCTTGGATAGCAATGCTATGCTAAATGAGGCCAAACTCACATTGAGGCTTGGATAGCAATGCTATGCTAATGAGGCCAAACTCACATTGAGGCTTGGATAGCAATGCTATGCTAATGTGGTCAAACTCACATTGAGGCTTGGATAGCAAGCCACAGCGCCATCTTGGATAGATGGAAGTGCTGCTTTTCATTGCTGCAGGTGCATGGTGAGTCAGATCTTCACTGATTGGACTGTAATTCACTGTTTTTACATAAATTGGAGTGGGCTACAGTGGAGAGACACCCCAGACGAAGTGCTCTGTCCACGAAACGCGTCGGGAGGACTCCACTGCCGCCCTACTTGTATACAAGCATTTTTTATT
Source organism: Rana kukunoris (assembly GCA_029574335.1). Lineage (NCBI taxonomy): Eukaryota > Metazoa > Chordata > Amphibia > Anura > Ranidae > Rana > Rana kukunoris. The sequence continues at coordinate 224,101,713 of CM056050.1, read as the reverse complement.
CAGCTAAAATGTAAGTTTGATAGCTGTAAATAAATATTTTATTTTTCTACTTAAACGGGATTACGCTATGTGGCCACTTCTTTCTCTTATCTCTTATGCAAACCATTTTCTATGAGAATATCCACTTGGGGATCGCACTCCCAGCTGGGCTTCATCCATCCATCCCACGGAGGTTCTGCTGACCATTCAAAGTATTGCCTTGCCAAGGAGCCCATTGTGATATCAGCCACTACAAGCCTAATTTGACTTTCAGTGGCGTAAGCCATCTGAAGTCAACTGGTTCTGGTAAGCCTGCATTGCTTTCGGTGGTGGGAACAACACAGTGGAGAAGTCATTATTTGTTATTCACCAATCATCAGATTGACTATTACTTATTTACATCAGGATTTGTTTTATTTTCCTTTCACGGGACATTATTGCACTTGTCAGTCAGTGGCTAATAATTTACACATGTCTTTCTAAAGAAATGAACAATCACTGTTGTTTTTCAATGTATATATGTTTTTATATGTGATTAATTGTATCCAACAACGGGTGTCATCTCACTAATAGATTATTTTCACACTGTTCATCACACACGAGTTATACAGTGCTTGTCCCTGGATTTTCCAGGGTCCTTTATTTGTTTTACTTTACACAAAATTTGTTTATTCTTTTTTTGTGCTTCTGACTGTCATTAACAGACAGTCACTTTAAAGCGCTACACATTTCCTACACATTTAATTATTTTTGCTTCTCTCATATGAGCCGTGTTAGCAGCTAACATTTAACCAAAATTGGCAGCGCGGGGTAATCATCTTCCTTTAAAAAATCAATGATCCCCGCCATTACTAGTAAAAAATATTTAAATATGAATGCCATAAATCTATCCCATGGTTTGTAGACGATTGTCAGGGACTGCAGACGTGGTACAAGAGATGGTCAGAGACTGCAGACATGGTACAGGAGATGGTCAGAGACTGCAGACGTGGTACAAGGAAATGGTCAGAGACTGCAGACATGGTACAAGAGATGGTCAGAGACTGCAGACATGGTACAAGAGATGGTCAGAGAATGCAGATATGGTACAAGAGATGGTCAGAGACTGCAGACATGGTACAAGAGATGGTCAGAGACTGCAGACGTGGTACAAGAGATGGTCAGAGACTGCAGACGTGGTACAAGAGATGGTCAGAGACTGCAGACGTGGTACAAGAGATGGTGAGAGACTGCAGACATGGTACAGGAGATGGTGAGAGACTGCAGACGTGGTACAAGGGATTGTCAGAGACTGCAGGCATGGTACAAGGGATGGTCAGAGACTGCAGACGTGGTAGAGGAGATGGTCAGAGACTGCAGACATGGTACAAGGAGATGGTCAGAGACTGCAGACGTGGTACAGGAGATGGTCAGAGACTGCAGACGTGGTACAAGGAGATAGTCAGAGACTGCAGACGTGGTACAAGGAAATGGTCAGAGACTGCAGACATGGTACAAGAGATGGTCAGAGACTGCAGACATGGTACAAGAGATGGTCAGAAACTGCAGACATGGTACAAGAGATAATCAGAGACTGCAGACGTGGTACAAGAGATGGTCAGAAACTGCAGACGTGGTACAAGACATGGTCAGAAACTGCAGACGTGGTACAAGGGATGGTGAGAGACTGCAGACGTGGTACAAGGGATGGTCAGAGACTGCAGACGTGGTACAGGAGATGGTGAGAGACTGCAGACGTGGTACAGGAGATGGTGAGAGACTGCAGACGTGGTACAGGAGATGGTGAAAGACTGCAAACGTGGTACAGGAGATGGTGAGAGACTGCAGACGTGGTACAGGAGATGGTGAGAGACTGCAGACGTGGTACAGTAGATGGTGAGAGACTGCAGACGTGATACAAGAGATGGTCAGAGAATGGAGACATGGTACAAGAGATGGTGAGAAACTGCAGACATGGTACAAGAGATGGTCAGAGACTGCGGACATGGTACAAGAGATGGTCAGAAACTGCAGACGTAGTACAAGAGATGGTCAGGAAAACTGCAGACGTGGTACAAGGGATGGTCAGAGACTGCAGACGTGGTACAGGAGATGGTCAGAGACTGCATGCATGGTACAAGAGATGGTCAGAGACTGCAGACGTGGTACAAGGAGATGGTCAGAGACTGCAGACGTGGTACAAGGAGATGGTCAGAGACTGCAGATGTGCTGCCCCAATATGGGCATAGAATATGAGATGCATTGTCTCAGTTAATATTAGCATTGTTATATAGATTAGAGTTCATATAGTGTGGTTTGCCTAACTATTTTCTCATAGCTAAATCTATGTGTTATCCTATGCTGCCATCTAGTGGCCTTTCTTGCAATGTACATGTTCTCTGTAATTCCTCATTAGTTACCACATTTTCCAGTTTATGTATGCCCCTCCCTACTTCCTGTGGGTAGTAATTCCTGCGTCATTCCCTCAGCTAGCAAGCCACATGTACAAGGACACACATGTATCTGCACGGTACTTGGGAAAGGCATCATCTTTTGAGCGTACAATACTATTACCATTCATCTGCTGTTCCTGTTATCTGCTGTAACCCCTGAAGTTAAAGTATAAACACCTCTTTTGAATGAATCGGTATTGACGAGTTCAGCTATCTGACAAGGATTGTCCGCAGTGAGTACATCTACTTATACAGGCCAGGCATAGAGGTCTCAGCAAGGGATATATCGCTATCACAACAATCGGAGTCAGAATAGTCAAAAGATGCATAGAATTCTTACAGCCTGCTGGGTATATGTGTGTGCCTAATCTGCAATCAAGCTCAGTGCCAGCCGCCATCTTGTGAAAGCACATTGTCGCTCAAGCTTACTGTGCTTCATGTGAATGTTGAAAGCTGTTAAATTGAACTGTGTTACCCCACCTGTCTAAGCTGCTGTTTGTCTTCTTAAAGAGACAGTACCATTTTTTACAAAACCGTGAGAAATGTCTAGACAAGGCTCTGAACACTCTTTTATGGCTGAACCAATGCAGATTCATCATACCTCTGAACCCGCAGACGTACAGGGAGCAGACTCTGCAGATATTGCTGAACAGAGTGTAAGACCCAAGCGTACAATAAAACCAACACAGAAACTCAGAGAAAACTATGAATACACTAGAGATGAGTTCTCCAGCAAGCTGTCAGACCTCTGGGACAAAACTTCACACTGCATGTCAGTTTTGCCACACTTTAATGATCAACCAGCTGAATTAAGAGACTCTATAGATCGCCTATCTGCTGCGTATGAACATTACCAGCGGCTGTCTGCAAAATACACTGCCTTCTTGCAAGACTGTAATATAGAGGACTTTGCAGCAAAACTGACCAAGACTGATGCACTGAACCAACAAAGGGATCTCTTAGTGCAAAATGCTCAGTGTAAGGCAGAACTCCGCATCGCTCAACTGCAAGAGACCAGATCTCACAGATCAATATCAACCAAGCACACTGCACGTTCTTCTAGATCCTCTCGCTCCAGAAGTTCAACATTAAGCGACAAGCTAATAGAGGCCCGCGCTGATGCTGAATCCAGAAAAGCGCAAAGCTCCCTTGCTAAGAAAGAAGCAGAGATGGAAGCCCAAAGCAAAGCTCTGCAAGCAGAGATGGCTGCTCGCGAAGCAGAGATGGAAGCTCAAATAAAGATTCTGCAAATAGAGAAAGAGGAAGCAGGTGCCCTAGCAAGGCTGAAAGTCCTTGAACAAGCAATGGGTCAAAGTACTAATTCAGACTGTCTTATCCCAGCAGAACTGGAAGATCCAATTGAACGCACCAGTGAATATGTGCTAAAGCATAATGCTTACAAAGTTACAGAGTCATCTCCTATACCTCCTACTAACAACACTGTTCTGACTCTCAACACAGTGACCTCTCAGCTCCAAATGCCTGAGCCTCCTCAAGTCCACAACACAAGTGCATCTACGCAGCAAACCACATCGACTCCTGCCAACAACAAGGTGACTTCCAGCGACAAGCCGCAGCTACAGCCACAGCCAGCAGAAACCTTAGAGACTACACCAAAGTTAAGCGCTCATGCAACATCATTTTATCCTGGTAAACCTCACCCTTCTTCACCAGAGAACTTTCACACCCAAGGGGTTCCACAAGTTACTTTGGCACCAAAGAGTGAGAGATCAGACTTGAATGACTTCGCCAGATATATGGCACACCGTGAGCTCATTAACACTAGCCTCTCAAGGTTTGATGACTGTCCAGAGAGCTACAGGGCCTGGAGATCAACCTTCAAGGCTGCTATTGCTGATTTCAACCTTACTGCCAAGCAGGAACTTGATTATCTCATAAAGTCGCTGGGGCCAGAATCTGCAAATCGTGTTAAAAGACTGAGGACAGTACATGTTGACCACCCAGATGCAGGTCTTGTTGCTGCATGGGCAAGACTTGAGCAAGCCTATGGTAGCTCAGAAGCCATAGAAAGCGCTCTATTCAAGAGACTGCAAAACTTCCCAAAAATAGGGAACAAAGACTATCGCAAGCTCCAAGATCTAAGTGACCTCCTCATGGAGTTAGAGTTGGCAAAGCAGACCCACGTCTACCTGGACTAAGCTTCCTGGACACTGCTCATGGTGTCAATCCAGTGGTGTCTAAACTGCCATACGGCCTGCAAGAGAGATGGGCGCAGCAGGGCTCAAGGTACAAAAGAGACTATGACGTATCCTTTCCTCCATTCTCATATTTTTGCAGGTTCATCAGTGAACAAGCCTGGATGAGAAATGATCCCAGCTTCAGCTTCAGTGAACCCAACTTACCTGCTTCATCATCATCACCATCACCAAGGTATGATAACACAGCAGCTAAACGCAGAGACTTTCATAGAGCAATATCTGTTAAAAGAACAGACGTCTCACCACCTGTGTCCTCTCATGCATACCAGAGTGATTTGGGTGGTAGAGATAAAGATCCTAATCGTCAGTGCCCTATTCACAAGAAGCCTCACCCTCTTAAGAAATGCCGGGAGCTGAGAGCAAAGACTTTACAAGAGCGCAAGGAGATTCTCCAGAAACTTGGAGTATGCTACAGGTGCTGTGCTTCTTATAGTCATTTTGCCAAGGACTGTAAAGTTGTCATCAAGTGCACAGAATGCAGTAGCGAAAGACATGTGACAGCTATGCATCCTACTCCAATTACAGACAGCCCACAGCAGCTACCTACCTCCACCCCTCTCTCAAATCATGGCGGGGAGCAACAAAGCCACGCTCTAGCCAAGGAGAATGTTTCTTCTTCATGCACAGAAGTCTGTGGAGAAGGTTTAGATCACAAGTGCTGTGCCAAGATATGCCTTGTTAAGGTATACCCAGAGGATCAACCTGAAAAAGCTGCCAGGATGTATGCCATAATAGATGAACAGAGCAACAGATCCCTGGTCAAGCCTAAATTCTTTGAGATCTTTGGCATTGAGGGTCATGCCACACCGTATACTCTCAGAACCTGTTCTGGTCGCGTAGAGACTTTCGGCAGAAGGGTCGATGGGTTCATGGTGTCTCATATCGAAGGGAAAGATGGCATACTCCTACCAACATTAGTTGAGTGTGACCAGATACCAGACGAACGAGAAGAGATTCCTACTCCAGAGGCTGCATATCACCATCCTCACTTAAGGCACCTTGTTGATGAGATTCCCGCAATGGACATGAATGCTGAAATCTTAGTTTTGCTAGGAAGAGACATTCTCAGAGTACATAAGGTACGTGAGCAGTGTCATGGACCTGAGGATGCCCCTTATGCACAAAGACTTGATCTAGGCTGGGTAATAGTGGGCGATGTATGCTTGGATAGAATGTGTACGTCATCTGAGATCCACTCCTTCAAAACTTACATGTTAGGAAATGGACGTGCATCCCACTTCAAAGAGTGCCCTCACCATTATGAAGTAAAGGAGAAGCCTCTTGACATCATCCAAGTACCTGATGTCACTCCTATCCTTTGTGACGACAACCTAGGTACCACAGTGTATTGTACCACAAGTGACGACAACAAAATAGCCTTGTCAGTTGAAGACAGAGAGTTCATCAAAATAATGGACAAAGAATTCTTCAAGGATGAGTCCAACAGCTGGGTTGCACCATTGCCTCTTCGTGCTGCAAAGGTCAAACTGCCAAACAATCGTGAACATTAGTGTTGCTCACGAATATTCGCATTGCGAATATTCGCATTGTGAATATTCGCTACGAATATTGCATATTCGAGTATTCGCGAATAACACGAATATCGCGGCGAATATTCGCTATTTCGAATATTCTAATGTTTTCAATTTTTTTTTTAGAACAGATCACATCCTAGAGATCCCCATCGACGTCTAAAAGCATTGCTGGTATGATTAGAGACCTTGGGCCGAGTAGCTGCAGCGCTCATTTTATATTGCCGAAAAATCGCAATGCGATTATTCGGCAATAGCGATATCGCGCGATTATTTTATATTGTAATATATCACGAATATTCTGAGCCAATCAGAGTGCTCCATTCCGCATTTCTCCAAATTTCGCAATTATTTTGTATTGTAATATATCACGAATATTCTGAGCCAATCAGAGTGCTCCATTCCGCATTTCTCGAATATTCGCAATTATTTTATATTGTAATATATCACGAATATTCTGAGCCAATCAGAGTGCTCCATTCCGCATTTCTCGAATATTCGCAATTATTGTGTATTCTAATATATCACGAATATTCTGAGCCAATCAGAGTGCTCCTTCCGCATTTGCCGAATATTCGCAATTATTGTGTATTGTAATATATCACGAATATTCTGAGCCAATCAGAGTGCTCCTTCCGCATTTCTCGAATATTCGCAATTATTGTGTATTGTAATATATCACGAATATTCTGAGCCAATCAGAGTGCTCCTTCCGCATTTCTCGAATATTCGCAATTATTTTGTATTGTAAAATATCACGAATATTCTGAGCCAATCAGAGTGCTCCATTCCGCATTTCTCGCAATTTCGCATTCGCATTCGCATTCGCAATAGCGAAAATTCGCAATAATTTAATTTCCAAAAAATATCACGAATATTCGTATTTAGCGAATATATCTCGAATATTCGACTATATATTCGAGATATATCGCGAAATCGAATATGGCATATTCTGCTCAACACTAGTGAACATGCTTTATCCAGATTCAACTCACTTCAACGAACACTAAAGAACAGGCCTGAAATGAAGGACCATTTCATTATCTTTATGAAGAGGATCTTTGACAATGAGCACGCTGAGCCAGCTCCACCTCTTCAAATACACGATGAGTGCTGGTACCTACCTTTCTTCGGAGTGTACCATCCACGTAAGCCAAAACAAATCAGGGTAGTGTTCGACTCCAGTGCCAAGCATCAGGGCGTATCCCTGAACGATATTCTTCTCACTGGCCCTAACCTAACCAACAACCTTGTAGGTGTACTCATGAGGTTCAGAAGAGAGCCAGTTGCCATAACTGCTGACATTGAACAAATGTTTCATTGCTTTATTGTACGAGAAGACCATAGGAACTTCCTAAGGTTTCTGTGGCACCGTGACAACAACATGGACAATGAGATGATTGAATACCGCATGAAGGTTCATGTTTTCGGAAATAGCCCCTCACCTGCCGTTGCAACATACGGTTTACGAAGGACTGCTCTTGATGGAGAACAGGAGTATGGTGCGGATGCTCGGCATTTCGTCGAGAGAGACTTCTATGTGGACGACGGACTTAAATCTTTACCTACAGCGGAAGAAGCCATAGACCTGCTCTAAAGGACACAAGGTATGCTTTCTGAGGCTAACCTCAGACTACACAAGATTGCCTCAAACAGTGTTGCTGTTATGAAAGCCTTTCGACCTGGCGATCATGCCACAGGGTTTAAAGACTTAAATCTGGGGATGGACATGCCACCTGTGCAGAGAAGTCTGGGCCTTCGGTGGGACTTATTAAAAGACACCTTCGGTTTTCAAGCCAACTCTGCAGACAAGCCATTTACCAAGCGTGGAGTTCTGTCAGTGGTGAACAGCCTATACGATCCAGTGGGATTTGTGGCCCCCATCACCATACAAGGTAAATCCATACTTAGGCAGCTCTCAGAGACTATCAAAGATTGGGATGCTCCACTACCAATAGACAAACTTTCAAAGTGGGAGTCCTGGAAACAATCGTTACATGCCTTAGATGGAATCTGTATACCACGCTGCTACACTCCAACTTCCCTTGCTACCAGTCAGAGGAAAGAGCTTCACATCTTCTCAGATGCATCTACTGAGGCCATAGCAGCCGTTGCCTACCTCAAGGTGAGAGATTCAGCTAATCTAACCCATGTAGGGTTTCTGTTTGGGAAAGCTAAGTTAGCACCCAAACCTGAACACACAATTCCTAGGCTTGAACTTTGTGAGACTGTGCTAGCTGTAGAAATTGCAGATTTCATACTGCGTGAGCTAGACATTCAGATAAATGACATCAAATTCTACACAGACAGCAAGGTTGTTCTGGGCTACATATACAACCAGACTAAACGTTTCTATGTCTATGTCAGCAACCGTGTAGAAAGAATAAGAAAATCATCTAAACCTGAACAATGGCATTATGTTCCATCTGAAATTAATCCTGCAGATCATGGCACCAGGCCAGTGTCTGCGAGTGCCTTTGTAAATTCTTCTTGGTTAAAAGGTCCTGAATTCTTGCTGGCTGATCCAGAAGAAACCACGGCTGATGTCTTCAGTCTTCTAGAACCCGACAAAGATCCAGAGGTTCGTCCTGAAGTTAAAACCCTTGTCACCAGAACTGAACAAAGACGTGCCTTGGGCTGTCAACACTTTGAACGTTTCTCCAAGTGGACAAGGCTGGTACGCACCACCGCAAGGTTAGTTCATATTGCACGCTGCTTTCACACGAAGCCCACAGATGCTCACTGTCAAGGTTGGCACATGTGCCAAAAGCTTCTTTCTGCAAAAGACATTGCTGAAGCTGAACTGATCGTAATACGCAGTGTACAACAGGATGTCTTTGGCTCAGAAATCAGACGTATCCGTGACAAGGGGGACATTCCAAAAAACAGTCCAATTGCTAACCTGAACCCATTCATTGACAATGATGGCACGTTAAGGGTTGGTGGACGCTTAAACAAGGCTAAGTTCAGTGAGCAAGAACAGAATCCTCTCATTATACCTGCTCGCTATCACATCACCACTTTGCTCATACGGCACTACCATGAAGAGGTGAAAGTTTCAAGACAAGGGACTGTAAAGACTTTCATCAGACCTATCACGGAACTCATTTTGCTCTTGCGGTTTGGAGACTGAACTTACTTGGGTATGCTGTTGGATCCTACCTGCGACTTCGAGAAGGAAGTATCTGGGACTTTAGTTGTCACAACTTGAAGCTTTATATTATAGTTGTTGTTGCATTATATGCATGTTCTCCATTATGTCTTTCAGGTTTTCAAGACATCAAGCAAATTGCGCTGTTGTTTATTTGCATAACTACCGTTGTATTAGGTAAATAGTGGCATTACCATGCCAGACGGGGAGTGTGCTGCCCCAATATGGGCATAGAATATGAGATGCATTGTCTCAGTTAATATTAGCATTGTTATATAGATTAGAGTTCATATAGTGTGGTTTGCCTAACTATTTTCTCATAGCTAAATCTATGTGTTATCCTATGCTGCCATCTAGTGGCCTTTCTTGCAATGTACATGTTCTCTGTAATTCCTCATTAGTTACCACATTTTCCAGTTTATGTATGCCCCTCCCTACTTCCTGTGGGTAGTACTTCCTGTGTCATTCCCTCAGCTAGCAAGCCACATGTACAAGGACACACATGTATCTGCACGGTACTTGGGAAAGGCATCATCTTTTGAGCGCACAATACTATTACCATTCATCTGCTGTTCCTGTTATCTGCTGTAACCCCTGAAGTTAAAGAATAAACACCTCTTTTGAATGAATCGGTATTGACGAGTTCAGCTATCTGACAAGGATTGTCCGCAGTGAGTACATCTACTTATACAGGCCAGGCATAGAGGTCTCAGCAAGGGATATATCGCTATCACAACAATCGGAGTCAGAATAGCAGACGTGGTACAAGGAGATGGTCAGAGACTGCAGACGTGGTACAAGAGATGGTCAGGAAAACTGCAGACGTGGTACAAGAGATGGTCAGGAAAACTGCAGACGTGGTACAAGGGATGGTCAGAGACTGCAGACGTGGTACAGGAGATGGTGAGAGACTGCAGGCATGGTATAAGAGATGGTCAGAGACTGCAGACGTGGTACAAGGAGATGGTTAGAGACTGCAGACGTGGTACAAGAGATGGTCAGAGACTGCAGACGTGGTACAAGGAGATGGTTAGAGACTGCAGACGTGGTACAAGAGATGGTCAGAGACTGCAGACGTGGTACAGGAGATGGTCAGAGACTGCAGACGTGGTACAAGGGATGGTCAGAGACTGCAGACGTGGTACAAGAGATGGTCAGAGACTGCAGACGTGGTACAAGGGATGGTCAGAGACTGAAGACATGGTACAAGAGATCATTGCAGCCTCACTGTGTATATGAACGCAGCCCCACCTTTGTATATCAATGCAGTCCCACTTTTGTATATCAATGCAACCCCACTTTTGCATATCAATGCATTCCCACTTTTGTCTATCAATGCAGTCCCACTTTTGTCTATCAATGCAGCCCCGCTTTTGTCTACAGTATGAATGCAGCCACACTGTGCACGGCACTCACCATGGCATTGCCTCGATCACACACAGCAGGCATCTCCTCTCCCGACGTGTGTCATGGAACAAACAGGAGCTGAAGGTCTGTGTTCGGTAGGCCAGTGTGCTCTAGCAAGGTCCCCCCCTAGACAGGCTTGTGTGATAGACAAAACACTGATTGTCAGGAAAGGTCCCCCCGCTGGTGATTCTGCCTGTTATTTGGGCTCCAGTACTGGCCTCCACCAGCGGGTAGTTCTTGGCAGTATGGAGCACACAGCCCTTCCTGCGTTCAGGTGTGACCTGAATGCAATCAGCACGCCTCTATAATACCCGGCGTGTGTAATCACTCCTCGCCCTGGTATCTGCCTACTAACCTGATCCTGAGATCTGATATCTGACCCTGAGCCTGCTGTCCCCTTTCTTGACTTCTGATCTGATCCGACCTGACCTGATCCCTCTCCTGGACATTCCCTTCCTGCCCATTCCCTGTCTGCAGCTTCTTCTGTGATCTCCTCGTATATGACCTCGGCTTAGCTTTTGGTTTATGATTACGGCATTTCCCCTTCACTTATATATGCTTTGTTGTTATTTGTGCACTGTTTGTCTTCACCTGTTTTGTTCACCTTGTAAATAAACACCTTTTATTTCACTGCATACAGTGTTGGTCTCCTCTGTGTAGGCACACAGTACTGGTCTACTTAGAATCCCTGACACTGGTTCAATCAGTGTTCCATCCCCATCTACTATCACACGAGCAGGTCTAGCACAGGCAGCACAGCCGAACACAGATTCAGCTCACACACAGCCAGAGATGCCCGATGTCAGCAGGAGAGAGGGGAGTGCTGCAGTCAGCAACAGCTCAAAGCAGCCTCAGGACAGGCAGCCTTCCGGCCCTGGTGATGAGAGAGAGAGTGACAGACTCGGCAGCAGCAGCTGCAGGCACCGCAAAGCAGTTTAAAAAAAATGATAAAAAAAGTTATAAAAAATAAATAAAACAATATATAAAAAATATAAAAAAAACATTTATTAAAAAAAGGGGGTTTGACACATGGAGCCCTGGGGACCTCTGAGCCCTTTAATAAAAATATATCTATATATAAAAAAAGAGAAAAAAATAAATAAAATATAAAAAAAATAAAAAAAAAATATAAAAAAGGAGGGTTGTCCTCCGGGGGCCCTGGGGACCTCTGTGCCCTTTAATAATAATACTAACAATAATAATAATAATAATTTTATATATATATATATATATATATATATATATATATATATATATATATATATATATACACAAATTTAATTAAAAAAAGGGGGGTAGTCATCTGGGGCCCTGGGGATCTATGGGCCCCTGAGGACCTCCAGACCCCTAAAAAAAAAAATGTCCCTTTAATAAAAAAATAAAAAAAAAATATATATATTTTTTATTAAAATAAATAAAAAAAGGGGGGGTTGCCATACGGGGCCCTGGCGGCCTGCGGGACCCTGGGGACCTCCGGACTTCTAAAAAAAATAAAAGAAAAAAAATTGGCCCTTTAATAAAAAATAAAAGAAAAATATGTTAAAAAAATATTTTTTTTTTATAAAAAATAAATAAAAAAAGAGGGGTTTGCCATTTTTTTTTTTTAAAGCCAATGTGACATGATTGCCTCGGGGGGGGGGCAATTTCCCCGTTGCCCCCCCCCCATGGATCCGCCGTTGGTTGTGTAGCCCTTGTTGCTAGTGATTTCCTTGCATAGCAGCATAATGTGAAGAATCGCACGAACAGGAATCTCGGCAAGAATCTGTTTTCTTGCTGTTTTTTGCTGAGAAACCCGGTCATGTGTGCAAGGCCTAAATGTCCAAATTGTGCCCAAAGTGTCAATATTTTGTGTGGCCACCATTATTTATCAGCACTGCCTTAACCCTCTTGGGCATGGAATTCACCGGAGCGAAGGATGTTAGAGACCTTGCACTCCTCCACCTTCCATTTGAGGATGCTCCACAGATGCTCAATAGGGTTTAGGTCTGGAAACATGCTTGGCCAGTCCATCACCTTCACCCTCAGGCAGTGGTCACCTTGGAGGTATGTTTGTGGTCATTTTCATGTTGGAATACTGCCCTGCGGGCCCAGTCTCTGAACGGATGGGATCATGCTCTGCTTTAGTATGTCACAGTACATGTTTGCATTCATGGTTCCCTCAATGAACTGTAGCTCCCCTGTAACTCATGCAGCCCCAGACCATGACACTCCCATCACCATACTTGATTGTATAAACTTGTCTTTGTACTCCTCACATGGTTGCCGCCACACACGCTTGACACCATATGAACCAAATAAGGTTATCTTGATCTCATCAGACTACAAGACATGGTTCCAGTAATCCATGTCCTTAGTCTGGAACAAGTTAAGTTGTCTGCGCTGTGATGGACACTACCTATGTGGAGTGCAATTGGAGGGGGTGACTCCCGGGGGGCAGTAAGGTGAAAAGGATGAGTGGTGCCTCTATGTGTCAAAATGTGAACAAACAATGAACAGTGATAGCAATGTGAGCATCAATGACAATGTCAAAGTGAAACAATAAATGTTAAAGTGAAACAATAAATAAATTCAAAACATAACAGTCCCAGTCTCACGGTAGGAGGGAAAGGAGATCCAAGTGCAGCATGAGAATTCGGTGAAAAATTGAAAAAATAAATGAATAAATGGAAAGTCTCCAGTGAAGGTTCCAGCAGCCAGGTGAGTGAAGGCGCAGCCAGCAAATCCAAACGTGCAGCCCACACCTCTTGTGATCTTATCAGCTTACCTCAAGGCTATCACATATAGCCAAACAGCAAGGGCGACAGTCTCCTAATGGATAGATGTCCTCCTGAGGGGTGAGATGATAAACCTGGTAGGGCCCAGTGCCCAATGGTGCATGTGGGAGACACAATAGAAAACCATATAGACTAGTCCTGTCACTGCTGGGGAGCCTCCGCTAAAGTGGATGGGTGTACACTTACACAGACTATAAGAAGGGGGTGCCTATCTCCACGAGCGGTGAGCTCGTCAAAGTCCTGGTTCCTCTATTGTAACACTGTTTGTATTAACACCGATCCCACCAGTAGCTCAAAAGATAGTATTATAGACGGGGAGAAGAAAAGGAGGGCACATAGCGTAATAGAGCAAATGTTTAATGTGCTAAAACATTGATTAAAAACTCACATAAAGCAGTCTGAGGCGATCATACATTCACGAGCTGCGAGCTCGTATACCGTCCGTCAGGTGCTGTGAAAAGTCCAGTGCTCCAATCCCGACGCGTATTCGTCACACCACGTCACACCTGATGAAGTCACGTGGTGTGACGAATACGTGTCGGGATTGGAGCACTGCTCCCCAGCAGTGACAGGACTACTCTATATGGTTTTCTATTGTGTCTCCATTGGGCACTGGGCCCTACCAGGTTTATCATCTCACCCCTTAGGAGGACATCTTTCCATTAGGAGACTGTCGCCCCCTGCTGTTTGGCTATATGTGATAGCCTTGAGGTAAGCTGATAAGATCACAAGAGGTGTGGGCTGCACGTTTGGATTTGCTGGCTGCGCCTTCACTCACCTGGCTGCTGGAACCTTCACTGGAGACTTTCCATTTATTCATTTATTTTTTTAATTTTTCACCGAATTCTCATGCTGCACTTGCATCTCCTTTACCTCCTACGGTGGGACTGGGACTGTTATGTTTTGAATTTATTTATTGTCTCACTTTGACATTGTCATTGATGCTCACATTGCTATCACTGTTCATTGTTTGTTCACATTTTGACACATAGAGGCACCACTCATACTTTTCACCTCACTGCCCCCCCGGGGGTCACCCCCTCCAATTGCACTCCACATAGGTAGTGTCCATCACAGCGCAGGCAACTTCACTTGTTCCATTCATTACATTTGTCTATTTGGATAGACCTTCTTTTTTGTTTGCTGCAGTGTATTTCCCCCACCCATCTATCCATCCCAGCGCAGGAGTTTCACTTATTACCATGTCCTTAGTCTGCTTGTCTTCAGCAAACTGTTTGTGGGCTTTCTTGTGCATCATCATTAGAAGAGGCTTCCTTCTGGAATGACCAATTTGATGCAGTGTGTGTCGTATTGTCTGAGCACTGACAGACTGACCCCCCACCCCTTCAACCTCTGCAGCAATGATGGCAGCACTCATACATCTATTTCCCAAAGACAACATCTGGATATGATGCTGAGCGTGGGCAACTTTTTTGATTGACCATGGCAAGGCCTGTCCTGAGTGGAACCTGTCCTGTTAAACCGCTATATGGTCTTGGGCACCATGCTGCACCTCAGTTTCAGCGTCTTGGCAATCTTCTTATATTCTAAGCCATCTTCATGTAGAGGAATAATTCTTTTTTTCAGATTCTCTGAGAGTTCTTTGCCTTGAGGTGCCATGTTGAACTTCCAGTGACCAGTATGAGAGAGTTAGAGTGATAACACCAAATTTAGCACACCTGCTCCCCGTTCACAACTGAGACCTTTTAACACTAATGAGTCACATGACATCGGGGAGGGAAAATGGCTAATTGGGCCCAATTTTAACATTTTCACTTAGGGATGTACTCACACAGCAGTTGCCAGCGGTTTAGACATTAATATCTGTGTGCGTTATTTTGAGGGGACAGCACACTTACACTGTTATACAAGCTGTACACTCTACGCACTACTTTACATTGTAGCAAAGTGTAATTTATTCAGTCTTGTCACAAGATATAATAAAATATTTAAAAAAATGTGAGGGGTATACTCACTTTTGTGAGATACTGTATATATATATACACATGACAGGTGTAAAGAAATGCTGTAAAGTAAGAATACTTTAAAAAAATACACATTTTAATTTTTCTTTTTATGAATTTTTCAAAATGAAGTGAGTGAACAGAAGAAAAATCTAAATAAAATCAGTAATGTGATCACCCTTTGGCTTCAAAACAGCATTGGTTCTTCTATGTACACTTGCATACAGTTTTTATAGGAACTCAGCAGGTAGGTTGTTCTAAACATCTTGGAGAGCTAACCACATATCTTCTGGGAATGTAGGCTGACTCAAATCCTTCTTTCTCTTTGTGTAATCCCATGTAGACTCAATTATGTTGAAGTCAGGGCTCTGTGGGTGTAAAACCAATACCTTCCAGGACTGTTCTTCTTTACAATAAATATAGTTTTGAATGAAATTGGCTGTATATTTGGGGTCATTGTCCCGCTGCAGAACATATTTAGGGCCAATCACACACCTCTCTAATGGTATGGCATGATGAATAAGAATCTGCCTGTATTTCTCAGCATTGAGGAAACCACTGATCAGGCAACCTTGAGGGCCACATATGCAGTGGTTGGCCAAAGAAAGTTAATGCAGCAGGGTAAAGACACATCATGCTTACTTCCTTTCGACCAGTACCTACAGAGCAGAACTGACGGAAACCTGTGGAACTCAGGTACACACATCTACTGTCCAGAGAAGTCTGGCCAGAAGTGGTCTTCATAGCAGAATTGCAGCCTAAAAGCCATACCTCCAACAAGGCTAAGTGACCCAACTATGCACAAAAACATAGGAACTGGGGTGCATTTTTTTACAATATTGAATTTCTTCAGGAAACAGTGAAGCATGGTGGAGGCTTGGTCGGAGATTTTGTTTGAATCAATAGTCAAACATGTCAAAGATAGGATTTTGTCCCAATCAATAGTCTCACAAATCAAAGATAGGGTTTTGTCCCAATCAATAGTCAAACATGTCAAAGATAGGGTTTTTGACCCTTGTGCTACTGCAAAGGCCACACACATATAACCCATTGTGGCAGCACAAGACAAAAACCTAATGAAGCCTAAATTCTGCATGCACTGATTGTTTGCAAGTAGGCTTCTTATTCTGCAGTTGCTAAGCTATTTTGTGTATTGTAGCACAAGGGACATTACCGTTTTACCACTTCAGCTTCGGAAAGGATTTGCCCCCTTCCTGACCAGGCCATTTTTTTGCGATACGGCACTGTGTTTTAACTGAAAACTGTGTGGTCATGCAACATGATACTCAAACAAAATGTATGTCCTTTTTTCCCCCTTTTCCCTTTTCTCCTCCTTTGGTGGTATTTGATCACCTCTGAGGTTTTAATTTTTTGCACTTTAATCAAAAAAAAGAGCAACAATTTAGAAAATAAAAAGCAATATTGTTTAGTTTTGCTATAATAAATATCCCCAATTTAAAAAAATAAATAAAATGTCTTCATCGGTTTACGCCGAAATGTATTCTTCTACATATTTTTTGGTAAACAAAATCGCAATAAGCGTATATTGATTGGTTTGCGCAAAAGTAATAGCGTTACTGTATATAAAATAGGGGATATATTGCTGCAATTTTTTTCTTTACTAGTAATGGCGGTGATCAGCAATTTTTATCAAGACTGCTAAATTAGGGCAGACAGATCAGACACTTTTGACACTTTTTTTGGGACCATTGACATTTATACAGCAATCAGAGCTAAAAAATAGCCACTGATTACTGAATAAATGTCACTGGCAGTGAGGGGTTAACACTAGGGAGCGATCAAGGAGTTAAATGTGTTCCCTCATTGTGTGTTCTAACTGTGGGGGGATAGGGGTGATTAGAGGAAGAGACCGATCACTGTTCCTAACTAATAGGAACACACAATCTGTCTCTTCTCTCCTGACAGAAATGGGATTTGTGTGTTTACACACACAGATCCTGTTTCTGTCACTCGTGCCCCCGCGATTGTGGGTGAACGTCGGTTCTCGTGACCACCAGCCACGCACATTGTGTCCCCCACTGTGCAAGGCTCTTAAAGGAGCTGACGTACATGTACATTGTCGGGCTGCCAACCTGCTGATGTATATGTACGTGAGCCGTTCAGGAAGTGATTAAAGCACAAACCTTGGCTTAACCACCACCCTTCATTGATCCTCTTTCCTCCCTGTGTTTTTTGCTTTTAATTATACTTACCTTTTTTCAAAGTCTTCAGGATAGAGACAACATGTTCAATACCCTCTTTCTATTTGATTATTCTCCCAACTGTGGGTGGTTTTACACAAAGCAAGTCCATAAAGACATGGATGAGCAAGTTTGGGGTGGAGGAACTTGACTGGCCTACACAGGCCATCATGACCTCAACCCGATAGAACACATTTAGGATAAATTAGAATGGAGACTGTGACTAGGCCTTCTTGTCCAACATCACAAATGCGCTTCTGGAAAAATGGTCAAACATTCCCATAGACACACTCCTGAACCTTATGGACAACCTTCCCAGAAGAGTTTAAGCTGTTATAGCTGCAAAGAGTGGGCCAACTCAGTATTGAACCTTAAGGACTAAGACTGGGATGCCTTAAAAGTTCATGTGCGTGGTAAAGGCCGGCATCCTAACACCTTTGGTAATGTAGTGTATACAAGACTGAAAGAGAAAAAGGCTAACAATGCCATACAAAGGTTCTGGGTATTACAAAATTAGTAGAATAAAGAAACCATCAGATCATATTTGTATGTGTAGCTATTACAACAAATTCAAAATGAGGAGAATCAAGTACTTCTTGCTTGGAATGGGAGACTTTTCAGGTAATCATAGCTGAAGAGAATTTAACTTATACTTTTGGTAATATAATATCTATCTATCTATCTATCTATCTATCTATCTATCTATCTATCTATCTATCTATCTATATATATATATATATATATATATAGATAGATATATATGTATCTATATAGATATATCTATTACCATAAATATTGGGACGCCTGCCTTTACACGCACATGAACTTTGATGGCATCCCAGTCTTAGCCGGTAGGGTTCAATATTGAGTTTGCCCATCCTTTACAGCTCTAACAGCTTGAACTCTTCTAGGAAGGCTGTCCACAAGGTTTAGGAGTGTGTCTATGGGAACGTTTGACCATTCTTCCAGAAGGGCATTTGCGAGGTCAGACACTGATGTGGACAAGAAGGTCTGGTTTGCAGTCTCCGCTCTAATTGATTCCAATGGTGTTTAATCAGGTTGAGGTCTGGACTCTGTGCAGGTCAGTCAAGTTCCTCCACCGCAAACTTGGTCACCCATGTCTTTATGGATCTTGCTTTAATGCAGGGCGCCAAACGCATGGATTGCAATGTTTTTTTTGTGTTCATCGCTATTGTCTTCCTGATTCTCCTCCTGATACCACCAGCCGCTGCTGCCTATAAATGTAAGTATCCAGTACATTTAGGAAAGAATCCAGGCCTTTTGTAAAGCATCTACTGAGATGGCCAGAACCTGCTTTTGATTTCCTCAACTTGCTTACTTTTGTGAATGCAATTACCAAAAAAAATGAAAAATGAAAAAAAACTTGAAGTAAAAAAAAAAAAATGCATTTATATGCTGTTAGAAATGTCCTCTAAATACATAAAAACACATTTCTGAATGAAACCATACAAAATCTACACTGATGTTGGAAATACTATGCATATTTATAGATAAATAGACGTATCTATCTAGATAGATAGATAGATAGATAGATAGATAGATAGATAGATAGATAGATAGAGAGATAAAGAGAGAGACAGAGAGATCTATCTATCTATCTATCTATATATCTATATAGATCTATCTATCTATCTATCTATCTATCTATCTATCTATCTATCTATCTATCTATATATCCTTTATAGAGAGATGAATTTAAAGTTTTTTTGATGCCTTCAGCTTACCTCTTATAACATCCGGGAGTTGTATAAGGTCACTTCAGGGGAGACGTTGACTAACATAAGGAGGATGTTGTAATGCTGTATTTCTGTGCCTGCAGTGCAGAGGAGTAAACCATGAAGCCTGGGCAATGTATGTAATGAAGGTGTAAAGTCAGGAGTCATTGACATGCATGTCAGTGCTGATTTAGAAATCCTCCATTCATATAAAAGCATAGAGATCAGAGCATAATCACAGCTCGAGCTTAGCACTTTGGGAGAAGAATGTGCATGAACAGCAGCAAGCAGCAGAGGAGCAATCTGTAGTGGAATGCGACAAGCTGGGAAAAGGGGCTTTCCCCTGCTCATCATTTGTGCTTTTCCGCTAATTTCCCGAGCGTTGTCACTCAGCCACTAATCTCTTCCATCAATAGCGTCACAGCGGAAAGAAAGTCAATCGGCTCGCCTGCTGCTCCTTTTAGGAAACAAACCTGCTAATAAAAAATAAAAAAAGAGGAACACACATAATAATAGATCATCATGACAACAAGGACACAGCAGCAGTAGATCATCTCGGGCATGACATAAGGATATCTTGCAGCACAGCCTTTGATAGAACTGCTGCTTGTATGTAGTAGTACAGCTGTTTTTTTGTTGTTGTTTCTTTTTTCTCCTGTTGATGGAACACTATGGGGCAGTAGAGAATTGGACTGCAGCAGCAAGCAAGCAGATGCTGCGGAAGTCTCTGGACAACTTGAAAGAAGGAAAATCTATAAGAAAAATGCCTTAATTAGTTGTTTTTTTTTACCCCCCCCCCCCCACACACACACACATACACCCTACACCGTCCCTGTCACCAGTGAAGCTGATCCATTCCATAATGTAGATTTGTGGAGCTGCCTTTCCATCCATCATCCTTGCAGATGGCGTGTTTTATGTCACATCCTCCAGAGAGAGAAGGTTTAGGAGCGCTCCTGAGGGACCTGCAAACTTCTGTAGTGCGCAGACAGCGGCGGTCATCCGCCTGCCCCTTGTCCGATGTGGAATAGTCTGATTGCAGCAAGTTGATGAGATGCGGCGGCTGCTGCCTGTGTGATTTCAGTGCTGCTGCTGCTACTGCTGCTTGCTGCCTCCACCTCCTCTCTCTCTCTCTCTCTCTTTCTCTCTCTCTCTCTCTCTTGCTTCTCTCTCCAGCCCAGCGCTGCCAATGCGCCAGGATAGAGAGATCTCGGTGCCGGGGATGACGCAGAAGAGCGAGCTCCCCCCAAAAAGTGTTTCAGGACGAAGATGGCGGCAACTTAGCACAGGACCAAGATGACTGTGACCATCGGGAGGCAAAAGCCAGGCTATTCCGCCAAGGAGAAGACGCCCGGCTGAAGGAGCAGAGCAGCAGCAGCAGTCAGCGCAGGGAGCCCAGCCGTGCCGTGCCGTGCCGTGCCGTGCTGCAATCTGTGTCAGTAGGAGGAAAGGGGAAAGGCTCTGCGGTAAAAGCGGAGCTCTCGGCACGGACAAGAGGCATGCAGTCAGTGGCAAGTAGCAGCAGCAGCATTGTATGTGTGAGCGCTATGGAGAAGAAGCGCGATGTGCCCGTGCCTGCCTTCCTCTCTTTATTCCCTCTAATTGGATGGATCTAGCTGATCAGCGGCACTGCGAGAAGAACAAGAACAAGTCCCATCGTGTGCCGTCGGCAAAAACGCCGTCCAAGGCAGAAAAAACAAGGCAATCCATCCTCAAGTCAATGAATTTTGGGGTCACACTGGCCAAGGAGCCGTCACGGTGGAGTCGGCCAGGGCAGCGCCTTCCCAAAATATGACCAGGGGTGCTTGGATGTGTCGGCAGTTTGATGACAGCTCCAAAATCTGGTTCGCACCCCGGGAGAACGAGAAACCTTTCACGGATTCAGAGAGGGCTCAGAAATGGCGACTGTCTTTAGCATCCCTCTTGTTTTTCACAGTTCTGCTCTCTGATCATTTGTGGTTCTGCGCCGAGGCGAAATTGACAAGGACCAGAGACAAAGAGCAGGGCACCTTAATGTCACCTACTAGCATGGCTGATCCATTGCCATCAGTGGAAGGACCTTCACTCTCACCTACCATTCAATCATCTCAAGAGAGCCTTAGCCAAGGCAAAAAAGCTATTTTTCTAGGAAATTCTACCAAACCTCTGTGGCCGCCACAAGCCTGTTCCCCACATAGTCCTTCTGGCCGATGTTTGGTGGTGGACGATGCTGAATCTATCTGTAGGAACTTGACTGAGGGGCCATGGAAGGAACATGAAGCCACTCACTACAACAACTTGAGTCATTTGTACCTACCCTTTTGTAATTCCTATACACTTTGGGATTTGTTTTCTGGCTTCTCCAATCCGGACACGTTGAACTGTAGTGGGGACCTGATGGAGAATGGGGATGTAGTTGGTTGCAGGCAATGTGTCCAGGCTTACAAAGGCTACGACCAGCAAGCTCAGGAGAAATACCAAGAATTTGAAATTTTGCTACAGAAATATTTACAATCGGAGGAGTATTCGGTCAAATCCTGCTCTGAAGACTGCAAGGTAGGACACCTGGCTTCTCCTCCTTACTTCCTATATAGGGGATGTAGCTGCTGGCCCAACGTCAAAGTTGGCTCTGGTTGAGGATGCCCAGGGGCTGGCAGCCGGTACCTATCACTTGAGAAAGTCATTATGTACTGATGTGCTAGGCTTGACTTTGGCCTCAACACTTGATGTTTGCAAGCTTTTTAGCATGCATTGTTGTCACGGTCTGCACTGCCTTTTAAGATCTGTTCTGTGCTATGTTATTGGATCTTCCATGATGGATTGCAATCAATGATTCTGATGCATTGGTGCACTAAGAGCGAAAAGTGCAGTTTGCATGTCTTGCACTGCAGGTTAGATTTAAGACCCATGCACCGGTTTACAGGTGGTAGTGCTTGTGATCTGAAGAAATAGGCACTAAGCTGTTTATGACTTTGCTTGTGCTGCGGTCTGCGTTCATTGATTGTCTTCTCCTTGTGTATCTCCAGTGTGAAGGGCTTTAGAGAGTGTATTATAATGATTATTAAACACAGGGACACCGTGAGTGGTGGGTTTGCAGTGCTACTTAATCTACAATACGCATACTGTCACAATAGGTCTTGAACTCCATAGATCTGCTGCTCTGTGGATTTACAGTTCAGTGCTCCTGCAAGGAAAAGACTGTTGCAGAATTTCTAAAAGCTTTGCCTGTTGTAATAAATGACTATGTGGCAGTGGTGATAAGCAGATTATCCGAAATGTCCTTACCACCTATTAAGATATCTGAGGTTGTTAGTGCTTTGATACAAAGGTGATAAGTTGGCATTTGTGATATAAAAGCAGTCTCAATTGTTTGCAGCATTCTTGTATTGATTGTGACAGCTGCGTATGTGTGTCTATGAGTAAACAGAAGCATGCACTCCTGTGTCACACTGGTGAGCTAGAATGCACAGGCGGAAGGCCTGCTTACCAGAATGTGCCATCAAGCCTCATTGTAATTATAGGCACATATCAGTGCTTCATCAGACAAACCTGTCTCTGGAGGAGTGTAGCTCACTGTGTGTGCTCATTTATTACACCGTTTCTATATAATTAGAAGTAACATTTTGTATTTGTAGATATTTTTCTATCCTGTTTTTTTTTTTTAAAAAGTATTACTAGTATTTATTATAATATTTCACAATGCAAAAAAATCAAGTCTCACATTTGCACTTGTCATGCCTTACCTATTAAATATTTACTGTGTATTATTGCTATTTACTAGCTTCTAGTGTAATTGCCAGTCTAATCAGTACATCAAGTCCTAGGTGCTGACTGGAGTTCACCCAATGTACTTGCATTTCTGCTGAGTGCTGTCCAAGGTGCTGATTGGAGTTCAGTCAATGCACTTGTATTGCTGCCGAGTGCTGTCCAAGGTGCTGATTAGAGTTCACTCAATGTGCTTGTATTGCTGCTGCCGAGCACTGTCCGTGGTAGTGTTTGGAGTTCAGTCAGTGTACTTGTATTGCTGCCGAGCACTGTCCATGGTGCTGATCAGAGTTTACTCAATGTACTTGTATTGCTGCCGAGCACTGTCCATGGTGCTGATCAGAGTTTACTCAATGTACTTGTATTGCTGCCGAGCACTGTCCATGGTGCTGATCAGAGTTTACTCAATGTACTTGTATTGCTGCCGAGCACTGTCCATGGTGCTGATCAGAGTTTACTCAATGTACTTGTATTGCTGCCGAGCACTGTCCATGGTGCTGAATAGACTTCACTCAATGCATTTGTATTCCTGCTGCCGAGCGCTGTCCACAGTGCTGATAAGAGTTCACTCAATGTGCTTGTATTGCTGCTGAGTGCTGACCAAGGTGCTGATTGGAGTTCACTCAATGTGCTTGTATTTCTGTTGAGTTCCATCCATGGTGCTGATTGAAGTTCACTCAATGTACTTGTATTGCTGCTGAGTGCTGTCCATGGTGCTGATAGTAATTCACACAATGTATTTGTAGTGCTGCTGCTGAGTGCCATACATGGTGCTGATGGGAGTTCAATCAATATACTTGTATTGCTGCTGAGTGCTGTCCATGGTGCTGATATTAGTTCACTCAGTGTATTTGTATTGCTTCTGCTGAGTGCTGTCCATGGTGCTGATTGGAGTTCAGTCAATGGGGTTTATTTACTAAAGTCAAATCCACTGTGCACTACAAGTGCACTTGGAAAAGTGCAGTCGCTGTAGATCTTAGGGGGACATACAAGGAAAAAAAAAACAGCATTTTTGCTTGCACATGATTAGATGATATAAATCAGCAGAGCTTTGCCTCACTTTAGATCTTCCCCTCAAATCTACAGCAACTGTACTTTCACGTGCACTTGCAGTGCACTTGCAGTGCACAGCGGATTTTCCTTTAATAAATAAACCCCAATGTATTTGTATTGCTGCTGCTGAGCGCTGTCCATGGTGCTGATTAGAGTTCACTCAATGTACTTGTATTGCTGCTGCTGAGCGCTGTCCATGGTGCTGATTAGAGTTCACTCAATGTACTTGTATTGCTGCTGCTGAGCGCTGTCCATGGTGCTGAAAGTTCAGCCTATGCAATAAAATGAAGCTATCCATTACCTGGGAAGCGAGGGATGACTTCAGAGATTTTATACTAATTTCCACCATTAGTAAATACACAAAGGTTCTAAGTTCATGTGGTAAGGCATTCAAAAAGTGGATTTTTTCATCAACAAGTTTCTAAATAGTTTTAAATGGTGTTTAACACTTTTATGTGCAGATCTATTACATTACAATTTCTTGTTGCTGCACAGTGGTCTGTTTGACATGACGGACGGACGGTGATGCCTAGTCTGCTTTTTGGTTTAGCCAATGCTGATTGATTAATATTGTTGTCTCCTAATGTTCATGCACTGGATGAAATTTCACTGCAACAAATGCTTCAATACTACAGTTTTGTTTTTATGTTTGGAATTGCAAAGTTACTGAAAGTAATTTATGCATGCGTGAATCTCTATTAAATGGGACTTTAATAATACAATCGGATCATATACTAAAATGCCTACTTACTACATGTAGTGCAATACAACTTGTAAAATGCATCTGTAGGTCTCTTGCCATTAAACCCCTTTGCTGATTGTAGTAGTTCAGAGTGGTTGACATAAGTTTAAGACCACAGAATACTTTTTTAAAGTGTAAAATGCTCTTTCAAAATATATACAAGCAAGAAATATAATACATGCCTTACTTTTTAGAAAACACTTTTTGCTTTGCATTTTGGCTCTGGTAAACAATAAAGAGCTGATAAACAATGCATGCATGAACATAAAGCACTCACATGCAACATACAAACCTGCTGCTCTGTTCATGCATAGAGCAGTAGCCCATACTGCCCAATTAGCAACCATGATTCAATCATTTAATTGTTTTAAACTGATAAAAAGTAAGACTTAATTAGTTGTTTTTTATTAGTACATTTCCAATATTATCATTCTTCCTTGCACTGCTTTAGGAAGAGCCTTAGAATGGTGTGAGGGGTGAAAATAAGGAAAGATAATATGTAACAAAATATGCAATCTGAACTGTAGCCATGCCTTGGGCAAAAACTGTTTTCTTTTTATGATGTACAGCTTTGCACATTATTAAAAAAATCATAAAGGCAATCTTTCTGAGATGCATTCATAATGCTCCTTTGGCACTCTTACACCACCCTTTTGTCCTTGCCCTCATCTTTGGTTCCATGTAATTAAATTCAAACTTTTTGTTGTATCCAGGTGCTTCTTTGAATGTATGGTGCTTTGCATTTGGACAATGTGTTGAAAGCAGTAATTTTTTATTTTTTTGGTTGAAATAGAAAGTAGTGGAATGTAAATGTTTGAATGAAAGTCATTACAAAGTATACAGTATCAGATGCTGAATTTTTAGCAGAAGCTGCCGGAGGTGACTAATTTTGGTTTGCTGTAAGGCCTCATCATGTAGGGTGCAGTTTACTATGGTAGTCATTTTCATAGTAAGGAAAACCTGTGTACATTACAAACATTAATTAATGTGCAGAGTTCCCTAATTGCTTTATACCTTTGTACATGATTGACAGGGAACATGTTAATTTTACCAAGTGTTAATACTCCATTAAACTTCTTTTCTAAATCAAACGCATGCAGTACTGGAGAACAGAGCAGTAAAAGGAAGTTTCCTGCATTAGGAAAGAGTTACTGCAACATGTCCTTGACTATAATGGCATAATTCTATTTCTTAGCTCTTAATTGGAACTACAGTTATATTTTTGCCAAGCAGTAAATTATATGCAGGCGGTAATCATGTTAGAATGTCATAGTGGTAGTACTAATGCAATCATCTATTTTCTTTTTAAGCCATCTTCATAGACTTTTAGGTCTGTGCACTCCTTCCACTTTACATATCACCAAGACATGTTTATCTAAGAGTTTTCTGCAAAGTTGTGCACACACACACACACACACACACACACACACACACACACACACTCTTATAATATAAATAGTGAATTATGCTTGTTGTAAATGGCTATATATATTTATATTATTTTATTATTTCATGTATTTTAGTTATACCTAGTTTAGTTAACCTTTAAAGGCATGTGTCTAGAAAGCTTAAGGCTCATTTACAATACTGTAATGCAATTTGTTGCAATTGACAGTGTGATTATGTGGAGCAACTTTGATGCGTCTTTGCATATTCTATGTGGTCAAGTCGCACTGTAAATTGCACCAAAGTAGTACATGAGCCTTTGTAGTCGCATTGAAAACAGATTTTCTTTAAAATGCGATTCTATGCGACTCAAGTCACATCAGAAGTAGAACTAGTGTGAAGCAGGCCTAAACCTTACAAAGGAACAGTTGGAAAAAAAATTGCTGTTCTATCCAGCTGCAGATTACATTTACTTACTGCCAATTTGCCTTTAGCAAAAGCGACAGGTATGTTGAAAAGCAGCTCTGTGGGACAATTATCAGAACTGTATGGAGGAATCATTTAAGATCACTGCTTTTACTTTTTTGGTGATGGTTACTAAATATGTCAGTTGATGTACTTCAAATCTTCTACCATTGAGTATTTCCTTGTGAAATCTGTACACATCTGTTAGCATACCCAATTCCTTGTTAAAAAATATATACACCAGATTTATTTTCTCCTTCAAAATATAGTTTTTGTCCTCCACCAATGCACAACCTTACCACAGTGTGCTCCTTTGCCATAGTAATTAGAAAAGTGCAGATGGAGAATAGAAAGTAGGACATGACCTACCATAATTAGGACAACCTTTTATAACCCACCACCTACTGAGGATGGTTACAAGTCATTGCTAAGCAACTTACACATTAAATACTGCTGAGGAAAATAAGTGGTTACAGCTTCAATAGAGATGCTCCATATTAGTCAAATGCAAGGTATTAAATGATATGATTTTTGTTATTATGACATGCTACAAAATAATTGCCTAGGGAAAAAATACTTTTTAATAAACAGTCAATACCAAAAAAAAAAAAAAAAAAAAAAAAAATTATAAGACTCATTTATAAAATTTAGAAGAGAGGAAAGATGATGTGTTGTCAATGGCAACCAATCAGCTTTGATCTTCACATTTTTAATGGTAAATGGAAAGAATCAGCTCAAAGTCCAGAACAGCAGAAATAAACAGTCTTAATTTGCTCCATGCTTTATAAATTAAAGGAGTTGTAAAGGAAATTTATTTTTTTGCCTAAAATTAATGTCTGCAAGGTAGACAGACAGAATAGTGTAATGATTCTGTTAAAAAACGAGTAAATACCTATTAAATTCCTTCATCTATATCACCTCCGGCGTTCTAGTTTCTGTTCTCTCATTCACTTCCTAGTTTGTGGTGCTCGTTCATGCAAGAACTACATTTCCCAGTATGAATTGCGGCATGCCCAGTAATTTACACCTCCTTGAAGTCTCTAACATGTAGAGAGCATCCTGCTGCACAGATGTAGTTCCCAGGAGGGGGCAAGCATGTCACTGACCACCGCAGTAAAGCCTCCCTGGACGGTGGTGAGTAACAATCAGACAAGCAGGAAGTGAACAGAACAGAGAAGAAATAGAGAAACTTCTGAGCAAAAACAAACAATGAGGAAGTGAAAAGAGGAATGTCTGCAGGTAAATAATGCTTATTATGGAAAAAAAAACATTTCCTTTACAACCACTTTAAGCTTAATATTTAACTTAGTCTGCTTTTCTTTATATAGATATAGCTATAGATATGTAAAAAATGTATCTGTATTGTAGGCATAGGTATTACTCAGGGATTAGTGAGGACTAGATGTGCAGCCTTTATGAATTTCATCTGGGGAAATATATAATTAGTAAATTGTATAATGGGCACTTCCATTATAATAAATTGGAAGCTGATATAAAAATTACAGTGTTGATATTTTTATATGCTAAGTAATTAAATAATATGGTGTCTCTTTAGTTCAACTCAAATTTGTGTAATTAGATTGATTCACAATGACTGATCCAGTTTACTTCTTGTTAATATAAAATGTAGCTTTGTTTAATATCCCTGTAAAAATACTTTGTAAAAGCTTTGTATTAAGTAGCTGACACTAATGTAATGTATCCCTGTAAACAAATTATAATAGTTAATTACGCTATATTAGAATAACATTCTATAGTAAATGAGTTTTAAAAATGAAATCATAAACAGCAATATTTAGAGTGTTTTATTACAAATGATCTTTATTAGGTCAGAACTGTCATGGGATTTAGTCATCTATTCCTCTTAGCAGCCAATTAGTCATAAACTGGGTGCATCTTATGTGAAGCAGTAATTTGCCTATGTTGTGTTAGGCTGCGTACACACGATCGAACATGTCCGCTGAAACTGGTCCGCCGACCAGTTTCAGCGGACATATCCGATCGTGTGTATGACCTAGCAGACAGATTTTTCCAGCGGACAAATTTCAAAGCATGCTTTGAAATTTGTCCGCTGGAAACATGTCCGTCGGACATGTTCGCTGGTTAGTACGCCTAACCAGCGGACATAAATCTTCCGCATGCGTCGAATGGATTCGACGCATGCGTGGAAGTATTTTACTCCCTGGATTGGTGATGTGGCGGTGTCAACGTCACCGCCACGTCACCGCGTTATCCGTCCGAGGGGATTTTGGTCTGATGGTGTGTACACGCCATCAGACCAAATATCCGAGGAGACATGTCCGCTGGAAACGGTCCATCGGACATGTTCAGCGGACATGTCTCCTCGTCTGTACGCGGCCTTATGTGAATCATGTATGTGATTTTGACATTTATGTTATCTGTATAACATATATAGTGTTATGCCCCGTACACACGGGGCATAACATCAGAATTCCGATGGAATTCCATCGGAGTAAAATAGAACATGTTCTATATCTAAACTCCGATGGAATTCCTCTAAATATCCGATGAAAAAAACTCTAATGGGGCTACACACGATCGGAATATCCGATGGAAAAAGTCTGTCGGACTGTTTCCATCGGAAATTCCGATCGTGTGTACAAGGCTTTATAGTTGTATCCCTAATGTGATTTTTGTTTTTATGTGACGTTAAACCTGCAAATTACAGTATAACATTAACATGGACACATTTACATGTATGATACATTCTGGCACTAGTATTAATGCAGCTGTTTTTGTTTTTCTAAGTCCCCACCATAACATCATTTAATTACTGTACTTGTTGATCCTGTCAGTGAAAACCATTATTTAGACATTTCCTTTAAAGGGTGACACCACTGTTTGCTCTGTAATGAAATCACCAAGCATAGTGGTGTTTGGATGCTGGCTTTGCAATGACATCTGAACACTAGTGGATAGCTGCGCCCGCTGTCAGCTTGTCATTGGTTTGTACAGACTTCTCGGCTGTGGCTGTCCAGCCAAACCTGGGCTCCTAGGTGCATTTTTCACAACATACTTTCGGCTCCACAGACAATGTGGCCCTGTGAATAAGGCATCAAAGCTAAGTGGGACTAGAGACTAGCAGCAACTCTGATAAAAAAACAATGGTGTACGAGAACAAGTAGGCTGCTTATAAGTATATCCAGAATGCATGTGATGGCTAGGTGCTTTAAATTGCCATTAAGAAAAAATGGCATTGTAGCACACAATACAATGTACCATGCAAAACGATGCCGGAATGAACATGGAAATGCATGCATTCCTGCATTGCAGAGATCTGAATTTAGACTAAAACACAAGTTTGCACTACAAATAATGCACAATGTGGCAAAGTCCACAATCTCTCTCTGTAACATTCACCATACCAAAAAGTTCTCAAATCCACATCAGATGTCCTCCAGCTGCGTTATTAAAAACCACCTTTGAAAAGGCTCTCTCACCAGATAGGATGGACCTCAGATTATAAGTATTACACTATTAGATTGTACTATGTTTATTTTTTTCCAATGTTGAGACAATGGGGGTTATTTACTAAAGGCAAATCCACTCTGCACTAGGCATGTGCAAAAGTGAAAAATTCGTTTCGTTTCGTTTCAATTCGTCATTTAATAAATTTCGTTAAGTTAGGTTCGTTACATGTGTTGAATTCGTTTTCGGAATTCGTTCGTTTTCGACCGAATTTCGAAAAATACGGTCGAAATCGAAAATATTTCGACCGTTTTTCGAATTCGTTCGTTTTCGACCGAATTTCGAAAAAAACGGTCGAAATCGAAAATATTTCAACCAGATTAGAAAACAAATAGTCTCTTTTCGAATAGAATTTTTTTCGAATTAAATTCGAAAATATTTTTTTTTTTTTTTTTCGAATTCCGATCGAATTTAGTCCGCGGGTATTCGATTCGGAATTCGAAAAAAAAAAATTCGATTTCGACCATTTTTTTTTTTTTTTCGAAATTCGGTCGAAAATGAACGAATTCCGAAAACGGTCGAAATTTTTCGCTAATATAGCAATTCGGGAATTCGTATGCATCCGAATGTCCGAATAATGGAAAATTCGTCCGAATTTCGATTCGGAACGAAAAGAAATGCACATGCCTACTCTGCACTACAAGTGCAGTGCAAGTGCACTTAAAAGACCACTGAAAGTACACTTAGAAGTGCAGTCGTTGTAGATCTGAGGGCAAGATCTTAAATAAGGGGAAGCTCTGCTGATTTTATCATCCAATCATATACATTATTTTCCTTGCATGTCCCCCTCAGATCTACAGTGACTGCACTTCCAAGTGCACTTGTAGCGCAAAGTGGATTTTTCTTTAGTAAATAACCGCCCCTTATATGGAGATGAAGTTGGAATGATAGAAAGATATCCTTTATGAAATAATTGGATATTCCTATCTTAATGTTTTTTTTTTTTCTGAGAGATCTTGAGACAACAGTGAAAATATACATCTAATCTTTATAATTTGATGTCCACCCCATGTGGAAAGCCTTGTAGCCTTTTTGAAAGTGGTGGGGGTAACACAGTTGGAGCCCATTTTATATGGAGTTCAGAACACGTGCAATGCTGTGGATAGTTTTAGCCGCTTAAAGGTGGTAGATTTATTTCCAAGGGCATTCTTTGTGAGGTGACACACAGAAAAATGTAGTTCTGGTTGTGTATGTGGATATAATATTACATTTATTAACAGCTGCCTTTCACATTATTGCCTTTCACATTATAAGGGTTTATATCACTTGGTGATTTAATGGATAACACACTTGTATGGAAATTAAGTAGAGTTCTTGGCATTTCTTCCCTTTTATACACTTCAAAATATTATTATATGCATATAAATATCACATTGAATAGTTTTTGTTGCATGTTTTGACCGTATGTTGCTGTATCTGGGATAGCAAGGAGCAGGCAGAGGGACATTACCACTTTGGGTGACACTGATCTTAAAAAAATCCCTGACCCTGGAACAAATATTTGGATATTTATTTATTTTTTATTTTTATATTTATTTTGTGACATCACTTGCTGTGTGCTTGTTCTTGATCCATTTCTTAGAAAGTGTTATAGCCAGAGAAGTGGGATTATATTATTTTTTAGAAAAGGGTGAGCAATGGTGGCCCCACATTTCTCTTATGTCAAATGTCTTTAAGTTAACTGCAGTTACTCATGTTTCACAATGTGAACGACATGAGAACTACAGCTCTGAAGCAGAGCAAGCGTGTTGCAGGGTTTTTCCCCCCAAGACTTAGTTGATTAAAACTTTCCTGTTTGCTAAAGAAAATACTGTGTTGTAGGTTCATAATGGACATTTCAGAACATATATATGTAATAGATGCATCCTACAGTATGTTCAACCATAGTTGTAGATTTAGAAGAAATGCAATAGCATGTTCAGTGTTGCTAGAATATTTTATACACCCTATTTAGGGCACCTGTGGTTTGATAATTTGGGGCCTTTTTTATGGTGTGGCCAGGGAGCATGCTTGGTGCTTTTGAGGCATAATTCAGTGCTCATGTAAAGAAAGATAATTTCTTCTGAAGTCAGCATAAACGATCAGTGATAAAGGTGCTTCTACAGCCAGGATTTGTAGGAGACATTAAAAGACCCTTAGTCCTCTTTCACACAGACAGCAAAAGGGGGAAATACAAATCATTAATTTACTGTCCCCCTAACCACTCACCTAAAACATAACTTGGCAGCCAAAGGGGCTGTATATGCTGCAGCTGTGATGTTGGCTTCTTAGCTATGGCACGTTTAACTTGGCATGCTGAGTTTGACAGGTGGCACTGTCTCTCAAATGTTCCTATTGAGATTAGTGTGGCCATGGGAGCCAAATGTTTGGTTGTGGCATGATTTGTCTATATGAAAACATCACCTCCAATAAAAGCAAAAAAAAAAAGTTATCCACAAGTGACAGTGTTAAGCCCTGCCACTGTGCAAGTATAGGCAGAAGATACATAAAATTCTCAAGGGTACATCTTAAGAAACTCTGGAGTATTCTGTCTGATTTGGGAAGACTGGGATTTCAGTTTTATGCAGGTCTTGTAATTCTGGATCCAAGTCTGTAGTTTGAAGGAATTCAAGGAAATTTAGTTGGTAAGAAGTTTCCAATCCTGTGTCCAAGTCTTACTGAAGACCTGCAGGTTGTGTGAGTGTGCAAGTGTATACTCATTTGTTATAAGCAAGACTTGGCCAAAACTTCAGGGCTCCCATCAAGAGACAGTTTTTTTGTTCCATCCAGAAGGCAGACATACTCTTATTAGGGGAGATGCTTTACTCAGGAGACAGTACTCCATGTTGGATAGATTCCTTACCGATGGGACTGGGACAGCTGATTAAGTCTAGAAGACTGGAAATGCTGAGGTGACTATGCAAGTTTAGGAGACTGAGGGTGTCTGTATGTCTTGGAGAAGTGAGAGAACCTGGGGTGGCAGGATATCCCTATTGAGAGGTCAGGGAGTGGACATGTGCACCTGGATGTTTTTTTAACTAAAGGCTGAGTAGGCCAGGAGAGCCAAAATAGCTGGTAGAGCTGGGTCTGAAGGATCCTAACAAGAGCAAAGGAACAACTGAAGAGAAAGCCAAGTGGCTTGGCATTTGGGTTACCTGTTTTGATAGTGAAAATACGAAATTTTTGTGAAAATACTCACATTTTGTTCATTAAAAGTGGGGCGGCAAGCCCCTAACCACAGTTCAGACTGGCAACACATCTGCCACGGAACTAAGCAACCCCATATGCACAAGATAGATATATTTTTTGGACAACCAGAAGTAAAAATCTTCAACTATCCTTCCGGTGGGGTAGCTCAAATTAGAGAACATTTGATAGAGCTTTACAGTATTTAAAATCTTTCTGGATACAAGAAGATAACGTAATTGTCTGATTACTCTTTACATTTTTCTGTTGAGTTAAAAGGAATGTTTTAGATTACAGTTTTTACTCTGAAAAATACTTTCTTCATTAGTACCTGCAAAGGAAAAATACAACAGTAAAACCAGTGGGCACTTAAAGGGTTTGTAAAGGATTTTTTTTTATCTTAATAGCTTCCTTTACCCTAATGCAATGCTGTTTTCATGTCCTCATTGTTCATTTTTGCTCTTAAGTTGCTCTAAATCTTCTCTGATCTTCACACTTCCTGGTTGTCTGTTTCCTGATGACCACAGTACTGGGAGCTTTCTCTCTGTGGTCACTAATCAAGGAGGTGTGATTACTGTGTGTCTAGTTTCTAGTTTCATTTTCCAAACCATTGCTCTATGGCTCTGTATGCTCTGTAAGGCAGAGAGGCAGAAAACAACATGCAAAAACAAAACTAAAAAAAGAGGTACATTATATGATTGATTTTTATCTATTTTGATTGTTTTTAAAAGGAATCAGTTAACTATTATGTCTCTATACCCTGTAAACAGTCATTTCAGCAAAAATGTATTTATTTATTTACAACTCCTTTAAAGTTACAGTTACGTTATAGACTTTGCCGGTTCTAAATAAACCTTATTTTGGAATTAGAAAAGTGTTTAATAACTTACCTGAAAAAATTAAAAAAACTCCCACATACTGTCCGTATACTAACAGCCTGTGGCAATTGGCTATTGTTCATGTCCAAACTACTTCTTCCTTCATAAAATACAATGGAAATACCATATTGCTGCAGCTTAGAAGGAAGTCAACTGCAGGTCTAATGCATCTATTAGTGAACTATAGACAAAAACTGCTGGGCTCTGATGAAGAGGCTTAGAGCTTCGAAATGCGTCAGCCGGTGGCGATCCCTTTCACTTTCTCCATGACCAGTCGGAGTGTGGTTTTAGGTCTTCTCACTGCAGCTTATGTTAATTAAGCCTTACTGCGATTCTTTCTACTACACGTGTGAGTAGGCCCTGTATATACATATTAATTTATTAAAATCTTTTAACGGTAATTCACTAGGCTCGTGCGCCTTTGTTTTCTTTTCTCTTATTAGTGAAATGAACTCTGAGGCTAAGTTTCCATTATTACAACCCCAAAGTTGCGCAATTTAGAGTGCTTCTTTGGATTACGACTTTGATGCAACTTTGAATGCAGCTCTGATCCAACTTTACAGTCTGTGGATCAATGTTGCATCAAAAGTCACATCAAAGTAGTGCAGGAACCTTTTCAAAGTCGCTGCAACTTTAAGTCACATAGATGGGAACGGGTGCCATTGAAATCAATGGGCTGTGACTTGTCATGCAACTTTATGTATCCAAAGTTGCATGACAAGTCGCACTAGCGGAAGTGGAGCCTAAATGATCTAATAAACATCTCAAACTGATCTCAGATTATTACAGCCAGCAATGCTACCAAAGAAGAAACTATATAACTTATGTTTGTTCATGATCTTTTGATTCCTTTTTTTTTATTATTTGTATGTATGAAGATCTATGTACACGTGTATTCTATCCTTTGTGTCCTTTTTTGTACTGGCATTTTGTTTGTATTCACATTTTTGTTACAATAAAATCAGAATAAACTATTTCATTTTAATGGACTGCCCAACACACCACAACAAAAGCAGAAAACAAACATGCAGAATTTTTGGTAGCATGCTACAATGCCTAGCCACAGTGTTGTGTTATATGTGAAAGGGCCTGGAATAGTAGTAAGAAGAGCCAGCAAAACTGCAGTCCTTGAAGTGTTATTAATTGGTAAATCAAAGTGACAATAAAACAATAAACTGACGCATTTCGGCAAAAGCCTTAGTCGTAGATACGACCAAGGCTATTGCCGAAATGCGTCAACATTAATGTTTTATTGTCACTTTGATGTACCAATAAACATAATTTTAAGGACAGTTTTGCTGGCTCTTCTTACTACTGTTGCATTGGAGTGTGTTGGGACACTTCGAGCCTCGGCACCTGTGAGTGGACCTGGTGTATGGATTGGGTTGTCGCTGCAGAGAGCACTGTTACCTTTCTTCTTTTCCACAATGGGCCTGAAATGTCATATGTCTGGGTTAGAAGCAATGAGATTTCTTTCCTTTCTTTCAGGAAAATAGACAGAAATTCAATTTTTAATGCTGCTGGGAGGGGTTAGAACATCTGTCAGGTTTTATTGATTTCTCCCATTAAGCAAATTGCAGTTACTTCCTGTTGTGTCACTTGGACAAGAAGTAAGGGGCAAATTTCCCTAATTGGCACATAGAAAGCAATACAAACCTGACAGGGATGTTGCCTGATTTTTTTAAATATTTTCTAAGAAAGCCTGATAATAACAGAGCATGCATTTTAGAAACATAGGGCCAGATTCAGGTAGAGTTACGCTGGAGTATCAGTGATACGCCAGCATAACTCTCACTTTGAGCCGGCTTATCTGTTTTCTGTAGTCAGAAAACAAGATACGCCGGGATTGAGTTCAGATACGAGCGGCGTAATTGTATTTCGCCGTCGTATCGGAACTACGATTTTAAAATGGGCGCTCGGGGCGTTCCCGCTGATTTACGCCAATAATATGTAAATCAGCGAGAGACGGAAATTCACAATCGTACGCGGGCCCGACGCAGTGACTTTCTGACGTTTCCGTAAGCGATACACGGCGTAAAGAAAAACATGCCCCCTAGGTGGAGTATCCTATGTTAAGTATGGCCGTCGTCATCGCGTCAAATTTAAAAAGTTTAGCGTCGTTTGCGTAAAACGTCCGTGAATGGGGATTGACGTCATTGACGTTCACTGACAGAATTTGGAGCATGCGCACTGGCAGTCGACGCATGCGCAGTACGTTCGCTGCGGGATCGCGCCTAGTTTAAATAATACACGCCCCCTACCCGCTCAATTTGAATTCCGCCGGCTCATTTTTGCTATGCCGCCGCAACTTTAGGAGCAAGTGCTATGTGAATAACAGTACTTGCTCCGAAAGTTTTGGCGGAGTAACGTAAATGACAAACGTTACTCCAAAATAAAGATCCGCTCTCCTACCTGAATCTGGCCCATATTATATATCTTATGCTGTTTTGGGCCTAATGCACATGGACACTTCAAGAGTTAAAATCAGCTTTAACATAAAACCACAACATTTTTTTCCCTGCCCAGAGAGCTGCAGGTGGCAAGTTCAGCCAGCCATAGAAGTTCTCATCTCTGGATGGTGCAAGTGCCACCTGCAGCACCCTGGGTGGAGAAAATGCCCACATTTTACAGTAGAGCAGATTTTAAGCCCCAAGCTCTCTATGTCTATTAGGTTTAAAACAGCATGGATATACACGTTTCCTAAATACATGTTCTTTTATTATCAGGTTTTCTAAAAAAAAATATTTAAAGTCAGGCAACACAGCATATTGCTACATTACAATTTTGTCACTGCTACTTTGAAAACCCAGGTAGGGAAGAACACCAGGATTTTAGGCTATGCAGATTTTAGACCCTTAAACTGTCCATGTGCATGAGGCCTTACACTAAGGAACAACAAACTTTTTCTCTGCAATAAAAGAATATAGGTACACACATTGGATGTCTCCAAAGCACATATGAGTCTACAATATCTATAATGTTTTCTCATTAAGTTGAATATTGTAGACGTAAAAATAATATGTTTACAGTATACTGTAAAATATATGTATATCCTTAGGCAGGCAATTTATCATCATGCGGAGTGTAGTGAAGGCAGTTCTAATAGTGTTTAATATTGGAATATGTACCTATCACTGTAGATAAAATATGTAGGTTTATATGTGGATTTCTGTAGCAGAAAATGTGTAATTGCCATTATGAAATTACACAAGGAAGGAAATTTGGTCTCTGACATTATAAAATAAAGGGCATTTTAGAGGTCATTTCAGCATTTCCTTATCCTCAGAGGAGTTCCCTGTGACCCTTTATACTCATACATACCGTATATATTGGAATTATGAGGGAAAATAATAGAGGCCTACTCGCCATATATCATGAACTGTTATTCTGCTCCTACATACCGTATACTCGTACATACCGTATATATTGGAATTAGGAGGGAAAATAATAGAGGCCTACTCGCCATATATCATGAACTGTTATTCTGCTCCTGAAATTGAAATATATTGAATAGCTTTTATATCAATCACATTCCATATTGAAATATAGGCATACAATGGGTGAATAAAATCAAAATCAAACATTACCTTTGCAGTAGCCCCACCCCCCTCACACACACACTGCAAGGGTTAAATGCTGATTTTTTTAGGGATAACATTAAAATTTGTTTTAGTTATCCTATTCTTTGCTCCCACAGGCTTCCTTTCAGCTGAACTGAACCACCAGCCTGTCAAAGTCTCTCCAAACTACCTATTAGGCCGCGTACACACTATGAGACATGTCCGCTCAAACTTGTCCAACGGACCGTTTAGAGCGGACATGTCTCATCGGATTTTGGTCCGATGGCGTGTACACACCATCGGATCAAAATCCCCGCCGGCAGACAGCGCGGTGACGTGGCGGTGACATTGACGCCGCCACGTCACCGCACCAGGAAGTAAAAAACGTCCACGCATGCGTCGAATCCATTCGACGCATGTGCGGGCAGATATGTCCGCTGGTTAGTGTACTAACCAGCGGACAAATCCGACGGACATGTCTCCGGCGGACAAATTTTAAAGCATGCTTTAAAATTTGTCCGCCAGTCAGACATGTCCGCTAGCCCATACACACGATCGGATTTGTCTGCTGAAACGGTCCGTTGGACGCCCCCCTCCATTGAAATGAATTGAAAGCGCTGTAAAAACGCCTTGCCCTTTCACACTGAGGCACTGCAAATACACCCTAAAATGTTAGGGTCTTAGCGGTGCTTTACCAGTGTTTTTCGGGGGCCTGGCAGTGTGAAAGTGCTCTGAAAACACACAGGCTTTCACATTGGGATTGCAGATGAGGCTTCTTTCAGGCGCTTTACAGGCTTTTTTTAACCGCCAAAGCGCACTAAAAACGATCGAATAACGCCCGAAAAATGCCCCAGTGTGAAAGAGGCCTACACTTTTGGTGTAATATGACTGGCTATCTCCTACTCTGTCCACTGTTAGACAATCTCCAAAAACAAATTTCTTTAGGAAAGCTTATCTCTCCCTTTCCTAACAACTGAACTTTTACTCTCTAGCTTAACTCACCCCAAGTATTACTTTGTGTATCACTCTCAAGCAAGCACATTCTCCCAAGCAAGGGACTCCTAACCCCCTTGTCATGCATTGAATAGGAACTGTGCGGTCTCTTTATTTTGTAAAGTGCTATGCAAATGGTTGACGCCATATAAATCATGTATAATAATAATGGATATGTTGCATTAGGACAATAGAGTCTACATATATTACATACACCTTTTCTTTCTATTTTATTGAGGGAAACTGATGTAAGATTCTTGTTGATAATGTTTTTATTAGATATTGTGGACAAATCCAAAGCATACTTAAAATATATGTGAAAGCCTTGTCAGTGTGACACAAAGTTGAACTATTTGTAACAGATGTGGGCATATTAATCATCTGCAGTTCCTGCTACATGATATAATCTGGCTGTGCCTGTCAGTGGTGTGCATAATTTATAAAGGATTATTTGAATGTGTAATAGAAATACATAAGATTGACAAGCAACTTAAAAATAAGGTTGCGAAGGTAAAGAATAGAGGTCATTAATTAGCAAGCATCTGTTAAACAAAACAGGTTTTAATTCTTAAAAAAAGCCCCTTTACCACACCATTATTTTTAATATTTTGGTCAACACTTGAAAAACATAGCTGTCAATGTAGAGCAATAGACTGCAAAGCAAAGTTCAATTTATATCAAGCGTATTATATTCTGTCCTGGCACAGTAACTATAGCATACATAACAGAAAATGTAAACCTTGAGTTTAGTTACAAATACAAAATTGCTACAGCTGCAGTCGCATAACTTACCTGTAATGAAGTATGTCTCATGCTCTGCAGGTTTATGCCGCGTACACACAATCGGACATTCCGACAACAAAACCAGGGATAGATTTCCGACGGATGTTGGCTCAAACTTGTCTTGCATACACACGGTCACACAAATGTCGGAAATTGCGAACGTCAAGAACGCAGTCATCTACAGCACGTACGATGGCACAATAAAATGGAAGTTTCATAGAAAGTGTGCCACCCTTTGGGCTCCTTCTGCTAATCTTGTGTTAGTGTAAGTTTGGTGAGAGACGATTTGCGTTTTTCAGACTCGTGCTTTTGAGTCCATTACAACGTGACGAATGTGCTATCTCCATTACAAATGCTAGTTTTACCAGACCGAGCACTTCCATCTCGTACTTGATTCAGATCATGTGTGGAATTGTGTGCGTCGAAATTGTCTACACATGCTCAGAATTTATGAGAACAAATTTTGTTGTCGGAAAATTTGAGAACCAGCTCTTAAATGTTTGTTGTCGGAAATTCTGACAGAAAATGTCAGATGGGGCCTACACACGGTCGGAATTTCTGTCCCAAATCTCCCATCGAACATTTGTTGTTGGAGATTCCGAGCATGTGTACGCGGCATTATTGCTCCTGTAGAAACATTCTCTTTAGTGATTCCCAGTCCTCTTCACAGTTCTAAACTTCAGGCGTTGTGGGGGTTATTAGCTTTGGGTCTAACATTGTAGCACATAAAAGAAGGTCCCAATGGCTGCCTGCCCCTTATTGCTCTATCCAATATTGACAAGTCTTTGCATAGTTTAAACAGAATTGAACACGTTCTGTGAAAGGGGGAGAGATGGATGAATGACA
This sequence comes from Rana kukunoris, assembly GCA_029574335.1. Classification (NCBI taxonomy): domain Eukaryota; kingdom Metazoa; phylum Chordata; class Amphibia; order Anura; family Ranidae; genus Rana; species Rana kukunoris. The sequence goes on along the minus strand of CM056050.1, from coordinate 224,061,214 downwards.
GAACCCTCTCTCCATTCATAAAATGTTTTGCATTCTGTAAAAATAATGCAAGGACTTCTGTCAATGCGGAAAAAAATAAAAAGAGGAGGGCATCATTTGGGACCTTTCTCAATGTACTGCAATGTTAGACCCAAAGCCTCTGCAACACTAGAAGTTCAGCTCTGTAAATCAGATTTATTTTTCTGCTGCTGCTTTATTTATTTAGTAATATTTTGTTAAAAGGTCTTTGTTCTTAGTATAAACTCTGAACTGGCATGGCATGCGCATATATCTAAGTTTCTCCTGGGTCAAACCTGTTTTCCTAAGAAGCTTAGAACAAGGTAACAGGTGCCATAAGTAAGAAAAATATACTTAATGGACAACTCGCCTACTCTCTCTCTATAAACTGGAATTCATTAATTAGCAATTCCCAGCATTGCATGTAGATAGCAAGATGCTAGTAATTGGGTTTAGTTTCCTATGCCGACAGAGTCATTTTATTTAATGACTCCCAGTGTCCTTTAAATTCCCTTTTGTATTGTGTTTATCACTCTGGGATACATTTACAGGGGCATTACAGGGGCATTCCACTTCCAGTCAAGTTTATAATGCAATAAACTGATGTTCCTTTTTCTTGCTTGGACAGTACTAATTGGAAATGCACAAATACATCTATAAACATCAAATCCACCCCCATCAAATCATTCTCTGCAGCTATTACCTTTTGTACCACCCCCTCCCTTTAGAATGTAAGCTCTATGAGCAGGGCACTCTTGTACCTTCTGTACTGTACTGTAATTGTGCTGTCCCTCCTCTACATTGTAAAGCGCTGCGTAAACGGTTGGTGCTATATAAATCGTGTATAATAATAATAATGTTTAATAATAATAATAAACATTGTAAAGATTGGGGTGATTAAACTCAAGTGGCGCATGCATTTTTAAGGAGTTATGCCAGGCCAGAACTGCATTTTTAAGGGCATGGCAACCCACTTTTATTTAAAGGAACAGAAAAACTTCACAAAATACAGCAATTTCCCATGCAGGGGTTCCACTATTAATGTAACTTGTACAATACTTCAGCCTCCTGGCTTACTCAATTGCCACACAGCTGCTTCAAGCCTCAAGCCTTAGGTCTTCTCCTCAGACCAACACAAAGGTTTACTTCAGTCAAGCTCTCACATAGCTTACTTATGATCAGCTCCTGCTGCTCTTTCGCAGACTACATCTGCCTCCTGCAGACCTGCATGCCCTGGCTTCCCCATGCAGTCTCTGTTACTCCTAATGAGGATAGGAGTCCTCCTGACTCCCATGTGAAGACCCCCTGGCTGTTGGGTGGAGCCCTGAGCTCTATCCCTGGGTCTAATATGAACCCAGCCCACACCAGTGCTATCAGCATGCCAGGCATCGCTACAACATTTATGTACATTTCTATCTGTGACATTGGTATGCACAGCCTATTGCATTAGGGGTGCACCCCAGAGCACACACACATATGGGTGTATATCAGCAGAGCAGTGGACGATGTCAGTAGAGCAAATATTGATGTCAATAGGGCAGGGGACGGCATCAGTAGTTTTTATTTTATTTATTTTTACAACATTTTTTTGATTATTTTTTACAATATTATTTTTTATTACTTTTTAAAAAAAAAATAGGAGTTCCATTATGGGGCTTTGGTCAAATATAAAGGGTCTAAACAGACTGCTGATGTCTCTTGTTTGAGACAGAGAAAGAAACTAAGGACAGACATCCCCCAGTCCCTTTCTCTGCAGTTTACAATGCTTCAGTTAAGAATGAAGACAGGAACGATCAGTAAAGATCACTCAATGTGTTCATTCAGGGGCCAGTTAATGAAATATTTACCAACCGCTTCCCCGATCCTCAGAGAAGAGGAGGGAAGCTGGCAGCACTGCAGGGGGGAGACATGAAACAGGGGGAATCGATACCACACATGGTGATTAGGGTGTGCCCAGGCACACCTGACACACCCTGTGCACTTTTACACACCCCTGTTTTAAATGTAAGCACATATGGCAAAAGACAGCTTTTTCTACTAGCAGATTTGCTATTTAAAGTAGATTTACAAGCTAGGATGCTATGCAAAAAACTTGAGCACATAGTTAGATTTATTAGTGCAGTGTTTGCTTTAAAATTTGATATGACATTTTTACAATCTGTCTCTGTATTATATTTTTTATTTAAAGATAAACTTCGGGAAAAAAAATAATGCTGGGTTCCAAATGGTTAAATCTCCGGAGGTGTATGCCTCTTGGATAGTTGCGTGTTATTTACAATTCACAATTTGATTGGGCGCCAGTAGTATAGCTTTCAATATACTTCTGGCACTTAAACACCAGACTTTTGTCTAATATGGTCATGTAACTATATTAGGTCAATGATGTCATGAGCAGCCCTGCTCTTTGGTGTATGTGCAGCTGCATAGCAGGGAACGACCACACCACAGCTGATTGAGTTGATAATGACAGCTTCCCTCTGGGTTTTGTCGAACATCGGAATGAACCCAATGTCATCTCTGCCACTACAGAAAAACAATATGTTCAGGTACATGGAGTTTAAACAATAATTGTTTTAGGTGATACAACGTGCATGGAGGCTGTAATAGCCAATTCAGTCTCTGTTGCCAGGGCACAATGTACTTTGAGGCTGCTATCCTCAGAGTTGAGCCAGCTCTGTAGAAATTACAGAAAAAGAAGGGGGGGAGGAACGCCACCTAAGTGCAGTATCACACAAAAGTTTAATGGGTACACGCTTAAAAAAACTTACAAATGGTAAGAAATTCCAAGCTTATCATGGGTTGCAGGGTCCACCAATGTCCTCAATCCTGCATGAGCCGCTGGGTTCCAGTGTTAGAGAGAGGTGATGGAGGAATGAATGTACGGAATGGAATGGACGGAGGTGACGTCACCAGGAGAGGAAGATATGTTGTGGAATGCAGGCAGGCTACACACTTGGAGCTCTCTGCTCCTTCTGAAGGCCTGGGGTGGTAGTGCAGCCTACTCCTATATGTAAGGGGAGGAGTATGCAGATGTATTTGTGGTACTAAAGGACCAGTGTTATAAATGTAAAATGACACAGAGTTTCAAGTGGTAACACAATGGATGCAATGCACAAGCTCATATCCAGACAATTATATGGAAATATCATACAAAAGGCAACAGGTACTTGAGGAATCTTATCAATAGAGTTGGAGACATATAACAACAGTAGAATGGATATTAGTTAAAACTACATAAAACATGTGCATATTTATGTGAATTAACATGTACGCAACCATAAGCTTGCAATTTCTTGCATTTTCTGAGGCCGCGTACACACGACCGGTTTCCTCGGCAGAATTCAGCAAGAAATTCGATGGGAGACGTATTCTGCCTAGGAAACCGGTCGTGTGTACACTTTTCACCGAGAAACCTGTTGAGGAACTCATCGAGCCAAAAAGAGATCATGTTCTCTATTTCCTCGATGGGCAATAAGAAAAATTTGGCTCGATGAGTTTTTTGACTGCCGAACAAGGAACTCGACGGGGAAAACAATGTTTTTCGCCCCGACGAGTTTCTCGGTTGTCGTGTGTACGCCGCCTAAGTGTTATTAACCGTGTGCCCATTAAACTTTTGTGCGATACTGCATTTAGGTGGCTCTACCCCCTTATCTTTTTATATCTCTAACACTAGCCCAACTGCAGAATTATGTTATAGTCCATAATTCATAGAATGTTCTCATTCACAGGATGTCATGGGAGACAACAATGTTTTAAAACATTGATATACTGAAGTAGAGCAGTAGAAACACAGAGATTAGAGCGCAACTTTTGCTTAGAGGTAGAGAAATAAGTTGGAATGCTTACCTTATTCCTCACTCTAGTGCACTAGTGGTGCTACCTTCTTAGAAAACCTCCTCTCTAAGTTAATACTGGCCCCAGTCATTCTCCTGCCTGTTCTATTAACAATGCAGGAATAACAGCTCTGCATTGTATGTAATTATGTAGAAGGACTGCCCAAAGTGCTGGAGTCGAAGAGAGTAGGAGAGCGCTGGATTCAACCAGAACATGGGTAAGGTAAGTAACGCAGCCTTCTTTTAATCTCCTAGACAGGGCTCAAAATTTCAAGTCCTGAGCTACTAGCCAGGCCTCAAGGGTTACTCGCCACCGCCCCTAATCACGCCCTCATAAATTATATCATGAAATTACACTTAAATGTCCCTGTTCACATCTGAGCGTTGTGTCACCTGTAGTAAAACGCCTGAGGCTGCATTCACACCTGCGCATATTGTTTTTAGGCAGAAAGTCACGCTATTTTTTACACGATTTTGTACAGGTCAAAAGGTCACCAATGTACAAGAATAAAAAACACCTGTAATCTGCCAAACAAGAAGCTCCTGTACTTTTTTGAAAGAGGCCTTTGAAATTAATGGGATTTTTTTTTAGAGCTGAGAGCCGAAAAATGCCCAAAAAGGCCTCGGTGTGAACAGAGCCCAAGCTCAAAAAAGTACATGAACTTCTTTATAGGCAGATTACAGGCATGTTTCTGCTTTTTACATTGGTGACCTTTTGACCTGTACAAAAATCTGGGCAAATAACGCAGCAAAAATTGTGGTAAAAACACGTGACGTTCTGTCTGAAAAAATAAATACGCTCAGCTGTGAGTGCAGCTTTAACCATTTAGGTAAGCAGCAGTGTACATGTGTTAATTAAGCCCGGGTTCACACTGATGCGATGCAGGAACCAGTGCGATTGCAGCGCCGGTTACCGCATCGTATCTCTTCTGTGGGCAGTTCACACTGCACTCTGCGAACCGCTGCGGGTGTCAATACATTGTTAGCGACAACCTTAGTTTAGTTCACAGATCGCAGTGTGAACTGTTAACTCACACAGGAATCAGATTGCATAGGTGAGAACATGCATGTGATCTGATTCTAGTGCGGGAAAAACAAGTCCCTGAGATTTTTTCATGTACCAGTCCAACTATAACTGTAGGGCTGAACTTGCATCTCACAGACATCGCATGCGATCGGCACCACAGGTGCGGGTGCAAATCGCATGCGATGTCTCTAATCGCACTGGTGTGAACCTGGGCTGAAGCAGAGAAGAAAAGCACAGTTCTCTCCTAGCAAGGACACAGAGGGTTAATTTACTAAAGAGTCTTTATTTCAGATAACAGATAGGAAAGGAGAAACAAAGTGGGAAAGCTGAAGCACAGATAAGCCATAGCATGCGGTTTGCAAGGAGACAGTGAGGATCGTAATTTATATCTGACCTGGCTGGAGGGAGGGATAAGAGTAGAGAATGTCAATGTACACAGTAACTGGGTCTGCTGCTGAATCCATGATCCGATCCGAGGGCTCCATCATCCATCTGCACTGGGGTCACAAGTTCACTACACCGGAAGGAGAAACTGACCAGTTCTCTCACTGGTCTTCTTTGCCATCCTGTGCAGAGAGAAGGGGGAGGGAGGGGGGAACTGTGACCACACGCTGTGAGAGAGAGAGAGAGCTCTCCCGAACACTGCAGCTAACAAGTTTACTCCTCTTCTGCATCACGCTGGGAGAACATCTCCCGATCAACCCCACCCGTCGACGGTGCTCGCCCCCCCTTCTCTCCCAGGCAGCCCAGCTCCTCGCCAGACCTCATTTTTCACTCGCCAAATGCTAGTAGGCGAGTGGAAAATTTGAGGGCTGCAACATTTAACTCTTGCAGTACGGGGGGCACTGCAATGTTTTTTTCTTCCAGCCTGGGGTAGGGATTTAAATAGTCGATGAGGAGTTCTATGATCACAGTTTTGACAATCCAATATAAAAATCTTCTTTAATATTCTGATTGCTGCCTATCTTCTGGTCAGGGGTGGCCCATCAATTAGGGGCACCTGGGCGCAGCCCCCTCTCTCCTCGCCACCCCCTATATGGTAAGCGATAGATTCATGCATAGCATGAATCTATCCATGGCCGCCGTGTATGCATCTGGCTCCTTACAGCGACCAGAGTTTCTTTTGAAGCACCTGATTAGTAGCCATAGGCTCTAATAGGCTTTGCAATAGGGTTGGCTCGGGATGCTGAAGGTGCGTCCGGAGCCCACCCAGAAGTGTTGCAACACTGATCCTCCTCCTGGCCAATAGGGAAGCGGGACTGATACACGTCACCAGATTGTCTGAAAGTACAGGTGATCCTATTGGATGCCTAGGAGAAGGGGAGGAAATGCACAGCAAAAACGAGGAGGAGAAGAGCGGCCTAGTTCCAGCTGATGCTTGGATGCCCGGTCCCCGTCGCTGCTGCATGGATGCCCGGTCCCCACCACCTAGATGGGCTAAATTCCAGTGGACAGCAGGGGTTTTAGTTGCCATGGGGCAAGGGTTGTTTTTTTGCCCCCAAACGAAAAACCACCAGCTGCCGCTGCTTCTGGCCATCTCTTTACATAACTTCCTGGATTCCCTGCATGCTTTGCAACTTCTCTGCCCTTGTTTACTTTACATTTCTAAAGACTACATATCCCATAATACCTTGTTGTCTACAAGCAGTGATTCCTATACTGACTCCGCCTTCTGAAACTCCTCAGAAGGCAGGCTTTGTGAAATGGGTAAAACAGCAGGACATATTCACAGGCTATAGTGAATACATGTCACAGAATTAAAAAAAGTAAAAGTGGGGATTATTCACAAGATCCATTTTCTAGCTTCAGGATCATTCAGACTTATAAGAATAGCATAGGTTAATAATTTAAATTCAGTGTGGAAATGAATGTATTATTTTTATATTATTTACATTATTTATTATATTATTTTACATTCTGGCTATAGATACACTTTATTTGAAGGTGACTGTTACAGACACAGACCCCATATACATACAGAATTACTTTGGGTATTTATCATTTCTAGCATCTTCCAAAAAATGTAAATATCACTTCTGAATGGACATACTGTACCTGTCAAAATTGTTTACAAAAAGTTACTATTAATGAACATTAATATACAATATAAGTAGCATTACTATGGGTACATGGACAACTATGATGATGCTTTCTGATATAAGTGCTCTCTTTTAATCAAATTTTCTTACACAAGAAAATTAGTTTAAAAGAGAGCACAATAGAACAAGTGCAGTTCTATCTTAGCTATGAAATAAATCTGGAAATAAGAGTGGTGTCAAAATAACAGAAGTAACCTAGGGTAATACCTTTAGTCAGAAAGTCAGTGGAAATGATACTAGGCTTGCAAGGCATAAGGTCCCCTCATTAGCCAGTTATTAGTCAGATAAAGGTGCTTTGTGTCTTTGAAATCTTCCTATGATTTTCACTGCAGTTTGCTATTAAATGTATTACCCTCTGCTTGATGAAGGTTGAATAGAACCTAGCCAGTGATGCAAATAGGGGATGTAATGCTTTAATTTCAGCATTGACTTTAAATCAGCAAGTATTGTATTACTCTCGTTTAGCAACTGTATAGCCCCATCAGTTTTCCTGAAGGTTTTTCTCTTCAGTTTTACCAAAACCATGTAGAGCAAGGGCATGCCTGATTGCATACAAATTTAAACTTATATGCCGCATACACACGATAATTTTTTAGTATGAAAAAAAACTTTGTTTTTCAGCATGTCGAAAAAACAACATTTTCCCAACTCCATCATTAAAACGATGTTGCCTACACACCATCGTTTTTAGCAAAATTATCTAGCAAAGCACGGTGACGTACAACACGTATGACGGTACTATAAAGGGGAAGTTCCATTTGTCTTGAGGCTGCTTTAGCTGATTCCGTGTTAGTAAAAGACGATTCGCGCCTTTTTGTCTGTTACAGCATGATGAATGTGCTTACTCCATTATGAACGGTAGTTTTACCAGAACGAGCGCTCCCGTCTCATAACTTGCTTCTGAGCATGCGCAGGTTTTTATGTAATTTTAGCCCACACACGATCATTTTTTACAACCCAAAAAACGAAATTGTTTAAATTTTTTTTTGTCATTTTTCAGAACCTGGAAAATGATGTGAAGCCCACACATGATCATTTTAAATGACATTTTTGAAAAACAAATTTTTTTTTTCATACCAAAAAATGATCGTGTGTACGCGGCATTAAGGTTTGACATTGTTTTGGTAAACCTGAAGAGAAAAACCTGCAGGAAAACTGATAATATGTATGGGGTTTAAATTTTATAAATATATATATATGAATATGAGACGTGCAAACTAGCAAAAAGTGCTGCAAAAAAAAAAATAGCCCTCAATAAATAAATATAGAAACAAATGAATCAATTTGTGCAGTAATCAAAATATAAATTAATCAAGTCTTTGATTCCTCAAGTGCTGAATAATCAGAATCGTGCTTGGTGACAGGTGAAAAAACGTTGCTATATGCCAAAAGTGATCACAGCAACCCGTGCTCTTATAAAATCCGCATTTACCGAATATTCCACCCCCTCTTGTGGTATGAAGTGTTCACAGTGTATGCCACTGTGTTGCATTCTGGCGATATCTTGTTCCCCGTGCGCTGCTGGTGATGGTTTTGAATCATGGATGGAGGACAGTATCTATTAGACATGTGCAGACTGGAATATTTTGTTTCGTTTATTCGTTTTCGTCCAGAAAATACATTTATTTAGTTACTCCCGAAAATCGTTTTGATTTAATTTGTTTTCCTCGGGAAAGTTTTTGTCCGAAAACGACGATTTTCGATGACGTTGTCGAATTAAACGACGGAAATTCGACAGCATCGAAAATCGTTGTTCTGAATACAGGGAATATACCTATTCCCTGTATTCAGAACGACGATTTTCGATGACTTTGTGAAATTGAAAGACGGAAATTCGACAAAGCATCGAAAATCATCGTTCTGAATACAGTGAAAATACCTATTCACTGTATTCAGAACGACGATTTTCGATGACTTTGTGAAATTGAACGACGGAAATTCGACAAAGCATCGAAAATCGTCGGATCTGAACGAAAACAAAAATAAAGCATTTTTTATGTCGGATCTTTCGGTTTTCGTTTCTTGCGCTTTCCTTTTCGTTCGTTAAAACGATAACGAAAATACCCGATTTTCGGACGAAAATGCATTCTAACGAAAACGAATGTACATGTCTAGTATCTATTGCTCCTGTCTTATGTCCTTACAGACTGTATGTCATGACAGCTAAGTTTCAGAGTATTGGCAATCTTCTTATAGCTTAGGCCATCTTTATGTAGAGCAACAATTCATTTTTTTCAGATCCTCAGAGAGTTCTTGAGGTGCCATGGTGAACTTACAGTGACCAGTATGAGGGAGTGAGAGCAATAACACTACATACCTGCTCCCCATTTACACCTGAGACCTTTTAACACTAATGAGTCACATGACACTGGGAGGGAAAATGGCTAATTGGGCCCAATTTGAACATTTTCGCTAAGGGGTGTACTCACTTTTTTTTGTCAGCAGTTTAGACATTAATGGCTGTGTGTTGAGTTATTTTGAGAGACAACAAATCTACACTGTTATACAAGATGTACACTCACAATTTTACATTGTAGCAAAGTGTAATTTCTTCAGTGTTGTCACATTAAAAGATATATTAAATATATATAAAAAAAAATCTTGTGAAAAAAAATATATTAAAATATTTAGATAGTAAGATATTGTGTGTATGTGTATATATATATATAGATATATAGATAGATAGATAGATAGATAGATAGATAGATAGAGAATTTAATTAGAAGTTAGATAGGAATTCAAGCCTTAAGCCTCGTACACTTGGACATTTTTCTCGGCAAGAACCAGCCAGAAAACTGCTGGGAGAGCTTTCTTGCCAAGTATACCGTGCGTGTGTACGAGGTTTTCAGGTTTCTTGTAAAAAAAAATGCCCAAAATCTCAACGAGAAAAATAGAGAACCTGCCCTCTATTTTCTATTGCTCTCTATTTTCTCGTTGTGATTCTCGGCAGTGTTTTCCTGCCGAGAAACCCGGGAGTGTGTATACTTACCTGTTGCCGTGGAAACTCGCACATGCTCGAAATGACTTTGACGCATGCGTGGTAGCTTCCTAGGCATAGGTAGGGTGTAGCAAAATGGCGGCGTTGGCATCGAATGCGACAAGCCCAAGCTTGTCGTAGTCGATGACGTCATCACGTTCGTTCCATTCAAAAGAACAGTGGTTCTTTTGAATGGAGTGTTTGTACACTCGGCCGGCAAGAGATTCTTGCCAAGAATGTTGTCAGGAAAAATAACGTTTTTTTCCTGATGAGATTCTGGGCCGCGTGTACAGGGCTTAACACTATTATTAAAAATGTTCTCTCCCTCCTCATACCTATCCTGCATACCCTGTGTAAAAGTGATCTGTATACTTACCTTTTTTAAGTCCACTCTGGTCTGATCATGTAATCATGCAGTTCCAGCTCCCCTGTGTTATGAAGCATTCAACAATAGCTGGGCATTCCTGGGCATCTATAGACTCACATGGCCCAGCCATTGTTGGTATTCTTTTCTCTCCCCTGCAGCTGTCCATTACTGACACATGGAAGCCAGAGCTGCATGATCATGTAATGAGATTGGAGTAGGCTAAAAAAGGTAAGTATACAGATCTTCTTTTACACAGGGTACACAGGATAAATAGGAGGAGGGGAGAGGGGACATTTTAAAGAATATTTTAGTGCTAGGCTTGGATTCCACTTTGAATTCCAGACACAAATAAATAAAGGATATAACTCCATATTGTGTCCATAAAGCCATAATGCCTTTTCATTTGCAAAAATAGCGGTTGTGGCTCTCATTGTGTTGTATGTACCTAGAAGCTCCACCTACTACAAGCTGTCTTAAAAAAAAACTACAGAGGGCAGGTACAAGACTGGTCACTCTGCTCAAGGAGAGGGTGCAGCAGTGACCAGTCTTTTTTTTTTAAGGAAACTTGTACACACAAGTGCAGGTGTTGTTTCATACTGGATTACTGCACCGATTTGGAAGAATTACAGCAAGGACACTAGGATTCAAGTAAAAGTACAAATGTCTGGTTTCCACTGAGCATATCGGTTCGGTTCGATACGCTATTTTGGGTGTTTCCATTATGAAAGTGTGCCATAAAACCGAACCGTACTGGACCATTCTGGGTCCTGCTTCAGATGTGGGGCCATAGAAAATGGAACGGTTTTGTTAGGGCGGACCTACAATACATTCCACTGATTGGTGGACACCCTAGGCATTTTTTCTAAACCCTGAATGGCCCGAGACGGTCCGACTTGCAGTGGAAACGCTCACAAGAATAGACCGGACCATTATAAGCGCTCCAAACTGTACCGACCCGATCCGTTCCGTTCAGTGGAAATGAGGCACCATATTTAGACAACACTTTTTAGCCTGGAGTTAAGCTCTAAGATTGTTTTATATCGGCATTATGGGGCCTAAGTTATCCTAGACAGAATGACAAAAGTGCAGTTTTGTACAGCCCCAGTGAGGAAATGTTTTACACTTGCAAACCTCCCTCCTAGTAAATCCTCAACTATCTTTGGAGAAAGGTAGCATGCAGACTGGAGAGCAGTGGTGGGACAAGGTCAACTAGTGCCCAGGGTGAAAATGACAAACTGCTCCCCCCTGCAAATGAGTTGAGAGGGGTTAGAGAAGTATATGCAGCAATGAAATGTATGTACTGGTTACAGCAGGCTGCTGCAATGATTACAACTTACCAAATCCTCCAATGACCCCCTAATTGCAAAAGCAGCTTAATGGAGATTTCCACTTAAATGCATAGTAGGTCTGACATACTTCCTCTTATGCATGTCTTCATTTATCAGAGAATACACATATCATTATTCTTAGAGAGTAGTAGTACGCATGTCAGACCTGATATGCATTAGAACGTGTAGCTAGTCCTGGGTACAGATTATAGTAAATATTGGGGAAAATCTTGATAAATTATTTTGTATATGGAGGTATACACATGCCAGGATGTGATGCTTTGTATCATAGTATGGCAACAAATAGTTCCCTGAAGTGTTTGGTGGGCAGTACTACCTGCAGAATATGACCTAATCTGCCATCCAAAAACCATGTGCAATTTGTGTACTTACAGTACAGTGGTGAAACTATAAGGCCGCGTACACACGATCAATCAAAACTGATGAAAACGGACTAAAGGTCCGTTTCATCGGTCCAAACGGATCGTGTGTGGACCATCGGTTAAAAATCCACGCATGCTCAGAATCAAGTCGATGCATGCTTGGAAGCATTGAACTTCATTTATTTCAGCACGTCAGTGTGTTTTACATCACCGCGTTCTGACACATCGGTTTTTTAACTGATTGTGTGTAGGCACATCAGACCATCAGTCAGCTTCATTGGTTAACCAATGAAAACGGTCCTTCGGACCGTTCTCATCGGATGGACTGATCGTGTGTACGCAGCCTTAGAGGTTCAGTCTGGGTTCTCACTGGTGTGATATGGGAAACCCAGCGATTCCTGTGCAGGTTCCTGCATTGCACCTAAATTGCCAGCAGTTCACACTGCAAACTGCTGTGGGTGTCATTGTGAACATGCCATCCGATTCCAGTGCGGACCAAAAAAAAGGTCCTGCACCATTTTGGTCCAAATGTGATGCAAATTCAGCCATACAAGCTGGCTGAATTTGCATCACAAAGACATTGCATGTGATCTGCACAGCAATGTGGTGCAAATCACATGTGAAGTTTATCATCGCAATAGTTTGAACCCAGCCTAAAACAGGTAGAAAAGAGGTGACATAATGTCTCCTGAGCACCTGCAATAAGGCATATTGCACTTTACTTATAGCGCCCCTACTCCTTAGAAGAGTCATATGAATTTGTGTGTTTGGGAAAAGGGGAACTAGGTCTGATTAGTGAACTATAAGCCATTTTACTGCCAACCTCTTCCTGAGAATGCTGGTCAGTTGTGTTGTGCTGACCCACCATCTTTAATACATTCTGACCTTAAACATGTATGTCAGGAAAGTCTGCCAAAATTCACATGTCTCAATCTGTATACCTCCACTGAATCGGAACAATGCAGTCAGCATGACAACCAAACAACTAGCATTTTCAGATAAAAAACAGCAATGCCAACTTTCATGTTTCATGTTAGGTTTCCTTTAACCTGGCTATTTGTACTTTAATTAGTAATAAAAGAGCAATATTTGTTGAGAAGAAGAAGCTCTTCAGGAATAGTGTATTTCCTTATTTCCATGCATTTCAACCCCCCCCCCCCTTTCCACAATACATGTTATTATTCTTTTTGAAGCAAGCTGTCCTCTGCTGCAACCACATAATATTCAGATGTAGGACGTTTAAGCTCTTTTCTCCCTTCTTTAACTACTTGCCGACCAGCCACCGCAGTTATACGGCGGCAGGTCGGCTCCCCTGCGCGAGAGCCCGTAGCTATACGTCGGCTCTCTAAGCGGCCACTAGGGGCAAGGACACACAGCTCCCGGTCCTGTCAGGGGAGAAATGCCTGACCGTCTGTTCATACAATGTATGAACAGCGATCAGTCATTTCCCCTAGTGAGGCCACCCCCCTACTGTTAGAACACACCCAAGGAACTTACCTAACCCCTTCCCCACCCCCTAGTGTTAAACCCTTCCCTGCCAGTGGCATTTTTATAGTAATCCAATGCATTTTTATAGCACTGATCTCTATAAAAAATGCCAATGGTCCCAAAAATGTGTCAAAAGTGTCCGAAGTATCCGCCATAATGTCTCAGCTGATCGCTGCCATTACTAGTAAAAAAAAAATATTAATAAAAATGCCATAAAACTACCCCCTATTTGTAGACGCTTTAAGTTTTGCGCAAACCAATCAATAAACGTTTATTGCGCTTTTTTTAACGACAAATATGTAGAAGAATACGTTTCGGCCTAAACCGAGGAAAAAAAATGTTTTTTTATATATTTTTGGGGGATATTTATTATAGCAAAAAGTAAAAAACATTTAATTTTTTTAATTTTCGCTCTATATTTTAAAAAAACGCAGAAGTGATCAAATACCACCAAAAGAAAGCTCTATTTTTGGGAAAAAAAGGACGCCAATTTTGTTTGGGAGCCACGTCACGCACGACCGTTCAATTGTCAGTTAAAGCGACGCAGTGCCAAATCGCAAAAAGTGCTCTGGTCATTGGGCAGCAATATGGTCCGGGGGCTAAGTGGTTAAGTAACAACAACAGAGGGCAGTGGCTAAGCTCAGGTCTGTGCTGCTATTCACTTCTAGGAATGCTGCCATTTGGTTCTCTGCAGCTTTGATTGCACACACATACGTTTTTTTTTTCCTCTTGTCATTAGCAAAAAGCTGAATTTCTCTGCTCTGTGGAAACAAACTGAAGGACACTTTACTCTCACTCCACAGCGCTCTATAAACAGAAGGAGATGTTCTCCGTGGCTGTCCCCCTCTCTTCTGCCCACTTGTTGATATTGGAGGGAAGAGAGAGGCTTCCTGCTCTGCATGATAGTAATGACACTACCGTCACTTCTGTAAGTGAGGCAACTTCAGATCAGTGCGGCTCCAGTGCGCCCCTACCCCTTCATGTAATACTCCGCTCAGGGCACACACTCCTTCTGCCCACCCCTTGTGCCGGCCCTGCTGGAGAGACAACTAGTGGTGTAGCTTTAAGTACTAAAGAGGTCTAGCCGTGACAGCAGACACATTAACAGCCATGACATATTCAGAAAAAAAGAGAGATAATTACACAACAAGAGTGTGTGTGCGTGACAGAGGAGCTGGGCAACTGACTGAAAGCTGGAGTAAAGTGAAACACTGCATGAGATATTCATTATAAAGCCCACAGAAGCTGAGATGACACTAGTCAAGTTAGAACAGGGTATAAAAGAAGAAGAAGAGGAAATATTTCTAGAAATGCCTTTGTTGTTCAGATGTGTTTTACATTTCCGAGAACTGTGATGTTGAAAAGATCTGCAACTGATTCTGTCTTCTCTGTAAAGAACTCCTGGGAGGGTTACCTGATCCCTTAAAAAAAGGAACCTGTCACAAGAAAATGTGTAGGCTGCCATTGCTGATGTCCTGCTAAAATTGCTAGTTGCCTATCTGCCATGTAGTTGCTTTGGAGTAAATGCTTTCTAAATCACTGACCTGGAACAAGACAAAAGCCTCGTACATATGCTCGGTTTACTTGGCAAGAACCAGCAAGAAAACTGCTGGCAGAGCTTTCTTGCCGAGTAAACCGAGCGTATGTACGAGGCTTTCAGGTCTCTCGACAAGAAAACTGCCCAGAATCTAGACGAGAAAAATAGAGAACATGTTCTCTATTTTTCTCGTTGTGAGATTCTCAGCAGTTTTCCTGCCGAGAAACCCGAGAGTGTGTATACTTACCTGGCGCCGCGGTAACCCGGGCATGCTCGAAATGACTTTGACACATGCACGGTAGCTTCCTGAGTGAGTGAAGAACTTATATAGCGCAGCACATGCAAACTAAATCGCCTCTGGGCGCTTGTTGTTCCTGTCTCCTTTGACATCAAAAGAGATGAGTTTTGATCTTTCTTCTGAAGGCCAAGTGGTTCTCCTCCAACCGAATGCTGGTTGGTAAAGCGTTCCATAGTCTGGGACCTTGGAGCGCAAATCTCCCTTCTCCTTTGGACTTGTATTTGGCTTTGGGTATCTGGAGCAGATTTTGGTTGGTGGATCGCAGAACGCGATTGGGGTTGTGAGCTTTTATTTTTTGCGCATAGATATTGGGGGACCTTCCCATGGATGCACTTATGCGTCAGACAGAGTGCTTTAAAAGCAATTCTGTCTTTTACTGGCAACCAGTGAAGGGCTCTCAGCGAAGGTGAGATTGATTCCCATGTTTTTTTTTCAGTCACAAGTCTGGCGGCCGTATTTTGAATGACTTGCAGACGAGACATTTGATACTTTGGGAGTCCGAGGTAAAGGCCATTTGCATAGTCCAGTCTGGAGTTGATAATTGTACCCACCACGACTGCTATGTCTTCTTTAGGAATAAATGGAATAAGTCTGCGTAGTAGGCGTAGCAGATGGTGAGATCCGCTGACTACTTCCCCTATTTGTGCATCCATTGTCATGTAGGTGTCGAAGATGACCCCAAGACTTTTGACTTTGGCGCTAGGAGTGATGATTTGGCCCAGAATGGGTGGGGGTGTCCAAGTTGTTGCAAGTTGATTTTTCCGACTGGCGTGAAACAGGAGAAGTTCTGTTTTGGAGCTGTTGAGTTTAAGATAACTCTTCGTCATCCAGTTTTCTATCAAAGAGAGGCATGTCTCTAGACTGAGATGATGATCCTTTTTGTTGCAGATGCGAAAATACAGTTGTGTGTCATCTGCATATGAGTGATAAAGTAGTTTTTGACTGCTGATGATTTCAAAGAGAGGGCGAAGATAGATGTTGAACAGCATCGGCGACAGAGGGGATCCTTGAGGGACTCTGCATGACACTGTGTGTTTCTCAGAAGTGAAAGGTCCCAATTTCACTATTTGTGATCGGTTTTCCAGAAAAGAGGAGAACCATGATAGATAGGCATAGGTAGGGTGCAGCAAGATGGCGATGACAGCATTGAATCTGACAAACGCATGCTCATCGTACGCTATGACGTCACCGCGATCTTGCCTTTCAAGAGAACCGCGGTTCTTTTGAAAGAAGAGTCTGTACACTCGGGCGGCAGGAGATTCTTGCCAAGAATCTCGTCAGGGAAATCTATGTTTTTTTTCCTGACGAGATTCTTGCCCATGTGTACAGGGCTAAAGATGAAGAAATCACATTTTTTTTTGTCTTTCTTGTGCTGTGTAAAGCCAATTGAAATCCAGTGACGTATGGGTATGTCGCTGGTCTGGAAGTGTTTATCAAAGGAAGAAAAAATATATATATTTATTTACTGCCTATATATGTTTTTCAATCCAATATATAACATCACCCAGACTGGTGACCCAGCCTATCTGGTGCATGTGTATATACTGTACTAAGATGGAATAAGCTGATAGAAGAAAGGAAAGAGAAGAGAGATGACCTAATCAGTCGGCTGCTGCTTCTTTACTGTTAACTCACATGCTGGGGGAAGTGTAGCATTGTATTCCTTAATAGCAGCATAGAAAAAGTGTAGTCCTACTTTTTGTGTTGTCTGACAGAGATACATAAATGTCAGAACTTAATGGGTAGAAATGTAAATATTGTAGCAAGCAAAGCAGTTGCCTTATATACTGTACATTTCTTTTGTATATAATTCCTCCTCATTTTAAATAGCGGGTGAATCCCTAGTGTAAAAAACTAGGTCCATGTGGGTATTTGTTGTTATGTCATGACCAAATGGAGAGTGGATCTCACAGATTCAAAAAGTTTGAAACCAAACTAAATAAACAACACATGAGCATATAAAAAATATAAAAACACATTTTCATTCACACAGTACACAATCAAAAGACATATGTATTCATTTTTCCAGGCACTTGATTGTTAGGTGTTAAGATTTATTTTAAATAAAAAAAAATACAAAACCATTTCATGCACCATGACATTTATGTTCTTAACACACTCCATTCAATTAATGTGATCTAATAACAGTAAGCCCCCTTTTTAAAGCTAAATTATAATGCCAGAACTAATGCAACATTTTTGGCCTTCTGGAGCTTTTTGCTATAATGTGCAAGTATACACAACATACTTTACAGTTTGCGGCATGAAGTTACCAAATAATATAAAAGTTACTGAACACATTAGACTGTCACAGTACAATAAGCTGAAGTAGCACAAGGGTTAACTTCTGTGAGTGATCTTGCTTCTGTTTTAACATCTTATGGGCACAATAATGAGTGTGCAGGAGTTCTGGGAAGTAAATGGCAATGCCCCTAAAAATATGTTTATGAGAACATATTCATGGCCATAGCTTCATGTGTCAGTGAGAGTAGGTTCACACTGGGGCGACTTGGGATCCGACTTGAAGTCGCCTCAAGTCGTCCCAAGTCGCGCTGTAGAGAAAAACAATGTAAGTGAATGGGAGCGGTGTTAATACACACTACTCAAGTCGCTCCGACTTTTGAAAAGGTTCCTGTACGACTTCAATACAACTTGTAGGCGATATGTACCCATTGATTTCAATGGAAGTCGCCTCAGAAGTCTGATCACTGTCTTAATTGAAGCTAATTTCCAGCAAGATAACATACATTTCTCAGGCAAACCCCACCCTCCCCCTCCCTCTCCCAGACTGATTGTTGTTTTATTGGCCACTGGAATGTCTCCGGTCCTGGAGACGACTTCAAGTTGTGTTTCAAATCTCCCCAGATTGCCCTGTGGTTCATGCTCAAGTCGTGTCGGAGTCGCCTCTGAAAGTTGCGCTGGAAGTCGTGTCGCCCTAGTGTGAACCGACTCTGAAGTTATAAAGTGAGTTGCTGTGATTTGCAGGGTATGGGGTGGTCAAGTCTGAATCTAATCTTAGGGCAGGCTGGACAATGACTGCGCATCATGCATGTTTTGTTCTATGGGCAGAAAGCTGATGTTGTATTGAGATAATCTGTTACTGACAATTACTTTGTGAACCCTAAAGCCAGCCATACACCAGCTGTCAAAATACCTGAACAGTGCCTGCATCTAATTAGGTGCAGGCATACATCAGCCAACAATTGTTGCTAGTTTTTTTTATTAATAGTCAATTGAGCAATCAACTTTGAGCAGTGCCAGTGGGACCATACATTGCTTCAGCCAAGCTAGCAGGAATCAAATGAAATTTGAGTAGTGTATGGCCTGCTTAAAACAAAAGGCAGGAGATTCAGGAAGAGAGTCTCAGATTTAGTAAAATGAAATTAAAGCCTGCTGGCCTTAAATTGCCTGTTTAATTGGTAGTGCTTGGCTTCCTGGACTAGTGCATCCAGTATTTTATTCATGTCGTCTATTTTTTTTATTATTATTTATAACAGAGTAACTGGTCTGCACGGACTACAACAAAAACAGTAATCATATCAACATCGGCATAGAGATAGGAATGTATACATAGAACACACAGCATTATATGTGGCATTTACAATTGTCACACTGTTGGGTGCGTGTCTTCCAAAGATGACAGCAAGACCACAAGGGGATAGACCATTATAAGCCTAACCCTCCTTAGGGGTGTAGCCTTAACGGGTCACCACCTCCCATCCCTGTTGAGGATTGGTGTCGCTTGTTAGCATGTTAGAAGACGGAGTATCTGGGTCTGGCCGGTCCAGTCTCCCCTCTTATTTTCCCTTTTTTCCCTGAGAGGATTGGAAGGAAAGCAAGAGCAGAAGAAAATAAAAATAAAAGCAGGGAAGAGTGGGGTTGGGGAAGGGGGGGGGGCATTTCATCTAATTTGATCTAATTTCGAGATATCCTGTGCTGCTCTTAACAACCAGTTAGATCCCTGTGACATAAGAAAAATCACTTGCCAAGTACAAATTTCCATGCCTTTACTGTATTTAAATTCCAAATAGTGTTGTCACCCATCCCATTTCTTCCCCACTGGCTTACAAAACACATCCCTCACTACTAAACATAAAGGGTAGAGAAGCTCTGTAGTCCAGCAGAGAAGAACTCAAGCAGAGTGATGCTTGAGATTATGAGGCAGCAACATCAGCATTATTAGCTTAAGAAAGTAAGTTAAAAGCGCTTTGTATTTTTAGCAGATCTTGTACATTTAAAACAAGAGAGACATATGAAAATGTGCATTCACTTTTAAGTAGTGGCACCTTTATAGGATATGCTTTGTTTTTGTTCTTCATTTTATTGCATATATATTTTACTACTGGTAAGTTTTCATATGTGTTTGTTCCTTTAAGGCCGCGTACACACGATCGAATTTGTCCGCTCAAACTGGTCCGACGGACCAGTTCAGCAGACAAATCCGATCGTGTGTATGGGCTAGTGGACATGTCCGACCGGCGGACACATTTTAAAACATGCTTTACATCCCACAGACCCTGACATATCTGCCCGCACAAGCGTCGGAAGGATGCGACGCATGCGTGAAAGTTGTTTACTTCCTGGTGCGGTGACGTGGCGGCGTCAACGTCACCGCCACGTCACCGCGCTGTCTGCCGGCGGGGATTTTAATCCGATGGTGTGTACACGCCATAGGACCAAAATAGCCCGGCGGACAGATCCGATGAAAACGGTCCGAGGACCGTTTCCATCGGATAAATGCGTACGTGTGTACGCAGCCTTAATGGTTACAGTGCTTATTAAGTAGCTGTTTACTAATCGTCCAAGCTTTATGGATTCGGTAAAGAAAATATGGACCTAAATCCATATTTTTCTCGGTTGAGACATAAATATGTGGACAATGACCTTTTAAACTGGAATTCCTCTTTAAATGAATATGTTCACAAGTGAGGACTGAAAGCCTTTTATGTACTAGAAAACATTTGTAGCCTAGAGTTGAAACAAAATAATCAGGACTGAAAACATCACAATTTCTTCTGATTAGGTTCTTATCAAATCACTTAGCTCTGTACTAGAGTAGGTGAACTGTCTTTCTTTATGAATAGTTTATCAAGATTTGACATTAGTAAATATGGCAGCTGCCAGTTTAGTATAAGCACATTTTATCTGCCTTTGATTGTCAGAGTTTATTATGAATCTATCCTAGGCTGAACACATTAATGAAAAAGATAACTGTGAAAGCATTGTGGTGGGTGCTGGAGAAGTAAAATATATTACAGCTTTATCATAGGCCATAAAATAATGTGTGTAAAAAAAACAATTCCATGAATAGGCAGGTTTACTTTCTTTTTATCTGCTTATACATAAATATTGCTGTTTTTTTTTTTCAACAAAGCATTGTTTGTTCACTATCAGCGATAAAGACACAAAAGTGGAAAATACTGAAAATTCTATTAGAATTCTCCCTATTAAAATAAATTGGAGGTTTTATTAAAGATTCACAAACATATGACAGAAGGCTATGTTTTCAGATTGATATTGAATATACACTGTGAGTCACTGGAA
The DNA here is from genome assembly GCA_029574335.1 of Rana kukunoris. NCBI lineage: Eukaryota > Metazoa > Chordata > Amphibia > Anura > Ranidae > Rana > Rana kukunoris. The sequence continues at coordinate 224,040,336 of CM056050.1, read as the reverse complement.
AACCAAACTTGAAAAAGTATTAGCGGTGTGTTGACAGATTAATCAGAGGTTAGCCTTGGCAGTAAGCTTAATGTATATCATGATTACACAGTCACACATTAAGTACAGTAGGTTCAAATGCCCAGAGACTCTATCTATTACTGAATTGCTGGGATTTAGGCCTGTTGGAATGCTCTACCACTTAAATTTGAGTTCTGCGAATATGAAATAACTTATGATAAGCCATAAATTATTATGTCAGACAGACACAATATATTTTATAAAAAATAGTTTGAGTTTACTAAGGTGTAGACAGCTGTTAACATTTATTTTTATATATTATCCTGTGCATGTGCTGTAAGCGATACCAGGCAGCATGCAAGAGCTATCAGAAGGCTACTGATGCTATTCAGCAGACATTCTAATACTATCAGAACTTACTATCAGGCCAGTAGTGGTCATAGTGCAGATCGGGCATTTTCCCGGTGGGCCGGGGCCTCCAGATCCATGGCCTGTTGATGACCCGGTCACACAGCAGGAGGTAAGCAGCAATCGGTATGGACAGGGTTAACACAGTCCACGGTCTCCACTTACCTCCTGCTATGTGGCCATGCATGTATCTCCTCCAGCAGGTCTACCAGTGAGGTTGCTGGGTGCAGGGCTAAGCTGAGTGTCTTTCTCAAACACAGCTCAGCCTCAGAGCCAGCGCTGACAGTTCCCCCCTCCTCCTCCCTCAGCACAGACGGGAGAGGTTAGAAAAGTCATCTGCTCCTCCTGTCCCTCTCCTCCTGTGTGTGCCTTGCCCACACTCCCCGGGGATGTGTGGGTGGGAAGTTTGAAGCAAGAAGAGGAAAGCTGCTGACATGCCTCGGTCTCCATCCTGGGGAGAGGAAGCTCACCCTCTCTTCTGCCTCCCAGTGTTTAAACTAATTTAGCCCCTTCATGCCTACAGTATGTATATATGCCACCTCTTGGCGAGTGGGCCTTGGCGCCATTTAGCTGCAAATTTTTCATACCACACTGTAATACCACACTGTAAACACAGCTGTGCTGAAAGGGAGCATCTGGCATAATTAACGCTAATGGAAAGCTCCCAATTACTGCTTGTGATCAGGAGCTTTCCAATCATGTGACCACTGTGACAGGCAATCACAGCAATCACATGATCATAAATCCCCACCTCCCGGGAATCATAAACCCCTTTAAGGGCTGGGAGGCACTGACACAAAGGGCTTAATGGGGGATTTGTGAGCAGATTCCTGCTAACATCAGAGTTCCCCTTCACACCAGAGTACACAGCATTCCCCCTTACATCAGAACCCCCCTTAATTCAGGGTTCCTAGAAAACCCCCTACACCAGAGTTCCACTTTACAACAGAGCCCCCTTAAATCAGGGCTCCCCTTTACATTAGAGTTCATAGACCTCCCCCTTACAGTGTAAATGGAAACTCTGCAGACTTTAAGGGAGGCTGTGCAGACTCTAATGTAAAGGGACTCTGTGGACTTTGATGTAAGGAGGGCTGCTTGGACTCTGATGTAAGGGTTGCTCTGTGGTTTCTGATATAAGGAAAAAGCTGTGCCGTGATGGGAGGCCTCCCAGTGACTTCTGTCTCTTGGCTGTGGCTGCTGTTATACAGGCAAGGGTGGGGCCACCCGGTGACATACCTGAGTCCCTTCTGATATCATGTGTTGTCATGTGACATCAGATGGGCGGGATCATCTGGTTACATCATCGGGTGGCCCTGCCCTTGCCTATATAACAGCTGCCAAAGGGAAAAGACAGCATTATGTGGGAGCCCTCCCATGGAGGCAGAGTTTTTTCATATTTTTTCTATTTTTTGGGTCCTTCGGGCAGCGTGATTGATGATGGATGTAAAAAAAAGAAATTGTCAAAAATTGTCTTTTGTGTTTTTTACCCGATACCTATTCACATGTGGGGGTGGGATCTGGGGGTCCCTTGTTAAAGGGGGCTTGCAGATTCTGATAAGCCCCCCACCCACAGACCCTGACAACCAATGGCCAAGGTTGCCAGGAAAAGGCTCTTGTCCCCCTCTCCATGTTGAGGGCATGTGGCCTGGTATGGTTCAGGAGGGGGGTGCTCGCTTAACCCACCCTATCCTGACCTCCAGGCTGCTTGCTCAGATAAGGCTCGGTATAGATCTTGGGGGGACCCCCACGGCAATTAGTTTTTACATTTTGGCATGGAGTTCCCCTTAAAATCCATACCAGACAAAAAGGGCCTGGTATGGACTGGGAGGGGGGACCGCACGCTGTTTTTTTACTTGATTTTCTATCTATATTGCCGGGAGCAAGTTTAAATGAAATTTTTTACTTTAGAAATTAAAGTTTGCTGTGGCACTGTACTACACATTGCACAGATGCGCCACGTTACAGGCAGAGTAATGGGGATCACGCAGGCATGATATTTAAATAAATCTTTCATTTTTATTTTTTCACTTTATTAAAATTACTGCTCCTGAACTGTTGTTTTTTTTTTTTTTTATATTCAAATGATACATGTCCCATAGGACAGTACCCAGGTCCCCATACACTTTTTATGGCAAAAACTTGCATATAAGCCTTTAAAATGAGCACTTTTGATTTTTCATGTTCGTGTCCCATAGACTTTAATAGGGTTCTCACTTTCGCTAGAACTTTTTGCCTGTTCGCATGTTTTGATGCAAACCGAACCGGCCCCTAGTCCTTAACATACAAAAAAATGTATTAGAAGAGGCTAAGCAAACACACCCAAAATCAATGCTAGATGTGTTGGGAGTTCTCAAATCTGATAAAGGGGCTTCATAAACACACATAAAAACATACATTGTGCAAAGTCTTTTAAGACTGACAAAGCAGGGTTTTGGGACTTTGCTTGAGGTGAGTCTGGCGGCCAAAGGATCAGTCCATTTTTTGCAAAAACATTTATTGTGAAGATGTTGACATAGTATCATATGATACTGTGTCAACATCTTCACAGTAAATGTTTTTGCAAAAAATGGACTGATCCTTTGGCCGTGAATACTTACCTCCCACAAAGTTCCAAAACTTTTCCTTTTCATATATACAGTACACATGGATGGAGATATGTGTACCTGCATGTCTCATTTAAAGTCCCAAATCTTTCTCTATTCAGCTGGGCACAGGCACGTACAGGTACATTGCCTTTAAGGCCGCGTACACACGATCAGACCAGTCCGATGAAACTGGCCTTAAGGCCAGTTTCATCGGACCAAACTGATTGTGTGTATGGCCCATCGGACCGTTGGCCATCCGATCAAAGTTTTAAAACTTGCTTTAAAATCTGTCCAATGGACGCCTGTCCGTCAGACCAAAACGATGGTTAGTACACAAAAGCATCGGACCAAAAACCTGCGCATGCTCAGAATCAAGTCCGTGCATGCTTGGAAGCATTGAACTTCGTTTTTTTCAGCACGTCGTTGTGTTCGACGTCACCGCGTTCTAACCCGATCGGATTTTGGACTGATGGTGTGTACGCACATCAGACCATCAGACCACTTCAGCGGTGGCCCGATGAAAACGGTCTATCAGACCAGTCTCATGGGACCGGTCTAATCGTGTGTACGCGGCCTCAGAGCCCAGCCGTGGATCGCGCACGCAACCCGGTCCGAAGCTCCGTAACCTCGCCACGGGACCCATGGACCTGATTGCCGTCGGTGTCCCACAAACGGTCACAGGAGCTGTAGAATGGGGAGAGGTGTGTGTAAACACACCTTCCCCGTTCTTCACTGTGGCAATGTCAGTGATCGTCTGTTCCCTGATATAGGGAACAACGATCACTGACATCACACGTCCATCCCCTCCCCACTACAGTTAGAAACACACATGAGGTCACACTTAACCCCTTCAGCACCCCCTAGTGGTTAAGTCGTATACTGCAATTGTCATTTTTCACAGTAATCAGTGCATTTTTATAGCACTTTTCTCTGTGAAAAAGACAATGGTCCCAAAAATGTGTCAAAATTGTCTGATGTGTCCGCCTTAATGTCGCATTCACGAAAAAATCGCTGAATGCCGCCTATAGTGGTAAGAAAAATATTAATAAAAATGCCATAAAACTATCCCCTATTTTGTAAACGCTATATATTTTGCCTAAACCAATCGATAAATGCTTATTGCGATATTTTTTTACCAAAAATGGGTAGAAGAATATGTATCGGCCTAAACTGAGAAAAATAATGTTTTTTTTATATCTTTTTTTGGGGATATTTATTATAGCAAAAAGTTAATAATATTGCATTTTTTTCAAAATTGTCGCTCTATTTTTGTTTATAGTGCAAAAAATAAAACCGCAGAGGTGATCAAATACCACCAAAAGAATGCTCTATTTGTGGGAAAAAAGGACGCCAATTTTGTTTGGGAGCCACATCGCACAACCGCGCAATTGTCAGTTAAATTGATGCAGTGCCGAATCGTAAAAACTGGCCAGGTCCTTTACCTGCATAATGGTCTGGGTCTTAAGTGGTTAAAGAGACTATGTATGCAGTGTAGTTATAAAGATATTACTAGGGTGGTTGCAGTGTAAGAAACAAGTTCCCCTTAGCTTGACAGACAAAGTATTGTAGATGTGGACAACATACCATTACTGGGACTGTGAGTCTGTCTACCCCAAAGTAAAAATGTACTTATTGATAGAATATAGCCCACCAGTGCCAGCAATCAGTACCCACCAGTGGCAGCAATTAGTGCCCACCACTGCCCACAAGTGCCACCAATCAGTGCCAATTAGCAATGCCAGTCAGTGCTGGCTATCAGTGCTGACCATCAATGCCCATCACTGCTGTTAATCAATTCCCATCAGTGTCACCCATCAGTGCCACCTATCAATGCCCATCAGTGCCCATCAGTACCGCCTATCCATGCCGCTTATCAGTGGCCACCAGTGCCACCTATTATTGCCCACCAGTGCCGCCTAGTTGTGCCCATCTGTGCCACCTAACAGTACCCATCAGTGCTGCATATTAGTGTGCATCAGTGCCACATATCAGTGCCGCCTATCAGTGCCCATATGTGCAGCATATTAGTCCCTCCTCATAAGTGCCACCTAATCAGTGCCCATAAGTGCCGCCTCATCAGTGCCCATAAGTGCAACCTCATCAATGCCCACCAGTTCAGTGAAGGCAAAAATTTACTTAGTTACAAAATTTACTGACAGAAACTAAGTTAAAAACATATTTATTACCAATTTACTTTTAAATAAAAAAAAACAGCAGTGACTAAATACCACCAAAAGAAAGCTCTATGTGTGTGAAGAATATGAAAAAAAAATTGTTTGGGTACAGTGTAGCATGACTGCGCAATTATCATTCAAAGTGTGAGAGCGCAGAAAGCTGCAAATGGGCCTGGGCAGGAAGAGGTCGTAAGTGCCCGGTAGGCAAGTGGTTAAGGGATGGAAGAAATGACAGGTGGAGTAACTTTTCAGCTGGACCAAAACTAGTTGACATGGAGGTGATTTGACTTACTCTCTCTGATCTGAATGTAAAGGCTTTGAATAATGTTGCCTTTTAGTGCTATTTAGCTGTTGCAGGATTTCATGATTTAAGCCCTGTACACACGATCCGATATCTGATGGAATCTAATCCGATGGATTTTTTCATCGGATATCCGATGAAGCTGACTTTCATCAGTCTTGCCTACACACCATCAGTCAAAAATACGACCTTGTCCAAATGCGGTGACGTAAAACACTATGACGTGCTGAGAAAAATGAAGTTCAATGCTTCCGAGCATGCGTCGACTTGATTCTGAGCATGCGTGTATTTTTGACCGATGGACTTCCGACAATCATTTTTTTTCATATCCATAGAAATTATTTAAAACATGTTCAATTATTTTTCACCAATGGAAAACAATGGAAACAATGGAAACGATGGAAAACAAACCAATGGGGCCCACACACGGTTTTCATCAGACAGACCGATCGTGTGTACAGGGCTTAATATTTGCTTCCACAGCCAAAACCTTGGATTTTTCTAATTTTGCTTTAGGTAAAACAATTACTGGACTTACTGTTATTGTTTTTTGAGTGTTCTGATATGAGAGCTATAACAACATTTGTATTTGTATATACCGTATATATATATATATATATATATATATATATATATATATATATATATATATATATATATATATATATATATATAGTTATAACTGTTAATATTTTTTCTATCCTAAAATGTAAAACTTAAAATGTATATTAAGAAGATATGTTTGCCCTGACTCATGACATTAGTTAGCTGCTGTTGGGCTAGCACAACTTTTTCATTAACGGTTGTAGTTTGGGCTTACAGCATATTCCATGATGTCATTAATTTTGAAGAAACATAGTGGAATTTTATAATGTACCCAAACTATGAACACCACAGAATTTTATATTCCAAGGGATTTTCCTGTACATTGAAATTCACATTTTAAAATGCAATAGTCTTGATAGAATGAACCCATCTTCAGTTAAATAAAAATGATGTACTTTATTCTTGGAGGAAATGGTTATTAATAATAATATTGCATTTTTTTCAAAATAGTCGCTCTATTTTTGTTTTTAGCGCAAAAAATAAAAACCGCAGAGATGATCAAATACCACCAAAAGAAAGCTCTATTTGTGGGAAAAAAAGGACGCCAATTTTGTTTGGGAGCCACGTTGCACGACCGCGCAATTGTCAGTTAAAGCGACGCAGTGCCGAATCACAAAAAGTGCTCTGGTCTTTGGACAGCAATATGGTCCGGGGCTAAAGTGGTTAATAAGGTAGATGAAGATAATGTAGATGTAAACTCTAAATTATTGACATTTACAGGTAGTTTGTCAAAGTGCTATGTATCAGTATGAATTGTCATGATTTTTTTTTTTAATAAAAATAGTTTCCACTATTTTGTCACCTAAGCAGATCTCATGAGATCTTTTTGCAGTCACTTCCTGCCTATATGCATTTGCTTTAGCAACAGCTGCACGACATTGCTTAGGGCAAGTTTCTTGACAACAGTGGCCTATGTATGAGCAATGTGCATTGGCATGGCCGATTGTAGCCTGCATTGGGATAGCCTCTGATAGGTTACAATACAGGAGCCCAGCTGGAAAATAGTAAAAGACAGGGAGAAGTTGATTTACTAAAACTGAAGAGTGCAAAATCTGGTGCTGCTCTGCATAAAAACCGGCTTCCACGTTTTTTTTGTCAAAGCTTATTTGAACAAGCTAAAGTTAGAAGCTGATTGCTACTAGGGATGAGCCCGGTGTTCGAGCCGTGGAACACAATTTAAAAGTATATGGGAGAAATCAAAAGTGCTAATTTTAAAGTTATTGTCCTAAAAAGTATTTGGGGACCCGGGTCCTGCCCCAGGGGACATGTATCAATGCAAAAAAAAGTGAAACAATAAAAGTGAAATATTATTTTAAATTTTGTACCTGGAGGTTGTCTATAGTATGCATGCAAAGTGTCACAATTTTTCTGTGTTTAGAACAGTTCCTGCACAAAATGAAATTTCTAAAGGAAAAACAGTAATTTAAAACTACTCGCGGCTATTATAAATTGTGGGGTCCTGTCAATACAGATACAAGTAATTGAAAAAAATGGCATTGAGTCCTCCCCCAGTCTATTACCAGGCCATTTGAGTTTGGTATAAATATTAAGGGGAACCCCTGAACCAAAATAAAAATAAAATTGCGTGGGGGACCCCCAAATTCCATACCAGGCCCTTCAGGTCTGGTATGGATATTATGGGAACCCTGCGCCAATTTTTTTTTTAAATGCCATAGGGGTCTACCTCAAAATCCATATGTGGATTCTATGGGGAGCTCTGCGCTACAATAAAAAAAAAAATATGTGGGGTTTCCCCCCCAAAAAATCCATAAAATATCCTTATCTGAGAACGTAACCTGGCAGGCCACAGGAAAAGAGGGGGGATGAGAGAGCGCCCCCCTCCTGAATGGTACCAGACCACATGCCCTAAACATGGGGAGGATGTGTTGGGATCTGGACCCCAAAGCACCATGTCCCCATGTTGATGGGGACAAGGGCCTCATCCCCACAACCCTTGCCTGGTGGTTGTGGGGGTCTGTGGGCTGGGGGCTTATCGGAATCTGAATTTTTCTATACCCCTAAATAGGAGTGATGAGATAAAATGCTTCCTGTCCAATTTCAGCAACTAATAATACCAACTTTGCTGGGGAGATGATTGCATCAGCTTGTGGCAGGGACTGTCATTAAATCAAGAGAGCCCTTGGGGAAAAACAATGGCTTGAGCCACTACCTTCAGTGTCCATTGCCTCACTCTAAACATTACCTCCATTTAGTAATATAGGTTATTATAGTATTCCTTATCTACACCAGTATTGGTTAATTACTAACCACTTAGATAACAGCTATGTAACTATGGGGTTGATTTACTAAACCTGCAGAGTGCAAAATTTGGTGCAGCTGTGCATGGTAGCCAATCAGATTCTAACTTTAGCTTTTCCAATTAAAACTTGGAAGCTGATTGGTTTCTATGCAGATCTGTACCAGATTTTGCACTCTCCAGTTTTAGTAAAGCAGCCCTTATGTTTCTTATCAAATTTATGCGCCCTGGTATTGAAGCATCTATCTGATGCTGAAAGTCATGCTGGAAGTCATAAGCGTCATCTCACCAAATTCCTGTGAGGCAAAAGCATGGAGCTCTTTAGAAAATAATGACATTCCGCTGCTCATTGTACTATTAAGAATCCGCCCACTGCTGAAAAAATTATTGTTTTATTGGTTAAGACTTTTGTCATTTTTCAACCTGACTAACTAAAGTGTAAAGTGGACTTACATATAGCTCTTTTTCTTGTTTTGTCACTCTGCATAATGGCGCCTATTATTCATACATGTTGCCACTAATTCCTTGTGGAATCTTTCCTTCCATGTCTATAGGATTGAAAAATTCACTTGTTAAATTCTGGACAAATTATTATTAAATCATCACAGTTCCTGGTGGTAGATGATATAGTGATGTAATTGTTTTATACATTCTTTAATAAACTTGCTTATATGGCAGCGATTTCAAGTACCAGTATGAAAGCTTATTACATTTTGTCATTTTTTACATTTTCAAATGAAGATTTTTATTCTTGTGAGCTGTAATATTTTTCATTGCTGCTACCATTAAGATATTTTAGCTATACGGTTCTCAGAATGTCATCACCCATAATGAATTTCAACACATATGCTTTGTAATAATCGGTATAAATCACAAGGGCAATGGTGCTTGCCACTGAATATCAAAATGTAAGGGCCAGATTGAATAACGCAGTGAATTTGATGACTTACTACATGCTACTCTGTAGAAAGAAAAATATATTAAAATACATATCCTATTGCATTCATTCACTGGGATTTTTAGTGGAGCTGGAAAGAAAACTCAAAAGTAATTTACTGTAAATGTGTGCAAAGTACAGAGTTTTCACTTTTCAGTACTATAGAGAAACTACGGGGGAAATGCATTGTGTGAGTGAGAAGCTTAAAGTTACCCCCTGTGATCTTTACTTATAGAAATCAGTAGAGAAGTAAAACATATAAATCATAATAATGTCACAACTATAATAACTGTAATTACTTTAAATAGTGAATGACAAGTGGAATACAAAGTCACACAGATAATTATTACCATGAATTTAAAGTAATACATTTAAGATTTATGCTTTTTTGTGACATCATAGCTATTATCACATTAAACAATATGAATGGGAAATGATATAGATTGTGATATTGAGGTGTTGCTACATCTGGGTTTCTCTGCTAGACTTAATCATATAAAAGAGCTAGGTGACCTGTATATAAATCAGAATCTACCACTTCATTACTTCCCCGTCTGACAGTACGGACATTTGTGGTCATTTTCAACCCAAGACCTGCTCCACGAAGCGTCTCTTAGGCCGCGTACACACGATCAGACATGTCCGATGAAACTTGTCGGAAGGACTGTTTTCATTGGACCAGGCTGAAGTGGTCTGTTGGTCTAATGTGCGTACACTCCATTGGACCAAAATCCCCTCGGACCAGAACGCGGTGACATAGAACACAACGACGTGATGAAAAAACAAAGTTCAATGCTTCCAAGCATGCGTCGACTTGATTCTGAGCATGCGCGGGTTTTTGGTCCGATGATTTTGTGTACTAACCATCGAATCTGTCCGACGGACAGGTTTCCAGGGGACATGTTTTCAAGCGAACATGTTCGATCATGTGTACGCGGCCTTGAGGTTCACTAAATGTGACATAACTGTCTTAAAACTGAATTACGAACGGGTTGAAGAGGCAGTTAAAGGCTTCTCAGGTAAATATAATAATTGCAGAATCACCTAAAATCCCATCTTCAGCCAAGATGTCCTATATTTTTTGGTAAACTAAGAATGGGTAGAATCTCTGTCAACAGGACCAGAAAAAGGCCCACAATCCACGCCACAGCCAAGTAATGGTGCCATCTTTGCGCTTAACACTAAATTTCAGGCAAACAGCTAAATGATAAGATTAAATACATATGTGGGAGTAATTTTACCTGCTGAAGGATTTGTATTTCTCTACTTCCAGTCTTGATATTTATACAGCTTTGTCCCACACCACAGCCCTTATGCCGCGTACACACGGTCGTTTTTTGTGATGAAAAAAAACCGACGTTTTCTGTGAAGTAAAAAACTACGTTTTTGAAACGTCACTTTCAAAGACGATGTTGCATACACACCATCGTTTTTTCACAAAAAGTGAAGTTACGTTCACCACTCTTTTCCATTGAAGCTCGCTTCATAACGACGTTTTTGCTACACACGGTGACTTTTTGTGAAACAAATAACAACGTTTTGAAAAACGACACAAAAAATTCAAGCATGTTGGAATTTTTTTTTGGTCGTTTTTTTTAAGACAAAAAACAACGTTTTGCCCACACACGATCAATTTAAATGACGTTTTAAAAAACAACGTTTTTTTTCATCGCAAAAAACGACCGTGTGTACGCGGCATTACTTGCAGGGGAGGGGAACCTGACCTCTTTACCTTTGTCTACTGCTGTTTCAGTTTCACTTACAGATCCTAAATTTTACTGGATGCCAAAGCGAGAAGCAGCACTGTCCACCTATCAGCATTCTCTTCTCACTGTAACGCATATGACTGGCCTCTTGTTCGGCTGCTCCCTCCCATTCTCTGAGCTCTGTTGTACAGAATGTACAGCAGATGGCAAGAGGCTGATATCAACTCAAATTTTGATACTTACAATGCTTGCATTTAAAAATACATTTAATAATGCATTAATGAGATTGTAAAGGTTGTGGGGAGGGGGAGGGGGGGTTGAGCTGCACACAGAGGGCCAGATTCACAGAGCCATTACGCCGGTCTATCTCCTGCGTCGTATCATTAGTTTGAATCCTCAAACCATGATACGACGGCTTCGGGCTTCGATCCGACAGGCTTACGTCTTCGGATCTACGCTGCAATATTTTTGCAACCGCTGGGTCGAGTTCGCGTCGCTTTCCACGTCGGGGTATGCAAATTACAGCTTTTTCCAGTGATCCACAAAGTTACGATTGGCCGTCGCATTCTCTAACGTCTTTGCTAGTCTGCTTTTTCCTGCATAAAGTTAAAGCTGCTATTATCCGGTCTATAGTGAGACGGGCCATGTTAAGTATGGCCGTCGTTCCCGTGTCGAATTTCATTAAATTTTTTTGTGTAAGTCGTACGGGAATAGGAATGTACGTAAATGACGCTACAAAAAAAATGACGTTACGACGTAATTTTGCGCAATGCTAGGCGGGAAATTTCTGAACGGAGCATGCGCAGTTAGATCGCCACGGGGAGGTGCCTAATTTAAATGATTCACGCCCCCTAATCGCGTAGTTCGATTCCGCCGCGAGAAATACACTACGCCGCCGTATCTTACGGGCCGAAATCTTCCTGGATTCGTCTTAGAGCCAGGTAAAATACGGCGGCGTAGTGTATCTCTGATACTCTGCGCCAGGGCAATTGTATGTAAATCTGGCCCAGAGTTTTTTTTTACCCTAATTCAGAGAATGCATTAAGGTAAAAAAAATCAAAACTTTTAGCCTTTGGAGCCACTTAATGCTTTTCATTGGAAATTCCGACCGTGTGTATGCTCTATCAGACTTTTGCTGTCAGAATTTCTGCAAGCAAAAGTTTAAGAGCAGGTTCTCAATTTTTACGGCGAAAAAAATTCTTATCGGAAAATCCATTCATCTGTATGGAATTTCGATGGGAAAAAAACACACATGCTTGGAAGCATTGAACTTATTTTTCTCGCCTCGCTGTAGTGTTGTATGTCACCGCATTCTTAACGCTCGAAAGTTAAGAGAACTTTTGTGTTACCATGTGTATGCAAGCCAAGCAATACAGAAATTCCCCTTGTGTGTATAGGGCATTACAGATCCGCATTAATGCATCAACTGATCAGGCGTTAGGACTCAAGGGCAGAAAGTGAAATAACGGACTACAAATTCAGATTTCTACCCAGGCCAGACTTCACAACTATATTAAATTGTCCTTTTTAAATTAACTGTATTTACGGTATTTATCGCTGAATAGCAGTAAGCCATATAAGCAAAATATTTATTAGGGTCACAGAAAAATGCAAATTTTCAACATCCTTTAAAATTGAGTAAATACAAATAGAAAAATGTATTGAAAATTTTGACACCCTGTTATCTCTAGCCTTCTTAACAACATTGGTCACTTGCCAAAGAAATTTTTTACCAAAGGAAGGGAGGATCCCCACATTCAACACCCAATATGGACACATGTTACCAGTTACCCAATAATGCAGCTATGAAGCTTGGATCTAAATATAAGGATGTCAGAAAGGAGCGTTTCTCCCAAACTGAGAGGAAAAGGGTAACACCTAAAATGTCTCAATGTAGCAGATATTCCTATTAGGGAGGCCTACTTTCCAGGTCCTCACAGCGAATACCCAGTAGGTGATAGAGGGTCCATATGATCCGCTCCAATATGTATAGGTATCCTCTCCGTATGTGACCCGATAATACGATATGAGATATCTTTATATTTAGATCCAACCTTCATAACTGCATTATTGGGTAACAAGTTACCTGTGTCCATATGGGGTGTTGAATGTATGTTTTTTTCATGTTTTTGAACCATGTTGTAATAAAATTATATTTTTTTACTAAATTCTCCTCTCATGTGTGCCCACAAAGTCCACGTAGTTTTTGAGTTTCTTTTTTTTATATTTTTTACCAAAGATGATAAAGGCAATTACAAAAAATATGACTACGGTTGTGAGAAGCTGTAATATAGAAGCATGATATGTACAGAGACATTCTGTAATTCTTCCCTACCCTAGTTGTCAAAGCACATGTTTATTTTTCCTAATGGTTAATACAGGGTCACATTTCTGTAAATTTTTGCTGTCTGAGTCCTCATTGGATATATTCTTCCTTACTTTCTTCCTCATTGATAGGAACAGGAAATGATAAAAAAATAAAAATGTATTCTCCAGTGTAGCAAGAGAGCAAAAAAAACAACATAAGGTATTTTTCCAGATAACACACATTTTTTTTGCTTCTAAGGTCAAAGGAACAAGATGAAAGGGATGAGCTACCCAATGAGGTTACAATCAGCAATAAAAATGTTACAGGTCAATTTGCAGGACTGCATTTCCTCAAAGTCCATCTTTACTTCCTGAGTTGCACTACACAGCTGTAAAGCTGTGTTTAGCAATTTTGTTCTTATCAGGTATTTTTCAGGTATTTTCAAAATAGTCCTATAATGGCTATCAGCTTCCCATGCTGGGGGTATGCATGGACATTTTAGTAACCTGCTATGCAGGGTCTTATGTTTAATTATTAGCTTAAAATATAATAATAATAATAATAGAAATGCTGTTTGAGCATTCTCTGTCAGCGACAGTATGTATTTTGTAAAGTATGGAGATACATTAAATTTTACTTAATGTAGATGGACAAGAAAACTACAACTGACTGTCCCTGACAATTGTAACACTGCTTGGTCACTTTGTTTATAAATTCCTTTAACAATCGTGCCATAAATATGATCACAATGTGATTACTTTTTTTAGCTGACATCTTAACATAAATAGGAAATGTTGAATGTAAGGTAATATTTATCAGTCTACAGTGACTAAATAAAAAGTAATAATATTATGAGCCAGATTTGCATTCTAATTTTCATAAATCATAAATCCCCTTTAATTTATTTTTATTACATTTGTTATTGGAAATGTGCTTATTTTCTATTTACCTGCACCTTACATTTTAACAGTATCAGATCTATCTAAATTACATTTTTGAGCTTACCCTATCCCTGCTACATTTTTATGTAAGTGAAAAGTTAACCCTGAGTATGGAAGAGCCCTGGGGCCATCATAAAAAAAAAATATACAACATTCTGAGATTCAAAGTCAGAATTCTGAGTTTCAAAGTCAGAATTCTGAGATTAAATCTCAGAATTCTGAGATTCAAAGTCAGAATTCTGAGTTTCAAAGTTAGAATTCTGAGTTTCAAAGTCAGAATTCTGAGATTAAATCTCAGAATTCTGAGATTAAATCTCAGAATTCTGAGTTTCAAAGTCAGAATTCTGAGATTAAATCTCAGAATTCTGAGATTTAATCTCAGAATTCTGACTTTGAAACTCAGAATTCTGACTTTGAAACTCAGAATTTTGTATTTTTTTTATGATGGCCCCAGGGCTCTTCCATACCTGAGTACTGTGTATTCTTCCTTAATATTATTTAATATTAGGGATAACTTTGGATATTGAATTTGAATTATAAAACTGAAGTTCAGTGAAGTACAGAGATGGTTTTTGAAGAGAACCTGTATTACATCAAGCATCCAGTTATTTGTAAGAAATTCAAATGCAAATAGATCCTTGCCTGATTGCATGTTATAAGGTGTGATTATTAGAACGTAAAGATCCATTAAAGCATTATTGGAAAAACTGACCGTGTGTACGAGGCATTAGTAGTTTAGTCTGACAGAAGACCAAGTTATCATTGTGTTGTAAAGAAAATTGGACCAAGTGAACATATGGTGGCAGTTGCTGAAGCTGTCTAACCACTATGTAATCACCTGGAAAAACGGCGTGTTGGACTGTTTCGGTACTGATAACGTTGACACAATTAGTATCATAAAAATTTGTTTAGTACATAGAAAAATTTACAACGTTCTAAAAGACAACAAGCCATACCCCACCCAAAACCAACAAATTACTGCTAACGGTAACCCTGTGAGGTTTCTGTTGAGGTGGAGTGTAGCAAAATCCTGTACTGGTTTTGCCGACACAGCTGCTTCTTCAGGAGGAACATCTGTATAGCAAATAGTATAATAAACAAGGGTATGACAAACAGCATACAAAACAGTAATGCAAATAGTATAAACATTGGGCCAGATTCACGTACATCTGCGCATTATTGGACCGGCGTAGCGCACCACCTTTACGTTAGACTGGCGCAATGTAGCGGCGCAATCACCCTATTCTCGTCGTTTTTTCGCAGAAATTTGTGCCTGCGCAACGTTATTTCAGAGGCGCAAGGCGGAGTAATTTAAATTGGGAAGGACGTGGGCGTGTTACATTGAAATGAGCCGTGACCACATGCAAATGAAGGGCCGGCCGGCTCGCGCATTCGCGCTTGAAGCAGACCATGGTCAGCACCTCTGTGCGCATGTTCACAACTCGGGAATGGCGCAATCAGTGAAATTGGAAGTGGAATAGGGCAACTTAGTGAACTACGCAGACAGCATAGATAGACAGACACAAACGCACTTCCTTTGCAAAAGTACATCCCTTTGTATCCCTTCCTATACAGCAAGGTGCTTTTGTTCTGTTGTTTATTAGCGTTTGTTTGTTTGTGACGTGTCTTTGAGATATTTGGGGACTGTTTTGCAGAGTGATTTTTGTCTTTTATGTGTTTTCTTTGTTGTTATTTTGTTTAAATTATATTTTTGCTGTGCATTTTTTATTTTTGCTGGTCAACTTTTTAGTTTTTTTGGTTCTGTTTGTGTATGATTTGGGAATTTGGGGGTGACATTCCTGCCGGAAAAGGAGTGTCACCCTCATTTGTGGTGGAGAAGTCATCCCCAGGTCCGTGTGAATGGTGTATGAATGTACAGTGACATAATTGGAGCCGTGGCATGGCGTTGCTGCTCACAAGTCCTGCATGGTGGGCTTGTGCCAATCCAATGTGATGAGGATGTGATGTGTCTGTGCTAGGGACCACAGTGGTGTGCATGCATGCATTCTCATTGTGCCATGATTAATGTGTGTGTTTAACGTGCAAAGATGCCTAATGTGAGCTGGCTCCTGGCTGCTCTTCCCTCAGAAGACGGGGTAGCCTTGGTTAGGGGGGTTCCGTATAGGAGTCATGAGATGGGGTCCCAGTGCATATGCAGAGTCACCCTGAAGGGAGAAGACAGGAGGATGTTAGTATTGCATGTGCCCCTTGTGAGTTCAGCATCATGGGGGGGACAGTCATGCCTGCCACCCATGTCACTCACCAACCAGCCAGCTGTCCCCATACATGTTCTGTTCGAAATCTGTGGGGATGGGGCTATGATTGTATATGTAGCTGTCATGGGTGCCATGGGTGGTGTCATGTGTTGGGCTCCTGCAGGGTTGTGGTTAATTCAAGGATGGCATGAGGGGTGAATCTGAAGATGCGAGACACCTCAGAATCACTCATGCCAAAGATGTCTATGCGTGTGTGATATATCAAGTGAAGAGTGAGGGGCTTGTATCAGATTAGATTATTATATCCATCAAGGTTTTAAAGGGCTATTGAAAGATAGTGAGACCGTGTTTGTAATTTATATGTATGTTATGTATTGATGTATATATGTATGTATATTTTTTGTAAAAATGTTTCTTAAAGCAAAGAAAAATGTATTGTAAAAAAAAAAATCCTCTCACGTGCCCTCCTCCGTGCCCTCCTCCGTGCCCTCCTCCTTCTTTGCTCATCTAAAGTCAGTAGTATAGCTATGAGCATGGATGCCACTGGCATGTTGGCATACAGATTGTTGTGCAACACGTGTGACTGCTCAGCTCCTCACTAACAGTGTTGCTTTCTCTGACATGTAGACGAATTGTCTAATTTTATACCACCTTTTATATGGTCTAATTTTAGACAGGCTGTGCAGCTGTTGCGCGCAGCGCGTAGCCTGCGCTGCACCAACATTCTTTTGTGGATCCCCGTAACTCCCTCATTAGCATATTTAAATAGCAAATCAATGGTGTGTCTAGCGCAGTTTTGCATGGACGGATGCGCCTGTCTATCGAAATTACGCTGGACAAAAGAAGTAGATTTCTTGCGTATCTCGTTTTGGGGATGTGGAGTACCGAAACGAATGCGCAAATTTAGACTTACGCTGCGCATCTCCTGTTACGCCGGCGTAATCGCTCTGTGAATCTGGCCCATTGTATATAATTATAATTATATAAATGCCACTCTCTAGTAAGAATAAAATCATAGTGATATTTTCTTTAAAATCATAGTGTTGATTAGTAATGGCCAATAAAAGGTTACACACCACATGGATGGATGCAGGACAGGACTGGGAGTGGGAGGGAGGAAAAATACATATTGCCAAGGTATTGAACTTTTAAAATTCTTCCTTAACCATTTTCATTTCACTTTCAAAACATCATTTTTAGATAAGAAAGTGTTTTTTTAGGTAACTCAAGTCCATGCATACATATTTTTAATGAGTAATTACTAAATTCTTTTGGACAGCTCCAAAGGCAAATCTGTACTAAAGGTGCTAAATGTGAAATATGCAAATAGCTGCTATGCACTATGCCATGATAGCCAACATTACAGAAAATCAATATACAAACAATCAATAACCAGTAAGCAATCAAGTCACATTGATAAGTGATGAAATAAATAAATGCATGACTCCAACTAAAGAGAAAAGAACTGTAAAGTTCCAAAATAAGAAGGATTTAAAACAGTTAATCAAGATGTTAGGAAGTGGAAATCACAGGGTAGCAGGTGTCACCAACCAAGTGTCACCAACCAAGCTCAGACTGCATTTACCCAAACATATGTGACCCCCCTAATAACACAACAATAAAAAACAAAAAAGAAAAATAGACTGCTGCACACCCTTAAGAGTTAACTACAAAAAATTGTTTTATTAGAATAAATATCAAAAAAGAACACATGTATGTCAGGTATAAAAACTCAGGTCCACTATGATATGGTAGACCAACCCAGGGATGGTCCCCCTGGATGGCCACTCAAAAACGGCTTTTACCAGTAACTAATGCTCGATCATCCCAAGGGGAGATCAGAGTCTACAAAAAATAGTGCCCCCACCCTCCACATAACACACATGGGTCCCCCCCCCCCTGGGAGAACTTTTCTCAGTGAGCTATTAGGCTCAATATCCTTCATTTTGTTACATTGTTTTTTTTTTGTTTTTTTCCATCATCAGTCTCTATTGGATCAGTGCTACTATTACCACTAGTCAGTGGATTTTTTCATGTCCCCTTTTTCAGGTATTTAATTATGTTATATTCCATCATCTAGCCAGTGATCTTTTCACCTGAATTACAGGGAATCACTGCTATTTGTGGGAACCATTAGGAAATATTGCCAATAGTTGGGGTTCAGGTGTGCAATTTTGTGTGTTGGGGGGGACCCATGTGTGTTATGTGGAGGCGCTATTTTTTGTAGACTCTGATCTCCCCTTGGGATGATCGAGCATTAGTTACTGGTAAAAGCCGTTTTTGAGTGGGCATCCAGGGGGACCATCCCTGGGTTGGTCTACCATATCATAGTGGACCTGAGTTTTTATACCTGACATACATGTGTTCTTTTTTGATATTTATTCTAATAAAACAATTTTTTGTAGTTAACTCTTAAGGGTGTGCAGCAGTCTATTTTTCTTTTTTGTTTTTTATTGTTGTGTTATATTGTAATTTGGATTGCACCCCCCGATAATATCGGTGAGTACTACATTTTTCAAAATTAGGTGGGCATCCCATATTTTCTCTCTTTGGTGACCCCCCTAATAAGAGTGGTCCACATGCACTTTGTTTACAATATCAAATGGAACCACCCGTTACACCTCCAGATATGTCTTGTATATGATTCAGGCTCCCAAATAGGATAGCATTCCATTATGGATAGCATAAAATGAAAGAGTACTCCATATAGTGCATTACTGTTTATAAGATCAATTTAATGCAAACGGGTTACAATCACAAACATGTATAGAAACATTAGGGCCCCTAAATGATGTCATATGTGATGAAACGCATAGCCACGCACATAGGCTGCCACTTATGCGTGATCAGTGCCGGGACAAGGTCATTTGGTGCCCAGGGCGAAGATGGCAAACTGCGCCCCCCATCCCCAAAATACAAAAGGCTTGCTCGCCATACTATAAATATCTTTAAAAATTTAATTTTAGGGTATAAAATATTGCACTTAACAGAAAAACATTTAATCGCTTTAGGATCAAAACAAGCTGACTGGCTAATCGCAGCTAATTGTCCTTCCGGGAATTCGAGAAGTGCGGTGACGTCAGCGCGTCACTCCGTCAGCTGATGTCACTGCGCTTCTCGAAATCCCGGGAGGATGGGTAGCTGCGATTAGCTTTAATCACATTGGGACTTTTATCAATGGTGTTTGACTGGGTGCTGATGCCACTAATGCACAAAGGGGTTAATTAATTGCCACTGGTCACCAATGCATCAGTGACCAATGGCAATACATTAACCCCCTCATGCTTCATATTACAGAAATTTAATAACATTGGTAATTAACCTCCCCTCAGCATTCTCCCCTCCCCCAATCGGATCCATACGGATCAATAAAACAAAGTGTAAAAAATGCATAACACCAAAAGACCTATTGGGTACTAAATCAAAACCCCAGCGCTGCAAGAGGTTCAGATGAATGTACAAATATTAAGCAAACAACATAAGGAATATCAATAACAGAGATCATTAATATACTACTGAATATTACAACTAAAAACACCAGTGCTGCGCATAATTAAAAATGTGCAAACAAAGCGGAATAGATAAAAAGGAAAAATACCATATATACAGATCAAATTCATCAATGAAGTTCATTCAAATGTGCAAATAACAAATAAATATATAAAATACATAAAAATCAATAGTACCCTACTGGATATTGCACCCAAAAGCACCAGTGCTGCAAATATAAAAAATTGTGCAAAGCAAGATAATTCCACATGCAGATAAAGTTCATTAATGCGGTAGCAATATCCAAATAAGATGCCCCTGCTGGGTACTGCAACCAAATGCACCAGTGCTGTAAAACATGTGCTAATATGGCGAATAAATAGATAAACCAAATATATTTCATAGGATAATAAAGTTCATCAATAAAGTGTTCTTTCACATCAATGTGTCCAAGCAAATAAATACATCAAACAGATCCCAGCGGTGATAGAAATGCATATATGATGGTGTGATCACTCCATATGTGCTAACAGCTCACCTTAGACCTCACATCAAGACCGTTGATTTTTTACAGCACTGGTGCTTTTGGTTGCAATATCCAGTAGGTTAAGGTTGTCTTATTGTATTTGTTTGTTATGTGCAGATTCACTTGAACTTTATTGATGAATTTCATCTGTATGTAAGGCGGCGTACACACGACCGAGGTTCTCGCTGGAAACCAGCGAGAACCTCGCTGGAAGCGGCATTCCAGCGAGGACCTTGGCCGTGTGTACGCTCTCGGCGAGCTTCCCGTCGGGAAGCCCGTCGAGCAGAAATAGAGAGCACGCTCTCTATTTGCTCGACGGCCCGCCTGGAAGAATGGCTGGTTGCCATTCCCGACGGGCGGGTCGCCGATTTCGACGGCCGGCAGGGAACCTCGACGGGCGGAACGATGTGTTCTGCCCATCGAGGTTCTCTGCCGTGTGTACACGGCCTAAGGATTTTTTCTTTTTATCAGTTTATTCTGCTTCATATTTTTAAATATGTGCAGCACTGGGGTTCTTAGTTGTAATATAATCCAGTAGTGTATTAATGATCTCTGTTATGGGTGTTCCTTATGTTATTTGCACATTCAACTGAACCTCTTGTGGCACTGAATTAGGGATAGTCACTACAAGTCCCAGCATGTCCAGGACTCCCCCTTTCCCATGCTGGGTTCCTGTCACTTCCTCACATATGGGATGTTCCCAGAACAGGGGGGAGTCCAGGGAAGTCTCAGTCCCCTCAATGTATGGAAGCCTGGAAGTCCCCCTAGCCATGTCAGTGTCCAGGCTGGACTTTAGAATGCTCCAACTCCCTCCACATACCCCCCACCACTTGCATCTGACCTCTTGGTGAACTTGCTTGCAGCAACTTCTCTGGCTCCTAATGGCTCCAGCTTAAAAGCACGTATCCCCAGCCGGACCCCACCATGACTGAGGACAGGTGAGGGGGGAGGGAGCGGGGTGGCAGGAGAGATAAGATCGCACTGACTTGCAGTGAGAGATGTAAGAGGTGGAGGGGTGGAATCAGCTCACAGAGCAGCAGGGACAGGGAGAACACTCACGCTGCTTGGAGGCAGTCTGGATACGATGTTCTGTGGAGAGCTGATGGCCCGCCCATTCAACTCAGCGGTCCCGTGCGAGGGGAGTGGTCTGTCACATATTTTTTTTTTTCACGTACCCTTCCCTCAAGTAACCCAGTCGCCCACATACAGGCACAGCGGCATAAAACCTGATGTGACAGGGGGGACGTACAGCACAAATATTAGCAGCGCAGGCACTTCACCTGCGCCCCCCTCCCTTCAGAAAATGGAACCGCCCTGGGCACCCGCCCCTTCCGCCCCTGCCTTGTACCGGCCCTGTGCGTGATCAATCGTCTGCCATTTTGGTCTCTGGAGGAAGTGCTACAACTGATGTTTCCATGCTTGTTTGTGATCTACCCATGTGAGTGTAATCATTTTGCATTAAATTGATCTTATAAACGGTAATGCACTACTTGGAGTATTCTTTTGTTTTGTGCCATCCGGAAAGCTATCCTCTTTGGGAGCCAAGGTATTTGTTATATAAAGGTGTAACAGGATGATTCGATGATCTGTGCATGTAGACCACTCTTATTAAGGGGGTCACATATGTTCAGGTAAATGCAGTATGAGCTTGGTTGGTGACACTTTGGCTATTCTGTGATTTCCACTTCTCAACAGGTCATGTGGAACTGTCATCTTGATTAACTGTTTTGATTAAGACATGTATTTATTTAATCACTTATCAATTTGATTTAATTGCTCACTAATTATTGATTGTTAATTTAAGTGCTGCACTGTTTGTATATTAATATACCACATTAAAATACTGTAAAAAAATCCAAATACCTTATCATTTGTAAAAGGGCATTGCTTGTACAGTATATACAGTATGTGCCCTTGGCATAAATAAGACACAAATACATCAACCTGTGGACCAGTTAGGCTCCATTCACACCTAGGCGTTTTGTCGCCTGTAGCGCGACGCTCACAAACGCCAGAGGGAGAAAAATACATGAAAGCCTATGGAGATGGTTCACATCTGAACGCTGATGCGCCTGACGCCCATCGCCTGTAGTTAAAAAAAGTTCCGGACCCTTTTTTGTCGCGCGTATCGGGCGGTTTGGGCGTATTTGAGCGTTTCCATTTCCCATAGAAAGTAATGGAAACGCTCAATTCAAGCGACTAGCGCGACAACGAGCGTTTGCTACAGGCGTTTTGTCGCTTTAATCAATAGAACTTTTCACCCAGGCAGAAGATTAAACAAATCTACCAACATAGCAACAAGTGATGAAAAGATGATAATTTTTCCTATTGGCTAAAATAAAAAATGTCAAAGTACAAAAACGTCGGACGATGCTGTATGCAAACGCGCAAATAAGCATGAATACGCGCGACAAAACGCTGAAAAAAAACGACCAAACGACCGTCGCTCAGGTGTGAATGCAGCCTCAGACTGATCATATTTATCCACTGGAACTGCTGCCCACTTAATTCTCTTTTGGAGACTAACTAGTCTAACATGTATAAGCTGTAATGACTTGTGCTGTCTTATTAACATGATTTTATTACTCTTATTATTAAAACAAGCTTAGTAGCTCCCAGCAGCCTACTGAAACTCTCAGACAAAACCGCAATGTAGACATCACCAGATTGTCAGCCCTACTTGTGTGACCCTGTAATGGAAAAATTTTCTTTGTATGTAACAAAATTCATTGGTATAATCTGTAATGTAAAAACATTGTTACTGTCACAAATATTGGTGGTGCATTTAAATATTCCAAAAATACAATAGTCGGTTTATTCACATGGGCAAATATGTATGTCTGAAGAGATGTCACTTGACATCCAGTCCTCTGAGACACATCACAAGCACATTCAAGATCGGCTGTTTTGCACACATAACAGTTTCAACTGACTCATATTGCATGAAGGATTTGTTTGTCTTCTGAGTTACTTTGTAGTTTTGTTCATCACTTCTTGTATATATAGTAAAACCTTGGATTGTGAGCATAATTTGTTCCAGAAACATGCTTGCAATCCAAAGCACTTGTATATCAATGCAAATTTCCCCATAAGAAATAATTGGAACTCAAATGATTCGTTCCACAACCACTTATTCATAACTCCTTCAGTTTATAGTCCATATAAAAGTATTATAGCAATATGGCCAGGTTGTATAATCATAAAATGTCCATCCACAAATGGAAGTCTCTACAAGGAGATTAGAAGCAAAATCCAGCAGGAGCTACAGAGTATAAAAGAGAAGAGAGGTAATATTGTAATCATATTGTTACACTTAGAGGCGCTTCTCTTCCCTTATATACTCAGTTATGACATGACACTACTTGAATATCAAGACATCGCTTGTATATCAAGTCAAAAATTATTAAAATGTTTTGCTTGTCTTGCAAAATGCTCTCAAACCAAGTTACTCTCAAACCAAGGTTTTACTGTATCAGTTTAATGGAAAACAGAATGAATTGCACTTACAAGTTCCAAAGAATCAAATTCAGCCTCAAATAGTATAATATAATAGTATAATAGCAATATTGTGGTCTAACACCTTTTAGGCCTTGTACACACGATCAGTCCAAACCAATGAAAACGGACTGAAGTTCAGTTTCATCGGTCCAAACCGATTGTGTGTACGCCCCATCAGTCTGTTGTCCTTTAGTCCAAAAATTTAGAACTTGCTTTAAAATCGGACCGATGGACGCCTACCGATCGGTCAAAACCGATGGTTAGTACGCAAAAGCATCGGTTCAAAACCTGCGTGTGCTCAGAATCAAGTCGACGCATTCTTGGAAGCATTGAACTTCATTTTTTTCTGCATGTCGTTGTGTTTTACGTCACCGCGTTCTGACACGATCGGTTTTTGAACTGATGGTGTGTAGGCACATCAGACCATCAGTCTGTGAACCGATGAAACTGAACTTAAGTCCGTTTTCATCAGTTTGGACTGATCATGAGTACAAGGCCTAATAGTATAGTGAAGTCAAAGTGATAAAAGATCATTTCTGATTGTATGCTTTATTTATTCGTACATTGTACATTGGCCCACATATAAAAATGGCAGATATTTCTTCCCTGGCCATCACTGCATAGAGAGATATACAATGTTTTATGTTACTTCTACTTGTCCCCTTTTTCCTGAAGTTGTGCAGCAGGTTAAATATGCAACATATATTTGTGAAATATGTATAATCCATAATTTCTCGCCCTAAGAGCTAGACTTTCATACACGTCTAGTTACTAAATAAAGACCTTACATACTTTAAACCAGGGATCTTCAGACTACAGTCCTCCAGCTGTTGTGGAACTACACATCCCATGAGGCATTGTAAAACTCTGACATTCACCGACATGACTAGGCATGATGGGAATAGTAGTTCCTGAACAACCGGAGGGCCATAGTTTGAAGACCCCTGCTTTAAACAGTGAAATACTTCTATTGGGGAGCTGTGGTGGCTCAACGTGATTGGCACTGCGCTGACAAGCCATTCACCTCTGCAGCCAAGGGTTCGGATCCCGGTCTCGGCTACATGTGAATTGAGTTTGGTGGTCTCAGCCCGGCTCCCGGTGGGTGTGCTATGCAAGGTACGCCTGTGCTTAGTACGCCCACCCCCCCCCCCACAAAAACCACCACACTTGCACGCACACAAAATTGGTTTAAAACACATGCACTTTGGCCATGCGGTCTCTTAAAATAAAAGAGAGGCGAAGGACCTACGGGGCTGGCTGGGTGGGCTAGGCCCCCTCAATCCCTCATAGGGGGAGTCCCTCTGCCCCATTGGGGTCCCGTTGGGCTCCCAAGAGGAGCAGGTAGGGTGGGGTGAGTGGGAGGCCCCACTTCACACCCGCCATTGCCACCAGGGGCATGGAGAAGGATGACGATTGCCTCCGGGGGGAGGGTCTGCCTACTCCCAACTCCTGCAGTCTGGCTCCTCTCTCTCGAGTTCACGCACAAAAATACACTTTAGAAAAAAAAAAGAAAAAAAAAAAAGAAATACTTCTATTGGCAAAATAAATAAAATAAGGAAAATTAATATCTTGACAAAGCATCTCTTTTGCATTTAATCTATGTGAGCCGCTTGATTAAGGCTTGAGAAACAGGCTGTGGCCAGCTTTACCGTGCAAGGTCTGCAAGCATACAGATGCTGAGGAGAGCAAGAGGATGACCTTAGCTGTCCATGAGCGTGTTGCTTGTCCAAGCTGCATAATGAGGCTAGCTAAAGCTTTAGGGAGATCTCTGAAAAGAACGAGAGAAGGAAAGTGACACAGATGCTGCACTTATTTGCATACCCCAGTCAGAGTATGCAGCTTTGACACAGTAGTATGATTTAGAAACTGAAATTGGGTTGGGAAACCTCAGTGAATGGTGCCAGGCAAACAATTATTCTAGGTAAACAAATCTGATTGCTATAGCTTTTCTGTGTGACAGACAAACGTTTCTTAAGCAATTCATTACTGGTTGCAACGTAACCTTGGAAATTATTACAAGAGTGTGCAGTGGAATTGTGTACATGTTCATCAATGAATCATGACATACAGCTTTACTGACTAAGGCAGAGGGAGAAATAATACACAAAGCACAACAACCTGTAGCAACCAGAGCTGACTTTCTTGGAATCATGCCAGGAAAATCTTGATTGATTGCTGTACCTTTTGTGATTTTTTCATATTCCTCTTTGTCCAATATTGATTTATTAAATGGGGTAGTGCAGTAAAGATGTGCAGAGAGTGGTATCCCACAGCAACAAGTCCAAATAATTGAATCACTTACCCAACAGCATTAAAGTGATTGTAAACAAGCACCTTGTAAAACAACCCATTTAGTTTAAAATAGTAATGAAAGGCAGATATGAAAAAAAAAACATTATAAATACAAATTTTCCCTTTTTTTATAAGTGACCACATTCCTTCTGTTCTCAAATGCATTAGAGCTGGGGGAGGAGAAGCAGTAGCAGACTGAGCTTCTCAGAGAATGGCTGTGTAGCGGGGACATGTCAGGAAAAGTCTGATCATTGGAGGAGGGCACAGTATAGCTAGAGAACTGACCACAGTGTGCTCTCCTGCTTAGTACAGTCAGTTTATAATAGGAAAGCAAGGGGACTAGCAGGAACACCAGGGATTTTACACAAAGGAAGCAATACAAAGAGAACAGGATACTTTCTCATAAAAGGACATAGTACAGCAAGCACATATCAGGAATATAACGTGTTAGGCCGCGTACACACGATCAAATCTATCTGCTGGAAACGGTCGGCCCGACCGATTTGAACAAATCTGTCTGCTCGTGTGTACGCGGCCTTAGAGTAACAAACAAATGCTTTAAAGCCTAATTCCACCCATTAAGGGCCGGATTCAGAAAACTATCTAGAGATACGCTGCTTAAATACTAAGAATAGCCGGCGTATCGTTTTTTACTTTTCAGAAAAGAAGATACGCCGGCTTTCTTCTAAGATATGAGTGGCGTAAGTCGCTTACACCGTCGTATCTTAGTTGCATTATTACGCTGGCCGCTAGGTGGCGCTTACGGCAGTTTTCGCGTAATATATGCAAATGAGCTATTTACGCCCATTCCCGAACGTACTTGCGGCGGCGCGTCGTAGTTTACGTCGTTTGCGTAAGCGTTAGAGCGGCGTAAGGTTACCCCTGCTATAGGAGGCAAAGCCAATGTTAAGTATGGACGTCGGGACAGCGCCGAATTGTACGCCGGTTACGTAGTTTGCGTAAATCGTTCGGGAATGGGGCTCGACGTTAGTTACGTTCACGTCGTTTACATTAAGAAAAAGCAACGTGATTTCACGCATGTGCCGTCCAAAAAAAACGTGAATTACGTGAGGTCATGATTCATTTACATGAATCACGCCCCCACTTCATTCATTTGAATTGCGCGGCCTTAAGCCGCAACACATGCGTTACATCGCCGTAAATAAGGGCGCAAGTTCTTTCTGAATAAAGAACTTGCGCAAATATTTACAGCGGCGTAACGTATCAGGAATACATTACGCCAGCAGAAAGATCCACGGATCTTTCTGAATCTGGCCCATTGTATTTTTTTTAAACAGTGGGGAACAATTGATTTTTTTTTGTCTGTGGCCCTAGTGTGAAGATATATACCTTACTGTCCTGGTGACAATTGTTGACAAAATGCATTTTTGTTTGTTTGTCAGTAGAATTTCCATCATTTCCATACCTAACAGCTAGTGAGGATAAATCTCTTCAAAAGGACTCAGCCAGCAATCCCGAGGAATGTGCCCCTTTCTACCTTATATAAAATGACTAAAAAGTTTTGACTAGAGATGAGCTTAGAACTGCAATCTGCTTTGTTGCACGTATTCATAACATTGTCTTTTAATCTCTCTGTGCCACTAGGGTTTATTGAAAGTCCCTGGCCTGCTTGATTTTATTCCCCATCTTCTGCAGCAGCTGGCCCACTGGCTTCATCAAGATGAAAGCCTACCCTTTGCCTTTAAAACAGCTTCAGCCTTTGTTGGAATGCTATTGTTGAACTGTGGTTTGCAGTTTGTGAATGGACTGTGGTTTATCCTATAGTTGTTTGAGAAATTAAGTTTGTAGAACTCTGTACTTCAGAACTTCCCATAAAGATTCAGTCATTAGATTAGGTTATTGGAGAGGCCATGAAACACTGATGACTATAACCTGTTGTCCATTCACAAAATAGAATATGCAGTCCACATGCCCCAGTAGTTAATAAACGTAGCAATTTTTAAAATTCCATACAGCAACTTTCATACCTCCAGGTCAGGGGTCTCCAAACAATGGCCTTGCAGTTGTTCAGAAACTGAAATTCCCATCATGCCTTTTCATGTCTGTGAAAGTCAGTTTTACAATGCCTCATAGGACAAGTAGTAAACATAGGGCCAGATTCAGGTAGGAGAGCGGATCTTTATTTTGGAGCAACGTTTCTCATTTACGTTACTCCGAAACTTTAGGAGAAAGTACTGTTATTCACATAGCACTTGCTCCTAAAGTTGCAGCGGCGTAGCGAAAATGAGCCGGCGGAATTCAAATTGGGCGGGTAGGGGGCATGTATTATTTAAACGAGGCGCGATCCCGCTGCGAACGTACTGCGCATGCGTCGACTGTCAGTGCGCATGCTCCAAATTCTGTCAGTGAACGTCAATGACGTCAATCCCCATTCACAGACGTTTTACGCAAACGACGCTAAACTTTTTAAATTCGACGCGATGACGACGGCCATACTTAACATAGGATACTCCACCTAGGGGGCATGTTTTTCTTTACGCCGCGTATCGCTTACGGAAACGTCGGAAAGTCACTGCGTCGGGCCCGCGTACGATCGTGGATTTCCGTCTCTCGCTGATTTACATATTCTCTGCGTAAATCAGCGGCAACGCCCCGAGCGCCCATTTTCAAATTGCAGTTCCGATACTATGGCAAAATACAATTACGCCGCTCGTATATGAACTCAATCCCGGCGTATCTAGTTTTCTGACTACAGAAAACAGATAAGCCGGCTCAAAGTGAGAGTTATGCTGGCGAATCACTGATACTCCAGCGTAACTCTACCTGAATCTGGCCCATAAAGTGTAGCGCTTAAATAAAAAACAAATGTCAGAGTAATACTAATGAGGATTGCTAATAGTATGCACAATGAAGTAAAAGTGACAACAACAAAATATATATGCAATATGGACCATACAGTGTGTGCTGCAGTGGATCATAAAGACACGTGACAATGGTAAAACTCCCAAAAAACAGTTGTGAAATTCATCCACCAAAAAAATGTGATAAAAACAGTCTTGGTTCATAAACGTCCCACTCCCATGTATATATGACTATAGGCTTCCTGATGACGTGTTAATCACGAAACGTACATCGAAGCGCCTGGATACGTAAAAACGCACTTCTGGTCCCGCTGGTCCTCTGGCTTGGAACGCACGCCAGCTCCCTAGCGAGGAACCCTTATCCGGCTTGGACTACACGCCAGTTCCCCAGCGAGGAACTCCCATCATAGCCCATCCTGCCATGCTGACTAGCCTCAGTGCCGGGTCCTAGGCACTACTAAAGAGGCCATTTGGCTATGCTGTTTTATCTGTGACATATTTTAAATAAACTGTACTTCACTATGGTGGTTTCCCCTCTCCCTCCTTCATGAGAGTGTTTGATTCCGGGAAACATAGAGCTGCGCAGCTGAATCATTGAACTGGTTTAGTGACCAACTGCTGTATTTGACCTTTTCCAAACAATCAGGTCAACACCGTGCGGTAAGGAGCCATCCATTAGTGCACATTTGGGCGATCTTCTTGGTGGAGGTGGACACCTTTTACAATGAATTTTCAACAATTTGCATCTGAGAAAGATTAGCCTTGATTGGACTTTATCTAACACTCTTTGAATGGACTTGAGTTTATTTATTTATTCATTCATCTTTTTTTTTTGTACAATCTATTTCTATTTCACTATTTTCAGTGTGTTGCTGCTCACTAAGTCTGCTATTGTTGGTTCAGACAGACCATTTATTAGATTTCACTTTATTGTTTTTTTCTCTTATTATTCATTATTAGCGCCCCCTCCATATACCATTGCTGTTCAGTTTAGACCTTTGATGAGGTCTCTATCTTAGGGGAGCTGCTTATTCACTATAATTATATGTTGTTGTCACATCAATTTTTATTGGCGCGAGATACCACACCTTTTATATATATGACTATACATAAGAGAAAAAAACATGTGAAATTCATCCACCAAAAAGATATAGTAACAACTGTAACCAAACAGTCTTTGGTTCATAGACGTCCCACAATCCTTAAGAATGGTAGCCCAATGGGGGAGATCTCGTCCACAGTATATAAAAATAGGTATACCGTCTCTGTCTATATGGTCTGATAATAAACACGTCACCCGGGAGTGCCTTCACCGATGGACAAGGGGAGAGATTAATACTCTTACCATCACGGATTGGTCCAGCCCACTGTACAGCGGTGGATCAGTAAAGCTTAATCACACCAAGGATGACCAGAACTGGAACCTCAGAACGTCTCCTTTCCTAGGCAGATAGGTAAGTACATCCAAATCCTCCGACTACATCAGAATCGGGTATTGATCAACCGAAGTGGTGTTTAGCCGGAGATAACCGGGCCATAGAAGAGGGGGGTAGTACAAACAATATGAAGTGAAAATCAAGTCCCAATAAGTGAATAGTTAACAGCAGGACACTCCTAGGGATCAGTTCACCGATCGCTGCAATACTCAGTACAATATCTGGAAGATGCACAAATCTTATTCCCAGCCAAAGATGTAAAAATACTTCAAGACGGAAGCACTTCTCCCTGAGCTGAGTGATCTATCACCATTACCTGGGCCAGCAGGCCGATGCACATGCCTTTCTGACCTCCTGAAAACTGAGGTCCACCTTTTCGGGTAAGAGTCAGTATTTTTTCAAGGAAGATGTAAACAAGGCAGATCGCCATTCTGATAGGGGAGAACATAGAAATCTTGTGTTCCTGCTAAGCAGCACACAGATCTCTGTGTTCTCCCAGTAAGAGTATTAGTGTCACTGGTCCCCAAAAAAGTGTCAAAAGTGTCAGTTAGGTGTCCGATTTGTCCATAGATTGTCAATGCTAAAAATCGCTGATCACTGCCATTACCAGTAAAAAAAAAAAATCTAGACTACGGGGTAGATTCAGGTAGAATTGCCTATCTTTAGGCGTGCCTAGCGTCTGGTATTTACACTACGCTGCCGCAACTTTATCAGGCAAGTGCTTTATTCTCAAAGCACTTGCCTGTAAAGTTGAGGCGACGTAGCGTAAAAGAGCCGGCCAAATTCAAATTCGGTGGGTAGGGGGCGTGTATTATTTAAATGGAGCGCGTCCCCGCGCCGAAGGAACTGCGCATGTGCAAGCCATGAATTTATCCCAGTGCGCATGCTCCAAATCCAAAAAATAGCGCCGGCTGGCCGTACGTTCGGGAATCGGTGTATAGGCTATAGTGTATAGGCTCATTTGCATATTATAGACGGGAACGCCACCTAGTTGGATCTTATGGAAATCTATGCGTAACTGATTTTATGAATCAGTCGCATAGATAGGAGGGCTCAGAAGCAGAAATTATTTCTTTCCTGAAGCCCTATAACTTTTGCTCAAACCAGTCAATATACACCTATTGGGATTTTTTATATCAAAAATATGTAGCAGAATACATCTTGTCCTTAATTGATGAAGAAATTACATTTTTTAATTGTTTTTATTGAATATGTATTATAGCAGAATATAAAAAAATATTGTTTTATTTCCAAAATTGTCACTCTTTTTTTGTTTATAGCACAAAAAATAAAAAGCACAGAGGTGTTCAAATACCACCAAAAGAAAGCTCTATTTGTGGGAAAGAAAGGACATCAATTATATTTGGGTAAAGTGACGCATGTCTACGTAATTGTCAGTTAAAATGATGCAGTGCCGTATCGCAAAAAAATGGCCTGGTCATGAAGAGGGTAAAACCCTCATGCACACAAACACAACATAGTACCCATTGTATTTAGTAAACTATAAAATATTATTTTGCGCTGAATAAATGGATACCTAACATCTCATGCTTTAAAATTATAGATGCCTGCAGATTGGCGATAAGCTACGGTATATTACATTTTCAAAAGGTGTACATTTTTACAGGATACCAGTTTAGTGTTAAGCAGAAGATCTGGTGCTAAAATTATTGCTCTCACCTTGACATTTGTGGTGATACCTCATGACCGCTGCCTTACATACTAGTAAACAACAAACTGAAATCGGAAGTGAAAAAATCCACAAGAAGAGGAGGAACGGCCTGACCATGTGTGGGGGTCCCGGGAGAGCCTGGGAATGGCAACGGGCTGTGGTCAGGGGGGGCTCCTTCTGTTCCCTGTTAAAGTGATCAGGCAGCTGTGGAGCTGCTCATATCACTTTTTATAGGAAAACCCATTGCAAATTATGATACCAGGATTATGGTTGCAGCTGCAGTCATGATCCTGGTATAACTGCTTCCACACCAGGACATATATATTTGTATAGCGGTCAGGAAGTGGTTAACACAGAACACCATAATGCATGCCATGTGTGTTGTAATGTGCTGCAATGTGGGAGCATTGTCTGGTGCTGTAACTGTTTGTTGGGGTGCCATTTGGAATTTCACGCATTACTGTGAACTGTGGAAATGTATGGTAAAACATATTTTATTACAAAATATCGCAACACTAGGTCATTGTGTGACCTCTGGTCAGGTTAAGGGCCACACTTGAGGTCCATTTAATTTACTAACCACAGGTGCATATATTCAAAGGCCCAAAGGGCAACTAAAACAGATTACTGTATATACTCGAATATAAGCCAAGTTTTTCGGCCCTTTTTTTAAGGCTTAAATACTCCCTCGGCTTATACTCGAGTCAGTGTACCTGAAATTCTTGACAGGCTGCAGGTGTCCATTGTTTAAAAGTTGCCGTCTCCTCCTGGTCCCTTCTGTGATAGGTGTTTCCCAGCAGACACAGTTCCGCCTATCACGGACGTTCTCTCATCCTCTGAATCAGTTTCCCAGCAGACACTGTGTTCAGTATTTTACCAATCATGGACATCCTATTGTCTGAGGATGAGAGAACATCTGTGATAGGCGGAACTGTGTCTGCTGGGAAATTCCTATCATGGAAGGGACCAGGAGGAGATCATGACTTTTAAACAATGAATGGACGCCGCAGCCTGTCAAGAATTTCAGGTACACTGACTCGGGCACAGTGAGGCTGCAACGGGCAGAGTGAGGTTAGGCACAGTGAGGTTACAATGGGCACAGTGAGGTTGCAATGGGCACAGTAAGGTTGGGCACAGTGAGGATGCAATGGGCACAGTAAAGTTGCAATGGGCACAGTGAGGCATGCAAATGGGCACAGTGAGGCATGCAAATGGGCACAGTGAAGCTGAAAATGGGCATTATTGACCCTCTTTTTCGCTTACAGTAGCTACTGCATTCTCACCCTAGGCTTATACTCGAGTCAATACGTTTTCTCTTTTTTTGTGGTAAAATTAGGTACTTTGGCTTATATTGCAGGTGGCTTATACTCAAGTATATACAGTAACAGGAAATGACAAGCATTAACCAGTTTTCTACTGTTGAAGTCAAGAAAAAAAAATCTAGTTATAAAAGCATGTTTGCATTTTTATTATTTGTATGCATAGTCACTTATAGCGATAACAAGTCTGTTTCTCATTAGTTCTTAGTGTGTCTTTTTTTTCTGTACACATATAACTGTCTTTTCTGTGTGAGGTATGTGACTGCCAGTCAGTATAGATTTTTGTTGGTGTATAACCACTTGCCGACCAGCCGCCGCAGTTATACGGCGGCAGGTCGGCACGGGTGCGCGAGAGCCCGTAGCTCTACGTCGCGCCTTTCGCGGCCACTAGGGGGCGCGTGCGCGCCGCCGGCGGCCCGCGCGCGCGCGCCCCCCGCTCGCCCCCGAGTCCCGTGCGTGTGCCCGGCGGGCGCGATCGCCGCCGGGCACACGCGATCGCTCGTTACAGAGCGGGGAACGGGAGCTGTGTGTGAAAACACACAGCGCTCGTTCCTGTCAGCGGGGGAAACGCTGATTTTCTGTTCATACAATGTATGAACAGAAGATCAGTGATTCCCCCTAGTGAGGCCACCCCCCCATACAGTTAGAACACAAATAGGAACACACTTAACCCCTAATCCCTTCACTGCCAGTGGCATTTTTATAGTAATCCAATGCATTTTTATAGCATTGATCGCTATAAAAATGCCAATGGTCCCAAAAATGTGTCAAAAGTGTCCGAAGTGTCCGCATAATATCGCAGTACCGAAAAAAAACGCTGATCGCCGCCATTACTAGTAAAAGAAAAAATAATAATAAAAATGCCAATGGTCCCAAAAATGTGTCAAAAGTGTCCGAAGTGTCCGCATAATATCGCAGTACCGAAAAAAAACGCTGATCGCCGCCATTACTAGTAAAAGAAAAAATAATAATAAAAATGCCATAAAACTACCCCCTATTTTGTAAACGCTATAACTTTTGCGCAAACCAATCAATAAACGCTAATTGCGATTTTTTTTACGAAAAATATGTAGAAGAATACGTATCGGCCTAAACTGAGGAAAAAATATTTTTTTTATATATTTTTGGGGATATTTATTATAGAAAAAAGTAAAAAATATTGCATTTTTTTCAAAATAGTCGCTCTGTTTTTGTTTATAGCGCAAAAAATAAAAACCGCAGAGATGATCAAATACCACCAAAAGAAAGCTCTATTTGTGGGAAAAAAAGGACGCCAATTTTGTTTGGGAGCCACGTCGCACGACCGCGCAATTGTCAGTTAAAGCGACGCAGCGCCGAATCTCAAAAAGTGCTCTGGTCTTTGGACAGCAATATGGTCCGGGGCTGAAGTGGTTAATCATGTATTCATGTTCTATATTTTTGATAAAATATGTTGCGTGTGAAAAAAAGCATTTTATGACATAAAGTTACCACGCCTTTCAGAGAACAGTGGTAGAAATGGGAGAACAGTTTCTTTTTATTCTGTTAAAAATCTAGATGTAACAAGCATGTCGCAGCTTGTTAAGTAGAGACAAATAGTTTTGCAGAAGCAATTTACTTAATGCCATCTGCATTGCAGTCATCTCGAGTCATACTGAAAAATATTGTAGTATTTGCTTGCATAATAAAGTTTTCGTGCTTTGTGCATGTCCAAAAAATATCAGCTATTACAGTATTGATTTCAGTGAAGGATAAAAATGTGTGTTATTCCATATATTGATCTTTGACTACATCATTGCACAGATCATTCTATGGAGTTGTAGTTTCAAGCCCCAGAGTCACAAATTCATTTTTCTCCACTGTGATATCTATAAACTTCACCTCGAGCTACTATTCAATCATTGAATAGGCGGAAGTGCACATTTGTATGAATGTTTGTGTCATTCTGATAGATGTTTAGAATTTAATAGCCATAGTATGTATTACGCTTTCTATCATTTACATACTGTATGCTTTATGGCTATCAACATAGATGAGATAATTGATGCCTAATATAGCCGTCAGTGACTATCAATTGGCTACCTATGAACTGGCTGGATACCGCTGGGCTAATCAGCCTTGGAGGAAAAACTGGCAGTTGATTTTCTTGGCTCATTACTACTGTTCTTCCAAGATAAGGGCAGGGTTGGAGGTGTCTGCACAGAGCTAGTGGAACTATGCTTATTCATTGTGAGCTAGCATCTGCCTATGCGTTGCCCAGAGTAATCATATAGTGGTTGGATCTTCCACCTTGCTATTATTCACTCATACATCCTTAAACAAAACTTAAGTTAAAAAAGAGATGGCAGGGAGGAGTTTATTGGTAAAAAAAAGTCTTGGTATGTATCTTCTGCCCAAAAAAACTCTTTCCCCAGGTTTTTGCCAGTTTTCTATCTATTTGTGCACTATGGCATATATGCAGAGCATTGTACACTCTGACATTGTACACTCTGACTGTACTCTCCCACATGAGAGCAGAGCCGCATAAGCAGATGCTTCCCGTATAGCACACCTCCTGTCACAGGCGGAGTGATACCAAATATGGGCATATCTGTTCTGCAGTGGTTACTGGGCTGCTTTCAAACTGATCAGCAGTTGCACCGCCTACCTCAAATCCGATCCGCAAAAAAAAAGGAAGAGGATCCATCCCCTTCCGCCTTGTTGGATCGGATAGAAGAGCCCATAGAATAGAGTGGGCTGTGTCTGTGTCACCTGTGTCATCTGCCCTCTCCACTCATTGTGGCCCATGACCGGTTACCAAGTCACTTAAGTGGCCCTTGCTCTTCAAAAGGTTGGGCATCTCTGCTATAGACCTTAGGGGGCATTGGATAAACAAGTATGATTAAAGCACACTCAGGTATCAATGTGGGTAAGCGTATTCCTAAACATGAACAATTGCCCTAAGTAGACATGTTTAGCCTATGGAGAGAGGTAATAAAAGAAGGTGTACTCCATAGGAATCTAATTAATCTATGTGCCTTTTTCATTCTTATAGACAAAATGATTACTGGTCATTACAAGGCATAATTTTTTATAGTCATGTCTTTTTTCTTATACTTGTGCCCAATTGGATCACAAAATGGTCCCCCACATGATTGTAACTATCTTATCAGCAACAGTGAGATTTGTTGAAGATCCTGTTCACCCAATATGCATATTCACTGGACAGTTAATGTCAGGTCAACTTCTTAGCATCCCCAGTAGGGATAAGCCAATGGTTCAGTCCGAAGCTAGCAACACTAGCCAAAAATTTGCAGTCAAGTATGCAAAGGGGTGGGGATAGTGATGACATCACTGTCTATACATGGCCACTAAATCAATGGTAATAATTCATGGACAGCCGCACACCAACATAAACCTAAAAAGGTAGCCTTTATTGGTGTAAAAAGGATAAAAAGCACTACAAAACATAGCACAGCAAGCAGTGGGGTAAAACACTGACGCGTTTCGCACAATCAGTGCTTAGTCATAGCTGTTGTGACTAAGCACTGAATCTTTGTGCGAAACGCGTTCGATATTTTACCCCACTGCTTGCTGTGCTATGTTTTGTAGTGCTTTTTATCCTTTTTACACCAATAAAGGCTACCTTTTTAGGTTTATTTTGGTGTGCGGCTGTCCATGAATTATTTTCATTGATTTATTGCCTTGAGCATTGCCAGCACCCACGGTCTTTGAGGAGGACATTGATTGCTTAT
This sequence comes from Rana kukunoris, assembly GCA_029574335.1. Taxonomy (NCBI): domain Eukaryota; kingdom Metazoa; phylum Chordata; class Amphibia; order Anura; family Ranidae; genus Rana; species Rana kukunoris. Next base: position 224,003,130 of record CM056050.1, on the reverse strand, counting down.
TGCATTTGCCTGGAGCCGGGGTCTCTTTTTCTTCTATACATGGCCATTGGCATTATCAGGCTCTGACCAGTTATGACAACAGCCATATTTAAGCAATGATGTAACCACTATCCCCACCCTTTAGTTTATGTTTCAAGATTTTTATTTTATTTTTTAAATATAAGTGCAATAAGGTACAGATATAACATTATGTACCACCCACCCCTTCCTTTATGTAGATGATGACATTTTGAGAAGCTATCATTCTATGAGGAGTACTGTATCTAAATCATTGGGTATTGTCTTTTAGTGAATCAGCTGACAGCGGGCATTGTGATTGAAAATGGATTTACAATGAAGGACATGTTTGCAGTGTTTTATTTTTTATTTTTAAAAAAAGCCCTTGTTAAACTGTACCTTGTATAAATTATGAAGAAACACTGTGCCATTTTTTTTGTAAAAACACACCTTAACAAGAAAAACTATTAGGCCCCTTTCGCATTTTTCGGGCGTTATTCGAATGTTTTTCAGGAGCTGTGGCGTCAAAAAAAAACATGTATAGCGCCTGAAAGAAGCCTCATCTGCCATCCCAATGTGAAAGCCCGAGTGCTTTCAGAGCCCTTTCACACTCCCAGTGCCCAAATAACGCTGGTAAAGCACCGCTAAGACCCTAACGTTTTAGGGCGTTTTTGCAGTGCCTCAGTCAAAGGGCAAGGCGTTTTTACAGCGCTTTCAATTCATTTCAATGGAGAGGGGCATTTTTGGAGCATTTTTTTTCAGCGCCCAAAAGCTGCTCCAAAGATGCTTGCAGGACTCGGTGTGAAAGGGTGCATTGAAATGCATGGAGAGCGTTTTAATATCGCTATTTTTTATAAAATGCTGTAAAAACGCTTTAGTGTGAAAGGGGTCTAAGGATTTTAATTTTACCACAACCCACAAAAATTTAAATTATAAATTCACAGACAAATGTTCTAAAAAAATGTCTAATTATGTTACCTTAGTGATGTGTAAGAAGCAAGCTGTTTAATACACACTAGTGTTCTAATCATTGTTCTAATTCATACATCTTTTAAACAGACTAAGTGAATTACATATGATGCTAAAAGACTAAAACTGGTGTTTTTCAAATCCAGCCTTTAAACATTCATGTTTACTGCACCTGTCTCTTGAAAATCCCTTTTACTCGCTCAGTGCATGGCATTTGCTGTCATGTAAAACCTGGTATTAGCTTGGTGTGCTTTCATCGTCTCCTTAGAAACCTCTCTGAGTGATTTCCTGTAAAGGAAATTATCAGCCCACATTTAGTAAAGTACAGTTACAACTGAATACTGTTTTGACAGAATTATCAAAATTAAAGCACACTGCACAGCATGACCATATTGAAGGGAGAAAAATCTGTATCATGGGCACTAATAGATCATGAAGGGACAGAGATCAGGTCTATTCTTATTTTGAGAAAACGTATTAATGATGGTGGTTCATATGGTGGAATTAATAATTCTGGATATTTTTCATTTGAGCCAAACTGGAAATCTCTTTAGTGTCACATAAAAAGATGAGCACAAAATGTTTCAGTAGCCAAATATGACCTTATGAGTTGTATTTCATCCTGCTTAAGAGAGAAGCAGATTTGACATGTTATGCTGTTAGCCCTGGCTGATGTCTGCTGGGGAAACCTGTCTAAATCATTGGTTCTCAAACCATTCATCAAAAAACGTTAACAAGTCCTGACGTAGCCCTTATAGAAAGCAGGTGACTTAGTTATGGCTTGTTATTTAGATGGACTAAGGTCTTTTAAGTATGGATATTGAATCAGGTATTTTTTTTTTTTGCATTATAGTAATACATGTGCACAAACACAGCATACAGTATATATTTTATTTATGGTATGTATACACAATACAATCAGTGTATAGAACAGTGTATTCAGTATCTATTGTGCCACTTACATCCTATTATTACATCATTTCAGAACATTGGACATACTGTATTACTGCATGTGTCAGTAATAAAGGCATTCTTATAATATATTGGCTAAATCAACAAACGTTAAAGCGGAGTTTCGCCAAAACAATAAAAATAAGTCAGCAGCTAAATATACTGCAGCTGCTAGCTTTTAATATATGTACACTTACCTGTCCTTAAAGGATCACTAAAGGAATTTTTTTGTTTTGCTAAATAGCTTCCTTTACCTTAATGCAGTGCTGTTTTCATGTTCTCATTGTTCGTTTTTGCTTTGAAGTTGCTGTAATACTTCTCTGATCTCCACACTTCCTGGTTGTCTGGCTCCTTATGAAAAAACTCATGGCAGATTTTCACTGTGGTCTAAGCTATGTGTCTAAAACTCCTCAGAACCAATCAGATTCATTTTAAAAATAAAACACTGCCCTGGATTTGGTTGTTTTTGTGTGTCTTCTCTACTTCACAGAAACATGAAATCATTTTAAAAACGAAAGTGAAACTAGAGGTACATTATATGATTGATTTTATCTATTTTTAATCATTTTTATAAGGAATCAGTTAACTTTTATGTCTCTATACCCTGTAAACAGTTATTTCAGCAAAAAAAATGTTTTCCTTTAGTGACCCTTTAAATGCAAACAATGTCGGCACCCAAAGCCGATCTGTTCCTCGGCTCTCGGGTGGAGGCGCCGCCATCTTCTGAAAGCCACCTTGTGACTTCACGTTCCTGGTTCCCTACTGTGCATGCGCGAGTCGCGCTCCGTGATCCCATTGGTCCCTGCTGTCTTCGGGGACCTGTGTGTCTCCCATAAGACAGCAGGGGGATGGAGGAGGGGCCAGACTTGGCGTAGGTCGTCGCAGATACTGTAGCGATCTATGCCCGGAAGTGGTTGCAAATACCTGGATTACACAGGTATCTACAAAACAAAGGATGGTCACACACTGGAACTCCAAATTAGCTTGATGTCATCTTTTTTTACTCAAACACAGGAAGAGCAGTTAACATGTTTCACAAATGATAGCTTGCTTGTTACACAGGTATCTGCTCCCTCCTGCCCCCTGAAAGGTGACACCCGGAGGGGGGGGGATCCAAAAAAGTGGACATTTCTATTTTTGGCTTTAAACTTGTTGTTAGTGCTGAAGTTTTTTGTTACCTTAATGCATTCTCTGCATTAAGGTAAACTATTTTCTATTGTCAGCTCGTATCCCCCCAAATACTTAACTGAGCTCAGTATCGATCCAGCATTGAGCCCAAGAGCAGCGGGTGGTTCTCTCCCTCCTCACTGGACTCTGTGAGAGCAATTGAAGACACTGGCTCCTGCTGCTATCATTCAAATCCAGTGATGAGGGAGGGCAGAGTTGAGAAGCACGTGGGTGTTAATGAACACACAGAACTCGGGTTTGAACCTGTATGTGTGCCACTATAGGAAGTAGTTAGCTATGGTGGCACACAGAGAACCAGAAGAGCCCAGGTCACCAGTGGGGGACCCCAACAGAGTGGTATCAGAGCGGCTCTGTGCAAAACCATTGCACAGAGGAGATACGTATGACATGTTTGTAATTAAAAAAAAAAAACTTTATAACCTCTTTATACACCAGGATAATTATTTTTGGTTTTCTTACCTTTTTTTATGTTTTCAGCAGAATCTGATAAGATTTGAAGGTTACAGTCACATGAATAAAAATAAATGATTATTTTCCTTTTGTAAGGCTTTGTTAATTAAGCCTTTAGTGATTTATACTTACCTTTATTTCTCATTAGAAAACAAACTGGGTGTAACTGCAGAAGAGTAGGGAATATAAACTTGCCGGAGCTATTTAACAAAAGTCAGCGTCAAGAAAATTGAAGTGTTATCTGAGGGAATAATCCTTATATTTGTTTTTGAAAATCTTCTTTACAACAATAAAGTTACCATCCAATCGGCTGATTTGAGCAGCAACTAAATTTAATTAATTTCAATCCATCCTGACAGATCCAGGAAGGGGGGGACCAGAGGAGGACAGAGGAGGACCAAAGAAGCATGGAGAACCTGGAGGGGGACTAGAGGACACGGAAGGGGACCAGAGGAGCACACAGAGGAGGACACAGAGAAGGACACAGGGGATGATTGGTGCGGCAGTGGGGCGAGTTACAAGCACCGATCTCCCTGTATAAATTTCCATAAAGCAGATGAAAGCTGTAGGTGGGGGAGTTGCTGTCACCTGGTTTATTGAAATCTATACAGGAAGATCAGTGTTTGTAATTCCCCCCCACTGCCGCACCAATCACCCCTGACTGCCAAGGTATCAGGGCCAAGCATTGGAGCATTTGCACAAGTACAAGTCCTCTTGCAAATGCTCGGTATCGGCTCCAATACTGATACTAGTATTGGTATCGGTGCAACCCTAGTCAGGGGTCCTGCATTCTCATATGACAATTAGGGGGGAATGAATATTCCTCCTACAAGCTTTAGCCAAACACTCATAGAAGTCACAAGGCTAAAGGTATTTGGCAGATTATATTTACTAAAACTATTGCATTTCCATGTTCTGTCTATTGTGGAAGACCAGATATAGTAAATGCAAGGTACTGGGTTTGGTAACACTTTAAGTCAGAAAGTTCAATGAATTACCTTATTTTGAGTTCTGCTATATCCCCTGTAGAATATGCACGTAATCCACTATATAGAATGTGTAGGGACACATTCTATACACGATCAGAATTTCCGATGGCATAAAATCCGATGGAATTTTTCATCGGAATTCCGTTGCATACACATTATCAGACCAAATTCCGACCGTCCAAAACGCGGTGACGTAAAACACTACGACGAGCCGAGAAAAATTAAGTTCAATGCTTCCGAGCATGCGTCAACTTGATTCTGAGCATTCTTAAATTCTCCATTGAAGTTGCATACAGACGTTCGGAATATCCTATCGTATTTTTTCCCATCGGAAAAAATAAAACATGTTCTATTTCTAAACACCGATGGAAAAAAGTCCGATGGGGCCCACACATGATTGGAATTTCCGATGAAAAAAGTCCATCTGACTTTTTTCATCGGAAATTCCGATCGTGTGTAAGCGGCATTAGTCTGTGTTATGTAACCTTTTCTCCCACTGCTTCTTGAATCACCAATTGAGACTATACTCTGATTTTAAAAAATATTCTATGCAAGTAAGTGTTTTGAATTCAAAGAGGTATTCTATCTCAGTCACCTCCTTTTTTTCTATTTGCTGGTGCGTTATCAAACTTCCTGCTATGTTCTTTCTCTATGGTCCCACTGTATGTAGAAATGGAGCCCACTTCTCTTTCTCACTCCTGAGATAAACTAGGGAATGCATTTGTAGTTCTCATAGCCCAGTGCAGATGTCTGCAACTAATGTGCACTGTTTGTTCCAAACACATGGAGGTGAGGGGGAAAGGAGAGATTCAGGAACTCACAGAGGATGTTGCAAGGAGGCAGGAAAACATTTTAATGAAAAATAGATTATAAGAGGGTAGTCAATGTGTACTGAATATTAAAAAAAAAAATGAAATAAGGATATAATTTAATGCCACTTTAATTTGATTGTTGGCTTTGAGAAACGTCGTATATTGCTGTTATGTAGGAAGCAGCAAGGAGTCTTCTTTCATTTTGAAATGGCATTAATTGCTAGGTTACTGAAACACTAATACAAAAAGGAGTGGTGTGGTTTAGGTTGGTGAAGCCATACCTAGATGAAAAATTGACCTCCTCAAGGGGAAGGCTGTGCCTTTACATCAGAAGGGTGTACCAACTCCTGGTACATAGAAGAACATGTAAAGTGTACCAGGGGTACCATATGTTGCAGAACCTTTCTTCTCTTCCTGATATAGAGAGGCTGTAAGGTTTTCCATGTCCCTAGTAACATCAATATTAGCTAGCCAAAGCAAGATTGAGGGGGTAATCGATTGCTTCCACAGGGCTGAAATACATGCCCTGCAGCATTCAGACGGTGAATTGCTAAAGAAGACTTATATCGAGTAAGCAGTACAGTTGTTTATTTTCATAATTATTGCTAAAAATTATTTTGATGAATGGTGGAGGGGGGTGTTAAAAAATGCTATATGCTTTTGAAAGACAGTTGTAATTAAATCATAAAAGGCAGAGCTTTGATTGGTTGGAATTTAGCACTGTGCTGTCCACTATTACAATTTAATCAAGTTTATAAAGAGCAATCTATCATGCAGTATGATATTTAATACAAAAAATATATACAAATTACAAACTAACGATAAAGTATTCCTTGATTTTAGCATAACAATTGCTGAGTGAGATATACATAATATGCTCCTTTAGGTTCTGTCAAACATTAAAAAAAAAAAGTTAAAATTAGGACAAGGCATTTAGCTTGCAGGAGTATAAGGCACTGTAAAGGATATTACTTTTCTCCAAAGTGAAGCAATTTAATGTGTATCACAGCATCACGAATTGTTGTGGGTGGTCAGCATGACTCATTGCTTGAGTGGTCTTCTCTTTACTCCCTCTTTTCTGATTTAATAGGGAAGAGTTTTCAAAATAGTTCACATAAAAATGGGTCATACTGTTACAGACAGAATTAAAACCACATAGTTGGCAGTGGTTTAATATCTTCAAGTGTGGGTGGAGGACTTGCATTAAGAAGACATTCGAGAAAGAGAGAGTATGTTTATTGATACTTCCGTGTCTCTATAATTAGCTCAACTGTTGTAATTTGGTGTTATTTAATTACATTTTTGTTGTTTAGGTCATTCCATGCCTATCTTAGAATCGCATCATATCATATAGTAATAAAATAAAGTGTACCTCTTTCCTCTTTCTGCCAAAAAAATCTTAAATCTTGGAAAAATGGTTAGATAGAAACTTAACCTCCTATCCTCTTAAGGACCAGGCATTTTTCTGACAATTGTTGTTTACAAGTCTAAATGAATATTTTTTTCTGACAGTGCTCTGGTGCCCCAATTAGGGCCCTAGAATGCACTGTGAAGCACACAGTGCATTCTAGGGCCCTAATCGGGGCACCGGAGCATTGTCAGTGCCCCGGTTGGTCAAAGTGATGATGACTTTCTCCAATCACAGCTCAGTGCTCATAGTCCCACCCCACACTATAAAAGGTAACTTCTCATAGGAAGATTTTGCATTGTGTTGGAGTGGAGATAGATAGAGCAGTGCTCAGTTTGCTACTAGTGAGTTAGTATATTCACTTATTGTGACTCTGAATGTAGAATGTTAGAGTAGTGTATGAGTTTAGTGAGTCAGTGTAGTGTGGTGTTTAAAACAGCTTTACATAACACTTGACTGAGTGTAGTGTGTTAGTGTATTGTTAGTGTAGTGTATGAGTTAAGTGTGTCAGTTTAGTGTCAGTTTAGTGTGTTAGTGTAGTGTATAACACAGCTTTACATAACATTTGACTTTGAGTGTAGTGTGTCAGTGCAGTGTATGCATTTAGTGTGTCAGTGTAGTGTGTTAGTGTAGTATATACGTTTAGTTTGTCAGTGTAGTGTCAGTGTAGAGTGTTAGTGTATTGTATGAGTTTAGTGTGTCAGTGTAGTTTGTTAGTGTAGTGTATAAGTTTAGTGTGCCAGTGTAGTGTGTTAGTGTAGTGTATGAGTTTAGTGTGTCAGTGTAGTGTATTAGTGTAGTGTATGAGTTTAGTGTGTCAGTGTACTGTCAGTGTAGTATGTTAGTGTAGTGTATACGTTTAGTGTGTCAGTGTAGTGTCAGCATAGTGTGTTAGTGTAATGTATGAGTTTAGTGTGTCAGTGTAGCGTATACGTTTAGTGTGTCAGTGTAGTGTGTGTGTTAGTATAGTGTATAAGTTTAGTGTGTCAGTGTAGTGTGTTATGTTAGTATAGTTTATAAGTTTAGTGTGTCAGTGTAGTGTGTTAGTATAGTGTATGAGTTTAATGTGTCAGTGTAGTGTGTTAGTGTAATGTATGAGTTTAGTGTGTCAGTGTAGTGTATACGTTTAGTGTGTCAGTGTAGTGTGTGTGTTAGTATAGTGTATACGTTTAGTGTGTCAGTATAGTGTATAAGTTTAGTGTGTCAGTGTAGTGTGTTAGTATAGTGTATGAGTTTAATGTGTCAGTGTAGTGTGTTAGTATAGTTTATAAGTTTAGTGTGTCGGTGTAGTGTGTTAGTGTAGTGTTTGAGTTTAATGTGTCAGTGTAGTGTGTTAGTGTAGTGTGTTAGTGTAGTGTAGTGCATAACACAGCTTTACATAACATTTGACTTTGAGTGTAGTGTGTTAGTGCAGTGTATAGTTAGTGTATTGTATGAGTTTAGTGTGTCAGTGTAGTGTCAGTGTAGTTTGTTAGTGTAGTGTATAAGTTTAGTGTGTCAGTGTAGTGTGTTAGTGTAGTGTTTGAGTTTAATGTGTCAGTGTAGTGTGTTAGTGTAGTGCAGTGTTTAACACAACTTTACATAACATTTGACTATGAGTGTAGAGTGTTAGTGTAGTGTGTGAGTATAGTGTGTCAGTACAGTGTAGTCTCAGTGTAGTGTTTTAGTGTAGAGCAGTGTTTAACACAACATTACATAAGATTTAGTGCTGTATACAGTGCTGTATACTTTTTTTTCTGGTTGCTGCCTGTTTTTTTTTTTCGTTCTCTGCCTGCCCCCCTTTTTTTCATTGTCAGCCACTGTAGGCGGAGAGGGCTACGATAAGGATATTGTCTGACTGTGATGCTGGTCTACCCTCTTTTTTTATTTATTTTTTATCGTTTTTACCTTTTTTTTTCAGCGTCAGTCCTCAATTTAAAGCACACCAATCACCAATTCATTCAAAAAAGTGCATCCAATTGCACATTTCTATAAAATGTGGGTAACAAGCCCCATCATCATGTCTGGGAGGCCAGCAAGGAGAGGCAGATTTTCCCATGCCACTATGAGTGGGCTAGCAGCATCTGTGTCCACAGGCAAAGGTGGAAATGGTCCATTTTCAGGCAGGGCACATTTATCGCATTGTTTCGTGATTTTGCCCATGCTATCCAGCCACAGCATGCAGAAAAGGGGGTGGACTGGCATACTAAACCATCCTCATCCTCTATGACTAAAGCTGACACTGATGTGCAGTCCACCACAGCTGCCAGAGTGGCTTATTCTGCCTCCTTGTCCACAGCTTCTCCTGCCATAGCCCCAGAATCAGGCATGGAGGAGTCAGCTGAATTATTTGAACACAGTGTCAGCCACTTGCTTCTTGAGGAAGCACAGACATTACTTGATTCTGATGTTGGTTATGAGGTAGAGGAATGGAGTAATATGAGGGTACAGCACTGATAAATAGCAACTTGACAGTCATGTTCCCCCAACCACAGTGTACTGCCAAGTTGGCTCCAGAAATGATGAGGATTGAAGACTTCAGAGCAGTGTGACTTCACTTAACAGATGTCAATGTAGGTTGCACTGAAATACATAAAAATAGTGCAGGAACCTTCTTCAAAGTCGCTTTGATTTTAGTCGCAGCAATTTGAACGGTTCCATTGGTGTAAGTGAGGTGCGACTTGTCGTGCAACTTTGAACCTTTGCGTCGCATGACAAGTTGCGCGGTGTGAACCAGGGCTTAAAGGTATATTTAACAGACTAAAAGGGAACAAATAAGAGAAGCTTAGGTGTATATATCTGTGCTTAGCAATATCCTTATCGTAGCCCTCTCCACCTACAGTTTGTTTTCTTGAAACACATCATTATATTAAAAAGTTTACCAGAAGCCTATTTATTGGATTAGGTTACATCTGCTATTTAATATTAACGATGGCCATATATGTTTTTTTTTTCCTTTGATCTTTAACCTGGCTGATCGAAAAAAAATCAGGAAAAAAGTGGATAAGGAAATCCTCCCCACTGAGGGATTGTGTTTTGTTAGTGGGGACTCCCCCCTGCCAGAATACACTGATAGTTTCAGTTTAAGAACAGTCAGTCCTTAGATCGACTGTACGTGAACAGGAATAGCCATAAATGAATCAAAATGATCCCTTCTGAACCGACAGAATTTCAACCCATCTATGGCCAGCTTAAAGAGGAACTACAGTCTGCTCAAATAATTTGTAATAAAAACATATTTGCCATTCTGAAGCTTCGCTCCAACCACTTTGAATATTATTTTATATACACTGTGTTTCCGTACTTGCCAAATATGCTGCAGAAATCTCCCTCCACTAAGTCTGGCTGCAGCCATTTTAACCGTGGGCAGCTGAAGATGCTGCCTGCTCACTTCCTGGATTTACACAGACACAGAGGCCCACCTCCAGCTTGGCAGCCCTGCAGCTCTCATTGGCCCTCTTACGACTCATCCGCCCTCCCTTCCTGGCAAATTCTCACAAGAGTGAGAGAGAGAGCTGTGCAGGATGTCATAAGCCTAGGCTAATGACCAGACAAGAAACAGGAAGTGGGCTGTATAAGGTATTTACTGGCAGAAAAAAAAATATGTTTTACTATCCAAAGTTAAAACAACTAGGGCAGAAGATTTAATAGATTGAAAGTTAAAAAAAATAAAAAATAAGGAAGGTCTGCTTTAAGACATTAGATGCACACAAGACATCAATTGTGAAGTAGTCACAGTAGTATACCAGAAAGGGAGACCTTTAAACTGTAAACTAAGGTAATTATGATCTCTAAGCAAGATTAACATATCCAACAGACATTTGCAAATAAAACAAGAATATTTAGATATTTATTATATTAATGGATTTATTAAATTATAGAGTTAAAAGAAAAGACATTAAGGCAATTTTAAAACCCCCATATAATGTAATAAAACGTGCTGTTTATTAGATAGTAAAACTTTGTCTGGTATTGTGGATGTAAACCCACTCTCATCCTTTCTAAACTACTGCCATAGTGCTCATCTATAAGGATATACATTCCTCCTGCATGTATCCTTACCTGCCAAATGTTTTTCCTCTGTCTAATAACTGAAAAACTGCAGATTCTGCAGGTGGATCTGTTGTCTGGAGCTCTGTGGGTGGAGTTGTGATGTCAGTAGACTCCCCGCCCTCCTCTATACTCCATCTTCTGCGCCTACTACGCAGACTTACTCCTTTCATCCCCAAAGAAGACATAGCGGTCGTGGTGGGAGCAATTGTAAACTCAAGATTGGACTATGCAAATACCCTTTACCTCGGACTCCCCAAGTACCAAATCGCTCGTCTTCAAGTCGTTCAAAATACGGCCGCTAGACTTGTGACTGGGAAAAAACCCTGGGAATCAATCTCACCTTCACTGAGATCCCTTCATTGGTTGCCAGTAAAAGACATAATCACCTTTAAAGCACTCTGTCTAACGCATAGATGTATCCATGGGAATGCTCCCCATTATCTATGCGAAAAAATTAAAAGCTCATAACCCCAATCGCGCTCTGTGATCCACCAATCAAAATCTACTCCAGATACCGAAAGCCAACTACAAGTCCAAAAGAGATAGAAGATTCGCTGTCCAAGGTCCCAGACTATGGAACGCTTTACCAACCAGCATTTGGTTGGAGGAGAACCATTTAGCATTCAGGAGAAAGATCAAAACTCATCTCTTTTGATTTCAAAGGAGACAGGAACAACAAGCGCCCAGAGGCGATTTAATTTGCATGTGCTGCGCTATATAAGTTTTCATTCATTCATTGTCAACATGCATTTTTTCCTGTGTATTCCTTACACTAAATTCTGCTACAATATGATCACTAACATCCAGTCAAAATTCAGAAAAGTAACCACATGACTTCAGAAAAGGAGTGGGGGTGGGAATTAAAAAATAATGACTGTCTCCAGGCTAGTGCATGAGATATGTAAATAACCTGTCACTCACAGCAAGGGGGCGGAACAGACTAAGGTTTTTCTCTGAAGTCCGTTTTATTTCACTTAACAATAAAAGAGGATTGTTCAGAGCTGGATTAACTCTGTGTGGCAAGACTGGGCACAGATGATAAGAAATCTTATACTCTACATTGTGACATAAAAAAAATAAAAAAATAATAAAAATAAATGGGTTTACATCCACTTTAAAAATTGTATTTGTTTTATCTTTTGGTAGATATGTGTTAATAATTGCATTAGATTTAATGCAGAGCAGAACTAGATGGGTGTTATTTGCAGTTACAAGTTGCTGGGTTATGTTGTATCATACTGCCCCTTGAAGACACATAACAGCTTACAAACACAGGGTTATCTGTAAAATATGAGAAGGTCAGACATAAAATAAGATATGACATTTTAATCTTATTGTATTAGAATGTCCTTTCCCACTGTAATGTGTTTGCATGGTAAAGCAAGATTTAGTAAATATAAGTATGGAAATGACTCTTATTGCAGTATTATTGAATTATTATAAAATCAGTAATAATGAAATAAAAAATAACATAAAAGAATTGCTGTACTGAAAATTCAAACAAATAAAGCTATATTATTGGATTATGTTGATATACTGTATATCTACAGTATCTCACAAAAGTGAGTACATCCCTCACATTTTTCTAAATATTTTATTATGTTTTTCACGTGACAACACTGAAGAAATTACACTTTTCTACAATGTAAAGTAGTGAGTGTACAGCTTGTATAACTGTAAATTTGCTGTCCCCTCAAAATAACTCAACACACAGCCAGTGGTGTATTTAGGTTTTGTGCTGCCCTAGGCCTGACTAAACTCGTGCACCCCCTAATTTAAATATGACCCACCCCTTCCTGTGAAGGGCACATCCGTTTTCTGTTTAAGACCCACCCTGGGGACACTTGTTCTTAGGGCTTGGGGGGAGGAGCAATGGATTCCCTTTATTTGCATAGATTTTCTCTCACTTCCTGTTTGGCTATGGGAAAGGAAGTGAAGGAAAATCTGCAATGGGACAGGTATGGTAAAAAATAAATTGACAGAGGCTATAACCCTCCCTTACTCTATCCAAAATGAAAAAAAGTGGTGCCTATAGTTCTACTTTAACCACTTAAGCCCCGAGCCTGTTTTTCAGATTCGGTGTTGACGAGACTAAAACATTTTTTTTGCTATAAAATTACTTAAAACCCCCAAAAATTATATATTTTTTTTCTAACACCCTAGAGAATAAAATTGCAGTCATTGCAATACTTTTTGTCACACCGTATTTGCGCAGCGGTCTTACAAGCGCACTTTTTTTGGAAAAAAATCACTTTTTTAACCACTTCCTTACTGGGCATGTATACCCCCTTCCTGACGAGGTGAAATTTCAGCTTGCGGCACTGCGTCGCTTTAACTGACAATTGCGCGGTCATGCGACGTGGCTCCCAAACAAAATTGGCGTCCTTTTTTCCCCACAAATAGAGCTTTCTTTTGGTGGTATTTGGTCACCTCTGTGGTTTTTATTTTTTGCGCTATAAACAAAAAAGGACAACAATTTTGAAAAAAAATACAATATGTTTTACTTGTTGCTATAAAAAATAGCCCAATAAAAAAAAAAATTCAGTGTAGACCAATACGTATTCTTCTACATATTTTTGGTATAAAAAAAAAAATCGCAATAAGCGACTGGTTTGCGCAAAAGTTATAGCGCCTACAAAATAAGGGACAGAATTATTATTTTTTATTATTATTTTTTTACTAGTAATGGCGGCGATCTGCGATTTTTATTGCGACTGCGACATCATGGCGGACACATCGGACACTTTTGACACATTTTTGGCACCATTCACATTTATACTGCAATCAGTGATATAAATATGCACTAATTACTGTATAAATGTGACTGGCAGGGAAGTGGTTAACACTAGGGTGTGATGAAGGGGTTAAGTGTGTATCCTGCATTGTGTTCTAACTGTGGGGGGAGGGGGGGTGACTGGGGGGTGACCGATCTGTGTCCGTATGTACAAGAGACACAGATCAGTCTCCTCTCTCTACTGTATGACAGGACGCTGTCATTGTGAGAGCCGGCAATGAGAAATGATCTTATATGTTTACATATGAGATCATCTCTCATTCGCTGCACAGATCGCATCGCAAACGGCCACTCTGATTGACCGTTCACGGCGATCTGTGATTGGCTGTGTCCAAGGGACACGGCCAGTACAGAAGTTCCCCGCTCTGCGCTCTGGAGCGCGCGCTGGGAACAAAGAAAGGGGCTGCCGTGAAAACACAGCGCCCCGGAGAATTAGAACCACACTGCGGCCATATATAGTCGTACGGCCGTAGGGAAGTGGTTAAATTAAAAAATAAGACAACAATTAATTTGGCCCAATTTTTTTACATATTGTGAAAGATAATGTTACGCAGAGTAAAATGATACCCAACATGTCACGCTTAAAAATTGCGCCCGCTCGTGGCACGGCGTCAAACTTTTACCCTTAAAAATCTTGATAGGCGACATTTAAAATATTCTACAGGTTGTATTTTTTGAGTTACAGAGGAGGTCTATGGCTAGAATTATTGCTCTCGCTCTAACGATCGCGGCGATACCTCACTTGTGTGGTTTGAATACTGTTTTCATATGCGGGCGCTACTCGCGTATGCGTTCGCTTCTGCGTGCGAGCTCGTCAGGACAGGGCGCTTTAAAGGAAAAAAAACATTTTCGTTTTCGGATTTATTTTTATTTATTTTACAATTTTTAACATTGAAGCCGCGTACACACGGCAGAGAACCTCGACGGGCAGAACACATCGTTCCGCCCGTTGAGGTTCTCTGCCGGCCGTCAGATTCGGCGACCCACCCGTCGGGAATGGCAACCAGCCATTCATCCAGGCGGGCTGTCGAGCAAATAGAGAACATGCTCTCTATTTCTGCTCGACGGCATTCCCAACGGGATGCTCGCCGAGAGCGTACACACGGCCGAGTTTCTCGCTGGAATGCAGCTTCCAGCGAGGTTCTCGCTGGTTTCTAGCGAGAACCTCGGTCGTGTGTACGCCGCCTGAAATAAAAATAAAATAAAAAAATGATCACTTTTATTTCTATTGCAAGGAATGTAAACATCCCTTGTAATAGAAAAAAGCATGGCAGGTCCTCTTAAATATGAGATCTGGGGTCAAAAAGACCTCAGATCTCATATTTAGGCTTAAATGCAAACAAAATAAACAAATTGAAACTGTCATTTTTTCAAATGGCAAAAAAAAAATGTTTTTCTTTAAGACGCTGGGCGGGACTGACGTTTTGATGTCACTTCCGCCCAGCAGAGCTATGGGGACGGGTCGGGGCGATTTTTCCCTCATTTGCATCCCCACACAGCTGCCAAAAAGATAACGGTATGGTAAGCGGCGGAGGGCGCGGGAGAGCGGCGGGAGAGGGGGCCCCTCCCGCCACCGATAACGGCGATCTTGAGGCGAATCTGCCGTGGAGACTGCCATCATCGTGTGCAGGACCGCCCACTGAAGAGATGGATATCTCGGTTGTGGCAGAAGCTGCTGCCGTTACTGACATATCCATCTTTAAAATGCTGACGAATAACGGCGATGGGCGGTCGGTAACTAGTTAAGAACAAATTTCTGATAATTTTATGGAGAGGACCATGCCAATGGTGCAGCAGAAAACATATAGCAGAGTGAAGAAGGTTTGTGGTCCAGCCTGATAGGACAGTCAAAATTAGAAGCAGCTTGCATTACACTAACAGTGTAGCACAAGACTCTTTTCGTGCTGCCCCCCTGCAAAGTGCTTCCATAGACCTAGGCTTTGTTGGCCTAGGCCAGGATACAGCGTTGCACACAGCCATTAATGTCTAAACCACTGGCAACAAAAATGAGTACACCCCTAAGTGAAAATTGTCAATATTTTGTCTGGCCACCATTATTTTCCAGCACTGCCTTAACCCTCTTGGGCATGGAGTTCACCAGAGCTTCACAGGTTGCCACTGGAGTCCTCTTCCACTCCTCCATGACAACATCACAGAGCTGGTGGATTTTAGAGACCTTTGCTCTCCTCCACCTTCCGTTTGAGGCTGTCATTAGGGTTTAGGTCTGGAGACATGCTTGGCTAGTCCATCACCTTTACCATCAGCTTCTTTAGCAAGGCATGTTGGAATACCTACCTGTAGCCCAGTCTCTGAAGGGAGGGGATCATGCTCTGCTTCAGTATTTCACAGTACATGTTGACATTCATGGTTCCCCCAATGAACTGTAGCTCCCCAGTGTCAGAAGCACTCATGCAGCCCCAGACCATGACAATCCCACCACCATGCTTTACTGTAGGCAAGACATTCTTGTCTTTGTACTCCCTACCTGGTTCCTGCCATGCACACTTGACACCATCTGACCCAAATAAGTTTATCTTGGTCTCTTCAGACCACAGGACATGGTTTTAATAAACCATGTCCTTAGTCTGCTTGTCTTCATCAAACTGTTTGCGTGCTTCCTTCTGCATCATCTTTATAGCTGGGATCTTAATGAATAACAGGTAGGTTTAAGACTAATGAGCTGGAGGAGGATGGGTTAGTAAAAACAAATGTAATTGATCTGAATGTGCAGTCATACTTTAATTTGTATGAGAGAAAAAAGGCAGTCCGCAAACTGATCCCTGGCTGACCTTAACTGATCTCAAAAGCCTGTGTACGCTATTCCTTAATCAGAAACAGCCCGTAGCCTATGTCTATTTTTCACCTCTTGCATTGTAGAAATAAGTATATTGGGAGTAAGACAATAGAGGACAAATAAAGTAGATGTCCTAAAATTAGTCTGATTGCAGTAAGTCTTATTTCTAAACGGCATAGTACAATAATATCTAATAATGGTAATATTACATGTATGCCTGAAAATTTTTAGTTGCCAAAACATTTGTGCGTTTAGATTTGTATCTTAGATAGTACTACAATCTAGTAAATAGTAAAATCGAATTCATCCTTTTAGCAGGAGGCACTCAGGCTGATTGACTAAAGGGGGTTTTACACATTTAGCAGGAGGCAGTAAGCTAAATTCACAAAGCTAACAAGATAAGGATGTTTATTTTCAAAAAATGTCCAATAAAATCTGAAAAATGCAGCCACTGTGTCTGAAAATAGGATCCTTCTCATTTGTTAAAGCTTTATGAGTTTAGACTACTGTCTATAAAATATATACCATCATTTTAGCAGAAGGCAGTATCTCTAAAATATGTGTCACAGGAGGCACTGCCTCTAATGCTGTTGTAGAGAAACCATTTGTTAAACCTTTGAAAATCCAAGCATGTGGTCATTAAATGAATGCAAGTGTTTAGTTAAAGGGTGATCCACTTTTGGAAACAGATAGCTGTTACATATGATGGAAATTCTGTACTGGTTACTCATATTTTCTTCATGTATTTTCTATTGTAATCACATTGAAGTCCCTTTTTATTTTTGAAGTAGTTTACTGATTTCACTTGGATGAATAAAATACATAATATAAACATATAATAACATATATTAATGTGATATAAGGTTAAGGAAAATGTACTGTAATACTGTATAGCTGATGAGAAGCATATAATAGAAAACAATGTATGTTATAGTTATTATCTAAATAAAAGTATTTAAATAGAAGTATATGATTGAAAACAAATTAATTTTATACTGGCTATTTGATTAGAAGCATTTGATAGAAATGTATCTATTTTTCTTTCTGAGTTTCACCAGTGCAACTATAATTGTAGGCAAATTTTCAGCTTTGTGTAGGGATCTTAATTTCAGCAGCGAACACCTGCAAAGGGTTAAAGGAGTTGTAAATCCTCACGGTTTTTCATCCTAATTCATTCCCTAATGCCCCCATGGAAAGCAGCTCTCCATGGGGGCACTCGATGAGGAGGAGGAGCGCCGCCTGGGACCCCAGAAAATATAGATCGGGCCACTCTATGCAAAATCCTTGCACAGAGCAGGTAAGCATAACATGTTTGTTATTTAAAAAAAAAAAAAACCTACACACTCACTTTAAGATATAGTCAGTTTAGACTGGGGGTTAGAAATGTTTTTAAATATCTTGTCTGAGTCTGGAATAGTTAAACCATTTGTATTACTCAGATTTGATTGATGTATGCTTAAATACAACCCCATTGTATCTTGAGCACTGCAAACCCTCCACCACAGCCTGTCCCAGTGTTATTTTTATTTTTCCTTTACCTTGATCCTGCACAAATTGCTTGTAATAATCCCTATGATATAATTTTCAGGCTTGTGAAACATTTGTATGGGCTGCTGAACACATAAGAACACCTCCAGAACTACACCTCCCAAGAGCCCTTCCCTTATACACAGCATGGGGGCATGCCCCTGTGATTAAAGGCAGCAGCTCTATTTAACCTTTGAAAAATAGTACAATGGTACAATGGTACACATAAAAGTAGGTGGAGTTCTGTAGCCCAGCAGGCAGGGCCTAGAATGTTGGTTGAATTTAAGTACAGCAAAGGCACTAGGTTGTAATTCCAAACATAAAGTTAGCAACACACTATATTTCTACCAGATATTTAGGTATTTGTCTGTACTTGCAGCATAAAATATGGGAAAATGTATGCCAGAGATGTACTGAATATGTTTTTTTTTTACTTTGTCCTGACATACACTGTAAGTCATGAAAGCAAGGTGATCCCTTAGATTCTTTTTTTTCAGTCTTGTACAGTAAGGACAGAAGGTATATTATGTCCAAGTTTTAGAATTTGTGTTGTGTCATTACCTTAAAAGAGAAGCATGGCCAAAGCTCTTTTGACCATACTTCTCTGACAGTCACTGCTCTCTTCTCAGAGCAGACCCGAGAACACAGGTGTGTTGCTAGGATTGCGAAAGACTTGAGGTACCCAGGGGCACTTAATTCACTTGGAAGGAAATCCATTGGGTGTAGCTGTATTGCACCTAACAGTGGAAGTGGCTTAACCACTTGTCATCTGCCCACCGTCAAATGACGGCGGGCAGACGACTCCATTGTTCTGACATCACGTCATATGACGTGATGTCCCTTTAAAGCCGCGGGCGGGCGCGCGCGCGTCTCCGGCGGCGCGCGCGCGCACCCGCCACTCTGCGGGGATCCCGTGCGAGTGCCCGGCGGCAACGATCGCCGCCGGGCACACGCGATTGCTCAGTAACTGAGCTGGGACGTGCAGCTCTGTATGTAAACACAGAGCTGCACGTCCCTGTCAGGGAGAGAGGAGAGCGGTTGTGTCCCTTGTACATAGGGACACAATCGGTCACCTCCCCCAGTCACCCCCCCTCCCCCTACAGTTAGAACACTCATAGGACACACATTTAACCCCTTCCCCGCCCCCTAGTGGTTAACCCCTTCACTGCCAGTCACATTTATACAGTAATCAATGCATATTTATAGCATTTTTCACTGTATAAATGTAAATGGTCCCAAAAATGTCAGAAAAGTGTCCGAAATGTCCGCCATAACGTCGCAGTCCCAATAAAAAAATCGCAGATCGCCGCCATTAATAGTAAAAAAAAAAAAAAAAAAAATGCCATAAACTATCCCCTATTTTGTAAACGCTATAAATTTTGCGCAAACCAATCGATAAACGCTTATTGCATTTTTTTTTTACCAAAAATATGTAGAAGAATACGTATCGGCCTAAACTGAGGGAAAAAATATTTTTTTTATATATTTTTTGGGTTATTTATTATAGCAAAAAGGAAAAAATATTGCATTTTTAAAAAAATTGATGCTCTATTTTTGTTTATAGCGCAAAAAATAAAAACCGCAGAGGTGATCAAATACCACCAAAAGAAAGCTCTATTTGTGGGAAAAAAAGGACGCCAATTTTGTTTGGGAGAAACGTCGCACGACCGCGCAATTGTCAGTTAAAGCGACGCAGTGCCGGAAGCTTATATTTTTGTCTGGGCAGGAAGGGGGTGTAGGTGCACAGTAGGTAAGTGGTTAAAGGGAGGTGATTCAATAGATCCTGAACCTATTTTCTGTATAGACTGCACACATGCACTGCAGTCCTTGTACTTAAAAAAAATTCTTTCAATACATGATCACAGGAAACAGTCCAGCTGCTATGTTTTGGGGGTTCAGGTTCTTGCTTTTCTTATTATTATTGGGGTATTTTTTTTAATTTAATTTTATTTTGTGATTGATTTATGAAAATGAAGTGCAAGAGTAATGTGCACCTAAACCACATTGCAGTGTGTCACTCACATTCACTGCACCCTCCTATCCCAATAGATACAATTAAAGTTATGCCTACAACAGTTAGGCCTATCATCCCTATTTAATGCTGGTGGGCAGTTTAACCTCTTCAGGTCCGCGCTATTGACAGAATACGTCAGCAGCGCGGACCTGATGCGCCGGGGTCACATCTTTGGACGTGATTTACTTGTAATTCCCCGCGCGCGCCACAGTCCCGACGCATCACCGAGTATCCGATGCGTGTACCCGGCGGCCTGCGATCGTCGGTGAGAGAGCAGGGACGTGGAGCTCTGAGTGTAAACACAGAGCTTCACGTCCTGTCAGTGAGAGGCGACTGATGCTGTTTCTCTTGTACATAGGGAGACAGCATCGGTCACCTCCCCCAGTCACCCCCCTCCCCCCACACAGTTAGAACACACCCAGGCAATACATTTAAGCCCTTCCTCACCCCCTAGTGTTAACCCCTTCAATGCCAGTCACATTTATACAGTAATTAGTGCATTTTTATAGCACTGGTCGCTGTATAAATGTGAATGGCACCAAAAATGTGTCAAAAGTGTCCGATGTGTCCGTCGCAATATCGCAGTCCCAATAAAAATCGCAGATCACCGCCATTACTAGTAAAAAAAAATATAAAAAAAAAATCATAATTATGTCCCCTATTTTGTAGGTGCTATAACTTTTGCGCAAAGCAGTCACTTATTGTGATTTTTTTTTACAAAAATACATAGAAGAATACGTATCGACCTTAACTGAGAAAAAAAAATATAAAAAAAAAAATGGGATATTTATTATAGCAACAAGTAAAAAATATATATATATATTTTTAAATTGTCGCTCTTTTTTTCATTATAACGCAAAAAATAAAAACCGCACGGGCGATCAAATACCACCAAAAGAAAGCTCTATTTGTGGGAAAAAAAAGGACGCCAATTTCGTTTGGGTGCCACGTCGCACGACCGCGCAATTGTCAGTTAAAGCGACGCAGTGCCGGAAGCTGAAATTTCGCCTGGGCACGAAGGGGGTTTATGTGCCCAGTAAGCAAGTGGTTAAAACTACTGTATGCTCTGCAGTATGTTCATTATTGTAATAAAGCCCCAGTCTTTTCTCTTTGCCTCTAGTAAATCTGAGACCTAGACCTGAGTCTTCTGCGGTCTCTTAATTTTAGTAATAAACGCCTGCCTGTACTCTTTTTCTCTAGTACATTTCAGCCAATTCTGTTGCCAACAATGTTACTGTTCTGTTCTGTAATACCACAGGCAGCTTTAAGGCATCCCCCAAGCATGGCATTTAAAGGATTTTTTGCATTTTTAACCACTTAAGGACCAGACAGATTTGTCCCCTTAATACCCAGGCCATTTTTTGCGATACAGAACTTCATCGTTTTCACTGACAATTGCACAGTTGTGTGACATTTTACCCTAACAAAATTGATGTCCTTTTTTTCCCACATATTGAGCTTTCTTTTGGTGGTATTTATTCACCTCTGCGGTTTTTATTCTTTGCGCTATAAACAGAAAAAATACCAACAATTTCGACAATATAAAAATATGGGATATATTTAATGCATTTTTATTACAAATTTTTATTTTACTAGTAATGGTGGTGATCAGTGATTTTTAGTGGGAATATGACATTGCAGCAGACAGATAATACACTTTTGACACTATTTTGTAAACCATTGACATGTATAAAGCGATCATAGCTAAAAATAGCCACTGATTACTGTATAAATTTCACTGGCAGGGAAGGGGTTAACACTAGGGGCAATCAAGAGGTTAAATGTGTTCCCTGGCAGGTGTTTCTAACTATATGGGGGATAGGATGCCTGGGAGTAGAGAGAGACTGCTGTTCCTAATCACTAGGAATAGCAGATCACTATCTACTTCCCTGTCAGAGTGGAGATCTGTCTGTTTACATTAACCGATTCCCGTTCTGGCTCTCTGTGGACCGATCGTGGGTGGCCAGTGGACATCGCGGCCGCTGGCCATGCGCATTGGCGACGTGCGGCTACAGCGATTCACCCAGAAGAGCCAACCTTCCATTGTATTATGATGGTGGCTGGTCGGAAAGTACTTAAATTTGCCCTTAAAGTCGCATGAAAATACTTTCTCCCCGGTATACAGTAGTTTCAAAACAATTCTCTTGCATTGGTACATTTTCCCATGGCAGTACCCAATGCCCAGTAGGTTTTCTATTAGCCATAAACATTTCCCTAATGCATTCATCCCTACCATACAAGTTCTAAGTCACTGAATTTTAAACAGTATTTACCAAACCATTACCAAAGTAAACCCACCCCTACCACACATACTGTACATCTCAAGGCAAAATAATATTTTAAAAAAAATAGGGACTCTCTACTGAACACCGCAGAAGCAACATCAGGCTTGATGTTCATTTGCAATGCCAGTCCTGACTATATTTACCTTTTTGTTTTGTTTTTTTCCTCTACAGTCCTCCACTCTACCAACTGAGCTATTGAAGGAGCTACCTTTTCGTTTATCCACTATCACTGAATGGCCACTAGGAACAAAAAAATACATTTATTTATGAGCTCCAAGTTGAAACTTGGGACTTACGCAGAGCCGAGTACTCTCTCCCCATTCCCATGTGACAGTGCTGAGTGACTAAGCATGAAGTGACCCATATGCTTTGCTTTGCCTTGATGTACCGAGCATTTATCTTAAAAACAAACAAACAATCTTAGCTACTGATGACTAAAGACAGTGGTAGGGGGGCTATGGTAAGCTGCTGCTGGTGTATTGACAAAGCACAGGTTCACTTTAGGTTTTTTAGTTCATAGCATATTTTCCAAACTAACTCCAGTTCTTGTCATTTTAGGCACTTCAGCATCATTATCACTTGCTGAGTGTCATGCTCTAGGAGAAAGCCTTAGAGTGTGATGTGAAAATCACATTTGCTTGAATCCTATAAAGAAACAGGACACATCTGAGCTATTCTGTATAATGATCATTCTCTCATGGGTCCAGACATTATTTCCTTTTTAAAGGGTAGGTTCACCTTTGTACACTTTTTTTTTTCTAAATTACAGCTTCCCTTTGCACCAATATAGCATTCATGTACATTTTTTTGATAAAAATATCAAAGCTTTCCATTAAATCTAGCTTCTTACTTTTCTTGCCCTAATCAACGTTTCCAGATGTTTCCATTAGTAATGTCGTTCTTCCTGATTAGACTTTAGGTCATGACATGAGGAGAAGGAGTTGACCAGCTGACCTCATTATCACACTCCCTGCATCATACACCCACCCATTCTCAGGTGCATGTTCTTTTAAATGAAATGCAATCAATCAGTGATCACCCTTCCCACTAAATACACAATATACAAACAGATTGCATAGTGTATGGCCATGTTTATACACCCAAAATTACTAGTTGTCCTTTTAGTGCCATTAATTGTTAATGGCACACCAAGCACAGAAGCAAACACACATTGTGTCATGTGAAACACGTAAAAAAAATGAGGGGGTAAATGGTGCAAATGCATGTTTTATGCACAGTAAAAAAACACACAACCCACAAAACGCCAAAATGTCCCATTACCACATGTAGTGCAGCCAATGGAAATCAACAGGCTGCCCTCACAGAAAAAAAACGAGACACAAAATATGCACTCCCACTATGCTAGATGTGAATAAGGCCTGTAAGTGAAATTGGTGCAGTAACACAAGAACAATGAGGCTCCATTCACATCTGTGCTTTTCCTTCCATATCAGAAATGTTCTGTACCAAAGATCACAGTAAAAAACGTGCCAAGCTCCACTCTAAAAAAAAGTTCTGAAGCTTCTTTGGGGTGATTGGTGCGTGTATAGGGCTGCCCATTCAGGTGGATGGACTGCCCTATGTGTGATGAGGGAAAATGCTCCAAAATGCCTCTCCCCTTGTTAAAAAAATGAGTTCCTGCTATGCAGAGTTGTGGATGGGGCTTGACAGCTGAGTGTTTCTGTCCACTCCCTCCTATGTACTTGTATAAAGATGGCCATACACTATGTAATCTGATTGTGTATTTAGTGAAAAGGGTGATCACTGATTGACTGCATTTCATTTAAAAAACGTACACCTGGGAATGGGTGGGTGGATGATGCAGGGTGTGTGCTAATGAGGTCAGCTGGTCAACTCCTACCTGTGTCACGACCTAAAGTCTGATCAGGAAGAAAGACATTGCTAATGGAAATGTCTGGAAATATGAATTAGGACAAGAGAATTAAGTGACTGTAGAGTTAATGGAAAGCTTTGATATGGTTGCAAAAAAAGAACATGAATGCTAAATTGGTACAGGGGGGCTGGAATAAAATAAAAAAAGTGTACAAAGGTGAACTTACCCTTTAAGTAATCTGAGTCCTGTTTTTGTCAGTTTGGGCACTTCAGCATCATTATCACTTGCTGAGTGTCTTGCTCTAGGAGAAAGCCGTAGAGTGTGATGTGAAAATCACATTTGCTTGAATCCTACAAAGAAACAGGACACATCTGAGCTATTCTGTAAAATGATCATTCTCTCATGGGTCCAGATATTATTTCCCCTTTTAAATTTGTTTTGTGCTATATCAAATAAGCTGAAAAACACACTGCAACATTAATGTATTCTTATATTATAGAGAGAAAATACTGAAAAAAACAGGGACTTCATAACAAATTTGAGCCAAGTGAAACAATAATATTCAAAGTGCGGTAATCTGACAGATTTCACTTTACTGCTCTCATATCAGTAGGAGATTAAAATGGCACTCCAATGTAAACTTGTTGTTTTAAAAAAACTATTATATCACGTACACACGCTTGGAATTTCCGACAACAAATGTTCGACCATGTGTAGGCCCCATCGAACATTTTCTGTCAGAATTTCCGACAAAAAAAATTTGAGAGGTGTTTCTCAAATTTTCCGACAGCAAAATCGTATTGGAGATAGCACATTTGTCACGCTGTAATGGACTGAAAAGCACGAAGCTGAAAAACGCAAATCGTCTGTCACCAAACTTCTACTAACATGAGATTAGCAGAAGGAGCCCAAAGGGTGGCACAATTGGTATGGAACTTCTGTTTTATTGTGCCGTTGTACGTGGTGTACGTGACCGCATTCTTGACGTTCGCAATTCCCAACAGCATTTGTATGCAAGACAAGTTTGAGCCAACATCCGTCAGAAATGTATCCATGGTTTTGTTGTCGGAATGTCCGATCGTGTGTACGTGGCATTAGAGTTGCATTTTACTCCTATCATTTCACAAAGAAAGTTCATTAAAAAAATGACGTTGTATAAAGTGCTTATAACTCATCAATAAAACATCAATATAAAGTGCATACAAATGCAAACATTATCAAGTTCTATCCAGCAACTGCTGACTCATTAAGAATAATCCACCAGTCATGAGTACCGTATAATGAATGTCTACACAGAAGAGTCATATCTTAAAATGTATCTAAACCTAAGAACTAAAACAGCACATATTTATAAAAAATTGTGACTCTTACCAAACATTTATTGGTTTTAAATCAATCACTGTAATATAAAACACGCAAACCTAGAAAATGTACCTGTATTAAATGTTTGGTTGATTTTGGATTCACTGCTTTATATATATATATATATATATATATATGCAACTATATTTCTGCATTAATTTTCTTGTTATGCTTTTACCTGTGATCCTGTCCGTAACATGCTTCCTGTCCTTGGGTGACAATGTTATCACTTTTGTCTGTTCTCCTAATTTGAACTACAGAACACCTTGACTTTCCTCATATCCATAATACAGGTATGATGTGTTCTGTATCCCAAAAAGAGAACTGGGAACACTGATAACATTTTATGTTTGAAGATTTCAGTTCAGTGCACTGAAAGTGGGCAACAGATATTTTTCTGTATTTGCAGAAAATGTGCTTAACGTAAAATCAAGAAAAAAATGTAGCTGCTACATCTGGTGGTAATCTGCAGTATATAAAATTGCTGTTTTTAGGTTAAGATATACTTTAGGCTAGGTTCACACTAGTACAGCTGTAACCTAATCTAATTTTCAGTGCAATTTTGTACTTCAACATCAGTGTGTTTTGAAAAAAAAATCAGGAAAAGGAGACTGCTCAATACACAGATGCTTGATGTTAAGGGACCGGCACCCCACAGCATTGAGACAACCAGTGCTCTCAGCCAGGGAGTCTCAGCTGACAGCAGAATGTAAACAAAGGAGTTTATCAATAATAATACAAAAAAAAACATCTTGGTGTACTCCACAATCCATACCAAGATCTTTGGGTATGGTATACATTTTAATGGAACTTTATGCCTAAACAACCAAAAAATAGCATGAGCCCCCCCCCCTCCACAGAATTCATACCGGACCCTTATATGAGCATGCAGCCTTGCAAGCCAGGAAAGAGGGGACGAGCGTGCACCCCCCAAACCATACCAAGCCTCAACATGCTTGGGGCCTCTCTGTGGTTAAAGCACCTTGTCCCCATGTTGATGAGGACAAGGGCCTCTTCCCCACAAAACTGCCCTAGTGCAGTGATACAGATCCATGTCGATCCTGATTAATGATAACCGCCAACCCACAAAAAAAACCCTTGTCCTCCAACACACGACCAACCACATTGCTTTCCTTGCCCTAAATAATATCCCCAGTTCTCCTCGCTGCTTAAAGCGGACGTAAACCCATCGATTTAACAGTTTCAAAAAGCAGTTAAATTTCCGGCATGCCGGGATTGCCAACTGTCACATTGGTTGTGCTCTCAACCAAACTGTCAAACCAACCAATGGCTGGTGTCATAACTGTACACATGTGCAGCACCACGGCAGTTGAAGATTAAACAGAGGCCAAGATGGCAGCTTCCTTGGCTGAAAATGATAGAAGGGTTTACTTCCACTTTAAGTAAACAAAGAGGTGGGGTGACCCAGTGGTGCCAATGATCATATATGTACATGTCCATATTTGGTCAATAATGTCATAAGGAGTTAGGGTCACTCGGTGATGTAATTGACCATTTATAGGTGACACCTGACCCTTTGTTTACTTAAGCAGCGGTAGAACCAGAGATGTAATTCTGCAAAAGGGAAGTAATGGGATTAGTCTGTGTTGGTGGGCAGTGTTTTTTTTGTGAGGGTTGGTGCCCATCGTTTATCATGATTGATGTGAATATGCATTGCTGGATGACATAAATGTATAACATGGGGCATTTTTAAAACTTTTCTTAATGAAGGGCTTGTCAGAAACTGAGTTTATGTTTTTATTTACCACTGACTTTTTGTTAGTGAAGAAGTATTGATACTGTGTACCCCTTACTCATTCACATGGGGAAGGGGCAATATCTGAGGGCCCCCTTATTTTAAAACTGGGCTTCCAGATTGCAATATGCCCCACCAGCAGACCCTCACAACAACTGGACCAGGGTTGTGGGGAAGAGGCTCTTGTACTTATTAAAATGGGCAGCAAAATCCCCACACACTATCCTGGCCTGCCAGAGTCTGGTATTGATTTTGGGGGGACCTCATGCCATTTTATTTCATTTCTTTGGCATGGGGTCCCTCTTAAAATCCATATAAAAGAGCTATTACTAAGCATTTCTAAAGCATTTATTGTCATTTTTAATATAAAGGTGAAGTTGCTCTTTAACATTTAGTTTAGTAAAGGTTTAGTGAAAAAGTAATATCTATGTTTATTTTTCACTTGCAAAGAGAATGAAAAAAAAAAAAACAGAATGTATGCTTGCATGGGATTGGATGATTTAAGCGGACAAAGCTTCACCTCATTTACTAAGCTTAGTGAACATTGATACCCATATACTATAGCAGTGTTCTCCCTATAGCATTTTTGATGGTCATTATATTAATTAATGTATTTACTTATTGTTTTGTGGCTGCTTAGCTACTGCAAATCTTAATTAAAATGTTAATTTTATTTGTGTAAAGTTTTCTCATTTCACTCATTTTACACTGCTTTTTCTTTTTCAACCCTCAAGGTAAAAAGAAGATTCTAGGCTAGGCATTTTGCAAATGATTTGTCCTATCAGAGTGCCAATGTGCCATTGTGCAGAATGTTAACATGTACTGTATGTGCATGGCTAATAGTGTAAGAGATCCAGGTATTTGCTATTGATGCTTCCGAATCATAGGGGAGAAAAACAGATTTGCACTGACTGCATACACTGGTAGATAAAGCAGTCATAGAAGCAATGTTTGCATCACTTCATCTTAATATCTGAATAGATAGTGATCAGCTGTGGGAGCTGTTTCTATGCCATATGTGGAGTTGCAAGCACATTCATCTCTGTCTGGGGAGGGTTACACATTCCATTGGTGAATGCATCTAGTTTAGTGTATGCAGTGTCTGTGATGTGTTCACTGAACACAATGCAACCAATGTATACTGACAGCCTGGGTCAAGGTAGACATCAGTGATATCTGACATAGACTTAAACTAGACTACACTTGAAATGCGGTGACCACAGCTCATCTGGATAAAGTTGAGGACACGCTGCCTCTGTTGCACGTACTGTGCCTTTAGCTACAACAGCTCAGCCTGCCAGAATAATCTGACTATGTCTATGTACCTTAAAGTTAATGTATTCTAAACTATGATTTGTGTAAGCTGTTGTTTTTTTCTCACACTGTTGTTTTTGTTAAATGCATTTTATTTAGTGTGACTAGCTTCTAAAGATGCCACTTCAAGATAAATAATGAATGTGCCATATATAATGTTCTGACTGGAGAGATTTACTCACAGTCAAGGAAATCCAGGACTAAATGTCAGAGAATAACTGCTATTGAGCCAAAACATATGTTGCATCATTGCTATTTATAGTATTGTGCCTTGTGTATAACAAATGTACTGCTTACAGAGAAAAACACTGGGTATGATGCCAGTGGATTTAGTGAATTGTGAAAGGTATGGCAATTTAATATAGTTGGCTAAATCAGCAAGCTAAACATAGGCCAGGTTTTCAGTATGGTGTAAGCTCCAATTATAATAATGTTATATCACCGGAGAATGAATGAAAGAAAGCAAGGATTACTTTACAATACACATCTGAAGCATTACCATCTTAACAGTTCCCTAACTCATTGAAACTGCATACAGGCAAAAGTATGTACAATTCTACAATTTTTTACTACACTCGATCTTAGCCAAAAGACAGAAAAGTGATAACTCCAGCCATTTATAAAGTTTAAGGACAGCCATACATTGTTCAAAGCTCTGGCTGTTCTGCAGGAACTGGCAGAGACTCAAACTATTAATGGACAGGCTAAATGTACCAAGTTGATCGATCGATCAACTTAGGTACAGCTAGCCAAAGAAGCGTAACGCTACTCAAGGTGATATCAATCCGATAGATCAGGATGGGCTGTCTCTCCTTTAAACGATTGTGGGTGGCTGGCCATACAGGAAGTTAGGGGAAATCTTCCCATCATGGCTTCAGGTAGCAATACATGGCTGACAGGGGCTTTAATCCTTACTCTATCCAAAACAAATTAAAAAAAAGCTGCCATAGTTAAACATTAAATGTAAAGGCGGTCAAACGTGTATTAAAAATTGTCCAGGTCAAATTTTTGATCCATGTATCAACTTCTGTACAACCAGTCTGTTGGGTTCCCTTGAAAGATAAGTGCTGTAGACTCAGTGTATGCTGATCAGTGTATTCTGATGGCAGGAAAGACTCCCCACTGTCAGAATACAATAACTTAGTGGGAAGAATTCCCCCATCATATGTGGATGGGGGACATTTAGTAATTTTTTTCCCGTTCAATACACTGTTTGAATAAAAACAAAGAGACTAATGTATGGCCTGCCTAGATAGAGGGGTTGTTTTATGGTAATATGCAAAAAAAATAAAAAATACTGCTCGGTTGATTGGTTGGTATGACAAACAGCTTCACGTTGCTACAGCTTGCATAGAAAGTTAGACAGTTAAATGGTAGCAACAATCATCATGTCTGCATCCTTTGCTCCCTACTCTTGTTCCATGCACGTCCCTTACAGGGCATGGAAGCAATTTATTGGAAGGGGATGAATGTAATGTGTGGACCCTGTTTTCCCACTCTACCAAATTATGGAGACTTGTACAGTATCCTGGATCTCCTTTTCAATAAATGTCAGATATTTCCTAACACCCCTAAAAAAGACAGGGTTAATTGTAGCATGATTAGTGCATATCTTCAGACCATTTTATCAGCAGAAATTAGTGACCTTTATTTGTTTCAGGCCTATCAATGACATTAAATGGAGCTGCCTTTTTTTAAAAAAATACATATTTTATGATTTTAATACCTTGAACAAAAAGTAGAAATCATCCATAGAACAAAAAAGATGAATCCCACTGTTTATACACATCAGAAAAATCAAACAAAACATTAAATTGCTGCATCATGTTGATAACATCTTTTAAATATGCATGTTTTATTTTTAGATGTGCTTCATAAAACTTATATATGGCACATTTAGATGTATGACCTTGTCAGTCACACAAGATTTCAGCAATTTCATTGTTGCTCATTACATGTTATAAAAACACAAGTTCATTGCCAGATTTCATATTTCAGTAGAGGCGTTTCAGAAACGAAAATGTTGTTACTGAGTGTGACAATCAAGTGACAATTACTGTCAGGTTTACTGTGACATGAAATGAAAATAATTTATCATTTCTGTGTCCAACGCAGAAGAGTAATTTATAAGCACAGAAGCATTTAAGCAAAGTTTCAGAAAGTATTAAAAGGGATTGCTTAGATTTTTCCATTGACATGTTTCATTAACTTTAAGCTTACTTAATGTGTCAAAGAGGAAAGTTTCAGAATTAAAGTGAAGCTTCATGGATTTGTCAATTCCATTTAAAGGTATGGCAGATGATGTAAATGAGAATATTCTGTAAGGCAGGCCACACCAATGAAGATGAGTGGAAATATACAAGTCTGGTGGTGTATAGAGAATTTTCAAGCTACTGGGAGACATCTTAAGCTAATCTACCCAATGCAATGTTTTTTTTCAAGATAAAGACATACCAGTGCCATAGCGTTGGTTGGAAGAAGTTTGGCAGCATTTTTAGAATATAGCGTTTCCGGGGGGTCATGGTTTAAAACAACTGTTTTGTTTGTAATAGCAGATGTCTATTACTTTAGAGAAATTATAAAATTGAAATAAAGCTCAAGATCCAGAAAACACAAGGGAAGTAGTCAGAGTATGTCTGTTGTGGTCTCCATTCTTGCCTTGTGTTTATTTTTAGTTTATAAGAGCCCTTCTCTCTTTTAAAGGGGTTGTAAAGTCAGAAGGTTTTGTATCTTAATGCATTCTATGCATTTAGATAAAAAGCCTTCTGTGTGCAGCAGCCCCCCACAGCCCCCCTAATACTTACCTGAGTCTCACCTCTGTCCAGCGATGTCCACGAGTGTCTTGGCTGTTCGAGACTCGCCCTCCTGATTGGGTGAGACACAGCAGTGGTGCAATTGACTCCCGCTGCTGTCAGCTAGCTAATAAGGAGAGAGAGGGGACAGGGGCCGTGTTTGCTGTGGGGGCACATAACAGGAGGGAGAAGCCAGGAGCACAGAAGAGGGACCTGAGAAGAGGAGGATACGGGCTGTTCTGAGCTGCACGGGGCAAGTAAGTATAACATGTTTGTTATTTTTATAGAAAAAAAAACGAGACTTTACAATCACTTTAACCCCCCTGGCGGTTTTCCAGAGTCTGGCTCGGGGTGGTATTTCATTACCAAAAGCGGTAACCCCGAGCCAGACTCGGGATTGCCTTTCAGCAGCCACAGGCATGGTTTACTTACCTTGTCCCTGGATCCTGCGATGCCGCCGTGCTGTGTGATCGAACGGTGTCTCCTCGCTCAATTCACAGTGTCCCTGCGTGCCACCGAGCTACGTTCCCTGTGCGTTTATGACGCACGGGAGCGGAGAACGGCGCCAAATTCTAAAAAGTAAATAAACATAATACATACAGTATACTGTAATCTTACAGATAACAGTTCTGTATGTAAAAAACACACACCCCCTTTGTCCCTAGTGGTCTGCCTAGTGTCCTGCATGTATTTTTATATAATAAAAACTGTTTTTTCTGCCTGCAAACTGTAGATTGTCCATAGCAACCAAAAGTGGTTTTAGACCAGCTAGAAAACAGCGATAATAAATTATAATCACTTGCAGAATTGAGCGATAGTGATTTGTGGGGAAATTCATCGTAAAAAAATAAAAGTAATGACAGCGACAATTCTGCAACTGAGAAAATGTTAGTGATTTTGAGTTTAATAGATTATTGAATAATTTTTATTATAATTATAATATTATGTGTTATAATTATTTATAATTCTTTATTACTGTATATTATAATTTTTCAAACTTTTCAAACTTTTTCATACCCGAGGTGTCTACTAGACTCCTGTTCGGACAGATTTAAGTGAGTTATTCCTAAGAATTACAGGCCTACAATGTAAAATGCCAAATTTCCTTGCAAAATAATGGTACCGCTTTTAGCACCTAAAATCTGAAATAATCATACCGCCAGGGAGGTTAATGTGGAACTACATGGCTGACTCTTGGATATCTTTCAAGATGATTGACCAGCTTTATTGTACTCGTTGCTTCCACTTCTAGGAATAAATAGAAAGTGTGGTAGCTACATATCAATTCATGGTTATTTTAATAGATGCAGTGAAGCAAATAAAAAGAAAATACATATATGTTTCAAAATTTAAACCAGTGAGAAGCAATAATTTATTTTAAAAAGTTTACTTTTTCCTATGTGACACAATGGGAGCGAGACCTTGGATCTGGTATTGAGGGGGTGGACTGGAGTAAGGCCTGGACAACAATTGCAACATTTTCATTCAACACTACCACCCTAGGGGCCGCTTATAAAGTGCTCCTGCAGTGGTACTGGGTCTTGGTTAGGCTTGGTCATGCTTATCCTGGTAGCAGTGACATTTTTTTTGGAATTGTGGTCAATGTGGGGATGTCCTACATATATGGTGGTCTTGCCCACACTTGATCAGCTTCTGGTCCATGGTCTTTTGCCTATTGCAGATGTTATTTCATATGACAGTCTGTAAGGATGCCAACTGGCTCTCTTACATTGCCCTCTCTGCACCTCAGCAGGAATTGGCCACATCTCCGCCAAGAGAGCCATTGCCTAGGCCTGGAAGGCTCAAGCCCTGTACACATGGGCCAGAATCTCGTCAGGAAAAAATCTTTGTTTTTCCTGACGAGATTCTTGGCAAGAATCTCTTGCCACCCGAATGTACAGGCACTCCATTCAAAAGAACCATGTTTTTTTTTAATGGCAAAAATGCGGTGACGTCATCGCGTACGCCGAGCATGCGCTCATCACATTTGATGCCGTTGCCGCCATCTTGCTGCACCCTACCTATGCCTAGGAAGCTACCGTGCAAAGTCATTTCGAGCATGCACAGGTTTCCACGGCGTCAGGTAAGTATACACACTCTCGGGTTTCTCAGCAGAAAAACACTGCTGAGAATCACGACAATAAAATAGAGAGCAGGTTCTCTATTTTTCTTTTTGAGATTTTCTGCAGTTTTCTGAGAAACCTGAAAGCCTCATACACATGTATGGTATACTCGGCAAGAAAGCTCTGCCAGCAGTTTTCTTGCTGGTTTTTGCCGAGTAAACTGAGCGTGTGTATGAGACTTGAGTCTGTTTCTTTCCAGGGGGTGAAAACCAGAAGGATCGTTCTGATGATTGATTAGCAGATTTCCAGCATTCCGAAGGATTCGCATGCAAATTCTTTGAAAATTCTCTTTCCTATCCCTGCACCCAACTTAGTTATGGTTGGCTTTAAACCTTGTTTCTGCAGGTCCTGTGCTCGTGGTACTTGCCCCCTCTCTTGTGGCCCCTATTTCCTCTGTTTTCTTTGTTCCTTTCTTTTTCTCTTTTTTCTCTGTTTGCTCCTTCTTCTCCTCCCCCCTGATTTGAAGGCTAGCAGAATGTAGACTGTTTTACTCCAGGGTACAAAGTAATATAGTCTATGACATATGCCTAATTTTCAACCTGGTCCTCTATGGTCCTGGTAACTGTTTTTTTTTTTATTATGTTACTCATTACACATTCACACACTGCTTCTTTACATACCTGTTCGATGTCATCCCCTGCATGGGTAAACCATGGCTTGTTATGACTTTTGAAATTTCAATAAAAATATTAAAACAGAAAAAAAACTTTTACTTTAAAAAAGACAGCTGGAATCTGATCAATTGCTATAAAAATGTTCCTTATACTTGAATAAAAATGGAATGATTTAATATAGAACTGTTTTATCATGTGTCCTGTGTTTTAGAAGACACCTAAAAGCTGGCTAAACTCATGGTCTCAGCATTGACTTATACTTGGGGGAAATAAATAAAAGTAACCAAGCAGTGTTTTCTAACCTATTTCTTGCTTTGTCTCGAACATTGGCAGGGGATGTCATATAGACCACTAGCCACAACTGTGTGGTTTAGTTAAGCAAACTTGTTAGCCATATATGGAAATGTTAAAATCTTTTCTGTTTTTGGGGTTGGATCTTTACTTTGTTTCTCCCCTTTCCTATATGACAAAAGAATCAACAAGAATTAATTCATTTACATTAAAAAAGAGCAAAACTACATAGTAAACTAACATGTTTTTAGGAAAATCAATGTTAATGAATGCAACTTCTAAAAGGTTGTGCTGGACAAATATTCCGAATCCAATAATTTGGTTCAGTAGCTGCTTATTTTTCAACCCATTTTATAAAGTTTTTACTTGCTAACCTTCCTAAAATACCCTTTTAGTTTTATTGTATTAAAGGAAATCTATCACTTTACAGAAGGATTCTGTTTTAAAAGAGACTGTCACTTCAGGCTTCTGTCATGATTTAAGAGGTAGCTGGGTTTATTTACTAAAGGCATATAGGCTGTTCACTTTGCAAGGACATTTTTACTTAACTTAGTGAATGAGTTGAAGCTCTATTGATTTTCAAGATTTAATTATGTGCAGGGAAAAACACATTTTTTTTCTTTGCATGTGATTTGATATTCTTTGTTAGTTAAGCTAAAGAAACAAAACTTTGCAAGGGCTGCCTAAAATGTTATATGAAACTGTTAGACTGTTTCTATGTTACAGAAGACAATGGGGTTGATTTACTAAAGGAAAATAGACTGCACCCTTTGCAAATGCAACTGATTTTCCCAAGCATTTAGTGAATGTGGTGAATCTCTGCTGATTTCTAGACATGTGCATTCATTTTTGTTAGAATGCATTTTCGTCCGAAAATCTGTTTTTTTCATTATCGTTTTAACAAATGATAACGAAAGCGCAAGTAATGAAAACCGAAAGATCCGACATAAAAAAATGCTTTATTTTCATTTTTGTTGTGGTAAAAATTCGATATACACACACATACGGTACTTTTCGACATTATAGAGAAAAGATTCGACATCATAGAGAAAATATTCGACACTATAGAAATAATAGATTCGACATTACAGAGAATAGATTTCGATTTATGAGAAAACAGATTCGACATTATAGAGAATAGATTCGACATTATTACTAGTCATACAACATTATAATTCTTGTAGGAAATGTACGATTCGGCGTAGAGTTTCGAAGTTCCGTCGAATATTCTTTTGACCATTCGACAGAAACCAAGTATTATTGGATTTTTGGACGAAAGCTATTCCCCAACGAAAAACTAAATAAATCAAAATGATTTTCGGGAGTAACTAAATAAATTTATTTTCCAGACGAAAACGAAAAAACAAAACAAAATATTTCAGTCTGCACATGTCTGCTGATTTCCATAACCCAATCATGGGCAAGCAAAAAGACTGTCTTTTATCTTACTTGCACCTTATTGGGTATTCTTCACAAGTGAAACGTTACCACATTCCTTAAGCACTACATAAAACAAGTGCAACTGCACTTGTAAAATGTAGTATTTTTGCCTTTAGGCTATTGTTTTAATTAAAATAACAAATGTGTAATACTTACCTGCTCTGTGCAATGGTCTTGCACAAAGTGGCACAATCCTCCTCTTCTCGGGTCTCCCACCGGCGATCTTGGCTCTTCCTCTTGTTTGTGTGTCCTCATAGTAAGCTGTTTGAAGGCACATGGTGTCTGCTCGCTTTTGAACTGTGCATTGACACACACAGCAGGGCTTAGCGCCACCCCCACTTCCACCTCACTGCATTTGGTTGACAGCAACTGGAGACAATGGCTGTTTTTTGAAGCCCTGTGTGAAGAAAAAGAGAGGAGTGAAGAGATGCAGCTGTGCACAGCGCTGGATCTCTTCTCCCCTCCCTTCTCCTTCACACAGAACGGGGAGGACAGAGAAATTTAAAATGTTTTTTACCTTAATGTATTGAATTTTTTTTAGCTTTAGTATCACTTTAATATACATAAGCACCAATATGGATTCCTTTTGACATAGAACAAAGATATTGAGGGAAACCTTTTTAACCACTTATATCTGGACACATCTTTTTTAGACCATTTACAATCGTAACAGGGAAAACGATTTAGGCAGAAAAAATATTTCCAGAGGTATGCAGTAAAATTAATACACAACATTCTGGAACACGAGTTGTTACTATTACTGTAGAAGTGAAGGGACTATCTGTGCTTTCTAGCAGGGGTGTTGAAGTGTTTGGATTGTAAAACTGGGTGACTATATATATATATATATGTAGCAAACCCCAGATGGAGCTGCTTTTTTTTGTTCAGTCTGTTACTCTGCCTTTCAACCCCAATAAACTGTCCCAGCCCCTCTGGCACACCTAGCAATGTGATAAATGAAATGATGCAACAGGAATACACAACACAGTTCTTCTTGTAGTTTACTTGAAGAAAAGTAAAATTCAGGTTAACATTAGTCAGCCAGGACTTGGTTGAAACAGTTTAAAGAAAACAGTCAGGAACACTATGCAAACAACAGAAGCAATAGGTAACAATATGTACAGATTAAATACACTCCCCAATAACTTTTGGTGTGTGTGGGATGCTGTGACTAAAAGGGAACCCCAGGCCAGCCAATGCTTCTAGTACACACCCAGTGAAATGATCTCAATACCCGTGGTGTGTGCCCTTTAAGAGCAACCACAGTAATGTCCCGGAGGTAAAGCTTTGCGTTTTATTATCTTCACCGGCAATGTAGGAGCTCTTTGGACAATATTTGGATGTGGTATTCTATAAAAAGCATTAAAGGTCCTCTGGGCTGGAGCTGCATGAATAATCGGTTGCTCTGGGCTGGAGTTGCAGGCGATGTGCCCCATTGGTAGGCCGCGATTCCACATACACATAGGGTGCAGGAGATGCTCTCCTGATGGGGTGCAGGCAAAAAGAGGCTCTGGCATAGTTCCTCTGGCTTTTTATCTCCTGCCCCATAGTCCGTTGCTGCTGTCTGATGACCTCCAATAGGGTGAATGAATGAATGAATGAATGAATGAAAAACTTATATAGCGCGGCACATGCGAACCAAATCGCCTCTGGGCGCTAGTTGTATCCGTCTCTCTTGACATCAAAAGAGCAGAGTTTTAATCTGTCTTCTGAAGGTCAGGTGGTTTTCCTCCAACCGAATGCTGGTTGGTAAAGCGTTCCAAAGTCTGGGACCCTGGACAGCAAACCTTCTTTCTCCTTTGGACTTGAATCTGGCTTTGGGTACTTTGACCAAATTTTGGTCACTGGATCGCAGAGCGCGATTGGGGTTGTGGGGTTCTATTTTATCGCAAAGATATTGCGGGGCTTTTCCATGGATGCATTTATGGGTCAGACAGAGCGCTTTAAAAGCAATTCTGTCTTTTACCGGCAACCAGTGAAGGGATCTCAGCGACGGTGAGATTGATTCCCAGGGTTTTTTCCCAGTCACCAGTCTGGCGGCCGTATTTTGTACGACTTGCAGACGAGCGATTTGGTACTTTGGGAGTCCGAGGTAGAGAGCATTTGCATAGTCCAGTCTGGAGTTCACAATTGTTCCCACCACGACTGGCACATCTTGTTTGGGAATAAATGGGATCAGTCTGCGGAGTAGGTGCAGCAGATGGTGAGATCCGCTGACTACTGATTACAAACAAGCAGTTCTGAGAGTCTGTGCATGAAGAGAGAAGGGGGGGGGGGGTGAAAAAGCCCACTCTGCTGCAGAAGTCAGCTGTCTCTTAATACATTAGATCAGTCTGGAGAAATACCTGCTATATATATATATATTTATTTATATATGTGTATATGCTGTATACAGTGCAGAAAATAAGTATTTGAACACCCTGCTATTTTGCAAGTTCTCCCACTTGGAAATCATGGAGGGGTCTGAAATTGCCATTGTAGGTGCTTGTCCACTGTGAGAGACATAATCAAAAAAAAAAATTCCTGAAATCACAATGTATGATTTTTTTAAACTATTTATTTGTATGATACAGCTGCAAATAAGTATTTGAACACCTGAGAAAATCAATGTTAATATTTGGTACAGTAGCCTTTGTTTGCAATTACAGAGGTCAAACGTTTCTTGTAGTTTTTCACCAGGTTTGCACACACTGGAGGAGGGATTTTGGCCCACTCCTCCACACAGATCTTCTCTAGATCAGTCAGGTTTCTGGGCTGTCGCTGAGAAACACGGAGTTTGAGCTCCCTCCAAAGATTCTCTATTGGGTTTAGGTCTGGAGACTGGCTAGGCCACGCCAGAACCTTGATATGCTTCTTACAGAGCCACTCCTTGGTTATCCTGGCTGTGTGCTTTGGGTCATTGTCATGTTGGAAGACCCAGCCTCGACCCATCTTCAAAGCTCTAACTGAGGGAAGGAGGTTGTTGCCCAAAATCTTGCAATACATGGCCCCGGTCATCCTCTCCTTAATACAGTGCAGTCGCCCTGTCCCATGTGCAGAAAAACACCCCCAAAGCATGATGCTACCACCCCCATGCTTCACAGTAGGGATGGTGTTCTTGGGATGGTACTGATCATTCTTCTTCCTCCAAACACGGTTAGTGGAATTATGACCAAAAAGTTCTATTTTGGTCTCATCTGACCACATGACTTTCTCCCATGACTCCTCTGGATCATCCAAATGGTCATTGGCAAACTTAAGACGGGCCTTGACATGTGCTGGTTTAAGCAAGGGAACCTTCCGTGCCATGCATGATTTCAAACCATGACGTCTTAGTGTATTACAGTGGTTGACAGCGATATTGTGTCAATCTCGCTCCCTTTCTCGGCGAGATTGAGCACTTGCGAGCCCCATCGCGGGAGCCAGCGCCGAGCTGGCTTGCCGCGATGGAGACAAAGCCGTCATAGAAGCGACGGGGATCCGACGCGGATTCCCGCCAATTCTACACGTGGGCGGAGTTTGTTATGAATCCTGAGAAGGAAGTCCCCGTCGGATTTTAAATAAAAATCCGGCATGGGTTCCCCCCTCAGGAGCATAACGGGCCCTTAGGTCTGGTATGGGTTGTAAGGAGACCCCCCTTCGCTGAAAAAACGGCGTGGGGGTCCCCCCACAATCCATACCAGACCCATATCCAAAGCACGCCGGCCGGCCGGTCAGGAGGGGAGTGGGGGGCGAGCGTGCGCCCCCCCCTCCTGAGCCGTACCGGGCAGCATGCCCTCAACATGGGGGGGTCAGGTGCTCTGGGGCAGGGGGCGCACTGCGGCCCCCCACCCCAGAGCACCCTGTCCCCATGTTGATGAGGACAGGGCCCCTTCCCGACAACCCTGGCCGTTGGTTGTCGGGGTATGCGGGCGGGAGGCTTATCGGAATCTGGAAGCCCCCTTTAATAAGGGGGCCCCCAGATACCGGCCCCCCACCCTAAGTGAATGAGTATGGGGTACATTGTACCCCTACCCATTCACCTGCAAGAAAAGTGTAAACACAAATAAACCACACAGTGTATTGAAATATTTTATTAGTTGGCCGCCGGGGGGGGGTGTGTATGATCGCTTTTATAAAAGCGCCCCCCTCCGGCGGGCTTCTGCGGGGGGGTGGGTGCCGCTGTTCTTCACCGCCGTCTGGTTCTCTTCCGCCGCCGGGGGGGGCGCTTTGATAAAAGCGCCCACCACCCGGCGGGCTTCCTTCGACATCTTCGGCGGCGGGGGGGTCTTCTCCCACTCTCCGGGGTCTTCTCCCACTCTCCGGGGTCTTCTCCAGCTCTCCGGGGGTCTTCTCCGGCTCTCCGGGGGTCTTCTCCGCTCTCCGGGGGTCTTCTTCTTCTTCAGGACTCGCCGCCGCTATCTTCGTGTTAGCTCAATTACTGGCGGCGGCGAGTCCCCTCTTCTGTGATGTCTTCTTCTCTTCTCCAGATGTTGACGCGATGCTTCCTTCCGCTGTTATGGCTGGCGCGCGGCTCGCAGCGAGTTATATAGGCCTGTCTTGTGACGTCGCAGTCCCATCATGCTCCGGTAGGTACCACGTGGTACCTACCGGAGCATGATGGGACTGCGACGCACGCTCGCCCCCCACTCCCCTCCTGACCGGCCGGCCGGCGTGCTTTGGATACGGGTCTGGTATGGATTGTGGGGGGACCCCCACGCCGTTTTTTCGGCGTAGGGGGGTCTCCTTACAACCCATACCAGACCTAAGGGCCCGTTATGCTCCTGAGGGGGGAACCCATGCCGGAATTTTATTTAAAATCCGGCGGGGACTTCCTTCTCAGGATTCATAACAAACTCCGCCCACGTGTAGAATTGGCGGGAATCCGCATCGGATCCCCGTCGCTTCTATGACGCACTCACTGGAATGTGCTTTTACTTTTCCAGCGAGTGCGAGATGTCGGCAGCCTGTCGCCGAGAATCAGCGCGATGCTGTCGTGCTATAAACACATTCTCGGCGGCAGGCACTGTACCAACAGTAACCTTGGAAACGGTGGTCCCAGCTCTTTTCAGGTCATTGACCAGCTCCTCCCGTGTAGTCCTGGGCTGATTTCTCACCTTTCTTAGGATCATTGAGACCCCACGAGGTGAGATTTTGCATGGAGCCCCAGTCCGAGGGAGATTGACAGTCATGTTTAGCTTCTTCCATTTTCTAATGATTGCTCCAACAGTGGACCTTTTTTCACCAAGCTGCTTGGCAATTTCCCCGTAGCCCTTTCCAGCCTTGTGGAGGTGTACAATTTTGTCTCTAGTGTCTTTGGACAGCTCTTTGGTCTTGGCCATGTTAGTAGTTGGATTCTTACTGATTGTATGGGGTGGACAGGTGTCTTTATGCAGCTAATGACCTCAAACAGGTGCATCTAATTTAGGATAATAAATGGAGTGGAGGTGGACATTTTAAAGGCAGACTAACAGGTCTTTGAGGGTCAGAATTCTAGCTGATAGACAGGTATTCAAATACTTCTTTGCAGCTGTATCATACAAATAAATAGTTAAAAATATCATACATTGTGATTTCTGGATTTTTTTTTTTGATTATGTCTCTTACAGTGGACATGCACCTACGGTAACAATTTCAGCCCCCTCCATGATTTCCAAGTGGGAAAACTTGCAAAATAGCAGGGTGTTCAAATACTTATTTTCTGCACTGTATATCAGCTGTGTATTTAGTTGTTTTAGCTGGGGTTCAACTATATCAGTGTGTAAATGTAATTGTCTGCAAAAGAGAACCTTGGGAAATTACTATCAGAATAGAGGGTGTCTATTGGGTTGAACAATTTTGCCATTTCCACGTTATCACTTAGAGGATAGGGTGCAAATGTGGAATCTTTGCTGTATACTTTCAATTCCAAAGTGGCATGACTTGTTAAAACAGATATGATTTGATAAAACGTGTGTATGTATGTAGAGGTAGGGTGATAAGTGTGTTCCAGTTAGAGATTCTCTGCCACTGCGCATTATATTAATGTATTGTGAATGTATTAAAATGGGATTTCCCTAGTTTTCAAATACCAATGAGATTCCTTTGTGTTTTACATGCTATAAGCAGAGAAATTGTCACCTGTAAACAATAAAACTTGGAATGTTTTCAAAATAATTTTAAAAGTAAGGTTGGAATTCCCTATATACATCGGAAATAAAAGCATTGTTACAAACAAAGAGAATAATTTGAGATAAGTTGACCACTATGGAGTGGTTATCTGTGTGTTGAAAACAAAAGACCGTGGAAGCTGCTAACAAAGACTTGTTTCCCTGTGAAATGTATTTGAAATTGCCTTTTGGAAAATACCTTCAGATCTCTGTTTTTCAGCTCTGCATGATGTTGTCAAAGCTTGTTGCTGGTTGCAAAATGGAAAATTACTGAAGCTGTGTTGACTCCCTGTGCTGAGATGATTTTGTGCTTTTGGGGAAAAGTATAATTTTCACCTCAGCAGCCATTTGTTCTAATTTTTCATAAACTAGAGAATGTTACGTTTTCCAGAGGGTGAAGGCATAGCCACTGTCAGTAAAGGGTGGGGGAGTTTCATCTCCTTCTTTTAATCTACCTGAAAAAATAAGAATTGTGTGTGTGCACACTGGATCCAGATCCAGTATTGTATGATCTGACCCTTCCTTACCTTAACTGATCCTATTTCCTTCCAATAGCACATTGTCTGTTCAGTGAATGATGCATTAGCTCTTCTTTTGTTATTCACTGTAAGCAGAATAATATATCGGTTCTTGGTGAGCAGAGACAGACATTCACATATTTACAGTGCTAAAAATAATTTGTGATTCACATATATGCAGTCTTTTCCTGATGCGTTTTCCATTGCAATGAAGAAGAACTAGAATGGAAAGTCATACAATGATGGTATCTGACTGTATACAAGGTCACTATACAACCATTTATAGCATTGCTTGCATTATAAAGTTGGCTTTGGTTTTTTAACATGAATGACAAAATCTGGCAAAGGCCCAATCTCCAAGATGTCTTTCTTTGAATATATGCAGGGCTGTCTTAATGAGAGGGGGGCCCTGCCCTTTCCCCAAAGCAGCTGGTCCTTGAGCCCAGGCTGCCCCTTTACATACCAGATATCTCCCCAGCACTGTGACCCCTCTACACCCTAGATATTCTCTACCTCCTACCTACTTGATGTCTGTTACCTGCACTGTCTCCATTGTAGGGGCCCCAGAGCATTACTTTGCCCAGGGACCCATGATGCCATTAAGACGACCCTGAATATATGGACAATTTGCAAACACACTAAAATGACTCAGTTTAACCTTACAGGTTTAGAAATGACAGAGATAGAATAAATGTACTCGTGCATTGCTGCTATATACATGTATGTGTTACCAGCATCTTGCTGCGATAATTATCATCCAATCAAGTTAAAATCCTATTCATACATGTTTGCAACAACAAATACACATGCTCAGCTAAGTCCACAACAAGAAAGATCCATATAAACCATAAAACATAGCATCCACTACACTCTATATGCAACAGCAACTGCTCATGTATCTTATCATATTAAGCTATTCATTAATGTTTTACTTTTAATAGTTTTTATTGAATTACATTTCAGATACAGGGACAAAAAAAAAGGGGCTCAACAGTCATACATCAGGGAACAAATAGTCCAGTGTATACATTACATGGTTGCATGCAATAGTAATAACAAGAAGTACATAGCTAAATAACAGTAAACATATAAAGGTATGTACCGTATTTATCGGCGTATAACATGCACCGGCGTATAACACGCACCCCAATTTTATAAGGGGAGATTAGGGAAAAAATGTTTTCTCAGCACCCTTTACAGTACACAGCCTCCCCTATCCAGTACACATCCCCCCCATCCAGTACACCCCCCCCTTCATTATACATCCCCCATCTAATACACATCACCTCCATTACACATCCCCCCCATCCAGTTCACAGCCCCCCCATCCAGTACACAGCTTCCCATTCATTATACAGCCCATCCATCCAGTACACAACCCCCCATTCAGTACACAGCCCCCCCATACATTTTACATTCCCCCCTCCTCAGTATACAGCCCCCATCCATTATAACCCCCCCTGCACTCCCAGGAGACCCCCAGTCTC
Source organism: Rana kukunoris (assembly GCA_029574335.1). NCBI lineage: Eukaryota > Metazoa > Chordata > Amphibia > Anura > Ranidae > Rana > Rana kukunoris. The sequence continues at coordinate 223,959,282 of CM056050.1, read as the reverse complement.
CTGGGATAGTGCTGCCAGCATTATCTACAGTTAAGTAAAACAAATAAAAAATCACTGTCAGTCCCTATCACACTGCTCCTTCTGTGTCTCCTATTGCAAAACGAAGCTTGCCTTTACCTCAATAGCTCAGTTTTCTCACTGACCTGGTCACATGACTGCCCTACTGATGGGCTTGTGACTGCTCTCCTCCTCCAATCAAAGCTACACTCAGAGGAGGAGGAGAGCAGCCTGAAAAAAAACTGGAGCTATAGAAACATTTACAAGCTTCGATTTACAATGACATGGACGATCCGTGCCCCCTGCTGGTGAAACATGATATCGGCGTATAACGCGCAGGCACTGTTTATCCTGTTTTCAGAGAAAAAAAGTGTGCGTTATACGCAGATAAATATGGTATTCCCCCTACTGGAGGGACGTAATATATATATTATTATAGGTAATGTTCATAACAAGAATAGTAACATTTCATCTCAACGATGTACTGGACCAAGTATTCTTTATAGGAGTGGTAATGTTTAATTAGGGTGTAGGTATTAAGTAGGGATGAGCCGAACACCCCCGTGTTTGGTTCGCACCAGAACCGTCGAACAGACCGACCGTTCGCGCGAACATTTAGAACCCCATTGAAGTCTATGGGACTCGAACGTTTGAATTCAAAAACTATAATTTTAAAGACCAATATTCAAGTTATTGTTGGAAAACGTCTTTGAGAACCCGGGTCTTGCCCCAGGGAACATGTATCAATGGAAAAAAGTTTAAAAAACTGTAGTTTTTTCAGGAGGTTTTTAAAACTTTTTTTTCCATTGATACATGTTCCCTCGGGCAAGACCCGGGTTCTCAAAGATGTTTTCACAGGCAAACTATAGACACCCAGCAGGTACAATATTTAAAGGATTTTAAAGGAGCAGTGATTTTATTGATGCTTAAATAATAATAATAAAAAAAATCCTTTAAATATTGTACCTGCTGGGTGTCTATACCTGTGATAACGTCTTTAAATAGCACAATCACCTGCCTGCCAGTAAATTAGGAAGAACTGATCTATCTAAGCTATACAGTGTATAAATATATGTACAACTCCTAGGGATGTATATATATCCTCTACACACTGTAAATTAAGCTAAACTGACTAGCCTGCCTGCCTGCTCTATCTACAAGGCCGATCCTAGTCAGGGTGCACAGGGTGCATTGCACCCAGGCGCCTGCAGAGGTGGGGGCGCCAAAGTGCCAGAGTTCTCCCTTTCTCTCCTTCTCTCCTTGATTGTGTCTATCCAGAACTAGTATTCTGAGCATAGGTATGAGTCCGTCCAGAACTGATGTGTAAGCATAGTGTAGCCCGTCCAGCCTGGCAGTGCTTGGGGGATTGGCCGCTCCTCTTCCTGACATGAGAGTTCAATTTTTCAGTGGCTGCTGAGTGCTGATGTGCAGGAATGAATTCCTAACACTGGGAGTCTTGGATCTCACACTGTCTCCACCAACTCCAATTGGAATGCCTCCCACTCCCATCTCTATCTCAGACTGCACAGAGAGAGAATCAAGGTGAGCCACAGTGTTCAGTGTGCTGTTGCTGGGGATGGCATCCCCAGTATCCCTTTACACATACTCTGGGCTGCCCATGCTCTAGATGTTTTATGGCATGATAGATTGCATATGATACACAGCTCCTGCCCATTCCTGCGCCTAGTCCATCTACAGATGTGATGTATAATGAGATGTAAAGGGGAGGAGTTAGTAAAATGACAACGCCCATGTGGGGGCGCCAGAAATATTTCTGCACCCAGGCGCCTGTGACCCTAGAATCGGCCCTGTCTATCTAGCTATCTTAAAAGACAATCTCTCTGTCTCTCTGACTGCTCTCATTAACAAGCCGGAACACACTACACAAGGCCGCACAGCAGGCGGCCTTATATAGTGTGGGGCGTGTGCTAAAGCCCTAAAACATAATTGACCAAAGCCACCCAGGCTTTGGCCAATTATGGCTCTTCGTTTTTTGCGCGCTGTGATTGGCCAAGCATGCAGGACATACAGCATGCTTGCCCAATCATCAGCGTGCAATACCGCAGTGAATTATGGGCCATTTTGCGTCACTCAAATTTGGCGTGAACGACCGCTTTAGTTTGAATTTCGTCGAACGTACGAACAGACAATGTTCGAGTCGAACATATGTTCGTATCGAACCCGAAGCTCATCCCTAGTATTAAGTATAACTACTACTTCCCCAAGTAGTAGGGGAAGAGGAAATAGGACAGGAAGGGGGCAGGGTGAGGTGAACAGGTTTTGCACTGTGAATTTGGAGTTTAGTCATTAACTAACTTTTTATATGAGCGCTGTAACAGGATGACCATAGTTCCCAAGCCTCAAACAGTTTAAGAAGGGTGTGTCTATTGGCCTCTAGGGTAGTTTTAAATATATAATGGTCCTGAACTTGCTTTATTACAGCCAGTACCGTTGGTGGTATGTGTGATTTCCAGCATTTTTGTAATGTTCTGTCTGCCTGCCACCGCCAATAGTATGTGTGTTATCGTTTTGCAAAATTTGTATGGGATATTTTCTATATTCAAATTTAGCAGTGCTAGATCAGGTGATGGTGGTGTTGCAATCTCGATGATCTGAGTGATTAAAGGAACACTAAAGGAAATTTTTACCTCCACTGAGCAGCTCATTTTGCACAGAGTGTCCCCGAACCCTGTCTTCTGGGGTCCCTCGGCGGCTGTCTCGGCTCCTCCCCGCAATAGCTTTCCACCTTCTAGCAAGCAAGCATAGCCGCTGACTGTATCACTCGGGCCTGCCCTCTCAATCACATCCGATAACGCAACGCGCCAGCTATCAATCTGTCCAACCTAGCCAATCAACGGTCAGGCTGGGAACCAAAGAGGATGACGGGGACGAGCGTGGGACTTTTGAGGGGTGAGGTAAGTAAAACGGGGGTTTGGGGGGGGGCGTTACCGTCGGATGCATTAAGGTGAAAAAACATTTGCCTTTACAACACATTTAAGGTGTATACTTCCCGCCAGAAGGGGGTTAAGTGTGGGCACTCCCACAGAATATGGAATAGAGAGCCTGTGGTTCTACTCTTTCTCCAGCAAACTGGGGATAATTTGTGAATAAAGGTTGCAATTTTGAGAGAGGTTAGGTATCTGCGTTGGGTTGTGCTTTCTGTGAGTTCCCAGAGGGAAGTGCAGGTAGTGGCTTTGTATATAGATTGCAGTGTTCTCTCCAATTGGATGGCAGAATAGCTATGGTCTAGGTCCTGTTCCCATTTACGAAACATGTTGGAGTGTTGATAGGTCCTCTTTTCATGGAGCAAGTTGTAGCAAATATTTTAATCCACATATCACACAACTGTAGCCCAAGGTTCACACTTTGTTTTTTAAATTCAAAATGTTTGAATCATGGGTAAAAGCTGCAGTGAAAAAATTGTCTGCTAGGAGTGTGTCTGTTTTCTTTTTATGAATTTTAACTAGTGTTGCTCACGAATATTCGCATTGCGAATATTCGTTACGAATATTGCATATTCGAGTATTCGCGAATAAATCGAATATCGCGGTGAATATTCGCTATTGCGAATATTCGTATTTTTTCAAATTTATTTTTAAAACAGATCACATCCTAGTGATCTCCATCGACGTCTAATAGCATTGCTGGTATGATTAGAGACCCTGGGCCGAGTAGCTGAGGCGATCCTTTTATGTTGCCGAATATTCGCAATGCGAATATTCGTATTACGAATGTTCGCAAATACTTTCTCTGCCCTTCTTTTGCATCAGACCTGTGTATTGCGATCTTAGAGCTTAGCATTGTGCTTCCTATAGGAAATGATCTCCGTTTTTGCGTGTTGTTCGCGCGCATGCGCAGACGAGAATTTCACAATCAATTTCGCATTCGCGAAATTTCGCATTCGCATTCGCATTAGCGAAATTTCGCAAAATTTATTTTTTTATAAAATATCACGAATATTCGATATTAACGAATATTTCGCGAATATTCTTCTATATATTCGTGAAATATCGCAAAATTGAATATGGCGTTTTCCGCTCAACGCTAACTTTAACTTGGCTCTTGCCACTAAATGTCTGAATCAGTCCTATTTCACTATCTTGTGCATATGTAAACCTGTGAAAGACTCAATCACCCACTCATAAAGCATGCTAAAATAGACAGATCTTTACTCATGTAGGCATAAAACAAGATAATTACTGTTCAACAACATTTGAAAGATGTGTATTTTTTAATGGGGAGCTTCTAGCAGCAATAATGTACAAGGGTTTCCTGTGCCCACCGACAGTGTCGTCATTTTTGAACACATATGATAAAGTCATCATATAATTTTGTTATCATCATTATGATGTTTGCATTACTCTCAAACGTGTTAAATAAAACATACATGTTTATAGTGTTCATATTTATGCAAGGACATTTTATGGAAATTTGCATAGCCTGTAGTATTGACCGCCTTTGGTTTTCGAGGAAAACCTCAGCAAATTGACTAAAGTAATGCTGTTTATTTTCTACTGACAGCTGCCAAGGTGCTCCCAAACACAGCTGTCGGATTATTCCTTCTTTTTCAATGCATTTCCTTGTCATTCCCTCTATTTAGGAGAAAAAAAAACATATCAAAGCATTCCCAGCGACTTGGTTATAATTGCACCCTCTGTTCTGTGTAATTGCTCATTCATTCAAAAGCTTTGCTGCAATATTTTGAAACAAATTGACATCATTCTAGTGCTGCAGTTAATCGACTATTCAGTAAAAACACAGCACAGGGATATCTTCCTGCATTACCAACATTGCCTGGGATTGTTGCAGATGTGTGATTTGCAGGCAGTCATTTAACCTTTACTATGCAGCAACTTTTTAAAAATGCCCTTCTATTTGACCTTTTTTTTATTTAAATTATGATCCAGATAAAATACAAAAACAAACAAACAAAATAAAGCAAAAAAAAAACAAAACAAAAAAACAACTACCTGTTTTAAAATACAATTCTGCATTTGTGTGTTGTTGACACATTTAGGTTGATTTACTAAAACTGGAAAGTGCGAAATTTGGTGCAGCTGTGCATGGTAGCCAATCAGCTTCTAACTTGTTCAATTAAGCTTTGAAAAAAAAAATGGCGTCTGATTGGTTTATGCACAGCTGCACCAGATTCTGTACTCTCAAGTTTTAGTAAATCAACCCCATTGATCCCTTCCCATTTTAAATGTGTACATCTAAGGCCTCGTACACACGACCGAGAATCTCGTCATAAAAGAAACATCGTTTTCCTCGACAAGTTTCTTGTTAGGCTTGTCGAGAATCTTGTCAAGCTTTTTTTGCGTACACACAGTCAAGACAAAATCTTGTCGTTCTCAAACGCGGTGACGTACAACACGTACGACGGCACTATAAAGGGGAAGTTTGATTCCACTGGTGCCACCCTTGGGGCTGCTTTTGCTAATCTCATGTTACTGCGTGTTAGTAAAAGTTTGGTGAGAGACGATTCACACTTTTCAGTCTGTTACAGCGAGACGAATGTGCTATCTCCATTACGAATGCTACTTTTACCGAAGGTGCACTCCCATCTCATATTTTATTTTGAGCATGCGCAGGTTTCTAAGCATACACACGAGCGACGTGTTTCTCGTCATAAACCGGCCCGACGAGAAACACGACGAGAACATTGAGACTCCAAACGAGAAATAGAGAGCATGTTCTCTTTGTTTCTCACCAAGATCCACAACAGTTTTCTCGACGGAAAACATACACGACCATTTTTTCTCGGCAAAAAAGCTCTGCCAACATTTTTCTTGATGGATTTTGCAGAGGAAAACGGTCGTGTGTACGAGGCCTATTGGAAATAAATGTGTATGTGTGAGCACTCCACATTAAAAATATAAATTCCAAATTCAGTGGCAGAAATTTCACGTTACAAATTGTCAGAACAGATAACTTGCAAATGGATATATATTTTTGTTTGAATTATATATTTGGCACTGACACTTTTTTATGATATGAAATCACACATGACAAACCAATACCAAATATGTTACGCAACATCAACCATGCCCCTAAACATGAAGAAGAACCTAAATAAAAAGCTAAAATTAATACTTTTTGGGCTTTGATTTCAATCTAAACCTTAAACCTAATAATTACCTTATGATAAATCATAGTGCTAATCCTTGATCTCAACCTAAACTCTTCACCGTTAAACCTTAGTTGTAACCTAACTACTATTCTTAATATGTAACCTTGGTTTTTTCCCAAACCCATTAAGTTCAATAATTATTACAGTAAACAGACTATATTAGTCTGCACCACTGAGCATGCAGACCAGAGAATATACAAACTTACGTAAACAAGAACAAAGAAAAGGAATTCTGCACCAATGTAGGGTAATAAATTATCAAACATTGTTAGGCAACTAACAATACATATAAAAGAGAAAAAGATATGTCCAAAAAGTAATTGAATCTGTAACAGTTCTTCACATGGCGCTATTCTTAGGACAATAAAACTAGAGCACAAATTCTAAAAACACACCCCATCAATATTATTATCAACAGTCCCTCGATTTGCAGAGAAGTCCTGAATAGAGTCATAATGCAGTGTTAGGGCTCTTTCACATGGACATTCCGTATGTCCGTTTTTCATCCATCCGTTGTCGGATGAAAAACGAACATACATGTATCCCTATGGGATCACGGATGTCAGCAGAGACATGTCCGCTGACATCCGATCCGCTCCGATCCGCCAAAGTATGCCGGAGGAAAAACCTACCTTTCCTTCCGTCTAGCGGATCGGATCGGATGAACACGAACAGACGGTCCATGTTCATTCGATTCCCCATAGGGGAGAGCGGAGATCTGACAGGGCGGTCCCTGCACAGTGATACCGCTTTTGGTAAAGAAATCTTACCCCAAGGCAGACTTGGGAATACCGCCAGGGGGTGTTAAGGGGCTAATAAGGAGACTTTCTGTAATTGATTACTTGCCTTACAATTTGTTGCCGACCATTTAATGTTTTTATTCACCTGTATTATTGTTTTGTGATTTATAGTGTTTAAAAAAGAATATACAGTATATGTATTTTACTATGTAGCCTTTAATACAATTTTTATTTGCCCTACATCGTGGTACTTTATGATGAATTATATGTGCATTACAGTTTTTTTTTTTTTTTCTATTATTTATTTAACTTTTTAAATGTATTAATAATATTACTATGAAAATATTTAGAGTATGCTATAAACATTTATCTGTATTGTAGGTTTTGTATGTAGTTTGTTAGAAGAGGAGTACGGGGGTCGTTATTGGAGGTCTAAGTGGAAAACATTTCTGAACACTTATCTATATTACACTATTTACTCTAATATGGAATTGACTTAAATATTTGTTCTGAATTATTTTTTTATTGAAAAAAAAAACACAGTAGATACATGTTTTGCATTTTCTGCATTTCTGTCTGGCCTTTTCCTAAGTGATTCACTAGAATGTTTGTATAAGCTATCCTAAGTTGTTATAGCTAAATATGAAATCTTTTTATAACCCTATCAGATCACATTGTGGAGTTGATTGATGGTAAATTAGTACTTTCCCAGAGGTTAACAATTCCTTTAGAAGTTTTACAACTGTGCGAAAGCAGCAAACGTAAAGAAAATCACCATAATTATTATGTACTCAAGATTGTTTGTCACCACTCTAATAATAGGTATTTGCAAGACTAGTTATCTGGATGCTGATTATAACTAAAGCCGAAAAATAAAATATGCAAGAAAAATAAAATGTGACTTGTTTAAAGCAGAGGTCCGCCCACTGCTGCAAAAATTAAAAGCCAGCAGCTACACATTCTGCAGCTGCTGACTTTTAATAATAGGACACTTACCTGTCCTAGAATCCAGTGATGTTGGCACCACAGCTGAGGTTTCCATGAACTGTCGGGTGCTGTTGCCACCATTGTAGGTAAGGGAGCCCGGCAGTGTAGCATTATGGCTTCACGCACGCCAGGACCCTACTGCGCATGCCCGAGTCTTCGCTGCACTCTCCTACTGGCCCGGCGGTGGGGGAAGGAGGATCAGGGAGCCGAGCTGCTGGCCAGAGGTCCTGGCCGGACTCCCGGAAGTGTGGACAGGAAACCTGTCTAAGACAGTTATCCACTCCCCCCTGAAAGGTGCCAAATGTGGCACCGGAAAGAAGGAGGAGACAAATTACTGGAAGTTTCACTTTTGGGTGGAACTCCGCTTTAAGTTCATGTAATAATTTATTAAGTGTGCTTTTTGTACATCATTAAAGTTTGGCAGATATGTGTGTGTTTCGACATCAATATTCTTAGATATACACTTATAATTTTTATCCTATTTATTCTTTTTTTTTTTATTCTTTATTTTATAGCATTTTTCCACTCTTATTTCCTCTTTATACAAACAAGTAAATGACTACAATTTGACACTTTTCTTTAGACATTTTCTCGTTGGTCATTGTGCTTCTTAACAAAATTCCAAAATTCTGCCATCATATCTACTGAATGTAGCTATAACATAATACGCTTCCTATTCCCCATATCTACCCTTCCTTCTAAATCGCTATTCCCCCCCCCCGTTTTCCCCCCACAAAAAAAAAAAAAAAAAAAAAACCCTCCCACCCCCCTCCTCCTTCAAAGGTCCCGCTCTCTGAATCTTATATAGGGGGTCCACACTTGACTATACTTCCCCTCTTGTTCTCTTATTCCCATCGTCAGGTTCTCCATCTGTTGGATTTCTGTTACTCTGCCCAGCCATTGCTGTCTAGTCGGCGCAAGCGTACTTTTCCACAAAATTGGAATGCATGCCCTTGCCGCTGTCAACAAATGTCTAAGCAGAGAATTTTTAAATTTTGCCATGGAAATTGGGAAGTCCAAAAGTAGATAGGTAGCTGGATTATCTCCCAGATCTACCTCTGTGATTTCTTTTACCGTATCGGTGACCATTTTCCAAAAATCTCTCAACTTTGGACACTCCCAGAATACATGTAACATGGTACCCTCTCCTTCTCCACACCGCCAGCACCGGTCTGATAAATCGGGGAATATCCTTTTTAATGCGACAGGGGTTTTATACCATCTAGTCAGGATCTTATAACCACCCTCTTGATATCTGGTAGCGAGAGAAGCTTTGTGTGTAAAATTGAAGATTTTTATTCTCTGCGTCTCTGAAAATTTAGTCCCCAATTCTTTTTCCCAGGCTAGAATAAATAGTAATTCTTTTGGGGCTATTGACTCTTCTAAAAGAGTATACATTAAAGACAGACCATGTCTCAGTGAGTCACCCTTCAAGCATAGTTCCTCATATCTTGAGAGGTCTCTGGTTGCTTTGCCTAGTGGATTCATTGCTCTAATAGCAGCTTTTAATTGGTTTAATCTCATTGAGTCTATTTCCCTATTAAATACCTCTTCCCTTTCTCCCCCACTGCTCCTTTGATTCTCATCTTCAAAGTGTGTTAGCCTGCTCATTCCCGAGCGTCTAAGATTATTAAAATGTAGGTCTGTGAGGCCTAATTGGAATCTAGGGTTTCCCAGCACCGGGAGTAATGGGCTTGGATGTTCTGAGATTTTCGTTTTCTTAAATATTTTTTTTATGACTCGTAGTGTGGTTCCTATAGTGGGGTGTTTTTTCACTTCTTGTGGTATATCTACCTCTTGGATCCATGCCATTCCCTCTAAAGGAATGTTCATGATTTTTTGCTCCATATGTATCCATGGTTTTGCCTTCTGTTGGGTACACCACTCTACTACCCTTGCCATATGGGACGCATTGTGGTATCCCATTGGATCTGGGAGTCCCACCCCTCCTCTTTCCTTTGGCAACGTCAGAATCTCTCGCCGTATTCTAGGTGCTTTCCCTGCCCAGATGAACTTCGCGAATCTAGTTCTTAAATCTCTCAGGAACCCTGAGGGAATCTTTACAGGTAAGGTCTGAAGTATGTATAGTAGTCTTGGCATCACATTCATTTTTATAATGTTAATTCTTCCAAACCATGTAAAGATTTCCTTATCCCATCGTTGAAAGTCTGCCTTGATCTGCCTTACCAGGGGTACAAAGTTCAACTCGTAGATTCTTTTTAGATTTTTCGGTATCTTTGTTCCCAGGTAAAGTATGTGGGAATCTGTCCACCTAAAGGGGAAATTTGCCGCTAATTGCTGCTGCTTCTGTCTATTCACTTCTATTCCCATTGCTTCCGATTTACTATAGTTCACCTTAAAATTGGAAAGCTCTCCATATTCCTTTATCTCCTTCAATAGGGATGGTAGGGATAGTTCTGGAGTCGTTAACGAGAATAGCAAGTCATCTGCAAATGCTGCGACTTTATACTCTACTCCTTTAACCAAGAGTCCTCTTATATCTCTATTTGCCCGGATAGTTCTCAAAAAAGGTTCTAAAATGAGGACAAAGATAATCGGGGAGAGTGGGCATCCTTGTCTTGTTCCATTTCTTATTATAAAGGGATCAGACATTACATTGTTCACCTTTACCCTTGCTGTCGGTCATGAGTAGAGGCCTGCAATCCAATTTTGCATTCCTCTACCCAGCCCTATGTGTTGTAGTGTAGCTTTTAAGAATCCCCAATCCACCCTATCAAAAGCTTTTTCAGCATCGGTTGATATTAATACTAAAGGGTTGTGGTAGAGTTGGGACATGTAGATGGTACTTAACACTCGTTGTGTGTTTTCCCTCCCTTCTCTTCCGGGGGTAAAGCCGACCTGGTCCGGGTGTATAAGGGGGGGTAAGTGAGTTACTAATCTATTGGCAATTATTTTTGAAAAGATCTTTAGGTCTATATTCAATAAGGATATTGGACGATAACTGGGGTATAGTGTCGGGTCTTTTCCCTCCTTAGGAATTACAGCTATAAAAATTTAGGTGCCAGTTTTTCATAAAAGGTTTTGTAGTATGTTAATGTATATCCATCTGGACCCGGTGATTTGCCTGGTTTCATTTCTTTAATTGCTTCTAGAAGTTCCTCTGAAGTTAACACCCCCTCCATACTGGCTATAGTTTCTTCTGGAATTTTAGGCATGCCTGATTCATTTAAATATTCATTTACTCTATTCTCTCTGAGCTGGTTCTTCACTGATGTGGATTTGCTCTCCAATTGGTACAGTCTACCATAGTATTCTCTAAAAGCTTTTGCGATTAGTTGCGATGAGTTAACCAATTTATCTCCTTGTATTTTTATTTTTTCGATATGATTTTTAGCTCTCGTTTCTCTCAATGCCTTCGCCAACATCCTGCTTGGTTTGTTCCCAAATTCATAATATGCCCTTCGGCATCTGCTTAGTTTAGCCTTAGCCTTATCCATGAGTATCAGATTTAATTTATCTCGAAGGATCGTTAATCTCTCTTCAGTGTTTATTTTTTGCGACCTCTTATGTTCATTTTCTAATATTCGGATCTCCCCAAGCAGGCGGTCTACCTCAGCATTGAGAGATCTCTTTCTATGAGCTCCTAGTGAAATGAGGATTCCTCTCAGATAGCACTTGTGCGCCTCCCAGTTACATAGTGGTGATGTATCTTCGTCTTTATTCAGTGTAAAAAATATTTCTATTTCTTGCTTTATCTTATCCTCATACTCTGGGTCTTTAATTAATGTTTCATTGAGCCTCCAGTTCCATTCCCTAGGACCTGCTATCCCCCATTCAATAACACAACTGACTGGGGCGTGGTCTGATATTGAGAATGAGCCCATTGAAGTTTTTCTTAAATTCAGCAGTATACTTTGATCCAGAAATATGTAGTCAATCCTCATGTATGTTTTATGTTTTGGTGAGTAAAAACTGTAGTCTCTCTCATGTGTATGTAACGTTCTCCATGTGTCTATTAACTGTAGGTTTTGTAGTATTTCCCTTGCTTTTCTTAGTTTTATGTTGGATATATTATAAGATCCCTTGGAAGAGTCAAGACTAGGATCTAGGACAATGTTCATATCCCCCCCCAAAATCAAGACCCCCTCTCTACTCTGAGTCACCATCTCCGCAAATTTTTCCAGAGCAGAGACCGGGTCCTCATTCGGGAGGTAGAGGTTTACTAGAGTAACCTTTTGCTCATTTAATGTCCCCTTTACCATAAGAAATCGTCCTTCCTCGTCGGTTTCTACTTTTGATTCTTTCCATGTTACATTTTTTGCCAGCAAGATTGCCACTCCATTAGCCTTTGAGGTCTGAGATGCCCCCATATACACTACTGGAAATTTTTGACTCTTCATCTTTGGGATCTTATCTTTCCTAAAATGTGTCTCTTGCAAAAAAACTATTTGTGATTTTAGTCTCCCTAGTTCCATTATTATTTTTGATCTTTTTTCTGGGATGTTTAACCCTTTTACATTATAAGTAGTAATGTTTAATCTATCCATCCTGCCTCTTCCTCTTAACTCCCCTCGTATTCTCTCCTATAGCTTCCGGTATACATTCCGGCCTCAAGAGAGCAGGAGACGGGAAGGAGGGGGATTGAGGAGTGCGCCGACAGAGAGAAGGCAAAAGGAGAACGAAAAGGGAAGAAAAAAAAAAAAACACCCCCCCCCGTAGCTCGGATTCTAGTCCTCCGTTCAAGTATCCGAGTATTCCTTGCCTCCCACCTCCGTGGTGGCCCTTCACCTAGGGCCGTCCCTCGGTTGGTGTGAGAGAAAAAAGAAAAGAAAGAAAAAAAAAAAGAAACCCCACCCCCTGAGCGTCTCTGACTTTCCTCCACCAGGAGGAGAGGCACTCTATGGGGGAAACGTATAAAAGCATTGCGGAGAGTCACGTCTTTTGCCCGGGAGTGCCCTTCAGTATTTAATTATCCTATCCCCCTCCCCAGTGTCACCCCCTACTCCCTCGCAGGGAGGGGGGGTCCACCTCCCCCTAAATCCCCCCCCACAACTTAAGGACAAATCTATTCCCCAGAGAACAATAAATCCTACGAGGTTATCATATGGCACTAAATCATGTGTATAGTCATGTAGTCAAATCTTTCATGTACATTAAACAAACAAATAAACCAATTGAAGAACCCTCCACCACAGTTGTCCCATAGACCCCCCCCCAGCTGGGGCTGTTATACTCCCCTTTCTCCCCCTCCCTTTGCCTCCCACCCTCTACCGTATGCTCTACTTAATCCCCTCCACTCCTTCCCCCCTTCGTGTTCCTTACAATTCCGCATCTAGGTCTTCTAGCGTTATCAGTCCCGGCTTCCTTTCCCTAGGTCCCCTTTCCCCCTCTTCCCTTTTCGTCTACCCCTACCTCCCCCTTGATAAAAAAAACAAAAAAAACACATATACACCTCATCAACCGGGGAAAGGAAAGAAAAGGGAAATTGTGGAGTGGAAGAGGAAGAAAAATAAAATAAAAAATAGGTTGTATTATATTGCTATTCTATGTGAGAGAAAAAAAAAAGAAAAAAAAGAGGGGGTCCTAGTATGCGCTCTTACCGGGCCCTATTAACATGTGTTTAGTGGTAGCTCTAGTGTTGGGTGTATATAGCTATCTGGCCCTACCAAAAAATAGGTGCCATGTGGTGTGTATTAACTACCTATGTGAGACACTATAAGCACTATAAGTACCTCTAGGTCCAACGTGAGTGACTATGTAAATTAAAAAGTGTAGTTCGTGTTCCTTCCTAATGTGAAAAAAAAAAAGTGATAAAATGTGAGAGGAAAAAAAAAAGTTCCCTTTCCTTCCCCTTCCTCCTCCCCCTTACCCCCTTACCCCTTCCCCGACCCACAATCCCCCCCCTCCCCCCAAAAAAAAAAAAAAAAAAACAGTTTTACCCTTCCCAGCCCTTCCCAGCCCAACCCCAAAGACAAAAACCAAATGCATTTTACCAACAGAAAAGAGAGAAAAAAATAAAATAAAAAATAAAAATGTTCAAAAAAGTATTACCTTCCCCTTTTCCCTCCCTTAGCCACCCCTTCCGCTCTACCCCACCGCCACCTCTTCCCTCTTCCCCTTCCCCCTCACCCTATCCATCATCTCATCCCTCCCCCACCCTCCCCTCCTAGGTCTAGGTAGTTTTGCTTCATTCTAAGGTGTTATTACGGACTGAATTATATTGTGCTAAGTCCATCTGAGCTAGAGATAGAGAAACAAAAAAAAAATAAAAAAAAAAATAGATCATCTATATCTTAATGGACCTTGCTTTGTGCGAGAAGTCCTGCTACTGACATAAAAAAAAAAATCCTATTTATTCTGATGGTTCAATCATATTTAATTAGTTTTTTCTATCATTAGATAATTGTTTACCTTGCACTCTTCTTTATTTTGGCTTTATCTTCCTTGAGGAGGTTTTGGTTTAGACCAAAGTTTGGTTATGAACAAATATGTATGACTGTTCAATGGCAGCGTTTGGACCCATCATTGGGCAGGGCTTAAAATTTAGTTGTTTTAGACTTTAAAATATTGTCAAAAAGACTTGGGGTTCTGCTATTCGGGGGTTGCAGGCTAACCACTGTACTCACCAACACATATTAAATCCAGAGGTTCTTTGGTTGAATAAATCCAGGTAACAAACTATCTGAATGTGACTTAGGGCTCTTTCACACAGGCGGCCCATTCAGATCCGCTTGCCAGTTTTTTAGGTGGACCTGAACGAGCGCTCCGTGCTCCTCTATGGAGCCACGGATGTCAGCGGTAACATGCCCGCTGACATCCGACCCGCTCCGATCTGCCAAAGTGTGACAGATCTGTCTGGCGGATCGGATCAGGTGAACACGGACAGACAGTCCGTGTTCATCCAATCCCCCCATAGGGAAGAGCTGAGAAAAGACAGGGAAGTCCCTGCACAGTGTGCAGGGACCACCCTGTCATCCGCCGGCTCATCGGGGATCAACGGAGCAATCCCCGCTGAGCAAGCGGAGGTTCATGGGGCGGATCACTTTGGCAGACAGTGTGAAAGGGGCCTAAGTTGAGATGACTGTACTGATGGTTGCACGTCAAGGAGAAGAAGCACAGGGGTTGATTTGCTCAAACTGGAGAGTGGAAAATCTGATGCAGCTGTGCATGGTAGCCAATTAGCTCCTAACTTAAGC
This sequence comes from Rana kukunoris, assembly GCA_029574335.1. NCBI lineage: Eukaryota > Metazoa > Chordata > Amphibia > Anura > Ranidae > Rana > Rana kukunoris. The sequence continues at coordinate 223,944,271 of CM056050.1, read as the reverse complement.
TTGTTCAAATAAGCTTTGAAAAAAAAACTGGAAGCTGATTGGTTTCTATGAAGAGCTGCATCAGATTTTGCACTCTCCAGGTTTTGTAAATCAACCCTACAGACAACTTCAAAACTTAAAGGAGTTGTAAAGGTTTGTTTTTTATTGTCTAAATAGGTTCCTTTAAGCTAGTGCATTGTTGGTTCACTTACCTTTTCCCTCGATTTCCCTTCTAAATGATTTTTTTCTTTGTCTGAATTTCTCACTTTCTGTTCCTCCTCAGTAAGCTTGCCCCCATCATCTGAGCTTTTCTGGCTGGGGGTTAGTCAGCGTGCTTGCCCCTCCCCTGCGTCTACAACCCTGTGGTGAGACGCTGTCAACCTTTACAACCCCTTCAAAGACTGGTGACCATAACTGTTATGAATAATCCTGCTGTCTAGGTTCCTATTATCAGTGGATTAGATGATGTCTAAGAAACTACGGTATGCATTATTGTTATATTTATTTTAGGAGGAGCAGCAACGCATGCACTTAAAGCTCATATAAGCCATGGTGGGATAACACTTTGAATCTGGAAAAAAAACTGAATCTAAACACAATTTGTGTCACAGTGGCAATCAATAGCTACACCAAAATTACTTTGTTGCTTCACCAAAATAATTTGAAGAATTGCTTCTTAAAATAGAAGATTGTAAATACTGGTCTTTCCAGCGGGGGGTGAGCCTGAACTCCAGTGTCTTCAGTAGAGCTTACAACAAAATCTTCAGTATTCAACATTTCCTGGAGTGTTAAATGCCTGTGTCCTCTGCTACATCAATAGTCCCAAGTTTTTATTGTGTGCTGTAGTGACATTGGAACAAAAGGAGAAACACAGTGAGCCATGGACAACATTAAAGTGTTGACTGCTGAAGACTTTTTCATATGCTTTAGTGACTGAAGACAGAGTTCAGACTTGAACAATTCTTCGATATATTTGGTGAAGTAACATAATAACTTTTAAGTCTTATTTCCCCCAAAAAATGCAAGTAAGACACTTCCTATCCTAGAGTGACAATGCTTAATCATTGTACTGTATCTATAAGGGAATGAACAGCTTTATTCTTCTAGGCTGTTCTCTTAATTTGAGCTAAATCACCTCTCCTTTCCTCATCTCCATTACAAGAGAAACAGATGCTGGAAAGTTTATAGTTAAAGCCCAACTCCAGGAAAATTTTAAATGATCCCTTGCAATGGGGTTGCATCCTCATTGCAGGGGTTAATTGCTCATTTAGGTCTAGGAAACACAGAAGATAAGATTTTCTTACCTGGTCTTCTGCACTTCTGTGATGCTAGACTGGTTCCCACAGCATTTTCTTTCCACATGCCAGTGGTCTAAGATCTAATATGGAATTCAGAGTCCTACATTGAATATGATGTAGTAAAGGGGACAGGCCACTGCAGGGGCACTATCTGCCAGGGGAGCCGAGGTTCAGACTTCTCCTCTGTCCTAGATAAAATGAGCAATTAACCCTTGCAGTGTGGGCACAGCCCCACTATAGAGATAATTGTAAAGTTTCCTGGAGCTGGGCTAAATGTTTAAAGGAAGTTCAAAAATAATAATGGATTTTTATAAGATTCAACAGATATTGATCCTGGAGTCAAGATTAAAGCGGTAGTAATCCTCTGTTTTTTTTTTACCTGTAAGGCAATGTCCTAATGTGCTTGCAACGAAGCCCTCCAGTCGCGCGCTGTCACCACACGCTGTCACCACTGAAGGTGCTTCCATTTTCACCCAGTCTTCCTTCTGGGTTCATGGACTGTGGTGAGTGGCCAGAGCCGCGATGATGTCACTCCCGCATATGCGTGCTGGAGCAGCCATTTATGACACAGGACTCTAAAGGAATGGCACTGGTATCCCCTTGCTTTAGAGTGCATGCACCAGTGCCATCACCGGCTGAATCTACAGTAAATATCTCCTAAACAGTGCACGTTTAGAAGATATTTACAGTACCTATAGGTAAGCCTTATTATAGGCTTACCTATAGGTAAAATTCACGCATTGGAGTTTACTCCCACTTTAAGCGCTGATATAGCACTACGAGACAACTTTTTCTCAGTCCCCACCATGTCTTGTGGCTGATATTAGTTGCTTTTACGTTTCAATAAAGAAGAAGAATTTTGAAAAGTGCAGCTGTCCGGATTGTTTGGGTTTACAGTGTATTGATCTGTATTTACACAAAGTGTACTTAATCTGAAAATATACATAAAAGAGGGTTGTCCTGGGACTTGAAGGCTAGATTCACACTTGTGCGGTGCGAATTTAAGCTCTTTTATTTCTGCAGATAGATAAGGGAAGTGTTCAGCAGATTAGCAATGTTTTAGCTGCGAATTTGGAGACCTGGGAGAAGTTCCGGGTGAGAGGAGAGTGGGGGAGAAGTGTATTGAGCTGAATGAGAGAAATTCCTGAAGAGAACGGAACACATCTGCGAATCAGCTGCGTACCCATAGAAGATAATGGGACTGAATTCGCACCTGAGCCGCAAGGCATAAAATCACACGTTTTTTCTGCAATGCGCAGTGCGAATGCATCGCACATATGTGAACCAGCCTCATTGAAAACAATGTATTTAGAAATGTTCTGCATATTAGGTTTAAGCCGCACTCAATTCACATAGGTGTGAACCCGGCCTAAATGAGGTGGTCACAGTTAGCCACTGAGTAGCCAGAGTAGTAACAGTATAAATATTTATTAAAAATAGATGTACATACATAAATATTGTAACATAATAGCTCAGCCAATGGATCAGCACATGAAGAAGAAGATAAAATAAATAAAATTGATAAAGACGTAATACATGAAGTATATACATATGCAGCCATCAGAATAACCCGGCCGCGCGTTTCGCAAGATCAGCTTTGGCTCATCAGGGGTGGATGTGACTGAGATGTATCTGAATAACCAAAAAAATATATCTCACAGTGGTGAATGTATAAACAATGGTAGAAGGGGCCAAACAAGAAGGTCTGTACTTACCAATGAATAAAACCAGAGTGTCCATCGCTGAACCCCCAATGGACGATAGCAGCAAGAGTAACCTGTAAATAAAACTCCTGCAGTCACCACATCTAACTAAGGCTGCAATATTACAATTTTTGTTTCTAGGTTTAGATACACTTTAATGTATAACACAGACATATTAGCATCTAGTTCCCGTGATCAAGTCCCTATTGAGACGAAACGTCGGGAGGCGACGCTCTGACGTCACCGCATCACGTGTGAGGACCCGGAAGATGGGTACACGCTCCTAAAGCCGGCCGGCTTACTCCTTTATATGCTGTTTTTATTTGGATTGATGTAAGTGCGCACAATCTTTGTTTTAATTTAATAAATGTACGGTTTTACACTATGTGGATCTCTTTCGATTTTTTATATGGGACCACTGGTTGACACATGATCGTTTTGAGATGAATACACTAACTGGCTGAAATGAATGGATGTTCCCCTTGCTCTTTGCTGATTGTGGATACCCTTGTGTGCTGTTATTGATCTCAGAGAGATCAGAGACTCTGGTAAGGGTCAGTGTTTTCTGTGCGGTGGAGGTTTCTCTTTGTCAATAATCACACCTGTTCGGGGATTTACCTACACTTGGGACCCCTTTTATCTAAGAATCACCCTTGATGGACTGTATTATCACTACATGGACTTCTAATGTTTATGCTCACTGTTCAATATTATTGTTTTCACTAATGTTAATCTTATGCAATATTTCGGCACAATTTGGTGATAGTTTTATCATTTTATATTCAATTTAGTGTTATATCACATGTTATTTTGTAGCGCGACTCCAATTTTTATGCATAGACATATTAGCATGGATTAGAGCAAACTTCTGCTTTGTTCATTCAGGGCAAAAAACAACAGACTTGCTTTAATGCCCACCTTAACAATAACATGCTGGGAGTGTAAAATAGCCAATTTCAAAAAGCATTTAACTCACTTCGCTTCCTCTCTTATAACAGCATTGCTGCCTGGAGATTGGCTCAACGCTGTCCCATGGGGACTCTGAGACGGTCCTCAGCCCTGTGTAAGCTCTGACTACAGTGACTTGGAACTTACACGGGTCTTAGTTTCTTTGCTCCTGGCAGCAGAATAAAGTGCTGGAAATGGGGGCATGAAAGCAATTATGTTGTTGAGCCCAGTATGTGAAAAGCAGTATGTATTGTAAGTGAGCTCTGTTGGTAAGATATGGGTTATAAAAATCTGGTTCATTCATACTAGATGCCTAAGTTTACAATGGCTAAAATAAAAGAGTAAAATATTTTATTCTGGCCTGCACCTTTAACATTTCTGTTGTGATCTTTTCTTTTCTAGATTCCTCTATGAAAAAACATTCTAAAATCCCCAAATAGCACAAAATATAATCTATAGAGCTCTAGCTTGTTAAACTGTGTTCTATAATTACCCAGCATGAGCAATAGTGAAACAAAAGCTTTGGTCCCAAAACACTCTTTGTAGTCCATTATGTGCTGCTCTGTCATTGGCTAGTACACATTGTATTGCAGCATTGCAGGGAATAACACCTGCAATGCACTGAAAGAACACACACACTTTATGAGTAATCCTGTCAGTGCTCACTGTTTTCTAATAAACTAGTAATCAAGTAATTTAATGATTCAATTTCATAACAAGAATATTCGTTCTTCCCCACAGAGAATGTGCCGATCAGTAACAGCAGTTATATTAACTTGTACATCAATTATTTCTTACCTGGTCTGTGCTAACCGTTAGTTATGACAAAATTGCTAATTAGAAATTAAAGGTCAACATTAATAATTGATTGATGATATAATTCTTTCTTAGAAACCTCTTAAGGAAGGGAGAATTTCAGGACTTCAGATCACATACGTGTTTTGTTTGTTGTTTACAAACATCTTCCTTTTTTTTTTTTTTCAATATGTTTATTAAAAGGTATAAACAATTTCCATATAATAAAAGTACAAACGAGAGAGTACAACAATATATATGGACAGAAGCAGTATAAATACACAATAGTAGTATCTAGGGTCTGATAGTAGACAGATTGGCCCAGATTCACAGAGCGATTACGCCTGCGCAACTGGTGTTGCGCGTGCGTAAGTCTAAATGTGCGCGTGCGTTTAGATGCGCGCGATTCAGAAAACGAATTACGCCAGAAATCTACTTTTTTTTGTCCGGCGTAATTTCGTTAGACAGACGCATCCGTCCGCGCAAAAATGCGCTAGACACACCATTGATTTGCTAGTCAAATATGCTAATGAGGGAGTTGCGGGGATCCACAAAAAAACGCAGTTGCTGCGCAGGCTACGCGATGTGCGCAACAGCAAAATGTCCTGTCTAAAGTTAGAGCACCTAAAAGCTGGTCTAAATTTTGAAAAAACGTCTACATCTCACAGAAAGCAACACCGTTACTGAGGAGCAGACCACACACACGTGTTGCACTACAATTTGACTGCCAACATGCCAGGGGCATCGTCGCTCATAGCTGCACTAGTGAATTTAGATGACCAAAGAAGGAGGAGGGCACGGAGGATGGCACGGGAGAGGGCACGGGAGAGGATATACCGCACACGCATAGACCTGTTTGGCATGAGTGATTCTGAGGTGTATCGCATCTTCAGATTCACCCCTCATGCCATCCTGGAATTAACCACAACCTTGCAGGAGGACATCACCAGCCCAACACAACGCTCACAAGCAGTGCAGCCACTGGTCAAGGTCCTGGCAACACTCCATGTCCTTGCCAGTGGCTCTTTTCAGCGTACAAGTGGAGTGGTGGCTGGGATGTCACAATCCACCATGTGCAGATGTGTGCACCAGGTTGTCCCAGCAATCCTCACACGCTTGGCCAACCAAATCATCAAACCCACCACTGAGGACCTGCGGCTGAAGGCAATGACAGATTTCTACAGAATTGCCAGATTCCCACGCACCATCAGGGCCATTGATTGCACACATGTGGCACTCCAGCCCCCCCTGGAGACAGAGCACATGTACCGCAATCGGAAGAATTGGCACTCCATCAACGTACAGGTGATAGTTGATGCCCAAGGCCTCATATGGCACGTCCGTGCCAAACACCCCGGATCCACCCATGACAGCTACATCTACAATCAATGCCACATCCGAATGGAATTCGATCAGAACGTGTATGGGAACACCTGGCTGGTTGGTGAGTGACATGGGAGTCAGGCATGACTATCCCCTCCCGTGATGCACACCTCACAAGTGGCACATGCATGACTAACATTCTCCTGTCTTTTCCCTTCCAGGTGACTCTGCATATGCACTGGGGCCCCATCTCATGACTCCTATCCGGAACCCCAAAACCCCAGGGGAGGAAAGATACAATCAAGCACACATCAAAACCCGTGCAGTGGTGGAGCGCACCTTTGGCCTCCTGAAGTCACGTTTCCGATGCCTGGATAAGTCTGGGGGTACACTGTTGTATTCCCCAAACTTTGTGTGCCATATCATCGTTGCATGTTGCATGCTGCACAATCTCGCAGTGAGGAAGGGCCTGCAGGTTGAGCTACGTGATGACCTGACCCCCCAACCAGACAATCAACCCCTAACCGAGGATACCCAGTCTTCTGAGGGAAGAGCAGTCAGGAGACAGCTCACATTGGGCATCTTTGCACGTTAAACACACACATTAATCATGGCACGATGAGAATGCATGCATGCACACCACTATGGTCCCTAGCACACACACCCCACATCCTCATCAAATTGGATTGGCACCAGTCCACCATGCAGGACTGGTGAGCAGTAACGCCACGTCAAGGCTCCAATTATGTCACTGTACATTCATACACCATTCACACGGACCTGGGAATCACTTCTCCCTGGTCCTGGGGAACCCTTCTCCACCAAAATTGAGGATGACACCCCTTTTCCAGCAGGAATGTCACCCCCACATTCAAACACCATGCACAACCCAAAATTTAAAAAAAATGTCAGCAAAAAAAAAAAAAAAAAAATGTCAGCAAAAAATAAAAAATGCAAAAAATGTCAGCAAAAAAACAAAAAAACACAAAATGTCAGCAAAATAAAAAAAATGGGGGAAAAAAAAATTATTGCCCTCTGCGTGAGCCACGCCTGGGGCGCCCCCGGCCACGGCCCCGGCCCCTCAGGGGAGACTCATGGGGGAGGGGCAAACCCGGGGAAGGAGGAGCAGCCCCTGATATCTGCCCACCTGGCGGCCTGCCCTCCAAGGCCACGGCAATTCTGTCCAGGGAAGCACCAATTGTTGCCGTGTTGGCCTGGATAGCCTGGGTAAGGGCCCTCACATCCTGCCCAACGCCTGCTGCTGTAGTCTGCAGTTCATTTAGGCAGGTTGTGAAAGCCCGGGAGTGGGAGTCAAGGTTACCCAGCGTATCCTTCATGGAGGACAGGCTCTCCTCCACCCGCCCAAAAGTCTGGCAGAGCTGTCCCAGATGACGGGTCTGGAGGGCCTGGTCCCTTCGCAGACTGGCGGGCAGGAGATTGGGCGCCCCCCTGGTGCTCTGGGATGACATCCTGCCTACAGCTGATGGTTGTGGGCGGGGAGAAGGGGAGGCCCTTGTGAGGGGAGCCATGTTGGGGGAGGAGGGGGGGGGCTCCCCCTTAGGGAGGGCAGGCTTCTGCCAGCCAGAGGGGAAGAGTCCGCACAAACCACTCGTCCAGTGCCTGACTCCTCCTCCTCCTGATCGTCCTCCTTCTCATGATTCCCCTCCTCCTCATGATCGTCCCCCTCCTCATGGTCGTCCTCCTCCTCTCGAACCTCCTCCGCGGACTGTGGCCTTGTTGGGGGGGCCTCATTAGGCTGCTGTCCTGGTGTTGGAGCGGTCAGTCCAGATGGCCCTGCACCCTCCTGCACATCTGTGGATGACACAAACCATTCACAGGTTGGAGGATCCACACACTTGCCACATATTCCCTTTCACCCCCTCCCCCACACATGCTACACACCTGATAGAAAAAAAAACCTTACCTGGCACCGCGGGGACCGGACTTGTGTCAAAGCCTGGCAGGCCCTCCACTTCATGCCGGTGAAAGGTCAGGGCCACCACATGCTCCGTCGCTGTAAGCCTAATACGGCATGGTGGGCCCCCTCCTGTGCCCCTGGCATGGGCATGCATTGCGGCCAGTTTCTTTTTCACCTGACGCCGGAGATCATTTATTTTTTTGTCGATCCCAGACCGGGTCCGTGTCTCCCCCTCCCCCGAGGAATTCACCTGCTCCGTGATCCTATCCAAAATCTCCCTCCTCCTGGCCGGGGTGGTGGTGGCACTCTGCGGGCCGTGGAGAAAACGCCCATACTCGCTAATGGCCCGGGCAAGGATTCTTTTTTCCCCCACAGTAAAATTGAGCTTTCTTTTTCTCTCAGTCATACTTCCAAACAAACTCACTACCAGTCTCCAAAAATCAGTCACAAATACAAGCACAACCAATCAGGCAAGAACACACACAAAGAGAAAAAGAACACCCAAAAATCACACTAGCACTCAGCAAGAAACAGTCACCAAAAAAAAAAAAGCAAGAAAACAAACGAACAAAAATATATCAATCAAACAATCAGTCTCTCAAACACTTATCAAATACACTTTCACAAATATACCAACAAGCACTTGATCACACAGAACATTAATCTGACAACTACAAGACACACTGCAACGAACAACAGGAACAAAAGCACTTGGTTAAATGGGAAGGGACACAAAGGGATGTACTTTTGCAATGCAAGTGCGTTTGTGTGTGTCTATTTATGCTGTCTGCGTAGTTCACAACATTGCCCTAGTTTCCAATTTCACTAATTGCGCCGCTCCCGAGTTGTGAGCATGCGCACAGCGGAGCTGACATGGTCTCGTTCAAGCGCGCATGCGCGAGCCGGCCGGCCCTTCATTTGCATGGGGTCACGGCTCATTTCAATGTAACACGCCCACGTCCCTCCCAATTTGTATTACTCCTCCTTACGCCTCTGGAAAAAACCTTACGCTTGCGCAATTTCCTGCGCAAAAGCTACGTGAATCGGGGGATTACGCGGCTAGATGGCGCAAGTCTAACGTAATGGCGGTGCGCTACGCCGGACCGATAATGCGCCGATGTACGTGAATCTGGGCCAATGTTTTCTTTTTTAATTCTAAATTTCAATAAAAGGGTAATAAACCCAAAAACAAAAATGGATTATATTGCAGCTTACCATACCAATCCTTAAAGCTCCTTTCACATTAGGTCGATTTGGAATTGCAGGCAAAATCTCAGTGCTTCCAACTGCAATTCCAAACCCCGGCAGAACCTGCAACATGAGTTTGGGCTCCATTATTCCTAATGTCACCTCCAAATGTGGGATTCTGCTACAATTATCGTGCCACGGAATTGTGGGAAATATGCATTTAAAAATCACGCTAAGCTTGTCACCCAACAAAGAGCTTCTTTTGGGCGAAAAACGTGCACAGGGTTGCCCAGGTGAATGGTCTGTCCTATGTGCGACACGAGGAAATGCTTGTAAATTACGCTTTTAACCACTTAAGGACTTTGCCTGTTTTTCAAATTTGGTGGTTACAAGATTAAAACTTTTTTTTTCCTGGAAAATTACTTAAAACCCCCAAACATTATATTTTTTCTAAAACCCTAGAGAATAAAATGGTGTTCATTTCCTACACCGTATTTGTGCGCAGCAGACTTACAAGCACACTTTTTTTGTGAAAAAATTCACTTTTTTGAATTAAAAAATAAGACATCAGTAAAGTTAGCCCATTTTTTTATATATCGTGAAAGATAATGTTATGCCGAGTAAAATGATACCCAACATGTCATGATTAAAAATTGCGCCCGCTCGTGGAATGGCGTCAAACTTTTACTCTTAAAAATCTCCATAGGCGACGTTTAAAAAATTCTATAGGTTTCATCTTTTGAGTTACAGCAGAGGGCTAGAGCTAGAATTATTGCTCTCGCTCTAACGATCATGGTGATACATCACTTGCGTGGTTTAAACACTGTTTTTATATGCGGGCGCTACTCACGTATGCGTTCGCTTCTGTGCGTGAGCTCGTTGGGATGGGGCACTTTAAAAAAAAAAAATGTGGTTTTCTTATTTATTTTATTAATTTTTACACAAAAAAAAATGGGTCAATTTTATTCCTATTACAAGGAATGTAAACATCCCTTGTAATAGAAAAAAGCATGACAGGTCCTGTTAAATATGAGATCTGGGGTCAAAAAGATCTCATATTTAGACTAAAATGCAAAAAAATTGATAAAAAAATAAATGTGTAATTTGAAAAAATGTCAACAAGAAAATATGCCTTTAACCCCCTTAGCGGTATCCCCAAACGTGACTCGGGGTTGTTTTTTTCTGCTAAGATCAGTATCCCCGAGTTACGCTCGGGGTGGATGTGCAGAGCGTGCAGCGGCGTTCCTTACCTTCTCCAGGCGATCCAGCAATGATCTCCCATTGCTGTATTCGCCGTCGAGATCCCCGCCGCGCCGTCCACCGGTCATCTGACTTCCTGGTTCCATTCCCTGCACCGCAATGGTGCATGGGAGCGGAACTGGGAGGGAAATTCAAATGTATGCACAAACACATAAAAAGGAGGTGATACAATGTAATCTGAGAGGATTACACTGTATCACCTTGGAATCTGACACAGTGCCCTTTCAGTGCCCCTTGCCATTGTCATTTGTGACAAATAAAACCTTTGAAAACCCTTCAAAAATGGCATCAAAAAAGCGCTGTCCTACGAATGCGCTTTTGGATTAGCTGAGCGACAGCGACACCTGACCTAAGTGATGTGCGCACTTGGTGCGCTATAGACAGCTATGCAGACCAGGCAGCGCCCCCGAGGTTCCGATTCACTGGATCTCCTGGGATCAAGGTTGATGTGGAGAGGGACAACCCTCTGGCGTACCTGAAACTTTTTCTTTCTGAGGAGGTCATTTTAAAAATTTGGACAGAGACCAATCGATACCACGATCAGCATTCTGCTACTCTGCGTGCCAGATTTTCCAGATCCAGAAAATGGGAACCGGTCACTAAAGAGGACATCTGGAAGTTTCTGGGACTCATCATCCTTCAGGGGGTGGTGGGCAAACCACTCCAGAAATGGTACTGGACCACCAACAAGATGCTGGCCACGCCATTTTATGGGACTGTGATGTCTGAATATCGTTTTTCACTCATTATGTAAAACTTACACTTCGTCAACAACGAAGAGTTTGATGAGGCCACGCATCTTGCGCCCAAGCTAAAAAAAATCTGGGAGGTGTACTTCCAGCGGACCTACGTGCCAGAAAGGGATGTCAGTGTGGATGAAAGTCTGATGGCCTACAAGGGACGCCTGAGCTGGATCCAGTTTATTGGGTCCAAAAGAGCGCGTTTTGGCATAAAATGTTACATGCTATGTGAATCTTCCACCGGATATATCTGGAATGCGGTAATTTACACTGCTGTCCTTTCACTGCTGGACCCATTACTGAACCAGGGATATTGCGTGACAACAGACAATTTTTATACGTCACCGGAACTTTATGAGGTTTTGGTCCTCAACAAAACGGATGGGTATGGTACCGTGAGGCCAAACCGGCGTGACATGCATCTACGTTTGGCAAGAAAAAAACAAAAAAAAGGAGAGATGGTTGCCTTTCATAAGGGTAAAATGATGGCAATGAGATGGAGAGACAAAAAGGACGTGTGTCTCATGAGCACCGTGCACAGCACCTCCACTACCATGGTCCGCACAAAACACGGAAAAGATGTGCTGAAGCCACAAGTCGTGATCGACTATAATCACACTATGGGAGGTGTCAACCGAGCCGATCAGGCAATGACATTTTACCCGGCGATGCGGAAACAACAGAAAAAATACTACAAAAAGATTTTATATTCTTTATAAAGCAAACACAAACATACCTCTTGTTCATTCTGACTTTATATGTAAGGTGGCTGAGCAGATTTTTATCAACCACCCAACGCCATCAGTGTCTGCTAACAGACCCGGATGACGCTCTGTTGACGTTGGAAATCCAGAGCGCCTGACAGGTCGTCATTTTGTAGCTTAGTACCGCCAACCGCACGAAATTTAGCGCCTACCAGGATGTGCGTCGTTTGCTGTTCCAAGAGGGATGGAAATAGAAAAAAAGTCCAAAAAGAAACAAGGTACTATTGCCCAGATTGCAACGTCGGACTTTATCAAGTCCCATGTTTCAACCTTTTTCACACCCAGGATGTGTATTGAATTTTTTTGTTTGACTAATTTCTTTATTTTTCATTGCATTATTGAATAAAATTATATTATTTATTAGATTATAATTCATGTGTTTGTGTTTCAAATTTATCACATCTGGAATGTCTACTAGAGTCTTGTTTTGGTCAGGTTTAAGTAAGTAATTACTAGGAATTGCAGGCCTATAATACATATCACCAAATTTCCATGCAAAAAATTGTACCGCTTTTGGTACGTAATTCCAGACAGAATCATACCGCCAGGGAGGTTAAGAAGCACGGGCGGAAGTAATGTCCTGCTATGCTATGGAGATCGGGTGGGGGCCATCTTGCCCTCACTCGTATCCCAGCTGAGCATGAGAAAGTACCCGATCGCCTCTGCTGCTGCCGATGGCTCCGGTAAGTGGAGGAGGGCGCGGGAGAGCAGCCGGACCGCGGGAGAGCACCGCTATCGTTTAGAGGACCGCTCACTGAAAAGATGGCTATCTCGGTTGTGGCAGCAGCTACTGCTGTTACCGAGATATCCATCTTTAAAAAAATGACGTATATATACAGTGAGGGGTCCTTAAGTGGTTAAAATGCTTATTCCCGCAATCTGATATTTGAACTAAATGCTTTATTTTTCAATGATTTTTTCCTTTATATTCATCTGGTGATACAACAGGTAACTCACTTCCTGTCTCATGTTGTCTCCACTATGGAATAGAGGCACCTTTAAATGGCAACATCATCTGGGGAGATAGTAGTTTTATCTGCACACAGGCAGAAAAAAATTCCACTTTTAAGGGCATTTTTTATTTTTATTTTTTATGCTTCTTATGCCAGCTTCATTTCAGCCAATGTGTCCATGCACATTGTGTTGTTTAGATTTGTAACATAGAGCAGAGTTCTATGCCTCAAACCTTCTTTTGGAAAGGAGCTTACTGCCATAATTTGCATAAATAAACGTAGGAACGTGCAAAACGGTTGCATATGCACACATACCTCCCAACATTTAAAAATTTCCCTGAAGGACATTTTTGTTGAGCAGGGGGGGGTGCCGCGGGTCGGAGTTGTTGAGAGGGGGGTGGGGGCCACGGATCAGGGTTGTTGACCAGGAGGGGGGGTGCCCTGATCGCTGGACCGCTGGATTTACCGTGAAACATGGGACAGTCCCGCGAAATCCGGGACGGTTGGGAGGTATGTGCACATAAGAATAAGTAGACAGTAGAATACAAATTAATGCGGAAATGATTATTAAATGTATACATAAAAAAACACTACTTAATCAATAATAAATGGATGATGAATATTTCATGTGCAAAGAAAAATGTATATAAATAAAAAATTCATCCAAGCGTGGATGGATTGAGAGCAATGCAGCCATTGGCTGGCGCTGCTGTCAATCACATTTTCTTTTTTTAGATAAAACAAATTGTCCTTTTGAACCACTTTGAATCTAAAGGAAGAGGTGGCTAAGGGAATAAATAACAATATGTTTGATGGCTAGTTCTTTCCAAAACACAAACATGGCTACAATCCTAAACTTTTGTAAACCAACATATTCAAAAATGAACATGAGGCCCAAGTAAATGATTATGTGCACAGTTTATTCTTTCTTATTTTGTCTGGGGTTTGCTTTTGACTATAATTTACTACCAGTACCAGTTAAGCATTTCATTTGTTGTTAATTTGTGTCTGGAATGTGATTACTTTCAATGTGCATAATCTCTTCCTTTCTACTTCAAGTGTCTCAATTTCTAATTAAATCACATTAATTAAACTGTAATAAGTATCTGTAGTATCCATATTCTACAGGTTAAGTATTGCTCATTAGTACAATGTTTTGTTCTTTCAAAATTAAGAAATAAAGTCTCGAAATCATTTGATATTTAAAAATCAGTAATGTTCTAATTGTTTGAAACAAAAAATATTCACTTTTCACAGACACTGTTTTCAAAGCCTGTGACCTGGCTTACAGCACAGTTTGCCTAATGTAAAGAGACCAGCATTAATATTCATGTATAATAACAATAATAACAATATGTTAATATGGTCAAGCAGATGTAAGGCCAAATACAAATCATATGAATGTATAAATACAAAAACAAAGCGCTTTAGAATGCAAATATACCCAAAAGTAATGCTGCTACTTAAATAACATAAGCATAACAAGAGATGAAAAACATAAATATATAACAGTGTATGTATATTATAATCCACAGTAGCGCTCTTAAATGTGTCCAAAAAAGGCAAACAATTGTCCTTAATAATGAATATATATATATATCTGAATAATGAGAAAGTCTTGTAAATCTACACCAAAAAAGACAGTCTTTATTGAAGAGTGCAAAAACAATATGACGATACCATAAAAATAAAATAAATATGTATATTGTGTATATTTATTTTTGTATGGACCGTCTGTGTTGACATGGACGGAGGCTGAAAAGTTTTCAGAAAAGGGAAAACGGATCTCTGTTTATATTGCTTTTTTTTTTGCAGGCGATTTGTTGGGTAAATAGCTGGTGTCGGCGCTTCAATCATCACAGCACCATGGTTGTTATGGTGTCAGGATGATTGAAACGCATAATTTCTATTATTACATTGTAATAAAAAAGAAATAGTTAAACTCACTGTAAAGCAGAATCAGTGGGAACCCCGAGTGTGTCACTTGTCACTTCACTTGCCATCAGATGTAGCTTGTCACTTGCCAAATGTGGACTGTCACTTGCCAGGTGGGGACTGTCACTTGCCAGGTGGGGATTGTCACTTGCCAGATGTGGACTGTCACTTGCCAGGTGGAGACTGTCACTTGTTAGGTGGGGACGTTCACTTGCCAGATGTGGATTGTCACATGTTAGATGGTAACTGTCACTTGCCAGATGGGGATTTTCACTAGCCAGGTGGGGATTTTCACTAGCCAGGTGGGGACTGTCACTTGCCAGGTGGGGATGGAGCTGCTATACTTAGGTAGAGTTCATAAAGGTATTGCTCTATCACTGGAGTGGATGCAAAGGGACTGCAGGATATCAGCAATGCCAAGATAAAAGGATTGTTGCAATGTAAATAAATAAAAAATGTGGCAATGGGGGTTGGGCAGTGAGATATTTAATTTCTCGGCCGCTGCACCTCAGTGTAGTGATCGCTCCGGCTGTGAGGACTGGATGGTTGTGGGGGAGGGAGGGCGGTAAGAGATGACATCATCTCTCTACTCTCACACACCTCAGACAGTGTTGTGTTCCCGGCCGGCTGCGTGGGTGGAACAGCTGTGATGCGGGGTGGGCCGCGAGAGGTGGTGTCATCTCTCTGCTCGCCCGCTCCTGCCGAACCTCCGAAAGTGCAGCCTTCACAGGCCGGCTGCAAATGGGCTACGGCCCGGTAGTGGGCCATGGACCGGGGGTTGGAGACCCCTGATTTAGAGGATATAAAGCAGTGACAGTATATGTTTTCTGTCAATTATTGTCTTGGTGACAAGGGTCATCAGCACAAATAGAGAGGGTGAATCTAGAGCAAACACAAAAAGCGAAAACTTTAACTTGAAAGAAAAAAAAGACAGGGGCCTCTGTGTTTTTCCTGCAAAGGCCTTATGTACAGTGCAATGGAAAAAAAAATGGTACAGATAATGATGAGAGCTCTGCTGCAATCTGAAGGTCTAAAGCCTTAAAAAGACATAGATGGCTGAATGGTTCCTTCTGAATTGAAGTAGAGAAGTAGAGTCCTTTAACAATTGGTAAACTATATTTAGCAATACAAACTTGACAGTGGGGGGAAAAAAGGCTTGGCAAACAATTCACATTAAATTACTGTTTTGTCAAGGTGCCTTTTTGTCTTTTTATCTGATAGGGAAATAAAGAAAACATTTCCAGGACTAGCACCAAATCGTGTGACTTATTTTATCAGCTTTTTATTTTATGAGGCAAGGTTGTATAATTGCACATATAGCTCACTCTATTTAGGTATGGTTATGCATATGCTATACCTGCAGAGAATCGCTGTAATAGTCACTTCTAATATAGTGATCACTACTGTCTTTCATGTTCCTGTGCCAAGAGGCTGCCCTGCTGCATAGTGAACACAGGGTATGCTATTCACAGAACACCTTGCATTGTTCTCAATGTATGCAAAGCATTCTCTGATTGGATGAGGTGGAGATTGTGGCATTACTTCTCTGCCGACACAGAACCAAGGAGACAGTAGTGATCACTGGAATGATTCATACAGTGAACCTTTGCTTCCATAGTAATGACACAGGTATGGCTTGTGCATAATTAAATGCATCCAAGCTGAACCAATCTAACTATGAGAAAAATTCATAAATGTATTTTTCCATACCAAGATATTTGTTTACCTTCATGCATTTCCTGCATAATGACCAAGTGTTTGCATCACCCCCTCATTTCCCTATATATACTTACCTTATCTGGATCCAGTGCTGCACCCATCCGCAGCGGCGCTGCTCTCTCTTCCTCTCATCACATGACACAGAAGCAGCTACAGGAGCCACTAGTTCCTACTGCTATCAATGAAATCCTGTGAGGAAGGAGCAGGAGTGGGACCGAGCTGCTCTGTGTGTATCTATAGATGCAAACAGCCTGGTTTGGGAGCTAGCCTGCAGGTTTGCCACCATAGCAAGCAGCTTGCTATGGTAGCAGTCACAGAATAAGAGTCGCCAAGAGTGCCAGAAGAGGAGGTTCATGGCCATTCTGTGCAATACCATTGTACAAAGCAGGTAAGTATAACATGTGAGGCCGCGTACACACGACCGATTTCCTCGACAGAATCCATCAAGAAACTTGGTGGGAGAGCTTTTTTGCAGAGGAAACCAGCCGTGTGTACGTTTTTCATCGAGGAATCTGTCGAGGAACTCGACGAGCAAAAAAGAGAGCAAGTTCTCTTTTTCTTCGACGGGAGTCCAAATTGGCTCGTCATGTTCCTCGTCGGGCTGGTTTTCGAAGAGAAACTTGAGCATGTGTATGCTAAGAAACCCGCGTACCTTCTGTAAAAGTAGCGTTTGTAATGGAAATAGCACATTTGTCACGCTGTAACAGACTGAAAAGTGCAAATGTCTCTTACCAAACTTTTACCTAACACGCAGTAACATGAGATTAGCAAAAGCAGCCCCAAGGGTTGTGCCAGTGGAATCGAACTTCCCCTGCCGTCATATGTGTTGAAGTAATCGCGTTTGAGAACAAAGAGATTTGGTCTTTAACGTGTGTACGCAAAGCAAGCTTGTCGAGTTACTCGAAAAGCTTAACAAGGAACTCGACGAGGAAAACGATGTATTTCGCCCGATGAGTTCCTCTGTCGTGTGTATGAGGCCTTACACTCTAGATTTAACACTCTGATATCTGTATCATAAATAGTCTACAATATAGCCAAGGCTATATATGTGTTTAATGTGCGATTATATTAATTACCTACTGAGAGTTTATATTGTTCCATACAGCCTAATGTAACCCTGCCAACTGAAAAACATTGTGAAATAGTCATTAAATTCTAAGTGGTAATGTTCTTCTAAATACCTCTGCATCTCATTAAGTGTATAAAAAAAAGCTACAAGTTTAGAGACAACATTCTGGCAGACATGGCCTATTTTAGGCACTAAAGCTAAAGTCGGAATAACAGCCATGTAAAAAAAAAAAAAAAAAATTAAAAACAGCTGCAGGGTTTGAGAATAACACTTCTATTATTTTTCACTTCAGCTTTTCTTGACAAAAAGCTTTCTGCAAAATTGAAACTCAGATTAGAATTATACTGGCATTGCTAAACTCAAGGGAATTTCTGAAAAGTAATATGTACATATGTACATTTATGGGAATATACCGGCATATAAAAAGATTGTTCTTTATCTTTTCTTTACAGGGGATGAATGTTTGATTTAATAACAGCACAGAGAGAAATCAAATGTAGTAGTCTATAGTAAACAGGTTTCAGTGCTCGGGTTTAGTGTAGTCACATTAATGAACTTGAGTTTCTGATTGGTGGCTTTGGGCTACCGAACGCTGCTGCAGATCTAGGCATTTAATAAAAGTGTGCTGTATTTAGCTGCAGTATGCCGTGCTGAGAAATGTGCAATTCAGTGGTAGTCTAAAATAATAATAACTAATAAAAATCGATGTAATCATTGTTTGAAAAGGAAGACATTCCCTGTAGCCATTGATGAATACACCAAGAGCCTGGGTTACTAAGTGTGAAATGTAACCCACATTCACTTCAAACATCCAATCACAAGCGAAAGAAGCTGCATTTTTTTTTTAATTCTGCTGCACATGATTAAATGTTTCTGTCAGTGTTAATTCACTTCAACGCACTTCACACTTTAGTAAATCAGATCCCAAGAGTAAACTGGCATTTTACTCAACACATAAAGAGACAGGTGCACAAACTTTTTTTTTCTTTGTATTCCAATGTGGGGAGAGTTTTCTTTACTTCCCAACCTAGGACACAATACGAGAGGAGATCTTAAAGGAGTTGTAAATAAAAAAACATTTTTTTGCTATAATAAAGGTACATCGATAGAATTGTATAATGACTATTTTTAAAACCGAGTAAAAAGCGATTATAATCATTCATCTGTGTTACCTCTGGGTTTCTAGTTTAATTTCTTCAAATTACTTCCTGCTTCTCGGCGCTCATTCATGTGAGCGCTACCTCTGTACTGCAAAAACGTAATTTCCTAGTATCCATTGCGCATCGCGCATTCACAGTGAACAAAAACGGGCACAGGCGCTCTCTTTCAGAATTTGAATAAACCACCCACTATACCTCCCACTATACTGCCCAACGATCAATTTGCAAAATGAAACTGATCCAAGGGGGAGGTGCTGTGGGATTTTAGACACACACAGTAATCACACTTCCTTGAAGTCAATATCATGTAGAGATCGAGCATGACGCACTGTTGTAGTCCCGAGGACGGGGCGAGGACGTTTGTGACCACAGTTAGAAAGCTTCCATCACTGTGGTTATCAGGAAACAGACAACCAGGAAGTGTCCAGATACAGTGTACAGATAATACAGCTACATCAGAGCAAAAACGAACAATGAGGACATGAAAATAGCACTGCAGTAAGGTGAAGGAATCTATTTAGATAAAAAAAAAATGTCCTTTACAACCCCTTTACAGGTCTGCCGGACCTGCAGGGGGCACAGACAACAACAAATATCTGACATGAGGTCTAACCCTATTCTACTCTATCCAAGATGTACTTTAAAGCCTAGCTCCAGGTTTGATTTGACTTTCATTTGTTCATTTGGACCAAGCTGGTCCAAACAAACTATTAACTTCACTAATACGTGTGCTTGCTGTGAGCACTGTATAAGTTGTATATAGTATTAACTATATACAGTATACAGAACTGTGTTCCGGAGACTTCCTGTCCCATTCCCAGAACAAAATCACGTTAGGTTGAGCTCTGTGCAGCCATTCAGGGGTAGCTTTTTATTTTATTAATGATTACAAGACTTCCTTTGATTGGCAGAGGTGGAAAGTGTGACACCATCTGTTAAAATCTCCACCTCAGCCAGTCAGAGTGAGCCTGACTTGATTTTTCTCTGGGAGATGGGAGGGGAAGTCTATAGTGCTTAAAGCAAACACATGTATTAGAAATAAATAATTATTTTGGACAAGATCAATCAAAAGTAACATATTAACTGCATAAGTACCACCCCACATACATATACTGTGGCAGGGCAGCCCTTAAGTGTGAAATCACGTACTAAGCCATCAAGCGGGTTTGGTGGACGCAATATACACTGGCCACCCACGATCGTTCGGAGGTGAGGCAGAATGTATAAAAGGCAAATTGCCGGTCTGCCATAGGAGAAAATGGAGATCTTGTGTTTCTGCTAAGCAAAACATACAGATCTTTGTTTTCCATTAGTGAAAGCACATCCCCCACAGTTATAAAGCACTCATAGTAAACACGTTTTACCCTTTGACCACCCCTGATGTTAATCCCTACCCTGCCAGTGTCATTAGTACAGTAACCATGCATTTTTTTAGCACTGATCACTGTATTAGTGTTACTGGTTCCCAAAAAGTGTCAAACATGATGGTTAGGTGTCCAAATTGTCTGTCGCAATGTCACAGTCCCGCTAAAAATTGCTGATCCCGCCATTACTAGTAAATATAAAATAAATATAAAAATCCCATAAATATATCCCATAATTTGTAGACGCTATAACTTTTGCACAAACCAATCAATATACGAATCTTGGGATTTTTTTACCAAAAATATGTTGACTTAATTTATGAAGCAATAAGATTTTTTTTATTTTTTTATTGGGTATGTTTTATAGCAGAAAGTAAAAAATGTATTTTTTTTTCAAAATTGGCAGATGTTTTCTTTATTGCGCACAAAATAAAAACCAAGGTGATCAAATACCACCAAACGGAAGCTCTATTTGTGGGGAAAAAAGGCATCAATCCACAATGGACAACTGTGTCTGAAACAGTTATATTTCCACTATAGGAATTCCCTCGGCTGCACTTTTTTTTGCATATTGCCTCTTTTTCTTTCATGGTATCTGCCACTCGGACAGAAAATGAGAGGTGATCTCTCCAACCCTCTTGCATACAGTCATCAATAACAACCTAACTGGCATTCTGACTCTTTCCTTACGCCATCTGAAATGAACAATTGCTGCATTTGGGCTTTTAGTGTTTACTGTGTATTAGGCCGCGTACACACGATCAAATCTATCTGCTGGAAACGGTCTGACAGACCGTCTCAGCAGACAGATTCGATCGTGTGTACGGGCGAGCAGACGGATTTGTCCAGCAGACAGATTTTAAAGCCTGCTTTAAAATCTATAAAGAAAAAATAAGTGCAGCGCTTGTAAACGTGAAATTGCGTGAAGCAGTTTACACAAATCCCATCCAAATGGGTGAGATTATAATGAGTGATCCAAAAACACAATACAAAAATGTACAGAAAGGATGATGAGACCCTTTGGAATGCAAACAGTGAAGTATAAAATATAGAATATGGAGGAAGTCCTTCAAAAGACAATGTATAAATACAGGTGGGTCTTCATATGAAACTCTCCTGTGGAACACTCCTGTGTTACTGGAGATTCGAATGGTATGCGTGATCCACTTTAATGGGCATGCAGGATAACCAAACTGATAAAAGAATGGGTACTCTTACCGCATGAGGTGGACAGATATGCCGGAAGCACTGTGTCAGATGCGCTTGTGAGAGCTCTTTGGATGGATGGCTCTATGGAGGGTGATGGTTGGAGGAATTGTAGATCCTTCCCAGGGATCCCAAGGTCCAAGATAGAGAGTGGCTCCAGGCTTTCAGATGGAACAACACTTGTAGGTATCCATAATAGAGACAAAAAAACTCCACATAGTGTAGTTTGTTTGAAAAGGGAAGCCTTTATTAGGCTGGTAAAATACAGAGCAATAAAAACAACAAAAAAGGAGAAATGCCAGTACTCTGGAAAGGATCTGGCACATGTGATCACATGAATGTAAAAAGAGCGTGGTAGTTGGGTATAAAAAAGCTATGTACCCGACATGTTTCGAGCTAATGCTCATCGACAGGGGCATGTGCCTGCTGGGAACCTGTCGGACCGATATGTCTGCTGGTTAGTGCGCTAACCAGCAGACATATCTGCCCGCACATGCGTTGAATAGATTTGACGCATTCGCAGAAGTGTTTTACTTCCTGGTGTGGTGACGTTGCGGCGTCAACGTCACCGCCACGTCACCGCGATGTCTGCCGGCGGGGATTTTGGTTTGATCGTGTGTACAGCGATCAAACTAAAACAGCCAGCATACAAATCTGATCAAATCGGTCTGTCAGACAGATTTGAACAGATTCATTTGCTCGTATGTACGGGGCCTAAGTGGCAAATGAATGTACAATTCCCTTTTTTTTTGGTGAAAAGACAGTCATGCCTGAAAAACTTATATCAAGCCAGAGTCAAAGATTATGATGTCTTCAGTGATTAATTGTTACAATTCTTTTTAATGTATGTATCAATGTATAACAAATATTACTAACGAACAAGCCTTTAGGCTAGTAATTGTAATTAGAAATGTTGCATAAAAAAAATGAGGAAAATGTAATATAACACATGCTTCCTATTAAAGCATCCATCCACCCAGAACAGCCATGGTAAATCATTGAAAAACAATGGAATAAGGATGTATAGAGCCAGGCAAATTGGTAGCAAAGTTTTAGCTCGGTTGTGCAGTCTAAACAGCTGATTTCTGGGAATTCCAAGTCAGACTTCTCAACAGTAGGGGACTTAATTATAGGTTTTTGACTTGCACTAAAAGGAAAACAACTCTTTGATCACAATAGGCAAACCAGTTTTGGGTTGTTTAGGAGTGAGAAACTATTTGGCTTGCCTTTTTACATTTGGAATGACCATATAATATTGGTTATATGCCTGTAAGTGTATGTTTATGCCCTTATACTTGAACACCCTGAAATAAAAGAAGAAGAAGGAAGTAAAAATTGCCTGGTTATATTGGTAAGGTTTCCCATTTCTAAACCATATTTTCAATGTCTAATATATGAAGCAATTTGCATTCTGTCTGCTCTAAAGCCTACGGTTTGTTCCTAAAGGAAAATCTCTATTTTTATACTTTAGTAAATGACCTTTAATAGCTCAAAAATAAATAGATGCTTGCATGGAATTGCCTTTTTATCTCTGAGCTCCTACACATTATCTAAAATCCTCACCCCCTTCTTTCATTCAATCATTTCTTCCCACCTTCCTCCTAAATGTTATCTCTTTCCCAAGCTATGACTCATCATGTCTCCTGGTACCAAACAGAATACTAAATTGACCATTTTGCACAATTATTTTTGGATTGTCATGCATCTGTGCTCTCATTCTTTATTTCATATACTTATTTGCTATTCTGTCTGTTACTATTTCCCTCTCTTTAAGTCCAACTCCAGCCCACCCCAGTAGATGCGCCTTCATACCACATCTTATCCTGGTTGCATAACAGAGCTCATTTATTCCACTTTGCTCCCCTCTGCACTTTCCCTTGGGTGGTGATTATCTTCCAGGCTGTGTAACATCCAGCATTACTTAGTCATCTTGCCGGCCAGGCTGTCAAAACCACCCAGCTCCTCTATGGTACAGCGACATCACGTTGCAGTTGGATATTATTGTAGTATGTATTGCAATGCAGCCAGCAATGTACACAATAAAGTTGATTGATGCCGCCATTACATCTGCCTGCCCTACCACTGAGGCAGGTGCAATGCATTTTTAGATTGCATAGTCCCAGAACAGTAATGCATATCTTTGCTTTATGTGCACCATTTCATCTATCCCTCTAGCTGATGCAGAGTGAGCGAAATAAGCAGAAGTCACTATCACATGGCCATCACAAAAAGATATTTAAAGAATATATAAGAACAAAATATTCAAGTGCAAGTGAAAAGGTGGGCAGTGAGCACAGGGGTTCATTCAGTTACATACACCCTAAAATAGGGCTTTAAGGAGGCTAGATTATATGATTATCTTTCCCCCAGGTAGTGTTAACTACAGTGGCCCACTGTGTTGGCACTTATCAGTAGCTCTGAAAGTAAAATAATATTCTGTTGAACAAAATCTTTAACCAGTTTGGTTATTTCTCATCTAAGGTCTCTTGAAATCATTTTTAATGTTCGATACAAGGAAAGTATTTTATTCAAATAACAATTA
Source organism: Rana kukunoris (assembly GCA_029574335.1). Lineage (NCBI taxonomy): Eukaryota > Metazoa > Chordata > Amphibia > Anura > Ranidae > Rana > Rana kukunoris. Next base: position 223,920,407 of record CM056050.1, on the reverse strand, counting down.
AACTCAAGCCTCACAAATTCATAATTATTTTGTAAGAAAAACTCTAGTATAATCTATTGTTGCCACTTCTTTATCCCAAACATTTGCCCAAATACTTTATAAACACTCCCCAATTTGTGGTTACATGATATCCATCTTCTGTACTGTATCTTGTCTCACATGCTGCTGGCCTTGTGGAGGGTTCAATATGGAGCACTATGTCACTTTCCTTGACATGGGTCTTCTGCCCAGAACTACCTCTCTTGCTATTTTTTAGTTTACAACACACAGGGAAGAGGGGTAGTAGGTGTCACTACAACCTTCTATCTTTGGAGAGGCCTTAAGAGTCGGTTCACACTGGGGCTACACGACTTCCAGCGTGACTTTTAGAGGCGACTCCGACACGACTTGAGCATTAACCACAGGGCGATCTGGGGCGATTTACAACACAACTTGAAGTCGTCTCCAGGACAGGAGATGTTCCAGTGGCCAATAAAACAACAATCGGGAGAGGGAGGGGGAGGGAGGGGTTTGCCTGAGAAAAGTATGTTATCTTGCTGGAAAGTCGCTTCAGTTAAGACAGTGATCAGACTTGGAGACGACTTCCATTGAAATCAATGGGTACAAGTCACCTAGAAGTCAGATTGAAGTCGTACAGGAACCTTTTCTGAAGTCGGAGCGACTTGAGTAGTGTGTATTAACACCGCTCCCATTCACTTACATTGTTTTTCTCTACAGCGCGACTTGGGATGACTTGAGGTGACCTCAAGTTGGATCCCAAATCGCCCCAGTGTGAACCGATTCTTACTCCTGACGTTAAAACAGCTGAAACTTTAAGGCCCCATACACACGATCGGACATATCCGATGAAAACGGTCCGCGGACCATTTCCATCGGATATGTCCGATCGGGAGTTTGATCCGATGGCGTGTACACACCATCGGATCAAATTCCCCGCCGCCGGACGGCGCGGTGACGCGGCGGTGACGTTGATGCCGCCGCGTCACCGCCACGTCACCGCACCAGGAAGTAAAACACTTCCGCGCATGCGCCGAATCCATTCGGCGGCGGCGCGGCGGCGGTGGGGGACGACATGTCTGCTGGTAAGTGTACTAACCAGCAGACATGTCGGGCGGACAGATTCCACCGGATGGATTTCAAAGCATGCTTTGAAATCTGTCGGGTGGAGAAATCTGTCCGCTAGCCCATACACACGAGCGGAGATGTCTGCTGAAACGGTCCATCGGACCGTTTTCAGCAGACATATCCCCTCGTGTGTACGCGGCCTAACACAAAAGTGAGGAGAACATTCATTAATCTAAGAGCATAGGTTGGTGTAATGGCCAGAATGTCACTTCCAGTGAAAAGGAAGTTTATCTCATGCAATTCCACCCTTTCAAGCACTGCAAGCTGCTAAGTATGGTTGCTGATGAGGAGAATTGCCACCATGTGTTTTCACTTATGCCAGAAAAAGGCCAGGAAAATTATTCAGTGCATTAACCCAGATTTACTGACTACCATAAAGATAGCGCACCCTTCAAACCACATAGATGGCAATACTAGTAAAATACATTTTTACCTTATTTCTAATGTCTCTTACTACCTTAAACACTGATATTTACCCGTTGCCAACACGTCACTATTTCTCTGGGACATAGTGGGTGGATAGGGTAGTGTCTGGATACAGCCTCAGCCAATCCCTGGTCCCAAAAATGGCCAGCAGGAGGCTGAGAGGTGTATATAAGGGCTAGAGCAGAGAGTAGCAGGGTCCTTTGCTTGCTGGAGAATGACCTAGTCTGGAAATTCTGTTAAACTTTCCAAGGCTTAGAAGAAGCTTTTTGAAGTTCTGGATGAGTCTAACTTGTTCAAGGAGCTGAAGGATCACCACCAAGGTCGCAGGAATACCTAAAGCAACAACTAAAGAGGATCCTCCTGGGAGAGTTTGTGTTAGTTTCAGCTGAAGCTGGTGGAAGGCCTTCAGATTGCCTAGATCTCAGTGAGTAAGCCTTAGGCGGCGTACAGACGATCGGATATATCCGATGAAAACGGTCCGCGGACCATTTCCATCGGATATGTCCGATCGGGAGTTTGATCCGATGGCGTGTACACACCATCGGATCAAATTCCCCGCCGCCGGACGGCGCGGTGACGTAGTGGTGACGCGGCGGTGACGTTGACGCCGCCGCGTCACCGCCACGTCACCGCACCAGGAAGTAAAACACTTCCGCGCATGCGCCGAATCCATTCGGCAGCGGCGCGGCGGCGGTGGGGGCCGACATGTCTGCTGGTAAGTGTACTAACCAGCAGACATGTCGGGCGGACAGATTCCTACCGGATAGATTTCAAAGCATGCTTTGAAATCTGTCGGGTGGAGAAATCTGTCCGCTAGCCCATACACACGAGCGGAGATGTCTGCTGAAACGGTCCATCGGACCGTTTTCAGCGGACATATCCCCTCGTGTGTACGCGGCCTTAGAGAATTCTCAGGAAAGAGACTGTTGCCTCTACACCTCTTTTGCTAGAGAGACTGTTCCAGACCTGCTGCCAGGGCCGTGTCCTCAGAGGAAGCCCCCCTGTGCTGAGCTATTGCTACTATCTGTAAAGTAGATTATATTCTACTTCAGTAAACCATTGTAAGATAGTCTCCTCCTTCAAGTTGTTAGTTCTGGACATCCCAAAGATTTTGCCAATCCCTATCCCAGCTCTACAAAACAAATAAAAACAACAAAAAATACACTTTGCCTGATGACTGTCTGAGGACTGAGTGAGATTTTATGCATCTGGCTGAAAATACCCCATGCCTGGTAGCTTGCTCCACTAAGAGATCAGAACCTTGGTAAACAGCAGGGCCAGACAAAGGAGGTCAACTTTTGGATGACATGAGGTTCACTCTTCTTTCACGTTTTATCTATAAACTGTAATAACCCAAAAATGTAGCTTTTCACAATAACTGCACTTCTTCTGCTAATCTTGTTCTGATAGCTTCCCTCGGCTTTAGCTTGGCTGTTTACAGTGGTCTATAATTAGTTCTGTCATATGTAAGAAAATGATTTAAAAAAGTTTCCCTTTGTTGCTAACAGAGCTCTAGTGGATACCCACAAGTTTTGTAATACAATATTGTTTTTTTTGCGCATTTCAAGCCAAGTTCATCAAGTAGGGTATCTTACATATCGGACCACTCTGCAGTGACTGTCCCAGCGCTGTTAAGACTTATTAAATGCTAGTTTTGCATTGATTTCAAACATGATATGACCACCCTCCATTTAAAACAAGTCATCTCTTCTTCCTAGTGCCTAACAACCTAACCATTCAAGCTCTATTACCTTCAGACCCCCAGGTGTGCCTTTGCCCCGATGGACCGGAATGAATGTCTTTTTGTCCCTTAACCACTTAAGACCCGGACACATACGCTGCTAAATGACCCAAGGTGTTTTTACAATTCGGCGCTGCGTCGCTTTAACAGACAATTGCGCGGTCGTGCGACGTGGCTCCCAAACAAAATTTGCGTCCTTTTCTTCCCACAAATAGAGCTTTCTTTCGGTGGTATTTGATCGCCTCTGCGATTTTTATTTTTTGCGCTATAAGCTAAAATAGAGCCACAATTTTGAAAAAAAATCACTATTTTTTTACTTTTTGTTATAAAAAAAATGAAATAAACTGTTGTGGCCGTAAATGTGCGTGCGGGGGTCCTTAAGTGGTTAAATTAAACAACCTTGTTTTTTTAGATCATGTTTATGATGACTTAATTGAAGATGAGCAATGAACACAGACAAATAATAGTTTACCTTTTTCTTGAAGTAAAATGGAAATATTGGCCCAGATTCACGTACATCGGCGCATTATTGGACCGGCGTAGCGCACCGCCTTTACGTTAGACTTGCGCAATGTAGCCGCGTAATCACCCGATTTTCGTAGCTTTTGCGCAGGAAATTGCGCAAGCGTAACGTTTTTTTCCGAGGCGTAAGGAGGAGTAATACAAATTGGGAAGGACGTGGGCGTGTTACATTGAAATGAGCCGTGACCCCATGCAAATGAAGGGCCGGCCGGCTCGCGCATGCGCGCTTGAAGGAGACCATGGTCAGCTCCGCTGTGCGCCTGCTCACAACTCGGGAGCGGCGCAATCAGTGAAATTGGAAATGGACTAGGGCAACGTTGTGAACTACGCAAACAGCATAAATAGACACACACAAATGCACTTCCTTTGCAAAAGTACATCCCTTTGTATCCCTCCCTCTACAGCAAGGTGCTTTTGTTTGTTTGTGACGTGTCTTTGAGATATTTGGGGACTGTTTTGCAGAGTGATTTTTGTCTTTTATGGGTTTTCTTTGTTGTAATTTTGTTTAAATTATATTTTTGCTGGGCATTTTTTTTTTTTGCTCGTCATTTATTTAATTTTTTTGGTTCTGTTTGTGTATGATTTTGGAATGTGGGGGTGATATTCCTGCGGGAAAAGGGGTGTCACCCTCATTTGTGGTGGAGAAGTGATCCCCAGGTCTGTGTGAATGGTGTATGAATGTACAGTGACATAATTGGAACCGTGGCATGGCGTTGCAGCTCTCAAGTCCTGCATGGTGGACTGGTGCCAATCCAATGTGATGAGGATGTGGGGTGTCTGTGCTAGGGACCACAGTGGTGTGCATGCATGCATTCTCATTGTGCCATGATTAATGTGTGTGTTTAACGTGCAAAGATGCATAATGTGAGCTGGCATGAGATGGGGTCATGAGATGGGGTACCAGTGCATATGCAGAGTCACCTTGAAGGGAAAAGACAGGAGGATGTTAGTAGTGCATGTGCCACTTGTGAGGTGTGCATCACGGGAGGGGATAGTCATGCCTGCCACCCATGTCACTCACCAACCAGCCAGCTGTCCCCATACATGTTCTGTTCGAAATCTGTGGGGATGGGGCTCTGATTGTATATGTAGCTGTCATGGGTGTCATGGGTGATGCCATGTGTTGGGCTGCTGATGTCCTCCTGCAAGGTTGTGGTAATTCCATGATGGCATGAGGGGTGAATCTGAAAATGCGAGACACCTCAGAATGACTCATGCCAAAGATGTCTATGCGTGTGTGATATATCAAGTGAAGAGTGAGGGGCTTGTATCAGATAAGAATATTGTATTAGATTAGATTAAATTGTAAATTTTATATAAGCAAATAAAAATAAAAAATAAAACATCTCCCGTGCCCTCCTTAGTGCCATCCTCCGTGCCCTCCTCCTTCTTTGTTCATCTAAAGTCAGTAGTATAGCTATGCGCGACGATGCCCCTGGCATGTTGGCATACAGATTGTTGAGCAACACGTGTGACTGCTGAACTCCTCACTAACAGTGTTGCTTTATCTGACAATTAGACTTTTTTTCTTTTTTTAGACCAGCTTTTATCAGCTCTAATTTTAGACAGGACATTTTGCTGTTGCGCACACTGCGTCGCCTGCGCTGCCCCAACGTTGTTTTGTGGATCACCGTAAGTCCCTCATTAGCATATTTGACTAGCAAATCAATGGTGTGTCTATCGCACTTTTGCGCGGACGGATGCGCCAGTCTAACGAAATTACGCGGGACAAAAAAAAGTAAATTTTTGGCGTATCTCGTTCTGGGGATGCCGCGCAACGAAACGCACGCGCACATTTAGACTTACGCACGCGCATCTCCTGTTGCGCAGGCGTAATCGCTCTGTGAATCTGGGCCATTGTTTTTTGAATTGAGGTCAAAGGTTTTGTCTATGTATGCAACACGTTTTACAACATAACCAATTGCAGTGTTTTTCCCTGTTAAGGTATTATTTTCATCAATATGTGTATATGGTAAAATATATATTTTTTATTGATAAACAAGATGAAAATGTGCAACTCTGCCTTTGATTGTGATTTTAGTTAAAAAAAAATATATATAAAAAAGTGGATTTTCCTTTAGTAAATCACCCCCCATGTTATTTTTTTAACTGTTATTGAGCATTACTGAAACCGTGTACTAATGTAGTTCAAGGCATGGGACAGATGTTAAAACAAAGCACTGTGAGACTTATTTTCAGTTTCAAACATTTGTAACATTCCAGGTCGGACAGTAACACATATGGAAAAAGTTTCTCAAAGAAAATAAATTTATATAGAAAAAACACTGCGCAGAAAAGATTTGTGAGTGCTGCCAAGTACCCGAAAATTGTAGATACAAATTCAAAAATATGGAGAAAAGGGGGAGAGGTACAGCGCAAAAACATGTGAACAAATATGAACTCCTAGTGTATGAACATAGGGTGAAAAATAAATATGTAAATGATTGCACAATGCTTAACAATTGCCCAAATAGTCAGGCAAAAACAAAAACAAAGTGAAAAAATTTCAATGAAATGAAATGGTAACAGAAACAATGAATGAAAAAACAAATTATGTTTGAGAGTCCAAAAAATGATTCTCCAATGTGAATTATAAGTGGTGAAAATCCCGGTGGTTTGCTAATGGTTAAACTCTAAATGTGACATTAGAGAGATATCCTCAAGATCTGTCCACCAAGTGTACACCCAGGTGAGGTAGTGTAGTAATCTTCTTACCAGAAAAAATGACCACGCCAGCAGTCAGTATGAACGCAGGTTTTGTTTAAAGTCTCCCAGCAAGACTTAGGGTAAATCCAGTTCCTGAGTCCTGTAAAAGGGGCTATCACATGTGTCTCAGAAGGGGGAGAAAATAGAAAATCTCCATAGTGTAAATTGCTTTAAAAGAACATTTATTAAAAAGTATTGCACTTACAGGAAAGTCAGCATAGTGTGCGTTGAAACATATATCTGCCTGTCGGTGCGAGTGATCCCGGTGTCTTCTCACATATGGGGAAAGGTGAATAGGTGCAAATAAATAAAATGTTGCAGCAAATAGAATTGGAAAGTGGTGCAGTTATCTTTAAAAGAAGAGGTTCTTAAATCTAGAGTTTTCTTTTAGTTCATTGGAAATTTTGTTAAGCTTGCTTGGCTTTGATCACTTACAAGCATTGTGTTTTTCCCATTCTGGTAATCCCTATATTACCTTGAATTGGATGTATGACTATTAAGAAATGGGTAGCTTATATTTAACCCAACACAGATGCTATGTAATGAAGCTTTGTGAAAGCAATTATTTCTGTATGGTCGGCTAACAAAACCATGTTTCAGCAGAATTTAGGGTTTATCTTAAAAAAAAAGTTAATTTTAACACAGTATTATATTGGTGTGTTAACAAAAATACCAAATAACTTTTATTATGCAGTAGAAGTATCATATAAAAAAAGTCTAACTGGCTACAGTGAACATATTTTTCCATTACAGCCTCTGTGATTTGTTTAGGCTTCATATAATAAGTTTTAAAATGGATCCTAACAAGCTCCTCAATCTAGAGCAGTTGGCTGCAGTTGTCAGTCACTGGATGCTAATACATGTTGTTGTACTTGCAGGTCAGGTTTGAGAGAGGTGAGTAATGAAGCATGTCTGTATGATATCTTTCTTGACTCATCACAATGAAACATTTACTTTCATGAGGTTATCAAAATAAAACACCTAAAAATGATACAATAGTTTAATAATATAGCTTTAAAAATGAATGAGTAAAAATCAACATTTGCCTTTAGGTATTAAAAAAAAACAATACCTAACAGAAAATATATGTATGGTATTTAATATTTAAGGTATTATTAAGGTATATATTTAAGGTTTTTAGTATATAACAGCAATTATTGCATATGATTATATGTTGCTTGTAATTTTAATATTTTTTTGCAAAAATGTTGGCCCAATGAAACTGTCATAATTGGTAGACTAAAATACATATTTTTTTTCTAAATAACAATTTTTACTATATTTTTTGCACCTTAATAAAAACAAAGCAGTAGTACAGATGTGCAGTCGTAATAAAGAGACATATAATATAATAAATTGTAAGAACTTAGCCAAAGCGTGCACAGCGCAGGCAAGGGGAGGGACATCCACTCCCGGACGTCCAGCGCTGCACCTTCCGTTAGTAGTAAAAGTATTTCAGATAGCCCATGACGTATGCAACAATACGACATTGACATCTCAATCAACTGTACACACAAAATAACCAAAGATAAACGAGAAATAAAGAGAGGAAAGAAGGGAAGGAGGAAACGAGAAAGGTACCTCGATGACTTCACTATCGGCTCACGGCGTGTCCTCCCGAGAGTGCCAGTGCTCCCAGACCTCGTTGCGGTCATCTAATTTGTCCGTATCCTGGCCGTCATTTTTTCTATTAATTCTACATCTTTGACCCTAGCGTAAAGAGCCTTTTATGATGGGGCACTGTTTTTTTCCAATGGAGGGCTATCAGGCACCTCACTGCTGTAAGGACATGGCGGAGTAGCTTTTTATAGGGTTTGGCTAGTTTCGCCTGAGAGAGGCCCAGGAGGAAGAGTTTTGGGGTCATGGATATAGTTATCTTAAAGAGACGAGCCAGTAGGCTCTGCGTCGATGTCCAGAACAGGATTTAAAATACATTTTTAAATGTATACAGTTAGCATACAACATGGAAATTATGTTCACCAAGAACCATTGCATTATTATGGCAAGCAGTATTATTTGTGTGATCACATATGCTGGGGTCATTGACTGTACATTTCAATGACAAAACAATTATCTTTGCCATTTAAATGTGGTTATCATTTCCAGTTACTCTTTGTAAATCTTTGGTTCCTATACCTACTCAATGCATAACATATAGCTGTTATATAGAGTACTCGTCTGAACAGAACAGGATCTTCTCAGATAAGGTATAAGTAGTACGGTAATCCTAAACATATGATGACGATAGTTTATTTTTCTCCTGCATGGTTTAGATCAGGGATCTTCAAACTATGGCCCTCCAGATATTGCGGAACTAGAAATCCCATAAGGCATTGTAAAACTCTGAAATTCACAGACATGACTGAGCATTATTGGAATTGTAGTTCCTGAACAACTGGAGGGCCATAGTTTCAGGACCCCTGGTTCAGATGCTCTGATTAAGAGCTGAATGTCTAGAAACTACCACAGAGGGTCATGGCCAGGGCTGCAGATACGGCAGGTTGTGATCCTGTTGCATTGGGCCCAGCAAGGCAAAACATTAGAAGGAGCGCCAGGGCAAATCCTAGTGCAGCTTTTTTTTTTATTTGATTAAAATACAAATTGTTGACAGTATAAGGTGCACTTACATAGTGCTAGTGAGGGTAGGTACTTTTTAGATCCAGGATAACAGAAGAGTCATTGGGGTGTCAGAAGAGTCCACAAGCGCCGTGTGTCAGTGGGAGGCTGAAGCCTCGAGGGACCTGGGGAGGACACTGGCTGTGTAACTCTTTGTAGAACTGTTCCAGAGCTGTCAGAGTGGGGATCTGCCTACCAATATGTCTGGCCAATCAGAATGTGTTTCGAAGGCATGGCCTAGCCTCCTCCTTGATACGACAGGCAATGGTCTTTTTGGACTTATTTTTTCATTTTTTTTTTTTTATTTTTGGGAAGTAGAGGGATAAAGTCAGTGCCACTGTTTTGCTTTAACCCAGAGGGGTGGATGGGGTGTAGGCAGGGCCCTGTCAAGAAGGCTGTATGGGGCCCCATGATTTCTAACTGCAGCCATGGTTATAACTAGAGTTGAGCCGACACCTGGATGTTCGGGTTGGACAGGTTCGGCCGAACTTCGGAAAAAAGTCCGGGTTCGGGACACAAACTTGACCCGAACTTGACCCCGAACCCAAACCCCATTGAAGTCAATGGGGACCCGAACTTTTGTGTACTAAAATGTCTCTAAAAAATAATGGAAAGGGCTAGAGGTCTGCAAATGGCAGCAAAATGTTGGTAAGAGCATGGCAAGTACTCTGCAAACAAATGTGGATAGGGAAATAACTTAAAATAACATAAAATACATTAAAAAAAATCTTGACCTAGGAGGATGAGGTCCATATGGAGTAAGAGGTTAAAGAACAGTAGAACAGTAGCTAAAGTGTTTATCTCACACGTACAGATATGGAGGAAATACTGCAAACACTGGAGGAAACACTGGAGGAAACACTACAAAATATATTTTGCTGGTATTTCTCTCCCTAAAAGCAAAAGCAGGCAGGAACCTTTCCCTAAAGTAACTATTTAAAGCAGAGTGACTTGATGTGCTATGTAGATCGCTGAGTAAAGTGATTTCTGAAGCAGGACAGTCTGACTCTTATCTAATTCTCTCCCTCAGATGAGCAGCAGTAGCAGCAGCCTTTCCCTACCCTATCTAAAGCAGAGTGACGAGCTGTGCTATGTGCCTCTAGCTTATATAGAGGCTGGGTCACATGCTGGGTCACATGCTGCACTGGCCAATCACAGCCATGCCCACTTCTAGGTCACACGAGTTAAAAAAAGGTGATTGACTGCCCTGCAGCACGCCATTACATTGCCAAACACCGAACCTGAACCCGAACCCGAACTTACAGTAAATTGTTCGGGTTCGGGTCCGGGTACAAAAAATCCAAAAGTCCGGTACGAACCTGAACTTTATAGTTCGGGTTCGCTCAACCCCAGTTAGACATTAGACATGTGCAATTTTGCAATTTTTTTCGTTACAAATACGTTTTCCATCATTATTCGTTATTTTCGTTGATTCGTTAACCTATGAATAAACGAACGGCTTAGCGCAAATAATAACGAATAACGATATTTCCAAAATTAACGAATATGGAAAACTACGAAGATACGAAACTACTAAATGTAAAAGAACAACACAACGAAAGAAAAAAGAAACGAAAACATAGAAATAACGAAAATACCGAACACAAAAAAAAAAATCATAATTACGAAAAATAAACAAAAATGCAAACTTACTAATATTCGAAGAACGAAAAGAAAACAACCGAAATGCCGAACAAAGAATAAAAAACGAAAAGCAAAACTAACGAAAAATAAATTACGAATCTTCGGAAAACGGAAATGAAAACAACGAATATACGAAATAACGTAAATTCACTTTCATTAGTACTGTGACCAATAGCCACTCAGCGCTGTCCCTTCCCCTGAAGAGGTTTGTTCCTTCCCCCAATGAGCTTCTTTCTTATTACCTAGTGGCTCCTTGACCTTGTGTCTTTATCTGTGTTAGACTGCAGTGCATTCCATCCAGAGTCCAGATAGGGTGTGTTTGGGTAGGTTGCACCGGTTTTGTGGATCTGTCAAGTCAATCGCAGTAAAGTATGATTTACAAAATACGACGAGTAGTGTGTCGAATAAACATAAAATGTATTTTAACAGAATTACGAATGCAATAAAATCTACAAAAGAACGTTGTTACAATCAAATGAAATTAGACACGAAAATACGAATGATCATAAAGCAACGAAGATTTATTTCTTACGAAAATACAAATGCGGCATGATGGAAAATATAATGTAAATACGAATATCAAAACAACGAAAAATAAACCAACGTAAAAAGGAATGAACGAATAAATTAATTGTAAAAATACGAACGAGGCAGAATACAACATTTAACAAAAATACTAATCTCGAATCAACGAAAAATAAACTAACATAAAAAAATGGAAACGGAAAAAAAGTGTTACAAAAATACTAAAGAGTACGAATACCATAACTAACGTCTTACGAAATTACGACTCGTTACGAATCACGATAAACGAACAGAAACGAAACAGAAATAAACAAAAAATTTTGTTGTGTACATGTCTAATAACCATTTGGGTTGCACAACCAAATGTGTTTTTGTGTTGCCTATCTGTAACATTTCCATGGATATTTAATAACCTATTCACTGGAAAATGGCTGATGCATTGTAAATTACATTGTATTATACATACTGTTCATGCAGAATTTATTGTGAATGTGAAAAGTTACTTCCAAATAAATACATCCAAAAGTGAGGAAGACATGCATAGCTATTGTTGCTGTTTGATTTGAGAATGATGTTACTTTTGTAAACATTATGACAACATTATTAATAAATATTGTGTTGATAAGTTGCAGTAGAATAACCAGTAGACTTATACCTAATGTATTTTCTCTTATTTAGCTTAAATGATATGTAAACCCAAGAACAAGATGTAATATATGTCAGCTTACTAGTCCTTAGTTATGTTGGATTTTTTTTTTTTAGTCCTCTAATTAGTTTCTAGGACAAAAATGTCACCATATTTGTTTACTAGCAAATATTCATCTTATTGTAAAGCACTGAAAACAGTTACTTTTAACCACTTAAGAACCGGACCAATACGCTGGTAAATGACCCAAGGTGTTTTTGCGATTCGGCACTGCGTCGCTTTAACAGACAATTGCACGGTCGTGCGACGTGGCTCCCAAACAAAATTTGCGTCCTTTTCTTCCCACAAATAGAGCTTTCTTTTGGTGGTATTTGATCACCTCTGCGATTTTTATTTTTTGCGCTATATACAAAAATAGAGCGACATTTTTGAAACAAAAACACTATTTTTTACTTTTTGTTAAAAAAAAATCAAATAAACTAAATTTTAGTCAAACATTTAGGCCAAAATTTATTTAGCCACATGTCTTTAGTAAAAAAAAAAAATTGCGATAAAAAAAAATAGCTACCTAGTGGGAACAGCGACACTAATACAGCGATCAGAAAAATGATCGCTTAGTGACGCTGACAATAGGGAGTGAAAGGGTTAACTAGGGCGGTGATCAGGAGGTTAAAACTTTATTAGGGGGGGTGGGGGGGCTATCCTGAACCTAACACTAACTGATTTTACACTGCCTGTCACACTGACACTAAATGCAGTGATTAGATCACTGCATTCAGTGACACTGTGACAGGGGGGTGGGGGGGCAGATCGCAAGGGGTTAAGTATGCCTATGTGTGTGTGTGTCAGTGTAATGTTGGTGCACACTTACTGTGAGGTGTTTCTCCCATCGCAGCGGTTGGAAATACCGCTGCGATGGGAGATTACATCACTTCCCCCTTCCTGTGTTTACACAGGAGGAGGAAGTGACACAAACGGGGAGCGCGCGCATTGGCTGGGAGCGATCGCGGGGGGGCGGGTAAACACCGACATCCGCCCGCTCGTCCTGGATCGCTCCCGATGGGGCCCCGAACCGCACGAAGGCGGGGACGTAAATTTACGCCCTTGTGCCTGTACGAGCCATGTTGTGGCCGTATATGTGCGTGCGGGCGTCCTTAAGTGGTTAAAGGATGGATCATGGTGTGCGTTTTTATAAATTGCAGCTGCAGAACCAACAGGAGGAAGTGGATTGTGTTTAATAGTAGAGGAGTCAAGTCAACATTTTTAATACACATTAACCATGAGAAAAAAGGTTGAGGGCTAGATGATAATCTTACATGTTTACTAGGTGTCATAAAGATTCCTCATATCTTGAAATCTGTTTGCAGCATTATAGTAGTATCCATTTCATCTCAGTACCACAGTTGATCATAATGATTATCATGACTACTACTAAAAATATAAATAATAACAATCTATGGACAAGATTTCAGTTGCCTGATTCTCCAATTATTTGCATCTTTTTCAAAGTTAAGATGTTTTTTAAGATTTTCTTTGAGAATTAAAAAGAGAAAAGCAGGGATGATCTAAAAATTCCTATTTTGAACACTCTCTATGTTGATAGCTATCCTTATTGTGTAATAAATATCCCAAATAAAGTGCAAACAATACAGTATAATGAAAAATAAAGTGCAAAGCTGCTCAAAATCAAAAACAATATGTGAAATATACAATAAATCTCATGAAAAAAACATAAAAAGTAGTCGTCAGTAGTCAGATTATATAAATATCTGTTTTTGAGTATAAGGCTGGGTTCACACTTAACGCTCTGGTATTGGGAGCTCATGTCACGTGAAAATCAAATTTTCCCTATGGGAACCGTCTTAACTGGTCCGACACAAGTCGGTCCGACTTTGAAAATGCTTAATGTACTACTTTGGTTTGACTTTAATCCTACTTCAGCCCATTGAATATCATTGAAGTCAGATCAAAGTAGGATCCTTGTCCTAACCATCCAAATTTTGACATCGGACATTGTGATTACAACAGCAGTTAAAGGAATTTATCTCACACTGGGATTGTTTTCATTTGTCAAAGGACAAGTCAGACTATCACAAAGTTGAATCAAAGTAGTATGCTGTTCATTTAAGTCAGATGGATGTAGGACCAATGTAGGATCGATTTAGGACTGATGTCGCAGAGCAAAGTAGAATCAAAGTCGTATGACTGTCGTGTTGTACCAGTGTGAACAAAGCCTAACAGCCAATTTGACAATGAATGGACAAGCCAGCTTGGGGATGATTCACTTAAGACTAATAGATTTTTGGGAAGTTGCCCTTTGCAAGGGAATTTTTCCCCAGAGCGTAGTGAATGAAGTGCAGCTCTGCCGACTTCCATCATACGATCATATGTAAGCAAAAATGCAGTTTCTTTTTTCTTGCATGCCTTTGTAAAGTGAAATTTTACCACATTCATTAAACTCTGGGGAAAATTATGTTGCAAATTTTACCTTCCCTTGCAAAGTGAACAGCCTATATAATTGTAGCAAATCAACCCAACTGTATCACCATACACAGACCAAGTCTGTGAACTGAAGTTGTGTGACCAGGGACCACGTAAACACAGCTGCATGGTGCTGTCACTACTAACATATTCAAAAAGTCTATCAAACCAAATTCTAATCCTAAAATTAAGCCAGTTGAAAAATAAAAAAAGTACTTGGGTTGGTCTATGGCTGCAAAAGAAAGAACCATTGTATCAGTTATCGTTTTCCTGTTCATCACCACAGCAAGGAGGTGAGGGTTCTAGGCACTCAGGAGAGAGTAAATGAGATAAAAGTAATTTGTTTTATCCATGCCTTGCATGCCAACATTTCAGTTCCCCTGGGACCCTTATCATGAAGGATTCGCACCATGGATGCAATAAATTAAATTTATCCAATATATCTGCTTAATAGCATATCTAAGCAAATTTTACTTTTTATTGAACAGTTCATTTGACTCAAAAATGCCTGTTTTTCTATTAGACATTTAATTCTGTGAAGTAGTTATTAATTTTATTTTATTATTCCTTGTAAACATTGTCGCAGTCATTAGGAAGCAAGAGCCAGTTCGGCTGGTAATAGCAGCAGACTCGCTCATGCAAATATCACTAACCTATCTTGGGATTTCTTCTGGATTACCTCCTAACAAATGACATTTAATTAGTCTATTGTTGTGGTGTACTCTGCATTAAATTACTTTATTAATTAAATACTACAGTGACTTTACAGCCAGGGTATGTAGACATAACTTGGATTTCCTTTTTCTTTGAGTTGTTTTTATTTTTATATTACTAAAAGGCAGGCAAATAATTAATGTTGGAGAAAGCCTTTTTGTTTTCCCAAAAGTGTACAGTAGGAGAAATGAGTTTGTATGCATATTAAAATGTTATCATTCTCTATGAAATTCTGGAAAAAGCCCTTGTGAATGATTTTCACTGCACATTCTTATAGTAAAAAATCTCTTTTATTCTTTTGGATCTGGAGCCACAATTGTAGATTTCCCCTGCAGTGCCACCTGCTGATGAAATCTGTTATTGCAGCCCAGTTATTTAGTCATAGTAACACAGTTATGTTATTATATTTGATTCGGGTGGTGGTGGAGTCTTGGAAACAAGAAGGTAGAAAAAAAAACTTAGAGACATATTTATGTAGCAATAAATCTAACATTTACCAAACCTTAACCTGCAGGTGAATCTTCAAGGAGCATGTGTTTTAAATGACTGATTCACCACCAGTGAATGCTTGGTGAAAGTCACATTCACTGCTTTATATTATGCTTTACAGTATGCTTCTACTGTAATTAAAAACAAACTAACAAAATAAAAACCCTTCTGCTCTTAAGTTTTTGTTTTTAAGAACGTTTTTGAGGGAAGCTAAAAGTCAAGCCAGCAGGTTGGGAAGAGTGTCGAGAGGTACAGAAGGACAGCACATTCATGATCAAGCCAAGGTTCAATAAAAGGATTTGGAGTCAGGCCTCGTACACAAGACCGAGGAACTCGTCGGAAAAAACACATTGTTTTCCTCGACGAGTTCCTTGTTAGGCTTGTCGAGAAACTTGACAAACTTTCTTTGTGTACACACAGTCAAGACCAAATCTCGTTGTATTCAAACGCGGTGACGTACAACACATATGACTGCAGGGGAAGTTCGATTCCACTGGCACAACCCTTGGGGCTGCTTTTGCTAATCTCATGTTACTGAGTGTTAAGTAAAAGTTTGGTGAGAGACGATTTGTACTTTTCAGTCTGTTACAGAGTGACAAATGTGCTATCTCCATTACAAACGCTACTTTTACCAAAGGTGCGCTCCCGCCTCATACTTTATTCTGAGCATGCGCGGGTTTCTAAGCATACACACGACCACGTTTCTCATCGAAAACCAGCCTGACGAGGAACACGACGAGGGAATTGAGACTCCCGACGAGGAAAAAGAGAACTTGTTCTTTTTTTCATCGAGTTCCATGTCAGTTTTCTCGATGAAAAGCATACACACAAACGTTTTCCTCTGCAAAAAAGCTCTGCCACCAAGTTTCTTGATGGATTCTGTCAAGGAAAACGGTCGTGTGTATGAGGCCGTAGATCAGAAAAATTTCACAGCGAATAGTTAAGCAAACTTTGCTCAGGACAGTCAATGACATCAATGCAAACCATTAACAAAATTAGAATAGCTTATCCTGGATCCAAACTATACCAGTTTACAATGGAAGCTAGACTCAGGAGTCTAGTGCCCATTAAAAAAGGCATTGAAAATTATAATAATGGCTCTCATGCCTGAGGTCATAGAAGGAAAGTGTACATGTGCATTGGGGCACTTGGTAAGTAGCAGGCTACTGGGGGACACAGAATCAGAGTCAGCAGGTACTGAAACAGGCTCATTTGACAAAGAGAAATGAGACACTTGTCTAGGATTAATGTAAGAAGCCAGTGAAGTTTAACCCATAGACAACAAGAGAAACTCACACAACAGAAAACTGATCAATCTACAAATGAACACTGGCTGAATGACGTTCGGAATGCATCCTAGACACAAAGGACATTATGTTTTATTATGATGAAAGAAAAAAAATACCTAAAGTTTAGGTAGCCGACTTTACACAAAACAGTTCTAAGTTCTGTTTACACCTTTTTTCAATATCATAAGTGCACTTAAACAGTGACACCTTCAATATGTAATATTTGTAAAACACAGCTATATTAAAATCTTTTATATCTGAAAGCAGGAATAACTATCCATCTTAGCAGATTCACATACGCATATTTTTATATGCAACTTTGTGGTTCTCTCCAGCAATGCCTCAGGCTGAAATGCATGTAGTCTTTACATAAAGCCCAAAATGTCAGTACACCTGCAGTCATATATATGCTGTACATTCCCTATTCTGCCCTACTTCAATCCATATACCATATTGTTGTTCCTTCTTTCACAGTGCTTTATTCCAAATACCATGCTGTACATTCCCTATTCCACACCCACTCATTTCATATACCATGCTGTACTTACTGTTTCCACATGCCTCATTCCAATTGCCATGTTGTACATTCCTAATTTGCACCACCTCATTCCATATGCCATGAGAAAAAAAATGGTGTATGTGTATGTATACAGTGGGGGTTATTTACTATAAGTGCAAACTACAAATGCAAAGTGCACGTGGAAGTGCAGTTACTGTAGATCCAAGGGGGACATGCAAGGAAAACAAATATCATTTTAGCTTGCACACAATTGGATAATAACATCAGCAGAGCTTCCCCTCATTTCAGATCTTCCTCTCAGATTTACAGCAACTGCACTTCCAAGTGCACTTTCAAGTGCACTTTGCACTTGTAGTGCAAAGTGGATTTGCCTTTCGTAAAAAAAAAAAAAAAAAACAGTATGTAAAACCCCAATTTTCAAAAAGTTGGGACACTGTGTAAAATTGACATAACAACACAATACAATGATTTGCAAATCTCATAAACTCATATTTTATTCACAATAAAAAATAGAAAACATAGCAAACATTTAGACTGAGAAAATGTAAAGTTGTAAGAAAAAAATAAGATCATTTTGAAATTGATGGCAGCAAATAGCTGGAAAAATTAAGTGATACTAACAAGGAAGTGCTGGATGCAAATTTTGCAACTAATTAGGTAATTGGCAATAGATTAGTAAGATTACTGGGTATAAAAAAGGCATCTTATGCCCTGTACACACGATCGGTTCGTCTGATGAAAACGGTCCAATGGACCATTTTCTTCAGACGAACCCGATCGTGTGTGGGCCCCATCATTTTCTTCCCATTGGTGAAAAAAAATAGAACCTGTTTTAAAATTTTCTTTTTAGAAAGCGATTTTCTGTGGGGAAATCCATTGGTCAAAAATCCACGCATGCTCAGAATCAAGTCGATGCATGCTCGGAAGCATTAAACTTAATTTTTCTCTGCACGTCATTGTGTTTTACGTCACCGCATTGGACACGATCGGATTTTTAACTGATGGCGTGTAGGCAAGACTGATGAAAGTCAGCTTCATCGGATATCTGATGAAAAAATCCATCAGTCCATTTTCATCGGATGAACCGATCGTGAACCGATCAATTGTATATGTGCCATAAGAGAGTCAGAGTGTCTCATAAGTAAAGATGGGCCGAGGTTCACCAATCTGTAAAAAGTTGCATCTTAAAATTGTCAAACATCTTCAGAATAATATTCCTCAATATAAAATTGCAAGGACTCTAAATATTTAATCATCTACAGTACATGATACCATAAAAAAAAAAAAACAAGGTTTTGGGACAAGGCCGAAACGCTATATTGGATGCCCGTGATCTTTGAAAACAGGCATGATTCTGTGATGGGCATCGCTGCATCGGCTCAAGAATACTTAAAAAAATTCACTGTCTGTGAACACAGTTCACTGTGCCATTCAAAAATGCAAGTTAAAGTTCTATCATACAAAGAAGAAGCCATATATGAACATGAATTAGAAACACCACCATCTTCTCTGGGTCAAAGCTCATTTAAAATAGTCTGTTGCAAAGTGGAAAACTGTTCTATGGTCAGACGATTTAAAACTTTATATTCTTTTTGGGAACTATTGGAGCTGCATCCTCCAGAAAAAAGAGGTGAGAGACCTTCTAGCTTGCTATCAGTGTTCAGTTTAAATTCCTGCATCTCTGATGGTATGGTGGTGCATCAGTGTGTATAAAATGGACAACTTGCACATCTGGAAATTCACCATCTATGCTGAAAGATAGATCCAGGTTTTAGAGCAGCATATGCTCAAATCCAGATGGATTTTTCAAAGAAGGTCTTGCATTTTTCTACAGCGCATACTGCATCTATGACCTTAGCATGGCTTTGCAGTAGAAGAGTTCAGGTGCCTAACTGGCCTGCCTGCAGTCCAGACCTTTCACCAATTGAAAATATTTGGAGCAGTTTGAATGAAAAAAAACACAACAAAGAAATCCCAGGACTGTTGAGCAGTTAGAATCCTGTATCAGGCAAGAATAGGAAAACATTCCTCTCCTAAAATGACAGAAACTGGTCTTGGCCATTCCCAGACATTATTGCTAAAAGCAGATGGGATGCTACATCGTGATCGACATGTCCCTCTCCCAACTTTTTGGAGATGTGTTGATGCCATCAATTTCACAATGATCTTATTTTTTTCCTAAAATGGTACATTTTCTCAGTTTGAATATTTGATGTGTTTTCTAGGGTCACATATGGGTTAATGAGGTTTACAAATCATTGCATCCTGTGTTATGTAGATTTTACACAGCATCCCAACTTTTCTGTAATTGGGGTATATATATATATATATATATATATATACACACACACACACATACACACACATTTTATATTGCCCACCAGTTTAGAACAAGTGCATCATTTTAAGTGTAGATATGAATGTTGGCTTAAACACTTTGGCCTAGATTCACAAAGCGATTACGCCTGTGTAAATGTTGTTAGACAGGAGTAATTTCGATTTACGAGCGTTTTTACGCTAGTCGAAATCCTCAAACCATGAAAAGACACCTGCGTGCTAAATTTCGACTTTATTACGTGTTAGTACGCCTTCAGATCTACGCTGCCTATTATACTTCCTGTTGTTTTTCATATGGTATGCTAATGAGCTTTTGCCTGGAATATTTCGCTCTTCAAACGCAATCTCTTACGGCACCTTTAGTCACACTATACCAGCTTTTTGCTGGTCTAATATTAGACAGCCCATGTTAAGTACGAATTTCAACGTTTTTCGATTTCACGTAAGTCGTATAGGAATGTTTATACTCAAACAACGAATGACGTCACGACGTGACAATGCAGAAATTTGAACAGAGCATGCGCAGTTCGAACAATGCTTGCTATCGTATTTTTAACGATACAATAGCGTAGATATTCGGCGAATGTTAGCGCTTAGAACACTATGTGAATTTGAATTTACCAACAGCTGAATATGCCTCATTTTTCAGTTACTAGTTGAAGCTGGTTTCTCAAGCACACAGATTCAAATGCATTCAATGTTTTTGATCTGTCATTTAGCCTCCCTTTTAAAATTGCATGGTTTTTGCGCAAATCAATATCTCTAGAGACTGTATTTCCACTAATATATTCCATGTGGCCTCTAATCTGTGAATAATAATTTTCAAATGTACGTCACTGGCCACTGGCAGACCTTTAAATGCAAAATCAAACTGTGTCTGAAACAAAACCTGTTAACCCTGTGTGCACAAACACACATAATCCAGCAGAAATTATGTGGTGCTATGTGGGAGATATGATCTTACTTTCTAAAATGACATTTAAGCAACAAAATAATAACATGGAGAAAATCTGTATATCACTGTCTCTTTCTAGGTCTCCATCACTCCAGTTCAGATGTGAGTGAAGGTGGACTACGGATCAAGGAAGGGTGGAACATTACAACACACATCTTCTATCCATATGCCAACACTGTTAGGAACAGTACTGTATTGAAGCCAGGGTTCACCTGCCAAAAAAATAAAAAATAAAAGCCAGCAGCTACAAATACAACAGCTGCTGGCTTTTAAAACATGGACACTTACCTGTCCAGGTCTGCAGCCAAAGCCGAGTTGCGGCTTCACTGCCCGGTTCCCTACTGCGCATGCGCGAGTCGCTCTGCGCTGTTCCGACTGGTTCCCGTTGTGTTCTGTGAGCCGAGTGTTTCCCAGAACACAACAGGGGGGGGTGATGCGGAGGGGCTGGACTCCCGCGGGAGTCTATACCAGGAAGTGGTGCAAATACCTGTTTTATACAGGTATCTGCACCCCCTCCCCCCTGAAAGGTGTCAAATGTGACACTGGAGGGGGGGGAGGGTTCCGAAAGGCAGAGGTTCACTTTTGGGTGAACCTCTGCTTTAACTTAATTTTTTAAATGCCAATAAAGGAGCTGCTATTTCCAACTTGTACTTAACCACTTCAATACAGGGCAAATATACCCCCTTCCTGCCCAGAATTTTTTTCAGCTTTCAGCACTCTTACAATTTGAATGACAATTACTCATGCAAGTCATGCAACACTGTACCTAAACAAAGTTTTTTTTCTAAAAAAATCACACAAATAGAGTTTTCTTTTGGCGGTATTTGATCACCACTGGGTTTTAATTTTTTTGTGGTATAAGTAAAAAAAGAGCAAACATTTTGAAATAAATAAAAAAAAACATTTTTATACGTTTCTATTATAACATTTTGTAATCTTTGTTTTATAAATTTGGGTCAAATTGGTGTAAATTATTTGGTCTGTGTGAAAGTTATGGAATCTACAAGCTTTGGTGCAAATCATAAAAAAATGATCACACCTGATGTACTGATGGCCTATGTCAATTCCTGAGCCCCTCAAATGTTAGGACAGTACAAATACCCGCCAAATGACCCCTTTTTGGGAAGTCCAATGTATTTAGTAAAAGGCATGGTGAGTTTTTTGAAGTTGTAATTTTACCCACAATTCTTTGGATTTTTTTAACACAAAATTGTCATAATAACAAGTTATTTCTCACACATCTAATTTCATTCCTACCTATAACACTTTTTAAGGTCTTGGACAGTGGAAGTACCCAACGAATTACCCCATTATGGAAAGCAAACACCCCAACGTATAATCTATGTGGTAATATGAGTCTTTTGAACATGTATTTTTTTTCCACAAGTTTTTGGAAAATGTGGAAAGAAAATTAAAACGTATTTTTACTTCTTTACAAAGTTGTCAATTTATAAGATTTTTATAACACATAGCATGTACATAGCAAAAAGTAAACCCCATAATGCATTCTGCTACTCATCCTGAATATGAAAATACCACATCTGTGAGACTTTTACACAACCTGGCCACATACAGAGGCCCAACATGCAGGGAGCACCGCCAGGCATTCTTGTAACATAAATTACACATATAATTTCCTGATTACTTATTACACTTTTGAAGGTTCTGGAGCACCAGGACAGTGGAATTTCCCACAGAATTACCCTATTTCGGAAAGAAAACACCCCAAGGTATATTTTTTAAGGCATAATGAGTCTTTTTAAGGCTCCTTTCACATGTATGGATTCCGTGAAGATCCCTACATGTCTCATCTGCTTGCTCAATGGGGATCGCTTTGTTTAACTCCCGCTGAGCCTGGAGATGACAGGGCGGTCCCCGCACACTGTGCAGGAACTGCTCTGTCAGATCTCCGCTCTCCCCTATGGGGGGATCGGATGAACACGAACCATCTGTCTGAGTTCACTTGATAGGATTTTTCTAACACATAGCATGTACATACCAAAAATTACACCCCAAAATACATTCTGTTACTCATCGTGAGTATGACAATACCACATGTGTGAGACTTTTACACAGCCTGGCCTGGCATTCTAGGAGCATACATTTTGTTTCCTGACAACCTAAACTGGAGCACCAGGACAATGGAAACACCCACAAAATGAGCCCATTTTGAAAAGCAAACACCCCAACATATATTCTATGAGGCATGGGCTCAAGTTCTCTGATGGGCTGGTGATAGGTACTCTGATAGGCTAGTGACAGGTACTCGGGTACTCTGATGAGCTGGTGACAGGTACTCAGGTACTCTGATGGACTAATGATAGGTACTTAGGTATTCTGATGGGCTGGTGACAGGTACTTGGGTACTCAGATGGGCTGGTGACAGGTACTCTGGTGCTGGTGACAGGTACTCTGGTGCTGGTAACAGGTACTCTGATGGTCTGTGACAGGTACTCTCATGGGCTGTGACAGGCACTCTCATGGGCTGTGACAGGTACTCAGATGGGCTGGTGACAGGTACTCAGATGGGCTGTTGACAGGTCATCTGAGGGGCTGGTGACAGGTTCTCTTTATTTGTGGGGCACATCAATGTGCTGCAGCACATTTTTTTCCAGGTTTCCTCCTCACACACTGATTCCATTGTTGACATCCCCATCACCACACTGTGAGCCCCTGGGGGAGCAGAAGACTTCATCCAATGTTCCGCCTACAAGCTATAGAAGAATTCAAATATTGTATGACACTAGTAATAATTATATTTATAAATTATTATTACTAGTCAACCAACATTCTAATTCTTCTATAGTTTGTGGGTGGATCATTTGACCAGAAATGTATGATTGCAGCGTTGTACAGTTTAGCTGCTTGTCGAATCTTCTTAGAACTTTCGACAGACACCATAAGCCTGCAATGACAGATTCGCTGCTTTGTCGAATATTTGTCGTTCATGCCGAATTGTCTACCCCAACACTGTCTCTATAATGTCAAATCTTTTCTCTCTATGTCAAATCTTTCCTCTATATGTAGAATAATCTTGGACTAATAGAGTTAAGGTTAGGCACATTCGTCCACAGTTTTGATAGACACAGATTGCTATTGTGAGCGTCATGTCAAATCTTCTATCTATATCAAACTGTTGTAGCAACGAAAACGAAAATTAAGCATTTTTTTATGTCGGATCTTTCGGATTTTGGATTCTGCGTGTTTGTTTCGTTTTTTAAAACGATAACGAAAATACCCAAAATTCGGACGAAAATGCATTCGGATAAAAACGAATGCACATGTCTACCCAGTAGTGCCCCTCAGTGCAGGGAGAGCAGCAATTCCAAGGTCTGTACATCTAGGTAGGACTGTCCAGACTGGTGACGTTTTTGTTCGTCAAAAGTGGTAAGCATCAACTGATACTAAATATGGGGTCTAATGAATGTTTAGCATTTACCATTGGCCCTTACAATAGCACAACTGACACTTTCTGGTTTAAGCTGTCAGAGTTTACAACTAGAGACAGATTTTACAACTGGAGACCACTGACAAACTAGAGGGTTTGTAAGATAGAGTAGTAACTATGCACAAGCCAAAGATCAGAGCAGGACACAGGAGGAAATCAGAAACCAAAAGACAAACTGAACAAATGCTGAATAATGCATTATGCTACATGAACCAGGAGAAAAGTCAAGTCAGTACAAATAGTGCATCAGGAAAAAATCTTTGTGCAGACACGATCCCTGTGCACTAATAGCACAATTTGTACATACCAGCATATGAAATAATGAACCTGCCACAATATGTCTGCTGTAGTGGGTATTCAAAAATGGTCAACACCAAGACTAGACAATTAATAGGTAAAGCAAGAATATGGTGTTATAAATCAGTAAAGAGACATTAAAAAAAAACATAGGGCATTACCTGATCTTATGTAATGATGTGATCATAATTTTGTCATATTTCTTTAACCTGTAAAAGAAAAGGCGTAACTCCACTTTTATTGTAGGGAAAAACATTCCCCTATGTGTAATTTATGTACATTGCAAGGATTCCAACAACCTTTGTTGCAGATTCCAAGCTTTTATTTTTCTGAAGAAATTCCTGTTTGTTCCACTGTGCCTATGGGCGGAGTGGGTCTAATGGGAGTGGTTACATAATTTCTGCACCTGCACAGCAGTAATGAGGAAATCTCCTGGGCCTGTATACCTTTATGTTCCTATTGTGAGTATCTCACCAAACATGACATTTATGTTGCAGAAGATATGACTTGTATCTTAGGCAGGTCACATTAAAAAATTGCTACTAAACCTTCACATGTAGGGGTAATCATTGAACCTTATGGTGACAAACATACAAGTTGGCCATATTGTTTTTAGGACTTCTTTTGCATTGGTTGTTAAGGGAAACCAGTCACTGTGGGGGGGGGGTTGTGGCAGGGAAAGGCAGGAGCTTTATAGGAGTATATACAGTGAGGGGGCAGTCTTTACAGACAGACTCCCTCACTTTCCGATGCTGTCTGTCATTGTCAGATTTAAAATGTAATTCTCAGCTCTTTTTTATATAAATAGTGCAGAGCCAGAGCTGTAAAAACAAACAAAAAAGTCATTCCATGTGAAAGATCTTACACTGTGAGAATCGCGATCCTTATTCTAAGCAAAAAAAATGTGGATTCTCATTTTATCCAGAATTGTTCAGCTCTAATGTAAACCAAACATTTGACTCAAGTTGTTAAGTGACTGTAAAGAATGTATGTAAAAACAGATGACACACTGACGAAAAACTGATAAAAGCTGATGAAAAACTGATGTAAATGGATCAGCTTTTTTCTTTTAAGGGTCCTTTCACACGGAGCGGACCGTTTTTCGGTCCGCTCCGTGTGCCCGTCAGCTCAGCGGGGGGGTCTCCGCTCAGCTGTCGGCGGACAGGGCGGTCCCCGCACACTGTGCAGGGACCGCCCCGTCTCTCCTCCGCTCTCCCCTATGGGGAGTCGGATGGAAACGGACCGTCTGTCCGTTTGCATCCGATCCGTTTGGCCGGACGGAAGAAAAATAGGACATTCTTCCGTCTGCAAAAACAGATGCGGATCGAGCGGAAGTTAGCGGATGCATCATCCGCTAACGGATCCGCTCCCATAGGGACACATTACAAGTCCGTAAACAGACTTGTAATGAGCGGACCGTTCGTCCGCTAGTGTGAAAGGGCCCTTAAAAATGTGACTGAACTGATTAAACAAACTGAAGGCACGTGTGAAAGGGGCCTAATGGTAAGGTAATGTTATCCCTTTCTTTTTAAAAAATTTAAACATGAGAATTCGCAAACAGGAATTATAGCACATAGAAAATGGAACCCCTCATCACATATTTGTACTTGTCACCTCACAGGAGGGAAGCCATGATTCATAAGACAGTGATCTGTAAATGTTTTTTCTCTCCCTGCACTATAAACTCCCAGTTCTAATTTAAAAAAAATAGAACTGCTTTCCATTGTAAGTATGAACTGTGTTTAACCCAAAAAAGTTAATTGTCAATCATAAGTGAGAAAGCTTGATAGGAACAAAAGGAAATAAATCATGTTGTCATTTCTCATTGGGATTGATCAACTGCAATCACAGTGATCTGTGACAGAAAAAGGGAGATTTACTAAAACTTATGCACAAATATTTGGTGCAGCTGTACACAGTAACCAATCAGCTTGTTCAATTAAGCTCTGATAATAAAACCTAGAAGATGATTGATTAATCTGCAGAGCTGCACAAGATTCTGTGTGCACCAGTTTTAATAAATCTCCCCCATAGTTACAATTCCTATGCCTATTTTCTCTCCAAGGTATTCACAAACCTACAGTAGAAACCAGCTTCCTACCTTCCCCTGGGCCCCAAACAGCTTTGCCTATGTTGTCTGACCTTAGGAAGAATTATTAAGGTGTGCACCCTTGGATAGACCATTGGTGTCTCTTTAAAGACCTTTAGGAAGTATGAGGTATATCAGGAGTCTAGGGAGGAATCATGGGAAACTCAGGTATGTTGAAAGCACTGTAAGCGTGCTACTCTAGCGCTAAAATTGACATAAAAAGTGAGGTTGTCCCTAGGATTTTATGGGTAGAGGATGAAAACCAGATAACAAAGTAACAGATGTATGTAAAATAATATATACAAAATGTATTTAGTACAAAGAACATGCGAATAAATATACACAAAAATTAGTTAACCTAAAAACAAAGGTTGATAGTCATACTATAGAATGGTATATTACAGCTAGGTTCTGAAACACACGATTGATCTCATTGTGGGAGGCCAAACAACGTGCATGTACACAGTGGTCCCAACATGTTTCAGAATATATGCTTAGATACTTAGTTCCTTCTTCAAGGGCTGATTTAGAACAAGCTGTATTATCTGGTGACACAGCAGGAAAATTTATATAAAGTACAATATAAAAGGATATACATGTATATGCACAGTAGGTGACAGCATGGTATACAAATAGGGCAGGCATTTTGAATCTGACAATACTCACATAGTGACGCCGCTTGTGCCTGGAGATCATTGGATAGACGAGCTTCCTGAGATTTCTAGTCTTGAAAGAACACAGCTGTTAAAGGTCAAGCCGAGAATTATTAATACTTACTCCAACCAACATCGAGACATTAAACAAATAATTGCCTGTCATTGGAAAGTCCTTAAAAATGATAACCTGTTGGGCCTTAGACTAGGGGATAAACCTCAGGTTCTATACTGAGGAGTACAAACTTTATGACTATATGTGGCCCTTAATGTTGTTGACAATACTAAAAAAGTGATTTTTTTTTCAAAATGTAAATGCTTTTTTCCCCTGTAGGAAATGTGCTGTGTGCAGCATTAATGCTTTTAAAGAGAGATGAGTATGCAATAATAGCACCATGGAAACCCCCAGAACATCAAATCATTCATTACCTGCTCTTCAAAAAATATTGTCTATCTTTTACAGTGCCCATGTGGCCCGCAATATGTGGGCCGGACAATTAGAACTATGCAAATTAGTGTCAATGAACATTTAGGCAACATATGGCATGGTTTCCCTAAACACAAGGGCCCAGATTCAGAGAGAATTGGATTCTCGTAGCGTATCAGAAATACTCTACGCCGCCATTTTTTACCTGGCTCTACGTGGAATCCAGGTAGATTTTGTCCAGTAAACGATGGCGGCGTAGTGTATTTCTCCCGTCGCAATCCATCTACACGAGTAGGGGGCGTGAAGGATTTAAAATAGGCGCGTTCCCGCGGCGATCGAACTGCGCATGCTCCGTTCGCAAATTTCCCGCCGTGCATTGCGCGAAATCACGTCGTTACGTCATTCGTTGTTTGAGTAGCGTCGTTTACGGACATTTCTATTCCCGAACGAGTTACGCAAAAAAAAAAAAAAATAATTAAATTCGACGCGGGAACAACGGCCATACTTAACATGGGCTACGCACCGTTAGACCAGCAAAAAGCTGGTCTAACAGTACGTAAAAAAAAAACAGACGTAAGCGATTGCGAAGACCGCTCGTATCTTCGTGGATCGCCGTAAAAACACATTTGCATATCCCGACGCATCAAAACGACGCAAACTCCTCCCAGCGGCCACAAAAATATCGCAGCGTAGATCCGAAGGCTTACAAAGACGTAAGCCTCTCGGATCGAAGCCCGAAGCCGCCGTATCATGGTTTGAGGATTCAAACTAGTGATACGGCGCGCACAATTTGAAATTACTCCTGTCTAACACCAGTTAGACAGGCGTAATTGCTCTGTGAATCTGAGCCAAGGTTTCAAAGCATTACGCTCTTTGTCCCCTGTAGGAAATGTGCTGTGTGTAGCATTAATGCTTTAAAAGAGAGATGAGTATGCAATATTAGCACTGTGGAAACTTACTTACTCTTACAGATTACAGTACTGTATAAAATAAATACACATACCCTTTGTCCCTAGTGGTCTGTCCAGTGCCC
Source organism: Rana kukunoris (assembly GCA_029574335.1). Taxonomy (NCBI): domain Eukaryota; kingdom Metazoa; phylum Chordata; class Amphibia; order Anura; family Ranidae; genus Rana; species Rana kukunoris. Next base: position 223,891,724 of record CM056050.1, on the reverse strand, counting down.
TGCATGCAGTTGTATCTAATAAAGACTGTTCTTTCTGCCTGAAAAACTGGAGATTGTCCATAGCAACCAAAAAGTGTCCCTTTATGTCAAAAGTGGTTTTAGAGCAGCTAAAAAACAGCGATAATAAATTAGAATCATTAGATAATGAATTAGATACACATGCAGAATTGAGCGATAACGATTTGTGGGGAAATTCATCATCAAACACTGAAAGTAATAATTTTTATTATTATTATTATATTATTATTTGTTATAATTATTTATAGTTATTTATTATATTATAATTTATGATTTTGTGTTTCAAACTTTATCATACCCGGGATGTCTACTAGACTCTTGTTTGGACAGATTGGACCGCTTTCAGCCCCTAAAATCTGAAAGAATAATACCGCTGGGGGATTAAGGACTAATAAAGTTATATTTGGACTCTATTTAAATTGTGTGGCACTCTTTTTGGGCATTGAAGTACTGTCAACCTTGTTACACTGTGCAGTTATAGCGCACAGCAGGAACTAAGCGATCATCAGAGAATGTACATTACTTTATAGATCTTTTAGCAGGTAGACTGGTATAAGCTGTATTTTAGCACAGTAGGGTTGGATAATCCACAAGAGTATGTATATTACTTTATAGCTTCTTTGTCTGGTGAGTTCCTATAAATGTGTTTTAACTTCATATTTAGCTGTTTGGCCAGAACTATCCTCTAAAGACTGCAAGCGTGCTTTCTTTCAGAATGTACATTCTGTGTAAAGAAATAGAGGTCTCAGCACATTTCAATAATAAGGAATCTTTATATTCAGTGTCCTTAGTCTACACTATACACAGTGCTATTCAGACACTTTTCTCATTTCACTTTAGCTGGCTCACTTTGCAAAGTTTAATGTTACACATCACATACACCAATGAAATGCTTATTCATTTTTCTTTTTGGTGGCATAGTCTGAGGAGATAATTAGATTCAGGTGGATTCTGTAGTTGCTATAGAAATATGCCTCTGAATAGAAACTGATTCCTTTTCAATATATTTTTTTTGCAAAATTACACAAAGCAAATAGACTATGTGCAGCACTCATTGAAGCTCTATTCCTCGCTATAAGTTAGTACGTGAGGAGGATTTTACTACATAGCACTAATGTGTGACATGACTGGAAACAAGAATTCATTAGCTCTGGCTAATGGGAATGCTGATGTTACATTTAACATATGTTCTGTTACATGACAATGCACACCTCTCATATAATATCACTATAGCTACATCTTCAGAACAGAAAAAAAACTCCTTTCTAACAGCCAGTCACCTAAGAAACCTAAAGCCATAGTGCTAATGCACCTTTATCACTAATTTATTTATCTAATGATCAACTTATTGAACAGGAATGTTAGAAAACTCTTTTCGATCATTGGCTGCAGCCGTCAGCTGTCAGAATACAATGGCACAGTGAGAAGAATTCCTGCATCACCTCATTTGTGTGGATGGGGGGGGGGGATTTTCATCTTTTTCTCATTCAACTTGCTGGCTAAATGAGAAAAAAAATATTAATCTATGGGAAGCTTTATGGTATGGTTTCTGATTAATGGAAATATAGAAATGCAAGGTCAGTCACAGGGAAGTGCAGTTTACATGCACGTAGCCTTAGGCTGGTGTATAGATAGTTTTATTTTACCCCCATCCACACAAGTCGAACAGGAAGGGCCGTACGCACACTGTTTAAAATTCGGCCGAACCCTGCTGAACCAGTTGAATTTCGTTTTTTATATATCCAGCCTTAATTTGGCCAGACAGTATACAGTCTCATTTAGCTTCACCAAAATGATGTACCATACAGAAAAACCTAAATAATCCATTCAATTAGTATTTCATCAGGGACACCTTTGTACTACATAGTTAATGGTAGATCTAATGGAGGTCGCACAATCAAAGAACAAACTAATAGTGGAGATACACTTAATGATCTGATAGAATGAATCTTCACAGAATCGCATAATATGAATATCAAAAAATCACATATTGTGTCATCAATTGACACAGGACAGGACGACTAAAGTCTGTGACAAAATGTGTAGGGAGGATGACGTGCTGACGTCATCGCATACCACGAGTCCCTGAAGTGTGGATGTTCAATTTTACCCTGGCCGGTGAGATATTTTAAGCATATTGTGTCTACATAACTGTACGTGTGACTTTATTCTTTTTAATAAAGTGTTATTAGATACAGTAATGTGATCTGTAAGAATACAGTGCACTTTATGTGTTATGTATTTTGTACTTTTTGAATTTGCTGACGGGCTCCGTCCCCATGTTTCATGACGCAGGGAATGGAGCCCAGCACACAGAGCATAGGGCAGATGATTTGGCGGGGACACAGCAGGGGGACATCGCAGGATCCTGGTGACAAGATAAGTTACCTGGACCAGGATTCTGCAATGCGATCCCGAGTGTGGCTTGGGGTTACCACTAATGATACTGAAATTTTACCCCGAGCCACAGTCAGGATTACCGCCAGGAGGGTGAAAGGTCCAGTCGTGTTGCTAAGTAGGCATTTGTTTCCATTTAAGGTGGTGGTTTCTCTGGTGGATTGCTTCACAAGCAGATGCAAGTTGTCTGCATGTCTTTCTAACTGGGAATTACACATGGAGAAGATTTCAGCCTATTCTAAGAACATTGCTTAACTTGATCTCCTATTGAGAGTTTCCGACTCTTATTATAATTTGTTGGGCTTTTCTATCTGGAACTTTTTATAGATATGATTAAGTACCTATATTTTTTTAAATTATATAAATTATTAGCACAACTGTTACAAATGTTACAAATGTTACTGGGATCCATATTGTAGGGTTTCTGCTGAGAATTCAGTGTAAAAGGACAAGGGGGGGTCAACAATATAGCATAGATGTCGAGAAAGGAGGGGGAAGGGGGTGCAGCATGGTATTGCACCTCACCCCTGTCAATTAGACACGCTAGCAGTAACTATTTGACAATTACAGGAATTTGCAGAAACTCTAATCTCAGAAACAATAACAGGCATGACAAATACCGTATTTATCGGCGTATAACGCGCACTTTTTCCCCCTTAAAATCAGGGGGAAAACGTGGGTGCGCGTTATACGCCAATGTAATTGTCTTTTACCAATGGGGGGGTGGGGATTGGGTGGGGCTGTCGTGCCGGCCGTCCCGACCCACCTCTCCTGTTCAATGCGAGTCCCTTCTCTCCTCTTCTTGCTCCTCCTCCCCCCTCCGAGTGTAGTTTCAGATTGGAGGAGAAGAGCGGTCACATGACTGTGCAGTTTGAGCGGGGCATCCTGACCAGCTTCCCGGGGACCCAATTTGGCGCTGTTTTAAACACCGGAGACCCGATTCGACGTGGGGGAGAACCAAGACGTGTGGGAGTACAGATGGCTGGGTGAGTGGAACGGCTCATGCTGGGACAGAAGAAGCAGGTAGGAGGGCAGAGTATCCGCCCCCCCACCCCCACCCATACAGCGCTCGCCTGCAGTCCCAGGCTGGAAGCAGTGCAATTGATGGGACAGGTGACAGAGAGCAGCCAGTGGATAAGCAGACAAAGACAAAGCTGGGATCTGTGTAATGTGCTGGGATCTGTGTAATGTGCTGGGATCTGTGTAATGTGCTGGGATCTGTGTAATGTGCTGGGATCTGTGTGTACTGTGCTGGGATCTGTGTAATGTGCTGGGATCTGTGTGTACTGTGCTGGGATCTGTGTGTACTGTGCTGGGATCTGTGTGTACTGTGCTGGGATCTGTGTGTACTGTGCTGGGATCTGTGTGTAATGTGCTGGGATCTGTGTGTAATGTGCTGGGATCTGTGTGTACTGTGCTGGGATCTATGTGTAATGTGCTGAGATCTACTGTATGTGTAATGTGCTGTGATCTATGTGTAATGTGCAGGGGGGCTTTGGAATATAAAAGGGGCTGTTGAAAGTTTTTTTCCTAAAACTTACCTCTTAAAATTAGGGTGCGCGTTATACGCCGGTGCGCGTTATACGCCGATAAATATGGTAGCTTTCTTGTTATTTCAAATATGACTAGATTAGCATTTCCTTGGTGGACGGGATGGGACAACCACCTTCTGCTGGTGCTATTTTTACCCTTAGCCTCTTACACCCCCAGTAAATACCTTAAAAAAATTAATGGTCTAAAATGTGATATCTGCCCTAGTGTCCTTAGCAAAATAAAGTTTTGTCCTATAATGGTTTTTCCAGAACACATTTATTTGGACTGGGCAAGTGTGTGACTATTTTTCTTTGATCTTCATTAAATACCTATATTGCATATACGAGAGGGGAAATAAGGGGGACTTAAGGCATGTTTTCTTTGAAACAAATGGCATTGGCACCCCTAAAATACATACCAGACCCTTTTTTACAAACTGTATTTTGTTTTTACTGTTTTGATTGTCCACTAGGGTGAGGCCCAGATTCCCAATTTGTTTAAAACTCCCTTGATTTAAAAATGCTCAGCAAAATGCTAATTATTTGGCTCCTATTTAATTTAATAGGGTTTGAATTAATGTTCAGTTTCAGCACAGTCTGGCAAATGTCCAGCAAACAAAACCCAGGTATGTTTGTCTGTATACTATAGACTTCTAACCCCTGCACTCCATATGTAGGATCAAGTTTTAGAACCCTCACACATTTCATTCTTCTCCTCTGAGTGTCTGAGGGTGCCTCCAAATATTTTCAGACTTTGAGACGTCAGCTAAATTATCTCATAATTTTAAAGAGCTAAAACCCCCACCCCTTCAGCAGGAAAAAAAATATCTATGGCCCGATGAATAAATCAACTATAAAAGATACTCTTCCTTCACAAAAACCAAAAGCTACTCACAAGTATAAAGGAATAATCTGAGGGCACCCAGATGCCTGCACATAGAGCAACTTTGAGTAACTCATGCTTTGTGCAAATGCTGGGCTTTTCTGGCAGACTAAGCTCCAACATTTCCTGGTCGTGTCAAGGTCTGCCACTACCATTCCTTCTTGCCCATCATTATGATGGGCTGCCTTGCTTGGCCAAAGCAGTGGGTACTAAAGCTGTTCATGCACTTTCTTGAAATTACAGGGTCTTTTTAAATCTATAAATAGCCATAGTATCAAAATGTGCTAAAGACTTGTTTTGGCGTTAAGCAAAAAAAAGTGGAAAATTGTCCGCAATGTGAATTTCAAGAAATCCACTAATCAATGTCCATTCCAAATCTTGCTCAAATAATGAATATGTTGTATAAAATGCCAATGTCTGTGTTTCAAAATTGTAATATTTTTTAATCTACTTATTCTGAAATTAAAGTCTGATAAAATAAGCTAAATCTATATATCTGACATAACTAATCTGCTGATAGTAGTTGATCTTCAATACTTCATCCTTCATTTTTTATATAGAGTGTTCTGAATATTAAACTGCTGTAACATGTTAAGCACTGCTTGTGTAAGAGCCTTGCTGGATGACTGAGTGATTTATTTTTACCCAGCGGGTCATTTCATTTTCGTTTGAACAAGATGGCCAGTACAAAATCTTTATGCATTGGCTTATGAAGCATGAAGCCCTCTTCAGCCAAGCAGATCTCTATAATATATGTTAGGCTTTTTGCCCTAGTTTAATTTATGTCATGTATTTTATTAATTTTTAATTTTTGTCACTGATATTTATCAAGACGATAACAAATACTACAGTTGGTTGGTAATTGCATGTACTAAGGTAAGTACTCCTGCGTGTGCTGTTTATTTTTATGTGATGCAAACCAAACACATAATAATTACACAGGTTCTGTGGCTGATTAGGGTGGTAATAAATTCACTTAGTTCCTTATGTGCATTAAATTATCCTCAGAAATTGGGTAACTATTACTTTTTTTTTTAAAGGGATGAGATGGCAACCATATCTGACACTGTGGCTGGTGTGCTGGTGATCAGAGAACTGTGACTAGCTGCACTATTAGGGCTTATTCACATGTGAGGTTGGGAAGCAGAAAAACCTCATGGTTGAGCCTTGGCTTTGCCATCCTCTACCGCTACCCCCTTCGGGAGTAGACACAGTGGCTGGGGGTATACATAAGTGAATGGAATTGCTTATGCAGAGTCCAAGGGGTTAAAGCAGCTGACAAGGAAGCAATACAGTGCCTCTTCGCTGCCTCTCAAATGCTCTCTAAAGAGCAATCCAAACATGGGTGACTCTTCTGAGAGCATCACACATGGGAACAAGTAATTATGGTGACACTATGACTGCTGTGGAGGTGATCAGGGACACTGTAACTTGTGTGGGGGTAATTAGGGACAATATAACTGGTGTGGCAGTGATCAAGAACAATATGACTGGTGTGGTAGTGATCTGAGACATGAGAACTGGTGTGGTGGTGATTAGAGACATTGGGACTTTTGTGGCAGTGATCAGAGACACTGTAACTGGTGTGGAAGTGATCAGGGACATTGTAACTTGTGTGGTGGGTATTAGGGACAATATGACTGATGTGACGGTAATAAGGAACACTGTAACTGGTATGGGGGTGAATAGGGACACTGTGAGTGGATGGCGTTGATTAGGGACACTGACTGGTGACAGTACGTAAAAACATTCTGCTAGCATTAGTAAATAGATAGCAAAGTATATCATATTTATTTATGTTAAACTTTTCTTTATTACATTTCTTCAGCTATTTTCTGGTTTCTTGCCTAGGCAAACAATGTCGTAATTCCCAGGAGCCTTCAGGAGGGGAGGAGAGAAGGATATTAGCTAAGCAACTCTGCTGCAGGCATGCTTCAGCTAAGGGCAGATGGAGTGCAGAAAGTAAATGTGACATGGATCATCTGCCCTTACTTAAAAAACTTGAAGAAATATCTCAGAATTTTAAGGTACAATCTCTAAAACTGTGGTGTAGGGTGTCCCACAAACCCTTTGCCAACTAACTTCTGCAGACTCTAGCTGTCTGCCATTTTCTTCTGTTTACAGATATTAAAACAAATTGTGGACCGTTGGCTTTAATATGAGTTTGTCACCCATGTCTATTTGTAGCCATAACAGCTTCCACTCCACTGGCAGAGTTTTCCACAAGACCTCTGAGTATATGTGTGGGAATCTGTGCCCATTTAGCCAATAGAACATGTTTGAGATATGGTAATATATTAATTGAAAGACCTGGCTTGCAATCAGTAATCCAAATCATCACAAAGGTGTTCAGTAGTGTTGAGGTCAGGGCTCTGTGCTGGTCATTCCAGGATTTGTTCATCTGAACCTATTCATTTGGAAAGGTATCCATCCACCTTTGACCATATATTTTATGAAAGTATGGAGGCTGTCTTTGCTCACTGACTGTTATACTGGATCTGTTAAAGGTTGTTTTTAAAATAACAAACATGTTTTACTTACCTCCACTGTGCAGCTTGTTTTGCACATAGTGGCCCCGATCCACGTCTTCTGGGGTCCCTCGGCAGCTGTCTCTGGTCCTCCCCGCAAGCACTCCATACATTTATGCAAGCTCCCTCACATTGTGTGGAGTCCTTGCGGGCGCGCTCCCGTGATACAGTGAGCGGCTATAACCGTTCACTGTATCACTTGGCCCCGCCCCTCGAGCGCCACGTCATTGGATGTGATTGACAGCAGCGCCAGCCAATGGCTACGCTGCTATCAATCCATCCACTCTAGCCAATCAACGGCCAGGCTGAGCGGCGAAAAGGATGTCGGGGATGAGCGCGAGACTTTCGAGGGGTCAGGTAAGTATAACGGGGGTCGGGGGGGTGCTATAGTGTGACGTTTTTTCACCTTAATGCATAGAATGCATTAAGGTGAAAAAACGTTTACCTTTACAACCCCTTTAAGTACTGTGAGTTACTGGCCCAAAATCTATGTGAAGATCACATGCTCTGAATGTATTTCAACTTTCCTTATCTATGTCCTTGTTGTATGTCAGCAACCTCAGAAACATAAGTGATGGTTGCTATTGTCACAAACACGGGTTATCTGAAAAATACATAACCAAAAGATACCTCTTGAATGCTGTGAAATAATGTGCATCCTACGGATGCAAAAGTGGAATCTTGTTTTGTTGTAAGCACATTTTTGGAACAGGAAAGAAGAGTTTAGTTAGCACAAACAATTACGTTTCATTGTAATGTAGTGTTTCTTATTTTAGAGACCAAAATATTCCACCCATGTTCCCATTTGGTCCTGTTCATTAATCCTTTCATCTTCTGTGTGCACCACCACATGTTTTATTTTATACTGTTTGGAACAGCTTGCTGCAGAACAGACACAGATGAAAACGGCGCTACTGAAATATACATTTTGTAGTACTTTTCCTTCTGAATTAATTATGTGTATTCTCCTTTCTGGGAGATAACTCATTTAAAAGTTATCATACCTCAAAGTATATTTTCTAAGCTCTTGAACTAAAAGAAAACATCCCAGTGATCACACAGAATGTACAGCACAGATTCTTATCTCAATAATCACTTCAAGTATGTGCAAAGATGCCCTTTGGCAGTAAAAGAAGACGCTGGACTCAGAGCCCCTGGACTTCCGAAGGTGGTTGTGTATTGATTTAGGAATGGAATATGGAGCACTTAAGCCAACATGAACTGAGAAGAGTTTATTAACTCACGGAGGGGTGGGGTATTGGAATGCTTACTCCAACATCCACTGTAAGGAGATTGTGGAATCATTGATGGATGACATAATGGAATCCACTGACTGAGATATTATCTGTATATCTATGTGTATATATATATATATATATATATATATATATATATATATATATATATATATATATATATATATATATATATATATAAAAAGAGAGAGAGAGATATTTATCTTCAAATGTAGACCTTTCTGAGGACATAGTCCACTCAGCTGTATTTGTTTTAGGACTGTTTGTCTACTTTACCAAACCTGAAAGTAACATGCAGTGCAGGGGTTGTTTAGTATAGCAACGAACGCAAACGTGTTTCATCCCTGACTGTTTTGTTGAGCAGCTTTGCCTATTGCTCCCTAGGACAGACCTCCTCAATATTAGCCTTTCTGACTAATTGGTTTCTGTAGTCTCAACACTATACACTGGTTATCTCCTTGCTAAACACTGATCAAAATTTCCTAAACCTGCTGAAGTCCAATCAATTTCTAGCTGTCCCTGCTTGGTAGAAGACAATAGACTGTTAGACTTCTATTAATGGGACATGTGGCTGCATCAACTGATCATGGTATTGTGACAGTAGAATACAGAATGCAATGCCCCATCGGGACGGATTGCTCTATCCACATTATTTCTGTGGATAGAAAAACTTGTTAGGCCGTGTACACACGACCGAGGTTCTCGCTGGAAACCAGCGAGAACCTCGCTGGAAGCTGCATTCCAGCGAGGACCTCGGCCGTGTGTACACTCTCGGCGAGCTTCCCGTCGGGAAGCCCGTCGAGCAGAAATAGAGAGCACGCTCTCTATTTGCTCGACGGCCCGCCTGGAAGAATGGCTGGTTGCCATTCCCGACGGGCGGGTCGCCAATTTTGACGGCCGGCAGGGAACCTCGACGGGCGGAACGATGTGTTCTGCCCGTCGAGGTTCCCTGCCGTGTGTACACGGCCTCAGTTTCTTTTTTTTCAGCTTGCTGGCTGAACAAAAAAATCTAGCTGTGCATAATCATCTTATCTCTGTCTTTTCGCAATCTCCAAATACCAGGTGTCATTCTGCCTTTGGTCTCCAATCTGTTCATACACAGGGTATGTACACCCCATGTATCGGGCTTCAAACTTTGCAGCACAAAGGAACAACGACCAGCTAGAGAATATTCTATGTTGTGGGTATTACCCACCTGACTCAGGAACCCTTTATCTGCTAAAACAAGCTCTGAAAATGAATAAGAGTTTGGACATCTGGTATGTTTTCACATGTTAAAGTTTTTGCAGTTAAACCTTATTCACAAAACCAAAAATGTTAACTCTCCAATGCTGTCATTAGCTAAAATGTTTGCTTATGTATCATGGATGGGTAAAGGCATGCACCCCCCATTGCATTTCTGGGGACAACACAAACGTTGGGATTTTCTTTTACTTTCACTTTCAATGATAATGGTAAACAGAACGAATAGAGAGGGATAACTTGCGCTTAATCCACTCATTGCCCCCTTACATGCCACATTTGGCATGTAATTTTTTTTGGGGGGGTGGGGGCCTCAGGAGGAGTGGAGTGGAGGCCTCCTGGGGGCCTCAGGAGGAGTGGAACTTACTTTGGAACTTTTTACCATAGACGTTGCATTGCCACTTTACTTCACATCAGCTGCTTCAAAGCCCCATTGGGACCATTTCTTTGCTTATATATCGGGGTGTGCAGCCAATTCTCTCCACCTATTAGGTCTGTCTCTTTTTTCAAACATACTGTTCCACTTCCTTCTTCCGCCCAGGGACCGCTTAGGCCATACGTCATATCACCTACAGCGGCCCTTCGCTGTAGGCGATCGCCTGGGACAAGTGACAGGTCCCAGGTAATTGTCTGACCAATACCAGTGCACAGCACCGCTCGCTGGACTGTGGAGCAGGTGATTGTCTGTTTATTAAAAGCCAGCAGCTACACTTTTTGTAGCTGCTGACTTTTAATAAACATAAAAAAAAAAAACTAAAACTCCCCTTTATCAGGGACATAGACAGCAATAAAATTGTACAGATGTTCTAATCCCTCTTCACTCTATTCAAAACCCCCTGCAAAGTTATACTTTTAGTTAAAATTTTGTTACAGGGCCTCCGGGAGCGGATAGAAAGGAGTTGGGCATAAAATAAGGCAGCTCGGGTTCTCCTATCAACAGGTGATGTTATTTTGTAGCTACTGACAAGCAAGATGGAGAGTTTAAGTGGCTACAAGGCTGGATCATTGTTGAACTTTCCACATTTTCTAACACGTTTGCTATAATATATAGGTTGGCATTATAATGTGTCTGTATTTTGCAAAGTACACATATAAGTTCGGACTGAACAAGGTGTTTTATACAGTGTGATCATAAGTCATATTTCTTTTTTGTAACCTTGTTCTTTGACCAGCTGTGTTCCAAGTTTTATTTTATTTGATATTGTTATTCATTTAATAGGTAAAAGATGATACCCTTGATTACCACAGCTTCTGACCACAGTGTTATCTCTACAGAAACACTCGCCCAAGTAATGCTTTACTTTGTGGATATTCTTTTTTTGAGCATGTAAGGATGTAGAATCAGAAGAACTGGAGTCCCTGTTAAAAATACAAGTAGGCTGCTGATATGCTCCAGGCTTGTTTGTATCTTAAGTATCCCCAATATAGTGTTGGAAATGTGTATGTGTATGTGTGTGGAGGGGTGATGTTTAATTTGCCCCAACGCCATGGAAGCAGCTAAGTTGCTAGTTCCTGTCCCACTAAAAAACAGTGTGTTTTCTATTGAATAAAGCAATTAAGACTTAGAAAATGGACAGTGGAGTGTGATAATTTCTGTTTAGGGACTCACAGTAAAGAGTGTGAAAAGGAAAAGAGTTAACAAAAGGAATACTCATCACTTTAAAAAATCTAGAGACGATCTAGTGATCCAAGCAACAACAAGCATATCTTCTACCTTCTGACTTCCTGTTTATAGCTATCTTATCTTATCTATCTATCTATCTATCTATCTATCTATCTATCTATCTATCTATCTATCTATCTATCTATCTATCTATCTATCTATATGTCTATCTCCCTTACTAGAAATTGTATGACAGTAACTTTGTGCTATATACTTTAATGTATGTTTTTTTTACTAGTGTTGTGGTTCTTACTGACCAGTGTAATTATTGCACTGATCTTCTTAAATTGAACCAGCTTGGGAATGTCCTCTCGTCTTTTTCTTCAGAAGGGTAATATCATATTGTGTCACATGTTGACAGATGTCACATCATATCGCGTTCACTGAAAGAAGTAAAAGCTGTGGGGAAAATCGACTGGACATCGACTGGACATTTAAATTTACTTTTGGTATAGTACATAAGCAGTGCATGGATAAAAAATATTTATAGTTTTTGTAAAAAAAGCACATTAGAAAGCACAAAAGGATTCCTGTATTGTCTACATAAAACATTCTTTATATGTATGTACTGTGTATGTATATATACATATATATATATATATATATATATATATATATATATATATATATATATATATATATATATATATATATAGATATATATATATATATATAGATATATATATATATATATATATATATATATTTGTCTGATGTTCTTGTTAAGTACTATAATTCTAACCACAGGCTTTAAAGTATATGTGAACCCCCACCTTGTAAAACAATCAATTTGGTTTCAAATACAAATGCAAGGCAACATTTTGTATATGTGTAGCGTGCAGCTGTTTTCTCTGCTGGCCCTGCTCTAAATTTAGAGGTTAGTCACCTCTGACCTATTTGTTTCAAATTTGGACCTCTGTTCCAGCCATGTCTGTACTGCAGGTGACCGCTCTTGTTGTCTGGGATGTCAGTTCCACCCCAGGGTGGCAGCAGTCAGATCCAGGTGTGTTGGGTATTCTTTCCCAGAGGCCAATCGGTGAGGGTTGATCGCTGTGCGTGCTAAGGAGGGGTATTTAAGGGACAGACGTCACAGGGTTTAGGTCGTCGTCGTCCGCCCTGGGCAGTCATGCCACCACCCTATGTGTGGCCCTCCTGGCCGGGGGTGTGTGTTCAGAAGTTCTGGCTTCGGGACCACGTTGGTCTGGAGTCGTGTGTTGCTGAGCAGGCCCAGTATCCAGACTGGGTCTGTATTGATAAAGTGGTCCTGCGCTATCCATCCTAGAGGGAGGAAGCCACCAAATTAAGTACCGGTCTGGAAAGCACCCGAATGTATCTCCACCTTTGGGAAGATCAGTGGCAGAGACTGTACCAAGGTTCTGTGTAGCGCCCTGGCTGCTAGGACTAGTGAGAGAGGCCTATCCAGGGGCACACTACCCACTCTGGCTAGAGTGGCAATGAGAGTTCATGTCTGGAGGCAGGAGTGCTTCCAATCAAGTTATTCACCTGAACCCACTACCTATACCCTATTTCACCTCGTCAATCCATTGTTTGTTCTTTTACCACGTTTGGTAAATAAAGCAGAGAAAAAGGAATGCAACGTGTGGACATTGACTTTGTTTCAGCTCTCATCCAGTACCCTAGACGGCTGAGAAATAGAGGTAACGTGCCACCCGAATCAATCCAGCAGCTCTTTCGAGGGTAGTGCTACGAATGTATATGCCATTGTAACAATATATTCCCTTTACCTGTCAGTGGTCATTATGTTATGGCTGATCAGTGTGTGTGTCATGTGTGTCGTGTATGTGTGTATATATATATATATATATATATATATATATATATATAGATACTCCTTTTTTTTTTTTTACAGGTGGGGTGGAGACTGCTTGTGATAACAGGGAGTGTGGCAGCAGCAGTACCTTAACAGAGGACAGGCATATTCCAGTGTAAAATGCAGAGACAGAAATAAACTGTATGAGTTGTGCAGAGGGGTGTGTCAGCATAATATAGAGAAGCAGCACACTGATTTCCCCAGTGACTGATTGTTTAGGGGTTCATGTCACCTAAAACCGGTGGAATGGCAAGCTGTGCTTCCAAGTAGAATGCAAAGAAGAGAACTGACAACACTGGGATGGATGGGCATCTATGTCCTGGTGGGATCAGTTTAAAATAGGAAATTAAGGTACTGGCAGGATCACCAGGTTTTTCAGACAAAGTATACATGATACTTTTTTAATTCAAATACAGGGAAAAACAGACATATTTCAGAAATATGAAATGTTGGGGTAACACACTTTAACCACTAGCCGACCAGCTGCCGCAGTTATACTGCGGCAGGTTGGCTCAGCTGCGCGAAATCACGTAATATTACGTAATTTCTCATTTTAGCCACCACGCGCCCCCTGCTCGCCCCTGGTGCCGTGTGCATTCCCAGTCTATGCGATCCCCTGCCTGGCACCCTCGATCACTTGTTACAGAGAGTAAACCGGGAGCTGTGTGTGTAAACACTCACAAAGGTGTAGATGACTAATGCTGAGAAATATACATAGGGGTTGATTTTCTAAAACTAGAGAGTGCAAAATTTGGTGCACCTCCGCATAAAACCCATTTAGTCTCCATTTTTATGTCAAAGTTTGATTGAACAAGCTGAAGTTACAAAGTTGATTTGCTACCATGCACAGCTGCACCAGATTTTGCACATTTGCCAGTTTTAGTAAATCAATCCCATAGGCTGACCTGTTTCCGAAAAAATTACTTGACTGTTATACCATGTTAGTGGCTACAATGCTGGCCTGGAACAAGTAGTAAGCAGCATAAGAGTGAACTTTGAATTCTTTATATTCATATTTCTCCATGTCAATGAGTCAGAAAGAAATATATCACTGGGGCAGCAAGACAGCCAGGCAGCTAGCATTTTGCTGAAATACAATACCAACCTTTGCACAGGAATCCTTTAACCACTTCATAACCAATCACTTTTACCCCCTTCCTGCCCAAGCCAATTTTCGACTTTTAGTGTTGTCGTAATTTAAATTACAATTGCGCAGTCATGCAACAATATACCCATATGAAATAAAAAAAAAAAAAAATCACACAAAAAGAGCTTTCTTTTGGTCGTATTTAATCGCCACAGTTTTTTTTTTTTGCTTAAAAACATAAAATAAGCCAAATAGTTTCTAAGTTTATGTTATAACATTTTGCAAATAAATAATATTTCTTTATAAATGTAGTCCAAAATGTATTCTACTACATTCATTTGGTGAAAATAACTGAAAGTCCTGATGTACTAACAGGGTACATCTTGAAACCCTGAAAATGCCAGGACAGTAAAAATACCCCCCAAATTAACTTTTTGGAAAATAGACAGTCTGAGATATTTAGTATGAGGCATGGCACATTTTTAGAAGTTGTAATTTTTGTCACAATTTTTGGGAAAATTAAGAAAAATATTTTTTGTTTCGCTTTTTTTTGTACATACTGTCATTAGTGCAATAAAGCACACTCATATAACTGGTGTGGCAGTGACGAGGCACACAGACTAATGCTAGTATGTAAAAAAATAAATAAAAAATATGTTAAAATATATATATATATATATATATATATATATATATATATATATATTTTACATACTGTGATCATGGTAATCTGGGGAGTTGATCTGATTTTTATATTTTTTTGTTACATATTATGATTTCACTGATAAAAGAAAGTATTTTTTACTGAATGTCAGTGTGTAGACATTGTGTATTGTTGTGATTATCTGTGAGGCCACCGCTAATTACATGTTACAAATGAGCTATGGTTGGCCCTATCTGTACAATGTGATCACTGTGACCAATCACAACTAGCAACACACTTTTTTTTTTTCAAAAATAATTTATTGAGAGATAATACAATACAAGATTCAGTAGCAAGCATAGTACATTTTCATATAAACAGTGTGGTATAAACAACATGAAATATAGTTTGAGCACATAGCCCGACAAATGTAGACAGTGTGCATAAACTGAGAGTGAGTTACACAGCAAAATAACTATATCAATCAGTACCCGGATAGCTGGACGGATCATATTCAAACAGATCTAACAGAGCTACAAGGCGAAACAAGTAACAACCAAAATAGGGGGGGTGGGAAGCAAGGGGGGGGCGCACCAAAAATAACGGCATAAGCTGAGCACTCTCAGTGTGATCAAGGGTGTTAGAGATAGTAGGAGAAGGAGCCGTTTGCAAAGTCATCCAGGTCTTTTGTGGACAGTGTCGAATGCATAAAGGCGTACCATCGGGAGTAGAAACGTGTTTTGGAGGCTTCTTGTTTGAGATCTGTGTTGATTTTGTCCTTTTATAGCAAACTAAGAAGCTCCCGTTCAATTTGTGATATAGATGGGCGGCAGGGCGAGGTCCAGTTCTTTAGGATGGCTCTTCTGGCAGTTAAGACATTCATTGTTTACAACTGTCATGTGATCTGCTGTGATTGGTCACATGGTACCTGCAGTGGGTCGGTACACTGATCAGTCATCTGCTGTGTCCGGTGGTGACAGTGGGTAACAGATCGTGTCAGGGTGTGGCCCAGGGGTGCTGCATGAGTTGCATTCTCAGGAGGATGTCATATGATGTCCTCCCATTTTAAAATGGCGTGGGTGGGAAGCAGTTAAATACTGGCAAAGAGTATTGGAGTCTTTTTTTTTTTTTTTTTACATATAATGTCTTTTATTCCATATTTCTAATTCAGGGGAGGTAATTAAAGCCCACCTATAGCCAATACTTTAAGTCTGAAACATAGAGCAAAGTTTGGAACATTATGTTGTTATGTGAAATTGTCACAGAAAGTTAAGGGACATTTTTGTGATGGGACAAAGACAACAGTCACATTTATTTAGCAGACTGAGGAGGTTTTAGGAAGTTTAAAACCCCTTTTTAAGTTTTTTTTTTTTTCCTGGTACCACACGCACCCCCTCATTTCTTATCTCTGTGTCATGAGTGAGGGAAAATCTCACCTAATTAAGGTTTGGCTGGAACTGGGCTTTGAAACTCCCATCCTATGCTATGTAAATTGCGTATTGTTTGTTACCTCTGTAAGTGTTATGTAGAGCATTTGCACAAACAATGTTATGATACCCATTGGTTGGTTAGAGCAGTGTTTTTTAACTCCAGTCTTTAAGGCACACCAACAGGTCATGTTTTTAGGCTTTCCATTATTTTGCACAGGTGATTTGATCAGTTTCACTGCCTTATGGCCCATACACACGATCCGAATATCGGACGAAAACGATCGTCCGATGATGGATCGTACGATTTTCGGATCGTGTGTACACTACTTTCGAGAGCCGATCACGACCGTTCATCGATATTTTTCGATCGGACATGCCCGAAATTTTCCTCGTACGATGTCAGATCGTACGATTTTCGTTTAGTCAGTACAGCCGTCATCCGACAATACAATACAAATACATTACAACACGCGACATCACTTCCGATCTTTTTTTTCTGTCGTACGAGAATTTTCGTGAGTTTAATAACCTATTTTATTTTACTTGCGATTATTAAGCGAAAAAAGTCGTACGATCCATCGGCCGATATTCGGATCGTGTATATGGGCCATTAGTAATCACCACAGCCGTTTCATCTGAGGAAAATCCTGAAAACTTGACCTGTTGGTGTGCCTTGAGGACTGGAGTTGAAAAACACTGGGTTAGAGTAATATTGTTACAAATACGGAAATAGCACAGAGATGGGAGTTCATAATGTAAATAAACGATTTACTTAAAATCAATGCAAAAAAAATAATAAATAAAAAAACGTTATCAAGTGGTCAGAATACGTTCATACTTCCCCATGTTTTATCCCTATGAATGTGCTTCAGTTAAAAAAAAAAAAAAAACTGTTGATATGTTAGAAATACAGTGTGTTCCTACCTTTTTGATTATTGGATAGCACAATGTATTCTATTCACTTTAAAATCCAAAGATTGTGGTGTCATCCTTGCTTGCTTTACTTCTAATGAACTAAAGAACACCGTCCCTCACACCTCCTCATCTCCATAACCCCTCCTTGAACATAGGCAGATAACATAGGAAATTATCAGCTCACAAGGTCTCTGGCAAAATTCAAAGATATTTTTCGTATTCATCGAACAGATATAAGAAAAAAACTTGTAATGGTGTGTTTAGCAGACCAAAACAGAGCAAATACGAGAACTTCCTTGTTAAAGTTTACATACAGTTTAACTTTACCTCTGGTGAAAATTGTAATCTAAAGTCTTAAAATTAATAACATAGTTCGATTGACCAGGCTGTAGTGGACTGTTGAATTATGTTTTTATGGTTATGGTACATCTGCTCATTATTCTTATGAAGGGTTTTCACTATGCTGTTTTTTTTTTTTTGCATTTTCTTCCACATCAGGCTTAACCCAGGGTTTTGAGGTGTTGGAGGGGTTCATCTTTGTTCCGCCCTTCATATTTCCACCTCGGATTTGCATCATTTGTGGGTAGTTCTATATATTGTAGTTACTTTATCTCATTTTTTTTTTTCCTCTTTTTTTTTTTTCCAATATATTGTATATTATATGAACAAAAGTGTAATTACAGATAACTGCACATGCTCTTAATAGTTAGCACAACCATTCCTCCCCACAGCACCCACCTCCCTAGGTCTCTAAGTGTTAATTTATTCCCCCCCCCCCCTGTTGTTAACCCCCTTCCCCCTTCTTCCCTCTTTTCCCTGTTGGATCGGGTCAAAACATTTACTGATTTATTTCTAGTAATATTGCAGTAACTTTTTCTGTTGTTTTATAGGTTCTCCACTGATCCCAAATCTTTCCATCTCTTCCTCCCGTCTCATCCCCCAGGTCAACCCTTCTTAAATACTCCATCTCTGCAATATGGTCAACCCTGTGTATGAATTATTTTAGAGGAGGTTTATGAGGGTGGAGCCAGAATTTCGGGATCAGTCCCTTTGCTGCGTTTAACAGCACTGGGACCAATGTTGAGGCGTATTTTTTTTCCCTTTTAATAGACCTTGTCTGTGAAAAAGACAGGTCAAAAAATCTAATGGGATCTTTTCACTATGCTGTTAATGATTAAAGGGGATTTCCTCTTATGGAAGTCTTTGAATTCATAATATTATAATGATTACAGGAGTATTTCCTTGCCTGTTACAGCTGAGCCATTGGAACGATGAGCTGTAGGCCCTATTTGCCATCATGTTTTTAAATGCAAGCACTATTGGTGTTATTTGGGGGGTGGTTAACCAACTGCTCTCAGGTTATTTGTAAAGCCCTGTACACACGATCAGTCAAAACCGATGAAAACAGACTGAAGGTCCGTTTCATCAGTCCAAACCGATCGTGTGTAGGCCCCAACGGTCAGTTATCCTTCGGTCCAAAAAAAATAGAACTTGCTTTAAAATTGAACAGATGGATGGCTGACCGATAGGTCTAAACCGATTGTTAGTATGCACGACCATCGGTTAAAAACCTGCGCATGCTCAGAATCAAGTCGACGCATGCTTGGAAGCATTGAACTTCATTTTTTTCAGCACGTCGTTATGTTTTACGTCACCGCATTTTGATACAATAATTTTTTTAACTGATGGTGTGTAGGCACATCAGTCCATCAGTCAGCTTAATTGGTTAACCGATGACAACAGTCCTTCAGACCGTTCTCATCGGATGGACTGATCGTGTGTACCAGGCTTTAGTCTCATTTTTTTTATCTCTAAATAAATGAATTATTCTACTATTTGGTGCTAGTGGTGTTCTTATTTCCTACCGCCTCTATATCATTTTGGTTATTTAATATGTTTAGTAGTAGACTGAGCACCTAACTTGAGTCTGCCCTAATCAGCTTACATGAAAATGTAAAAAACTTATCATATCATTTTTTTTGTAAAGGGCCATTTTTTTTTTTACTATACTTTGTTCCCTGCCACATGCTCCTGTCCCCTTAAAGGTCACAAAATCTGGTGCAGATCTGCATAGAAACCAATCATCTTCCAGTATTGAACAAGCTGAATGTAGAAGCTGATTGGCTACCATGCACAGCTGCACTTTGCACTCTCCAGGTTTAGTAAATCAACCCCGTCTGATAAAGAATCCTTTTGAAATCTTGCAGCTTTACTAACTTACAGGCGAAGTACAGCCAAAGCTAATTTGGCTGTACTTCTCCTGTGGATCACAGGAGTGCAGTTAGCTCTGCACTCCTATGACCGCTTTCAGCAAAGCCGACTGTCGGTTGGTATCACAAAGCCGGGCAAGGCTCGGGAAAGATTGCGCCCATGTGGTTGGGATCCACCCACATGCCTGGAACGGTACTCAGCTTAACCTCTCAGCAAGTCACTGAGAGCCTGAGCTGGCTGCTTCTGCCCCCTCCATAGCTCAGCTCCAGTGAGCGCTGGAGGGGAAGAGCAGACAGGGGTGACTGACAGTCACCAGCTCTCTGCTCAGGGAGCTCTGAGAACTGAGCAATCAGCAGTGTTTGAATACTTGGTTCACAGCCTTAGAGCTGTTGGTAACAGATGAAGCATCAGGCGGATGCTGCATCCACCTAGATAAGTATTATTCTACAATAAAAAAATCCTATACTTTTAATTTAGCCAATGAAGGCTATCATTTATATGCCAAAATATTCTAATAGATAAAATGAAAAACATCTATACTTACCTTCCTGGTGCTAATCATCAATCTTGGGTTCTGGACTATCATCAAGAATTCACCATTAAAGAGTCGTTTCTCCTCTTCCAAAGCTGTTGCCCTTGTCATTTCTTTCTGGTACCTACATGGTCTGCCATCAGATTAATAGGGAAAACAAAACAAAGTGAAAACCTGACTGTTTATTTTTTTTCAAGTAGGCTTCCATTTGGCAGATTTTAGAAATGGCTTGGGGATAACTTGATGAAATCATTTTGAATTGGCAACTAATGGATAGCTTCACTGATAGCTCTTTTATAGCTCTGTGCATCTGGAAGAAAAATCAACAACAAAGGGATCTCAAATGTGTTTATCATTACTTTGACTTTGTTTAGCAGATGTTTTTGGTGCCATGGTAACCTGCTTAATCTATCCCTGTGTAATGTGGTATTCACTTAATATACTGATTACCACTACAACACACTAAATTGACTGCACTTTTTATCTTACAGAGTTGAGCAATTTAGAAAGGTTCAATACCACATGTCATTTAACTATGTTTAGTTGATCACAGAGTCTGAAATGTTCCATTCATTTAAGATCGGTTCCTAAAATTGTAAATATTAGGGTAGATGTAAAGTCCAGTTTAATGACATTTAGTTTACTACAGCCCACTGAATCGTAAACAATTGCCAATTTTAGAAAGGTAAAATATATTTTGTCACCTGTTTTTCTTTGTTTGTTACTTCTCAGTGCTGCGGATCGCCTGCACTCAGGGCAAGATTCTTGATGGTGACAATGTGTGACTTTTTTTGTGTAATGGGTATTGTAATAGCCACTTACAATTTAGCAAAAGACTCTATGGCCCCGTACACACGAGCAAATAGATCTGTATAAATCGGTCGGACAGACCGATTTGAACAGATCTGTCTGCTGGGATGTATTGGTTTGATCGTGTACACACGATCAAACCAAAATCCCCGCCGGCAGACAGCGCGCTGACGTGTCTGTGACGTGGCGGTGACGTTGATGCCGCCTCGTCACCGCACCAGGAAGTAAAACACATTTGACGCATGTGCGAGCAGATATGTCTACTGGTTAGCATACTAACCAGCAGACATGTCGGGCGGACGGATTCACAGCCGACAGATTTCAAAGCATGCTTTGAAATCTGTCGGGTGGCCAAATCCGTCTGTTTGCCCATACACACAATTGAATCTGTCTGCTGAAACGGTCTGGCAGACCGTTTCCAGCAGACAGATTTGATCATGTGTACGCGGCCTATGACTATATGATTTCATGTCAGAGGTTTACAACCATGTAAGGCTTGATTCACATCTATGCATGTTGCTTTTGAACATTTCTGCAGTGCTTTTTGCTCTGCTTTCTGCGTTTTTGGAACTGCGGTTTACCGCAATTTTACCGTGATTTGCGATTTGCATTTTGCGATTTGTGTTTTATACTCGGATAAGGGGCTGGCATGGATTTTGGGGGGAATCTCACGCCATTTAAAAAAAATGGCATGGTGGTGTCCTCTCCAAATCCATATCAGACTGAAGGGTCTGGTATTGTCTTTAGGGGAAGATCCCATGCCGTTTTTTCCCGTGATTTTTTTTAGCCAGCAATTTTTTTTTTACATTCAGCTGTCAACTGATGACTCATATCGGTTGTTAAGGATGCAGCAGCTGGCTTCCTGACCCACTCCTTAGCAACCAGCTATATACAGTGAATGTAAAGAAAAAAATGCAAATTGCGGCAAAATCATGGTAAAATTGATGTAAAAACGCAGTACTTGAGGTTTGGATGCAGCTCCATTGAAGTATATTACATGCAAAATGCTGCGGGCAAACAAAGTCCCTGAACATTTCCAAAATGGCAGAAGCACAAAAATGCATTGATGTAAACGTGTTCCATAGGAACCCATGTTAAAAAAAATCCATGTGAAAGGAGCCTTAACGTATATGCAAACTCAATCAGCAAAACCTCACATAAGCTTTAACATGTAGATTCAAAGGTTATTTTCTTAATTTTTACATCTTGAGCACCACAAACCAAAAACCCTATCTAATTCTTTTGTAGTATTCAAAGCACACTCAGCCATCCATTTATGTCTCAATGTCTGTTATATTTTGTTGAGAAATCACTTTGAAAAACAACCCCCTAGCATTTCTAGCCATGCTCATCTTAAGTAAGGGCAAATGATTCATGTAGTATTTACTTCCTCCAATCCATCTGCCCTTAGCTCAGGCTTGCATGCAGTAGAGTGTGCTTAGCTGAGAAAGCCTCGCTTCCTCTCCTCCCCTCATGAAGACTCCTGGGTTGTATGATAAAATTTGCCTAAGAAAAAAAACAGGAATGTTTGAAAAAAGTAAATATAATATACTTTACTATCTATTTTCTAATGCTAGCAGCGTTAGGATTAAAATCAATCAATGTTGATTGGTAGAGTGAAGTTCCAATTTAACCACTTGACCACTGGGCACTTAAACCCCCTTAATAACCAGACCAATTTTCAGCTTTCGGTGCTCTCACAGTTTGAATGACAATAACTCATACAACACTGTAGCCAAATGAAATTTTTGTCCTTTTTTTCCCCACAAATAGAGCTTTCTTTTGGTGGTATTTGATCACCTCTGCGGTTTTTATTTTTTTTGCTATAAATGAAAAAAGAACGAAAAATGTATATTATAAAATTTAGCAAAAAAGTAATTTTTCTTCATAAATTTGGCCTAAAATGTATACTGCTACATATCTTTGGTAACAAAACAAAAAAAATATTGGATATTATTTAGTCTGGGTGAAAGTTATAAGGTCTACAAGCTATGGTACCAATTACTGAAAATGTATCAATTTGATCACATGTGATGTACTGACAGCCTCTCTCATTTCTTGAGACCCTAACATGCCAGAAAAGTACAAATTCCCCCCAAATGACCCCTTTTTGGAAAGAAGACATTCCAAGGTATTTCGAAAGAGGCATTGTGAGTTTTTTGAAGTTGTCATTTTTTCCCACAATTCTTTGCAAAATCAAGATTTTTTTCATTTTTATTTTTTTTCCACAAAATGTTCATATTAGCAGGTTTTTTCTCACACACAGCATATGCATACCACAAATTACACCCCAGAACACATTCTGCTATTCCTCCCGAGTATGGCAATACCACATGTGTGAGACTTTTACACAGCGTGGCCACATACAGAGGACCAACATGCAGGGAGCACCATCAGGCGTTTTGGAGCACCCAGGGCAATTCTGACATTTCTCTCCTACATGTAAAAATCATCATTTATTTGCTAGAAAATTACATAGAACCCAAAAATATTATATATGCTTTTTTAGCAAAGATCCTAGAGAATACAATGGCGGTCATTGCAACTTTTTATCGTGCATGGTATTTGCACAGCAATTTTTCAAACGCATTTTTTTTGGAAATAAAACAGTTTTGTGCTTTTAAAAAAAAAAACCCATTAAAGTTAGCCCAATGTTTTTGCATAATATGAAAGATGAAGTTACGCTGAGTAAATAGATACTCAACATGTCACCCTTCAATATTGCACATGCTTGTGGAATGGCGCCAAACTTCGCTACTTAAAAATCCCCATAGGTGACGCTTTAAATATATTTTTACTGGTTACATCTTTTTAGTTGGAGACTAACGTTCACAGTGATACCTCACATGTGTGGTTTGAACACCGTTTTCATATGTGGGCGGGACTTTCGTGTGCCGTCGCATCTGTATACGAGCACGTGGGAACAGGGGCGCTTAAAAAAAAAATGTATTGTTCATTTTACTTTATTTATTTATTTTAGCTTGACACTTTTTCCCCAAAAATAAATGTTTTGATTACTTTTATTCCTATTACAAGGAATGTAAACATCCCTTGTAATAGGAATATAGCATGACAGGTCCTCTTCAGTGAGATATGGGGTCAATAAGACCCCACATCTCACCTCTAGGCTGGGAAGCCGGAAAAAAAAAACAATCGCAGGGAGTATTGTGCAGGAAGTATTGTGTGGGGGTATTGCAGAGTATTGTTAAGAGTATTGCGCAGGGGTACTGCAGAGTATTGCACAGGGGTACTGCATGGTATTGTGCAGGGGTACTGCAGAGTATTGTGCGGGGGTACTGCAGAGTATTGTGCCGGGGTACTGCAGAGTATTGTGCCGGGGTACTGCAGAGTATTTTGCCGGGATACTGCAGAGTATTGTGCCGGGGTACTGCAGAGTATTGTGCGCGGGGGTACTGCAGAGTATTGCGCGTGGGGGTACTGCAGAGTATTGCTCAGGGGGGGTATTGCAGAGTATTGCTCAGGGGGGTATTGCAGAGTATTGCTCAGGGGGGGTATTGCAGAGTATTTCTCAGGGGGGGTATTGCAGAGTATTGCTCAGGGGGGTATTGCAGAGTATTGCTCAGGGGGGTATTGCAGAGTATTGCTCAGGGGGGGTATTGCAGAGCATTGCGCAGGGAAGGAAGGGGTATTGCAGAGTATTGCGCAAGGAAGGGGTTAATGCAGGGATGGCTGAGCAGGGATGGATGGATCTGTGACTGCAATAGTCACAGATCCATCCGACACAGCTGCTGCCATCCGCGCTCTCCTCTCACACTGTACCGATCGGTACAGAGAGAGGAGGGAGGAACCGGCATCATCAAATGACGACGGTTTGTTTACATGTGATCGCTCCGTCATTGGACATAGCAATCACGTGGTAAACTGCGGCTATCAGCGGCGATTTACCATGATCCGTGACCCGCCAGGTTCTCTGGACCCGGCGGTCACGGACATTCCCGTGTGCACGCCCCAGGGGGCGCGCGGGAGCGCGATTCTGGGATCACGTTATATACCTTGCCGCCGTTATTTTTTGGCAGGTGGTTGCTAAGTGGTTAAGCTTTAAAAAAAAAAGCCATTTGATTTCTAGGCAGAGCTACACCAGATTTTAGACTCCTGAATTTTAGTAAATTGACCCCATTGCTTGTTTTTGAAAACTTGTTTAACAACAATAGTACAGAAAGTTTGAGTTTGGTGATACCCTTTATTGGGTAAGTATTGCACTTTAGTAGTGCAATCGGAAGGTGCCTACATAGTTTTAGGCTTAGTCAACAAAGGGGTTTTACACAATTTTAACTTTATGTACTGACTGATGGCTTAATTGCAACACTTTGCTATCATGTATTGTATTTTATAAAAGTGTTTTTAGCAACTCTTTACTCATTCTACTTTTTTTATGTGGTAACTGACATTAGATGCAGGTACCTTTTTGCCACAAGACCCCTTAAAGTCCTGAGAAATCTGATATTGCAGATTTTGTCGAGCTGTTCCATTCCTGCCTCCTTTTTAATGCCTTCTGGACGAGGAGGTCACCAATCAGTTTGAGGAATCAAGAGAAGCTGTGGACGTTATTAGCCAAAATTTGCAATGTTGATTATATAGATTTTAGAGCAATGAGATCTATAAAAGGTACATAGTAGCCCCCTTGAGAGTTCAAGCATTGTATTCAAGCTGTCACATTAGTTGTAATGTAGTAAAGAAAGGGTTGCTTTTAAGAACAGTGAAACTTATAAAAAACAGCCTCGCTCGTATGGCACCCATAATGCCCCATACACATGATCTGGCTTTTGCCAGGCCAGAATTCCATCAGAGTAAAAGAGAACATGTTCTCTATCTAAACTCTGATGGAATTCCTTGGAAAACAGTCTGATGGGGCATACACAGGGTCGGAATTTCCGAAAAAAAAAGTCTGTCTGACTTTTTCCATCGGAAATTCCGATCGTGTGTACGGGGCTTCGCAAGCCTATTGATACTGCTAGGAGCCATGTCATCACACGAGAGAGCCTATCCCTGGAGCAACTCACAGGGAACTGGATTGCTAAAACAGCAGACACAACATGCACCTGCTTCTAACTAAACACTGCTGTTACTGGGTATCATTGGCATAAGAGTGTGAATTATCAGTACTGTTTTGAGGACCTAACCCACCATTAGAACTGAACAACACTTTTGGGTTTCCAAGTGAGTCCTAAACTGTTTTATATTATAAAAATGCGAGTAAATCCCCAAAGCAGAAAATGCTAATGCTGTAACACATTTAGGCTAAGAAGAAATTTTTTGTGTAGAAGACAGTAATAACAAAGTACAAGAACATAGATTTCATTTATTATCCAATACATGCTTTGTTCAGGCTGCATTATGGAGACTGATGGGATATTTGATGATTTCACAGCGTATGCAGAAAATGAAATATGAGAACTCGTTGTCCTCTAAAAGAAATAAAGTTTTCATGACAATGCATTTTGTTATAATTTATGCAGAAAATAAACAGATTTGTATGGCATTAGTAATATCTATCTATCTATCTATCTATCTATCTATCTATCTATATATCTATCTATCTATCTATCTATCTATCTACAGTGCGGAAAATAAGTATTTGAACACCCTGCTATTTTGCAAGTTCTCCCACTTGGAAATCATGGAGGGGTCTGAAATTGTCATCGTAGGTGCATGTCCACTGTGAGAGACATAATCAAAAAAAAAAAATCCAGAAATCACAATTTATGAATTTTTAACTATTTATTTGTATGATACAGCCGCAAAGAAGTATTTGAACACCTGTCTATCAGCTGGAATTCTGACCCTCAAAGACCTGTTAGTCTGCCTTTAACATGTCCACCTCCACTCCATTTATTATCCTAAATTAGATGCACCTGTTTGAGGTCATTAGCTGCATAAAGACACCTGTCCACCCCATACAATCAGTAAGAATCCAACTACTAACTTGGCCAAGACCAAAGAGCTGTCCAAAGACACTAGAGACAAAATTGTACACCTCCACAAGGCTGGAAAGGGCTATGGGGAAATAGCCAAGCAGCTTGGTGAAAAAAGGTCCACTGTTGGAGCAATCATTAGAAAATGGAAGAAGCTAAACATGACTGTCAATCTCCCTCGGACTGGGGCTCCATGCAAAATCTCACCTCGTGGGGTCTCAATGATCCTAAGAAAGGTGAGAAATCAGCCCAGGACTACACGGGAGGAGCTGGTCAATGACCTGAAAAGAGCTGGGACCACCGTTTCCAAGGTTACTGTTGGTAATACTCTAAGACGTCATGGTTTGAAATCATGCATGGCACGGAAGGTTCCCCTGCTTAAACCAGCACATGTCAAGGCCCGTCTTAAGTTTGCCAATGACCATTTGGATGATCCAGAGGAGTCATGGGAGAAAGTCATGTGGTCAGATGAGACCAAAATAGAACTTTTTGGTCATAATTTCACTAACCGTGTTTGGAGGAAGAAGAATGATGAGTACCATCCCAAGAACACCATCCCTACTGTGAAGCATGGGGGTGGTAGCATCATGCTTTGGGGGTGTTTTTCTGCACATGGGACAGGGCGACTGCACTGTATTAAGGAGAGGATAACCGGGGCCATGTATTGCGAGATTTTGGGCAACAACCTCCTTCCCTCAGTTAGAGCTTTGAAGATGGGTCGAGGCTGGGTCTTCCTACATGACAATGACCCGAAGCACACAGCCAGGATAACCAAGGAGTGGCTCTGTAAGAAGCATATCAAGGTTCTGGCGTGGCCTAGCCACTCTCCAGACCTAAACCCAATAGAGAATCTTTGGAGGGAGCTCAAACTCTGTGTTTCTCAGCGACAGCCCAGAAACCTGACTGATCTAGAGAAGATCTCTGTGGAGGAGTGGGCCAAAATCCCTCCTCCAGTGTGTGCAAACCTGGTGAAAAACTACAAGAAACGTTTGACCTCTGTAATTGCAAACAAAGGCTACTGTACCAAATATTAACATTGATTTTCTCAGGTGTTCAAATACTTATTTGCAGCTGTATCATACAAATAAATAGTTAAAAAAATCATACATTGTGATTTCTGGAATTTTTATTTTTGATTATGTCTCTCACAGTGGACATGCACCTACGATAACAATTTCAGACCCCTCCATGATTTTCAAGTGGGAGAACTTGCAAAATAGCAGGGTGTTCGAATACTTATTTTCCTCACTGTATCTATCTATCTATCTATCTATCTATCTATCTATCTATCTATCTATCTATCTATCTATCTGTATATCTATCTATCTGTATATCTATCTATCTATCTATCTATCTATCTATCATGCAAACATTTGGAGTATTAATATTGCAAAATCATTTTTTTTCCGAAAGAAGCTAAATGGGACTCCAACCGTCTCCTGGGTAATACTCAGGGTAGGGTGGAAGTCCCCCTAAAGAGTGGGAATTTAACCACTTCCATGCCAGGCCTATTCTGGCACTCCTCTCCTAAATGTAAAAATCATAATTTTTTTGCTAGAAAATTACTCAGACCGCCTAGGGAATAAAATGGCGGTCATTGCAATTTTATCTTGCACGGTATTTGCGCAATAAAGTTAGCCCAATTTTTGTGTATAATGTAAAAGATGATGTTATGCTGAGTAAATAAATACCCAACATGTCACGCTTTAAAATTGCACGCACTCAGGGAATGGTGCCAAACTTCGGTACTTTACAGGTTACCAGTTTAGAGTTACAGAGGAGGTCTAGTTCTACAATTGTTGTTGCTCACGCTCTAACACACGTGGCGATACCACACATGTGTGGTTTGAACAACGTTTACATATGTGGTGTGTGTTTGCTTCTGAGCGCGAGCTACCGGGGATAAGGGCGTTTTAAATAAATATATATATATTTTTACACTTTTTTCTTTTTATCACTTTTATTCCTATTACAAGGAATGTAAACATCCCTTGTAATAGGAATCTAATGTGACAGAACCTTGATTATGGAGGCTGTAAAGCATGAGATGGAAAAAAAAAAAATTCACCGATCTCATGCTTACTAGCCACGATCATGGTTTTGTTTACATCTGGGGCCTGAGTGTTAGGTCGGGCCTCCGACGGTCTTAGAGATGATAGAGAGGGTCACTGAAAATCTCTATGGTCATCATCCGGTGCCAGACGATTCTTTCTCCGGGTCTCCCATGGTATGGGAGAGCCCGGAGAAGCACCAGATGGCGGGGGGAAGGAGGACATCCCCTCCTGTCACCTGTAAGAACAATCAAGTAGTGGAACTGCTGCTATGATCATTCTTGCTGTGCACAGAATCTGCACAGAAAAAAATGATATCTGAATAATGCCTGTAGCTGTAGGCATCATTCAGATATCCCCCCGAAGTGGTTACATTTTGCCAATAATGAGTGATACAAAGTCACGCAAGAATAAAAGTCAAGCAATTTTATTACAAAACATGGTTAACCACTTGTCACCCGCCCACTGTCATATGACGGCGGGCGGGTAACTCCATTGTCCTGACTGCACGTCATATGACGTGCAGTCATAGAAAGTTCCTAGGGGCGAGCGTGCGTGCCGCCGGCAGCGAGCACGCGCACCCGTCACATCACTGGGACCCCCGTGCGTGTGCCCGGCGGCCGCGATGGCCGCCGGGCACACGCGATTGCCGAGTAACTCAGCTGGGACGTGCAGCTCTGTGTGTAAACACAGAGCTGCACGTCCCTGTCAGGGAGAGAGGAGACCGATTGTGTCCCTTGTACATAGGGACACAATCGGTCACCTCCCCAGTCACCCCCCCTCCCCCCACAGTTAGAACACAAACTAGGAGAAACATTTAACCCCTTCCCTGCCCCCTAGTGGTTAACCCCTTCCCTGCCAGTTACATTTATACAGTTATCAATGCATATTTATAGCATTGTTCACTGTATAAATGTAAATGGTCCCAAAAATGTGTCAAAAGTGTCCGATGTGTCCGCTATAATGTCCCAGACGCGGAAAAAAATCGCAGATCGCCGCCATTCCTAGTAAAAAAAATAATTAAAAAAAATCATAATTATGTCCCGTATTTTGTAGGCAATATAACTTTTGCGCAAACCAGTCACTTTACGGTTATTGCGATTTTATTTTTTAATTTTTTTTACCAAAAATATGTAGAAGAATACGTATCGGCCTAAACTGAGATAAAAAATGTTTTTTTTTTTTTAAATGGGATATTTATTATAGCAAAAAGCAAAAAATATTGTGTCTTTTTTCAAAATTGTCGCTATTTTTTTGTTTATAGCGCAAAAAATAAAAACCGCACGGGCGATTAAATACCACCAAAAGAAAGCTCTATTTGTGGGGAAAAAAGGACACCAATTTTGTTTGGGAGCCACGTCGCACGACTGCGCAATTGTCAGTTAAAGCGACGCAGTGCCGGAAGCTAAAATTTTGTCTGGGCAGGAAGGGGGTGTAGGTGCACAGTAGGCAAGTGGTTAAAATAGCATTACTTAAAATATCCATGATACATACAATTCCATCATTTCTCATATCTGCATATTATTTTCCAAACATGGATGATTACAACATTCCGTCAGCGTGTAAGATTGACATGTTTCACATGACTTGCTTCCTCAGAATGCATGCTTGCATATACATAAAATAAATATGACTAAAGCGACAATAAAAATCATATGTCAATTACAAATCTAATACCAAAAAACACATAAAAGTGATCTGAGGGGGGAAGAAAGATAAAAAAAAGACCCAGACTAAAATGGCTTTAGCAGACTTCTAGGAACCAAGCACAATGGTATACCAAGAGCCCAAAAAAACACAAAACCACAAAACCATTTATCATTAACATCTGGTGCGGAAGGGGTATGCACTATATCCCATCCTTCCCACCATTCATTATCATAAGGGTCTTCCATTTCGAGTGTGCTCCTCTTAAAATGACATGGACAATCAAACTGCATCACATCATCATCCTTTATTATATATAATGAGCTCACCAAATGTATTTTGCAAAGTGGAGCCCTTCAAGGTCTTAACATCAGTGAGTCCCCAGAGCCTAGAAAAACAGAAAATAAAGAAAAACAACAACAAAGAAAAACAAAAGAAAGCAACATAAATGAAATAATGTATCTGGATATACCTCACCAGTCAGTGTCAATCTACCCCTAAGATTTAGGAATTCCTTTTTTTTTCTTTTTTTTTATGTTTAAAAAACAATATGCATACACACATCCGGTTTTCCCAGCCAAAGGCTCTCCTGGCAGTTTTCCTGCCAGGAAAACCAGTCTTGTGTACGAGGCTTTATAGACTTTTCTTTAGTAAGCTGTCACCTCACAGGGAAATTAAAAGTGCAAAGGGTATCCCTTGACTCCTGTATCGTCACCTTACCTGCGTTCAATAGCAGCTCCCTGCTTCTTTGCACTTTGCCTTGTATGGGAAAGGTGACAGTGTCTCTTTAAGAACTACATTAGATGGTAAATCTTCTGCTGGAAGCACCACAGTAGTAACAGAATTGCTAAAAAAAATTCAGCTCACATCATCTTATGGAGTGTTTGTTTGCTGCTCAGACCAATCATAAATAGCTGTACCTTTGCTAATAATTGAGTGTCAGCAGCATTTCAGGCAGGGACAGTGTTACTTATGCTAGTGATAATGGAAGCTGAGTTTCAGGGATTCTGCTGCAAGCATTGTATTCCTGGGGGCAGAGTCACCTTGGTCATGTGGCCCTTGATGTGGCCCTTTGACAGGCTGCTGTAAATCACAGGGTTTGTAATACATGGTGTGAGCACCTATGTTCATAATTTTCTGAAACTGTAAATCTGTGAAGATATTTTTCTAATCTAAATGTTATTTAGCCTATACTGTATACTGACCATGGAACAATACATTATCAATGCCTCACAATATCAGCTTGTTTTTGTAGAATATAATAAGCTTTCCCATTCACCTCAGTTCTTCCCTCCATCCTGTTATCGTAGACGGCCACTAACTCAACTTCAGAATAGTGAATTGCAATTTTTCAATTAGCCTCATAAGTGTGCTTAACTAGATTAATGTTCTAACATGAGAACAACAAGATTTCCTCTCCAAATTTCATTTCTGAAGGATGCTGCAAAAGAAAATGCATTCATAAATGAAGACTGGAGTACAGTGCATCTTCTACTGTATATTATGATTTACACAATGGTAACTCTTCTTTTTACTGTAAAATGAGAATGATTTGCTAAAAAAATTATGAAAAACAAGGATTGGGGAAACCAATAGCAACCAATAAGATTCCTTGATGGGTTTTAGAGATGAATCTGATTTGTTGCCATGAGCAAATGATACAGTTTACTTTATTTTCCCTCTCTTCTTGCTGTGCACAAAAATGCAATATTTTGTTCAGAAACAAAGATGTTTAAACGTTCATTAAGACCTGTTTGGAGCACAGTGCCCTCGATGTTCTATAGAGATGTTAGTTAATCAATATCTTACAAATGATAACATAGAGAGAACATAAAGAGGATGCTGTGACGCAGAGGGACAGTGTACCATATGTTTGTACTAACAAATCAATATTTTAGTGTCTGGGGTATAATAAAGTCTTGTTTAAAATACAACACCTTTGTCTCCAATAGGCTATATAAGAATGTTTTTGGTATGTGGTAAAATAATGCAGATAATACAACTGTTCTGGAACTTCTAGGTAAACTCCAGACAAACAGCTAAATACACGGATTAAAAACATAAATTAAATTTGTATTACCTGCTCTAAGATTTGCATTTCTGTCTTTCCAGTCCCAAGCTTCACACAGTTCTGTTACATATCACAGTCCTGTTTGATCGGGCAGTAGCCCTGTTTTTTTTTCTGTTGCAGTTAACACTTACAAGGCATGCCCCTCCTAAAGCCTGTGACTGGAAGTAGCAGGCCACTCTCTTTCACTCTGCTCTCTACTCCTAATCTGCATGTTCTCGATTAGCAAATGAGCACTGCAGCACAACTGGCTTGCTCATTGTTCTGCTCCATATCATACCACTCTGCACTCTACTGGGTATTTTAAAAAGGCCAATACCAAGTCACATTCAGGTACTTACAGCACTTGCATTTAAAATACATTTTAAAATGTATTAATGAATCCAGAGCTATATTAATGTGTGATTTTATATGTGCCTGGACTTTATCTTTCGTCCAGCTCTGCAAAATATAAAAGTTATCCCTGGCAGTGGGGCTACACCTACCCTTCAGGGGTCATTTAGGTCTATTGGGCAGAAGATATATTACCTGACCCTCCACTCCTCCACCCTATAGCAGGCCCTGCATCCTTTTTCTCCCCCTGCTCTAGCAGTCTAAGGCCTCTTAAACAGGCACTGGTCATCCCTATCCACTTGCTTTCTGGTCACATATGCTCCCTTCCTGCCCAGGCAAAATGTCAGCTTTCAGCACTGTCACGCTTTGAATGTCAATTGCGTGGTCATGCGATGTGGCTCCCAAACAAAAGTGACGTCCTTTCTTTCCCACAAATAGAGCTTTTTTTGGTGGTATTTGATCATCTTTGCGTTTTTTTTTTTACCATAAACAAATAAAGACAATTTTGAAAAAAAAAAACAATGGGCCAGATTCAGAGAGCCGTAACTCCTGTCTAACTGGTATTTAGACTGGAGTACTTTCAAATTACGCACGTTTTTTAGCTAGTCTGAAACCTCAAATCATGAATAGACGGCTGCGGGCTTCAATTCGACTGGATTACGTGTTTGTACGCCTTTGGATCTACGCTGCACTGGGTGGACTTCCCAGCGTTTTCCGTGTCGGGGTATGCTAATGAGCTTTTGCCGGTGATCCCCGAAATTACGATCTTCAATCGCAATATCTTACGGCATCTTTAGTCATCTTTTTTTGCGTAACACTATACCAGCTTTTTGCTGCTCTAATATTAGACAGCCCATGTTAAGTATGGCCGTCGTTCCCGCGTCGAATTTCAACGTTTTCCGACGTCTTTTATTATTTTTTACGTAAGTCGTCCGGGAATAGGAATGTCCGTAAACGACGCTACTTAAACAAAAAATGACGTAACAATGTGATTTCGCGCAATGCACGGCGGGAAATTTGTGAACGGAGCATGCGCAGTTCGATCGCCGCGAGGACGCGCCTAATTTAAATGCTTCACGCCCCCTAATCGCGTATTTCGATTACGCAGCGAGAAATAGACTACGCCGCCGTATCGTACGGGCAAAAATCTACCAGAATTTGATGTAGAGCCTGGTAAAATATGGCAGCGTAGAGTATTTCGATTAAGTCTACCTGAATCTGGCCCAATATTTTTAAATTCTTGCTATAATAAATATCCCATTTTTTTTTTTAAAGAATATTTTTTTTCTCAGTTTAGGCCGATAAGTATTCTTCTACATATTTTTGGTAAAAAAATTGCAATAAGCGTATAGTGATTTGCGCAAAAGTTATGGCACCTAAAAAATAAGGGATAGAATTATGACATTTTTTTACAATTTTTATTTACTAGTAATGGCGGTTATCTGCGATTTTTGTCAGGACTGCGATATTACAGCAGACACATCGAACACTTTTGACACATTTTTGGGACCATTTACTTTATACAGCAAACAGTCCTATAAATAGGCACTGATTACTGTATAAATGTTTACACACAGAGATCCACATCCCTAGCTCTGTAACTGATGATCGCGGGCACCTGGCAGACATCACCGCCACCAGGCACACGCATCGGCACGGGAGGCCCGAGGACGTCATATGACGGCCTTCCGGCATTGTAGAGACACATTGTGACAGTCATTTTACAATAGCCAGCCCTCACTGGACCCCACCAATCTAAACAACCTAACACTCATCTCCTTGCTCTCATTTGCCTCCAAACTCACTCAAGGCTTATTCTACAACCACCACTATTAATAACATTCTTGACTAACTTAAGTGTAGATTTTACATGGAACACTACACTGAAATTGCTCTTCTAATTCACAAACAACTTACTAACAGCTAAAGCCCATGGTCGCTATTCTGTACTCCTACTTTTGGATCTCTCTGCTGCCTTTGATGCAATTTGCCACCCACTTCTCCTCAAAAAAACAAAATTCCTGTGGTCTCTGTGACTATACTCTTTGTTGGTTCTCATCTTACCTAAATCACCATACCCAAGTGTCACTTACAACTCTACCTCCTCCTCACTTCTTTCTTTTTCTGTCATGGTCCCCAAAAGTTCTGTTCTTGGACCTTTCTTAATCTTGATCTACACCTCCTCCCTGGGTCAGATGATAGCTTCTCACAGCTTCCAATATCATTTCTCGGCTGATGATCCCCAAATCCATCTTTCTACCCATCAGTTTCTTCATGCTAATTTACTAGCAGACATATCAGTATGGATGTCATAGCACTCAAACTTAATATTTGCAAAACTGAGCGTAAAATATTTCTTCACCCATATGTCCCTTCCCTTGACAACTTCTGTCGAGATTGAAGGCACACCTATCAATCAGTCACTGCATACTAGAATATTAGGTGTAATCCTGGGTAATCGTGGAATTTGTGCTCTTCTTTTCGGCCCACATCCAAACCTTGTCACCTCAACCTCTGTAACATCTCGAAAGTATGCCCCTTCCAAACCAATGACCACAAAGCTTGTTCAAATTCACTCCCTGGTTATCTCTCACCTTTATTTTCCTCTTTATTGGCTTAGCTTATCTAAAGGTATCTACCCCTCCATCATAAATGCTGCTTTAAGACTCACCCACTTTACCAACCATTTGGTGTCTGCTACCTTTATTTGCCAATCCCTCAATTTTCAAGGACTTACTTTCATGCAGTGCCTAGTGTCAATTGTGCTGCTGGCTGGCAAAATCCAGAAAGACAGGTTAGGCTGATTGTATTTACCTGGAAGTTTACAGCTGTGGAGTTATGGGGATGTGAGGGTCAGAGGACTTAGAATTTCAACTAAGAGAGCAGACGGCAGTACAAGGAACACTTCACATTAAATGAAAGTACAATCCCCTGTGATAAAAAAAATGAAGGCTTTAGCATTATGTGCTGCTGTGCAGGCACTGGTTGGTTTTGCCTCCCTCTCACTAAAATTTGCAAAGGTTTACTTACTGAATCCCCCAAGTAGCTCCTAACATAGTTGCTAAAGCCTTTGAAGATTTTTCGGTCTTGCCTAATGTCATTTTTTCCATCCTGATGTTCTGATCATAGCTGTACACATGGTCAGAGTGTGGTATAAATGTGTACTATATAATATAATCGTTTGATCTTTGCCCTAAGCACAGCACCGATTCGAGAGTGAAAATGTTGTTGTTTTCTTTGTAGAAACTGATAAACTGAGGTCATGATTGTCTTCATAGAGCCAGTAGGTTGGAACAAATGAAATCAAACATATGAGTTGCTTTGTGTTTTATTTGTTAGGGATGTATCTCGAAGTTTACCCCTTTGGTTGGCTTTGATCTCTGAGATTACTTTAGGAATGAATAAAATGCCCTTAATGTCTGTAGATATTATTGTTTACACTGCAACCAAAATTGTGAATGCTCAGCTTGACTTAAATTAAGGTAAACGGTTTGTTTATGAAACAGAATGAGATGAGCAATAGCTTTGTACTTATTGCACCTGGAATTGTGGTGCTATTTTGGGAGATTAAGTAGCAGTTTATAAATAGAAAGGAGCAAATTACTTTTCTTGCTCAGCTGTTATTGCTAGCTGAACTGTCTGATTTCAGGTTTTTCATGGAAAACAAACTATGCAGTGAATATTTAAAGCCCAACCAAACCTTTAGTTGAAATTACATAAATATATTACAGGTGCAAAAAAACAAAAAATTCCCTTTGTGAAATGATGCTTTTTTTGTGACACTTTACTTGTATCTTCGTACCTGCAGTTTTATTTGTATGAAAGTTGATGCAGTTTTGATTTTATCTTAATGTATTGTATGAACACTGTTTTATGTATTTATTTACTTTTGCTGTTTCTTTTTCTCTGTCCTCCCCCCACCAGTTAACCTATGGGCTGAATGCCAGTTCAGAAAAAAAATGTCCTACATTTGGCTTATGTGTATGTCGGTCTGTTCTACAGCAGCCGGCTATTCAGGTTCTGTCAGACAAGCATGCTCAAAAGCCAGCAGCCGGCCGACTCCCAATCAGTGCTCTGGTGGGGGGCCTCCCCCTGTCCGAAAAAAAACAGCTCAGCGGGGGAGATCTCTGTACTAAAACCTGTGTTGTTGGGGGCAGAGCTTGTATCTGTATATGTATGTATATAAATAATGCTGTTATTCTGAGGACTTTATGGCTATGATTAAAGCTACACACCGAAAGACGCAAGCCCTGTATTATTTTGTACCACACGAGGTAAACTAATTTATTACGGAAGCTCTAGCTGCTGGCTTTCTTTCACTTACATGCTTGCTTGGATGCCAGGAGGACACTACAAGCCAGTGCACTCACTGCTCACCACCTGAAGGAATTACAACAGGTGTTTTCCACTATATTTAAGCAAGTTTCAGGTCATGGCTCTTTTCTCAAGTCCCCCAGAAACATGCAAAGGGGGGCAGGAACAACCAAAACCGCAAAGGACAATCAAGAGAAAATTAATGATTAATATTAGATTAAAAGGATACAATAACATAAGATAGAAAGAGTACAATAACAATGTTTTACATTACATTTAAACTAGGAGTAAACAAAACGACAAAATAAAGGGGGTGAATACAAGGCACCCCAAAATGTGCTCAATAATCCAATAATAGAGAACATATCAGTAGGGTTAAAAACATAAACACGAAAGTCTAGTGCACTGTAGTGAATTAAACTACCAAATAATGTCTTGTCCCCCCCTCAAAAATAACCCCTTAGCACAGACCGTACGCACATATGCGGACTCGGCTTAAAGAAGTTATACCAGGGTAATGCAGCTGCAGGCATCAGCCCGGTACAATTCTTTAGAGCTGGCGGTCGGCTTTTTAGTGATAACAACTGATGTGGCTAAAGGCCACCTCTGCTGTTATCCTAAAGGAGCAGGAACGGGACGTCCCTCCACTCCCACCACCTTCCGCCGGTCTTCCTGGGCCTTCCGTCCCACCGGGAGTCCCCATCCACGATCCGGCACTTCCGCCGGCTAAGCTGAGATTGGAATGAAGCCAGAAAAAGCATTAATCTAGTCTCCTATGTAAAAACTCGGAAGAGATGTCACAATGTCACTAGCTGTTTACTCGGCTGCCAATGGCTCTAATTAAAAAATAATTACAGTATTTAGAATCACCATATTTGGCAATGTGAATACTTTGCAAAGGAGGGATTTGGGGTCTTTTAGACCCCCGATCCCTTTATAAAGAATACTTGTCACCACCTATTACTGTCACAAGGGATATTTGCATAAATAAATTAAAGCGTCCCCGTCCCTGCATGCTCGCGCAGCAAAGAAAAGACATGCGCAGGTTGTGCCCACATATGTAAACTATGTTCAAATCACACATATGAGGTATCACCGCTATCATCAGAGTGAGAGCAACAATTCTGGCAAAAGACCTCCTCTGCAACTTTAACCTGGTAACCGTTACATTTTTTTAAAGTGTTGCCTATGGAGATTTTTAAGTATAATAGTTTGTGTGCAATTTCAAAGCATGACAAGTACCCATGATGACGTTACATATAATGAAACGATCATAGGACAATACACACACACTGTTTGCACAGGAGCACTTTAGTCATCAGTTTATGAACTTTGCACTTTATGAATATATTATATTTTACACGTTTGCATAAGGAGATTTTTGGATTGAATAATATTTTGATTGGATTTTCTGTTCACTTGTTTTGCACTATGTCATATATGGTGTTTTACACATTGTAATTTATTTAGTGCTGCACTTTTAGGATGTACATCAAAGCATGACATGTTAGGTATCCATTTACTCGACATAACATCCTCTTTCACATTATATAAAAAAAATGGGCTAACATTACTGTTTCGTTTTTTTTTCCATTCATGAAAGTGTCTTTTTTCACAATTAATTGCATTTGAAGACTGCTGCGCAAATACCATGTGACATAAAATATTGCAATGATCGCCATTTAATTCTCTATGATCTTTGCTTAAAACATATATATAATGTTTGAGGGTTCTAAGTAATTTTCTAGCAAAAAATATGGATTTTAACTTGTAAGCAACATTTTTCATAAATGGGCTTAGACATAAAAGGGATAACTGAATGGGAAATAAGCATAGTAAACGGCAAGAAAGAGACACATATGACCAATCTACATTAAGAGGCCTGGCGGCTAATAGACTTCTTAGAAACACAGAAAAATCTGAAAAATGCTAATTTTAGCGTTAAAAATTATGCTTGGTGCACAGCAGCAGTATATAATTATGAGCACAAAGACTGTCTGTAAGAGTCTTTCCAACAAAATCAATAATTCACCTAGAGAGAAAGAGGAGAAACAGGAAAAGAGTAAAAGATGAGCAGGAAAAGAGGAATGGAAGAATGGTGTAGGGAAGAGTAAGAAAGAGAGTAATGCCTGTCCACAAGTCCTCCACCACCCATCTACGTGTCCGCCCCTTGCCTTCCATCACCTGCAAGTAAGTGAGCCAAGAATTCCAAATCTTGTTTAAAATTGCCTGATTTTCATAGAGTACACTCACTATTTTTTCATTGAGCATGATCCATCTTAATTTGTGCTTTTAATAAAGCCAAATCAGCAGCAGGACTTTTCCAGGCTGTGGCGATTGTGATCTCTGCTGGCAAAAACATACCATAAATCAAGGTTTGTGTATGTCTCAGGATGTTCTCCACGGCTCATTTATATGTGCATCCTGAGCATTTCTCATAATATTAACCATGGTCACTGAATAGATTGAAGAACAGACTCTCGTCCAGAAGCATCTGACATTGGTGCAGGTCCACTATGAATATAAAAGCATTCCCACCTACCCACATCCCCAAAAGCAAGAGGAGGGGGAGCAAAGATACATTTTTGAAAGTTGCACCAGTACTAAATACCATCTGGTATTCATGACACCTATATAGATATTGGTATTCTAGGCTCCCCAATCCTCTTCCCCGATTTCCAAGCTATCTGATAAGAAAATTGGGAGGGTGGAGTCACAAATAGCTTATACAAGATTTTAATGCCTCTCCCTGTTGCACTGTATCCTGAAAGCATCTGGTTTCAAATGTCATTCTCAGTGTAATATCAGGGCTTTGTTTTTGAAGAGGGCATAGGTAATGTAAATTTTGCAGTAAATGAAATTGTTCTGTACATAGTGTGAAGGAGGGTGTATGCCCCTATGAATAATGAAGTGTCCAGTATGATAAGATATGAGTTCTGTGTCAGTCCACCACTGAAACTGTTGGTATTGGCAGCCTGACAGGAACATAGGGCTATTAAAAAGAAGAGCCACGGGGCTATGAGGGGGAGTGAAGGGACCATCTCCCACATGAAGAGTTCCATATATTTAGAGAATTAGGAAGTATAGAGCTTAAGATTGTTTTGCAAAATTTTGAGGAGACGCACAGGACCACGTCAGTTGATAAGGGAAGACAAGCCTGAGACTCAAGGAAGAACTAATCTGTAGTGTTGAGCAGAATATGCCATATTCGATTTCGCGATATATCTCGAATATATAGTCGAATATTCGAGATATATTCGCTAAATACGAATATTCGTGATATTTTTTGGAAATGAAAATATTGCGAATTTTCGCTATTGCGAATTTTCGCTATTGCGAATGCGAATGCGAATTGCGAATGCGAATTTTCGAGAAATGCAGAAAGGAGCAATCTGAATGGCTCAGAATATTCGTGATATATTACAATATAAAATAATTGCGAATATTCGAGAAATGCGGAAGGAGCACTCTGATTGGCTCAGAATATTCGTGATATATTACAATATAAAATAATTGCGAATATTCGAGAAATGCGGAAGGAGCACTCTGATTGGCTCAGAATATTCGTGATATATTACAATACACAATAATTGCGAATATTCGAGAAATGCGGAAGGAGCACTCTGATTGGCTCAGAATATTCGTGATATATTACAATATAAAATAATTGCGAATATTCGAGAAATGCGGAAGGAGCACTCTGATTGGCTCAGAATATTCGTGATATATTACAATATAAAATAATTGCGAATATTCGAGAAATGCGGAATGGAGCACTCTGATTGGCTCAGAATATTTGTGATATATTACAATATAAAATAATTGCGAATATTCGAGAAATGCGGAATGGAGCACTCTGATTGGCTCAGAATATTCGTGATATATTACAATATAAAATAATTGCGAATATTCGAGAAATGCGGAATGGAGCACTCTGATTGGCTCAGAATATTCGTGATATATTACAATACAAAATAATTGCGAAATTTCGAGAAATGCGGAATGGAGCACTCTGATTGGCTCAGAATATTGGTGATATATTACAATATAAAATAATCGCGCGATATCGCTATTGCCGAATAATCGCATTGCGATTTTTCGGCAATATAAAATGAGCGCTGCAGCTACTCGGCCCAAGGTCTCTAATCATACCAGCAATGCTTTTAGACGTCGATGGGGATCTCTAGGATGTGATCTGTTCTAAAAAAAAAATTGAAAAAATTTGAATATTCGAAATAGCGAATATTCGCCGCGATATTCGTGTTATTCGCGAATACTCGAATATGCAATATTCGTAGCGAATATTCGCAATGCGAATATTCGTGAGCAACACTACTAATCTGGTCGATAAGTGAAGTGGAGTTAAATTAGTTGAGGTAACTGAGCTGCAATGTAATGCTTCTAGAAGTCTGGAACTCCCAAACCCTCTAAATCTTCAGGGACATGAGCGTGCATTGGCTAATATGCTGGCTCTGGCTCCCCCAATAAATTAAAAAATTCTAACTTTCACACCGGTACCAGGATAGGCAGGATTCCAAAATAATATAGACGGTTAGTAGAACCGTCATTTTGACCGAGACAATTCTACCCATCCAAGATCAAGATGCATCAGACCATGGGGCTGATTTACTAATGAATCTGCGCTGCGCCGGTACATGCCTTAATTAGTGCGCTGGATGAATCCCTAATTAGGCGCATGAACCGGCGGCAGCAGCAGCGCGATGTGATTGATAACTAAAGCCGCCGCCGAACTCCCTGTATAAGTCTATGGGGGGAAATCTTAATAGTGAATTTTAAAGGCTAATCTGCAAGTTTTGTCCTAAAAAGTGTTTGGGGACCTCAGTCCTGCCCCAGGGGACATGTACCAATGCTTTTTTTATTTTTTAAAACGGCCGTTTTTTCGGGAGCAGTGATTTTAATAATGCTAAAAGTGCAATAATAAAAGTGTAATTTTCCTTTAAATTTCGTAGCATGGGGGGCTCTAATGTCAGCATGTGAAAAAGCGCATGTTTCCCGTGGTTAGAACTGTCTCTGCACAAAATGTCATTTTTCAAAGGAAAAAAGCCATTTAAAACTGACTCGCGGCTATAATGAATTGTCGGCTCCCGGCAATTGCAGGAGAATTCATTCATTAAAAAAAGGGAAAA
The DNA here is from genome assembly GCA_029574335.1 of Rana kukunoris. Taxonomy (NCBI): domain Eukaryota; kingdom Metazoa; phylum Chordata; class Amphibia; order Anura; family Ranidae; genus Rana; species Rana kukunoris. The sequence continues at coordinate 223,849,253 of CM056050.1, read as the reverse complement.
AAAAGCGTGGGGGTCCCCCCAAATTCAATAACCAGACCCTTTAGGTCTGGTATGGATATTAAGGGGAACCCCGCCGTCAATTTTTTTAAAAAAATGACGTGGGGTTCCCCCCAAATATCCATAACCAGACCCTTCGGGTCTGGTGTGGAATTTAAGGGGAACTCCACTCCAAATTAAAAAAAAAATGGCGTGGAGTCCCCCCTAAAATCCACACCAGACCCCTTATCCGAGCACGTTGACCTGGCCGGCCGCAGAAAAGAGGGGGGGACAGAGCGCGCCCCCCCCCCCCTCTCCTGAACCGCACCAGGCCACATGCCCTCAACATTGGGAGGGTGTTTTGGGGTGCCCCCCAAAACACCTTGTCCCCATGTTGATGAGGACAAGGGTCTCTTCCCCACAACCCTTGCCCGGTGGTTGTGGGGGTCTGCGGGCAGGAGGCTTATCGAAATCTGGAAGACCCCTTTAACAAAGGGGCCCCCCAGATCCCGGCCCCCCCCCTGTGTGAAATGGTAATGGGGTACCTTGTACCTCTACCATTTCACGAGAAAAAAAATGTAAAGGGTTAAAAAAGACAAGAGCCGGTTTTTGACAAGTCCTTTATTATCTTCTTTCTTCTTTTCTTCGGGTTTCTTCTTCCTCCTCCTTCTTCTTCCTCTGCTTCTGTCTTGGGTCTTCTATTCCCGCATCTTGCCCGACGTGTTCTTCCATCTTCTGTTCCTCCCGCTGTCCTTCTCGTCCGCATCTTCTTCTCCTTCTTCTTCTTCGCCGGAGGCGCCGCTTCCAATTGAAATCCCCGCTGTCTGCCGGACCACGCCCCCCCCTCTGACGCCACGGGCAAGCTCTTAGGAGTGTGCTGCAAGTGCGTCCGAGGGGGGCGTGGTCACATGTCAGAGGGCGGCCAATTCAATTTGAAGCTCGTGCGCGGCTTTTTCTTTGCCAGAGTCGCCGCTTCCAATTGAATTGCCCGCTTTCTGGAACATGTGACCACGCCCCCCTCTGACGCACAGGCACCACACGGGGACTTTCCTAAGAGCTCGCCCGTGGCGTCAGAGGGGGGGCGTGGTCCGGCAGACAGCGGGGATTTCAATTGGAAGCGGCCGCTCCGGCGAAGAAGAAGAAGAAGAAGATGCGGACGAGAAGGACAGCGGAAGAAGATGGAAGAACACGCCGGGCAAGATGCGGGAATAGAAGACCCAAGACAGAAGCAGAGGAAGAAGAAGGAGGAGGAAGAAACCCGAAGGAAAGAAGAAAGAAGATAATAAAGGACTTGTCAAAAACCGGCTCTTGTCTTTTTTTACACTGACACTTTTTTTTACTCGTGAAATGGTAGAGGTACAAGGTACCCCATTACCATTTCACACAGGGGGGGGGCCGGGATCTGGGGGGCCCCTTTGTTACAGGGGTCTTCCAGATTTCGATAAGCCTCCCGCCCGCAGACCCCCACAACCACCGGGCAAGGGTTGTGGGGAAGAGACCCTTGTCCTCATCAACATGGGGACAAGGTGTTTTGGGGGGCACCCCAAAACACCCTCCCAATGTTGAGGGCATGTGGCCTGGTGCGGTTCAGGAGAGGGGGGGGGCCGCGCTCTGTCCCCCCCTCTTTTCTGCGGCCGGCCAGGTCAACGTGCTCGGATAAGGGGTCTGGTGTGGATTTTAGGGGGGACTCCACGCCATTTTTTTTTTAATTTGGGGTGGAGTTCCCCTTAAATTCCACACCAGACCCGAAGGGTCTGGTTATGGATATTTGGGGGGACCCCCACGTCATTTTTTTTAAAAATTGATGGCGGGGTTCCACTTAATATCCATATCAGACCTGAAGGGTCTGGTTATTGAATTTGGGGGGACCCCCACGTCATTTGAATAATTTTTTTTGAATTCGTACCATGGGGGGGGGGGGGATGTCAGCAGGTGAATAAAGCGCACTTTTCCTGTGGTTAGAAATATGTCTTTGCACAAAATGACATTCTGAAAAAAAAAAAAAAAAAAAAAAAAAAGCCATTTAAAACTGACTCGCGGCAATAATGAATTGTCAGCTCCCGGCAATTGCAGGAGAATTCATTCATAAAAAAACGAAAACAAAAAGCGTGGGGGTCCCCCCAAATTCAATAACCAGACCCTTTAGGTCTGATATGGATATTAAGGGGAACCCCGCCGTCAATTTTTTAAAAAAAATGACGTGGGGTTCCCCCCAAATATCCATAACCAGACCCTTCAGGTCTGGTGTGGAATTTAAGGGGAACTCCACTCCAAATTTAAAAAAAAATGGCGTGGAGTCCCCCCTAAAATCCACACCAGACCCCTTATCCGAGCACGTTGACCTGGCCGGCCGCAGAAAAGAGGGGGGGACAGAGCGCGGCCCCCCCCCTCTCCTGAACCGCACCAGGCCACATGCCCTCAACATTGGGAGGGTGTTTTGGGGTGCCCCCCAAAACACCTTGTCCCCATGTTGATGAGGACAAGGGTCTCTTCCCCACAACCCTTGCCCGGTGGTTGTGGGGGTCTGCGGGCGGGAGGCTTATCGAAATCTGGAAGACCCCTGTAACAAAGGGGCCCCCCAGATCCCGGCCCCCCCCCTGTGTGAAATGGTAATGGGGTACCTTGTACCTCTACCATTTCACGAGAAAAAAAAAGTGTCAGTGTAAAAAAAGACAAGAGCCGGTTTTTGACAAGTCCTTTATTATCTTCTTTCTTCTTTCCTTCGGGTTTCTTCTTCCTCCTCCTTCTTCTTCCTCTGCTTCTGTCTTGGGTCTTCTATTCCCGCATCTTGCCCGGCGTGTTCTTCCATCTTCTTCCGCTGTCCTTCTCGTCCGCATCTTCTCCTTCTTCTTCTTCGCCGGAGGCGCCGCTTCCAATCGAAATCCCCGCTGTCTGCCGGACCACGCCCCCCCTCTGACGCCACGGGCAAGCTCTTAGGAAAGTCCCCGTGTGGTGCCAGTGCGTCAGAGGGGGGCGTGGTCACATGTTCCAGAAAGCGGGCAATTCAATTGGAAGCGGCGACTCTGGCAAAGAAAAAGCCGCGCACAAGCTTCAAATTGAATTGCCCGCCCTCTGACATGTGACCACGCCCCCCTCTGACGCACTGGCAGCACACTCCTAAGAGCTTGCCCGTGGCGTCAGAGGGGGGGGGGGCGTGGTCCGGCAGACAGCGGGGATTTCAATTGGAAGCGGCCGCTCCGGCGAAGAAGAACAAGAAGGAGAAGAAGATGCGGACGAGAAGAACAGCGGAAGAAGATGGAAGAACACGCCGGGCAAGATGCGGGAATAGAAGACCCAAGACAGAAGCAGAGGAAGAAGAAGGAGGAGGAAGAAGAAACCCGAAGGAAAGAAGAAAGAAGATAATAAAGGACTTGTCAAAAACCGGCTCTTGTCTTTTTTAACCCTTTACATTTTTTTTTACACGTGAAATGGTAGAGGTACAAGGTACCCCATTACCATTTCACATAGGGGGGGGGGCCGGGATCTGGGGGGCCCCTTTGTTAAAGGGGTCTTCCAGATTTCGATAAGCCTCCTGCCCGCAGACCCCCACAACCACCGGGCAAGGGTTGTGGGGAAGAGACCCTTGTCCTCATCAACATGGGGACAAGGTGTTTTGGGGGGCACCCCAAAACACCCTCCCAATGTTGAGGGCATGTGGCCTGGTGCGGTTCAGGAGAGGGGGGGGGCCGCGCTCTGTCCCCCCCTCTTTTCTGCGGCCGGCCAGGTCAACGTGCTCGGATAAGGGGTCTGGTGTGGATTTTAGGGGGGACTCCACGCCATTTTTTTTTTTATTTGGAGTGGAGTTCCCCTTAAATTCCACACCAGACCTGAAGGGTCTGGTTATGGATATTTGGGGGGAACCCCACGTCATTTTTTTTAAAAATTGATGGCGGGGTTCCCCTTAATATCCATACCAGACCTAAAGGGTCTGGTTATTGAATTTGGGGGGACCCCCACGCTTTTTTTTTGGTGTTTTTAATGAATGAATTCTCCTGCAAATTCCAAGAGCTGACAATTCATTATAGCCGCGAGTCAGTTTTAAATGGCTTTTTTCCTTCAGAATGTCATTTTTCACATGCTGACATTACACCCAGGGCCGCCATCAGGGGGGTACAGGCAGTACACCTGCAGGGCCGCCATTAGGGGGGTACAGGCATTACACCGCCCGGGGGTCCCCAGGGGCCCCCAGGGGCCCGGATGGGAACCACCCTAAAACAAAAAAAACAATTTTTTTTTTTTTTTTTTGTTTAAGGGCTCCGAAGGTCCCCAGGGGCCCGGAGGCCACTAAGGGCCCCAGATGGCAAGCCCTTTTTTTAAAATAAAATATATATATTTAAAAAAATATATATATTTTTTTAATATATTTTTATTTATTTTTTTAAGGAAAGGGCCCAGAGGTCCCCAGGGCCCTGGAAGGCTACCCCCTTGTTTTTTTACTTTTTTTCGATAAATGTTATATTTAAAAAATATATATATATGTATTTTCTCTCTTTTGTATTTTTATTTGATAAAGAGCACAGAGGTCCCCAGGGCCCCGGATGGCTACCCCCCTTTTTTATATATATTTTTCTTTATTTCTTATTTCTGTCAAAATTTTTGTAAAGGGCCCCTCCGCTCCTCAATTTGTGGCACCACCCCCCCCCCCCCCGCTTCTCAATTTCATGCGGCAGCACCCCCCCCCCGGTTCTCTGCTCCAGGGGGCCCATGCCTGAAGCTGTGTAAGGGGCCCCAAAATTCATGATGGCGGCCCTGTACACCTGTAAGGGGCCCGGGGGTCCGGAGGTGCCCAGATGCCTGGAGGCCCCCCAGCGCCCCAGATGGTAACCCCCCTCTTTTTTTTTTTGTATATATATTTGTTAGTTGGTTTTTGTAGGATTTTTTATTAAAGGGCCAATTTTTGGAATTTAATATTTTTTAGCAGTCTGGAGGTCCCCAGGGCCCCGGGTGGCAACCCCCCAAATTTTTTGTTATTAAAGGGCCAATGTTTTGGTTTAGGGGTCTGGAGGTCCCCAGTGGCCTGGTCCCCAGGGCTCCAGATGACAACCCCCCACCTTTACAAAAAAATCAAAAAAAAAACATATGATATATTTTTTGGTTATTTTTTAAACATATATATATATAATATAATTTTGAAAGCTCCCAGAGGGCCCCTTTTTGCTTCTAAAAATGTTATAAACATTTTCCCCAGGTTTGTTACTTTTTACTTTAATTTCTTTTTTAAAGTGTATTTTGTGCGTGAAGTCGAGAGAGAGGAGCTGGACTTGCAATCGCCATCCTTCTCCATGCCCCCGGTGGCAATGGTGGGTGTGAGGGGGGCCTCACCCCACCTGCTACACTTGGGAGCCCGATGGGACAGAGGGACTCCCCCTATGAAGGAGTGTAGCCCACCCAGCCAGCCCTGTAGGTCCTTCACCTCCCTTTATTTTAGGAGACCTCATGGCCAAAGTGTGTGCAAGTGTGGTGTTTTTTTTGTGGGGGGGGGGGTGGTTATACTAAGCACAGGCGTACCTTGCATAGCACACCCACCGGGAGCTGGGCTGACACCACCAAACTCAATTCATATGTAGCTGAGACCGGGATCCGAACCCTTGGCTGCAGAGGTGAACGGCTTGTCAGCGCAGTGCCATTCACGTTGAGCCACCGCAGCTCCCACCCAATGTTATTTTTTTTTTAGATTTTTGGTAGTTTTTTTTTATTAAAGGGCCCAGAGCTCCCAAGGCAACCCCCTTTTTTATTATTTTATATATGTAGATATTGTAATTTATTTTTCATTAAAGAGCCCAGAAGTTTCTTTTTATTAAAGGGCCCAGTGGTCCCCAGGGCCCCCGGATGGCTACCACCCTTTTTAATATATATTTTTCTATATGTATTTTTTAGTAAAGGAACCCCCCGCTTATCAAATTGCGGCAGCCCCCCCCCCTTCTTAATATCAGGCGGCACCCCCCCCCCTATTCTCTGCTCCAGGGGGCCCATGCCTGAAGCTGTGTAAGGGGCCCCATAATTCCTGATGGCGCCCCTAATTGCCTCCCCCCCCCCATGGTACGAAATTTCAAGGAATTTTTCACTTTTATTGGTGCACTTTAACCACTTCCATACCGCGCCTATTCTGGCACTTCTCTCCTTCATGTAACAATTATATTTTCTTCCTTGAAACTTACTCAGGACCCCCAAACATTATATATATTTTATTAACAAACACCCTAGGGAATAAAGTGGCGGCCATTTTTTCGGACACATTTCCAACAGTATTTGTGCCAAAAATTTTCTAACGTTTTTTTTTTTTTTGGCTTTCCAAAAAAAAACCTGTTTCATGAATGACAAAATAAGAAAGCAGTAAAGCTAGGCCAATTTTTAGGGATAAGGTAAAAGATGATGTTACACCGAGTAAATAGATACCTAACTTGTCACGCTTTCATATTGCGCACACTCATGGAATGGCGCTAAACTTCGTTATTAAAAATCTCCATAGGCAACGCTTGACTTTTTTTCTCAGGTTACCACTTTTGAGTTACAGAGGAGGTCTAGTGCTAACATTATTGCTCTCGCTCTAACGCACGCTATGATACCTCACATGTGGGGTTTGAAGGATGTTTACATATGTGGGTGGGACTTGCATGCGTGTTCGCTTCTGAGTGCGAGCTACTAGGGACAGGAGCATTTAAATTCCTTTGTTATTTTATTTTTTTACTTAATATTTTATTTTTTGCACTTGTTTGTCCCTTTGTTTGTATTATTTTTCACTTTTCTTCCTATTACAAGGAATGTAAACATCCCTTGTAATAGGACTAGTGTGTGACAGGTCCTCTTTATAGAGAAAGGCGGGGTCAATTAGACCCCACATCTGTCCTCCAGGCTGGAAATCATGGAATTGGTAAAAAAAAAAACATCTCATGCTTTCAGCTGCAATCATGTTCGTTCAGCACAGTAGCGTAGTGTGTAGCATGTTCACCTAGCAGCAAAAGGGTTGCTGGTTCGAATCCCGCCCGTGACACTATCTGCCTGGAGTTTGCATGTTCTCCCTGTGCGGGTTTCCTCCCACAATCTAAAAACATGCTGTAAATTGGATCCTGTCTAAATAAGCCCTAATGTGCAGTAGGAGATTTAGGTTTTGTGCTGCCCTAGGCCTGACCAAATTTTGGCACCCCCCTAATAGAAAAATGACCCACCCTTCCTGTCAAGGCCACACCCTGTTTTTTTATGACCCACCCAGGAATTTTCAGGGGACACACACAAGTTCTGTGGGGGGGGACTTGGGGGGGCCCTTAATTTGCCTACTTTTTCGATCACTTCCTGTTTGGCTATGGGGCAGGAAGTGAAGGCCAATCTCCCCAAACGGACAGGGATAATACAAAATAAACTGACAGAGCTTCTAACCCCCCCCCCCCCCCACCAACTCTATCCAAAATGAAAGAAATCCAAAAAATAAAAGTGATGATTATTGTTTCAGTTTAACCCCAAATTTCAGATCATTTTATTGAGAGGCTTAAGAAAATATAACCATGCCAATAGGCCACGATCCAGCGTTGCTAATATGTATGAATGTGTGTTAGGGACCCCCACAAACACCACCCAATGTTAAATCAACTATTTTCATGTTTGTTTTGGGGATGCCTGCACCCCTGATAGGGTAAAGACACCTCACAAATGTTGTCACTTTCTACTTAATTCATTCACTTCCTGCCACACAGCCAAACAGGAAGTGAGGGAAACACCTGAGTAATGTTTTGTTGGGGACACACAGATCAATATAAATAGTTTCCCATTTTGGAAATGGCATTTTGCTGTGTACACCCCAAATTAGTAGGAATCTTGGACTTTGGGGTCCATTTACTAAAGGCAAATCCACTTTGCACTACAAGTGGACAAGCAAGGAAGAAAACTCAAAACTTGGCGGGATTGGAAGTAAAAACCATCAGTGCTTCCCTTCTGATTTTCATTGCCTACGCTTCTACTGCAGAGCGGCTTTGCCTTTACTAAACCCCAAAGTAACTAATCATTTGGGGTGTACACTGCAGTGCAATTTGCTTAATGGTGACACTAGTTAGATTGACCTGTGTCCCAAAGAAAAGACCATTGGTAGGGTTTTAACCTCACTTCCTGTTCAGCTGTGTGACAGGAAGTGAAGCCAATTTTAGGAAAAGGGACACAAAGCCCAACCTAAAAACACTAGCAGGGGTTCTAACACTCAATTGGCTTCCCTCAAACAACCCACAATTAGAATAGGATTGTCTTGTGCTAGTTTCAAGCACAGCGCTGTAAATCAGCACTTCAAGCCTGTCCAAAAAAAAACACACCACCCCCCCCCCCCCCCACCTCCAACAGGCCCTGTTTGCAGCTTTTCCTACATCTTGCACATGTGCTTTAAAAAGTCAGTCTGGACATCAGTTCTAGGAAACATTACTTACCGCTTTGTCCTTCCTTTTCTGGTGACTAAACATTTCATGCATACACACCAGGAAAGATCTTAGAGACAAATCACACTTGATGGTTTAGGCCCAAACTATTTCAGCTGCAGCGGTTGAAATCCATAGCAGGAAAAAAATAATCACAAAACAAACTTCAAAATTTGAAAGTAAATTTTATTGGTCCACAAAACAAGGAAAGCAAAACAAAAAATTACAAATAAACACACCAAAAATATATAAAAACACCTAAAAACAAAAAAGACCAACGTTTATTTCACAGTCATTGGAAAATAAATCATGCTTTTGAAATAACAGGATAGACCCACAGGATTAAAACATTAGTCATTAACATCTTGAGAAACATTTAGCAAAATTATGTAGCAGAGAAAACATCAAAAAATACAAAACTTGCTCCAAAACATCTCTGTTTCACTCCGCCATTCCTTCCAGCCAGCAAATCTGCCCCCTCTGAGGGGCAGCTGACACGTGCAGTATCCACGCTTTTTATAACATGTGTGCTAATGAACCAATTGGAAACACATGAAGAAATGTCAGCCTCTAGTTTGTGTGCACTTGGAACTGCTTACACCTGTTAAGGATGTCCTTAAATTACTAAGCCAAAAAAAGAGCTTTCTGAGCATGCTCAGAAAGATGCAAGTCATTTTCAGGATGAAACTTCCAACTTCTTTTTCTAACTGTTCGAGCATGCCCAGTTCACTCGAAATGCAGTACCAGAATCAAATCTGCAATGGCGGATGAAAGCATTAGAGGTGTTAAATTTTTTTTTGGTCCCCCTGAAGTGATGCTTTACAAGCTGAACGGGAGGTCTTATAGAATTTTTACGTAACAAACCTAAATAGTAATAATTTAAACGCCCCTGTCCCTAGTAGCTCGCAGTCAGAAGCGAACAAGCAGCATTTTTATTGTTTCCGGTTACCAGTTTAGATTTACAGATGAGGTCTAGTGCTATAAATATTCCTCTTGCTGTTACGCACGCTATGATACCTCACATGTGTGGTTTGAAGAATGTTTCCATATATGGGGGCGGGCCTTAAATGTGTAAGCCCCGCCCACATATTGAACCCCCGTTCAAACCCCACATGTGAGGTATCATAGCGTACGTTAGAGCGAGAGCAATACTTTTAGCACTAGACCTCCTCTGTAAATCTAAACTGGTAACCTGAAACACATAAAAAAGCGTTGCCTATGGGTATTTTCAAGTACTGAAGTTTGGCGCCATTCCATGAGTGTGTGCAATATTAAAGTGTAACATGTTGGGTATCTATTTACTCGGTGTAACATCATCTTTCACATTATGGCCATAAATTGGGCTAACTTTAGTGTATTCTTAATTTGTAACCACTTGAGCCCCAGAGCATATTACTGGTCACTGACGGGGCCATTTTTTGCATTTCAACACTGCGTCATTTTGACTGACAATTGCGTGGTTGTGCGACGTGGCCCCCAAAAAAATTGGGCGTCCTCATCCTCCCCCCCCCCCCCCCTCAAAATTCAACTTTTTTTTTTTGTTGGTGGTATTTGATCACCTCTGCGTCTTTTCTTATTTTTGCTTGACCCAAAACTATAGCGACAATTTGGTAACTAAAAAAACATCTTTTTTACGGTTTGCTATAATAAATCTCCCCCAAAATATATTCAAAAAATGTTTGCCCTCAGTTTAGGCCGATAAGTATTCTTGGACATCTTTTTGGTTGCAAAAAATCACAATAAGCGTTTGATTGGTTTGGGCAAAAGTTCTAAGTAGGGGTTGGTCTTATGGGTTTTTTTGGAATAATTTTTTGTTTTACTAGTAATGGTGGCTATCATTGTTTTTTCTGTCTAATGCGACATTGTGGCGGACACATTTTTGTGAGATTTGGCATTTTTGTAGCGAGCAATGGTATATCAATGCATTGCTTACTATAAAAATGACACTGGCAGGGAAGGGGTTAACACTAGGGGCGCGGAAGGGGTTGAATATGTTACCTGGGTGTGTTCTAACTGTAAAGGGGGTGGGACTGTGTAGGGGAAATGACAGATCGCTGTTCATACATTGTAGGGACAGACGAGCAGGCATTCCCCCCCCCCCTGACAGGACCGGGATAAAGGGGAACTCCACCCCAAATTACCAAAAAAAACGGCGTGGGGGTCCCCCTTCTGGTGCACAACAGGCTCTTAGATTTGATCTGGAACATAAGGGGTTAAACCCACGCCAAAAAACGGCGTGGGGTTCCCCCTCAGATCCAGACCAAACCCTTCTCCCAGGCACGCAGTCTGGCCGGACAGGAATGGGGGTGGGGACGAGCGAGCGCCCCCCCCCCTCCTGAGCCGTACCAGACCACATGCCCTCGACATGGGGGAGTGTGTGCTGTGGGGGAGGGGGGCACTGCCCCCCCACCCCAAAGCACTCTTGTCCCCATGTCGAAAGGGACAAGAGCCTCTTCCCGACAACCCTGGCCGTTGGTTGTCGGGGTATGCGGGCGGGGGGCTTATCAGAATCTGAGAGCCCCCTATATTAAGGGGGCCCCCAGATTCTGGCCCCCCACCCTATGTGAATGAGTATGGGGTACATCGTACCCCTACCCATTCACCGGGTGGAAAAGTGTAAACACAAAAAAAAACACACAGAAAAAAATAATTTATTAGTCAGCTCCGGGGGTCTTCTGCCGGGACCCCCCACCACCAGCCCATTGGGCCCCGGGCTTCGCCGTCTTCTGCCGGGGGGGGACACCCACCGATGATCTCCGCCATGTCCAGCCAGGCCCCCACCCCAAAATTAGCTCTTTCACATCCGGGGGGGGCCGGCCGAAAGAAGCAGAGAACAACGGGGGCGGAGCCCCTCGGTCTTCCAGACGTTTTCTGCCGGGGGGGCTCCAGCCCCGCACCGGTCTTCGCCGCCGCCTTCCGCCGGGGGGGGACACCCACCGATGCTCTCGGCCATGTTCGGCCAGGCCCCCTACCCCAAACAAAGCTCTTTTACATCCGGGGGGGGCCGGCGGAAATGGCGGAGAACAACGGGGGGCGAAACCCCTCCTCGGTCTTCGCCTTCCGCCGGGGGGGTACACCTACCCCCCCCCCGGTCTTCGCCGCCGCCTTCCGCCGGGGAGAGAGACACCCACCGATGCTCTCCGCCATGTTCGGCCAGGCCCCCTACCCCAAACAAAGCTCTTTTACATCCGGGGGGGGCCGGCGGAAATGGCGGAGAACAACGGGGGCGTCGCCACTCCTCGGTCTTCTAGCCGTCTTCTGCCGGGGGGGGGAAACACCCACCCATGCTCTCCGCCATGCTCGACTGTGCCCCCACCCCAAAATGAAGCTCTTTTACATCCGGGGGGGGCCGGCCGAACACAGCGGAGAACAACGGGGGTGTCGCCCCACCTCGGGCTCCTCCCAGGGCTTCTTTCGCCGTCTTCCGCCGGAGGGCGCCACTCTCCGGGCTTCTCGACGTTGTCTTCCGCCGCGGGGGCCAGGCCTTCTTCTTTGCCGCCCCCTTCGATTTTTTCGGCCTGGACGGGGGTCGCACATCCCATCCAGGACTTGGACGTGGCGGGCTTCTCGTCGCTCTCTTCTGCCGCTGCCCCCTTCACCACGAAGCTCCGTGCTTGTTTGATGAGGGCAGCGGGCTTCCGTCGTCTTCTCCGGGGCGAGGGTCGTACATCCCACCCCGGATTTCGTCGCCGTCTTCTGCCGCTGCCCCCTTCACCACGAAGCTCCGTGCTTGTTTGATGAGGGCAGCGGGCTTCCGTCGCAGTCTTCCGCCGCGGGGTGACACTCGCGGGCTTCTTCTTCCATTCGATGTTGACACGGCGAGGTCCGGCGCTGAAATGCCTTCTGAGCGGCGGGCAAGGACTTATATTGGCATTGGGCGTGGGCGTGGTTATGCCAACATGTGACCTCAACCCATGTGACAGTGATGTGACGTGACATCACTGTCACATGGGTTAAGGTCACATGTTGGCATAACCACGCCCACGCCCAATGCCAATATAAGTCCTTGCCCGCCGCTCAGAAGGCATTTCAGCGCCGGACCTCGCCGTGTCAACATCGAATGGAAGAAGAAGCCCGCGAGTGTCACCCCGCGGCGGAAGACTGCGACGGAAGCCCGCTGCCCTCATCAAACAAGCACGGAGCTTCGTGGTGAAGGGGGCAGCGGCAGAAGACGGCGACGAAATCCGGGGTGGGATGTACGACCCTCGCCCCGGAGAAGACGACGGAAGCCCGCTGCCCTCATCAAACAAGCACGGAGCTTCGTGGTGAAGGGGGCAGCGGCAGAAGACGGCGACGAGAAGCCCGCCACGTCCAAGTCCTGGATGGGATGTGCGACCCCCGTCCAGGCCGAAAAAATCGAGGGGGGCGGCAAAGAAGAAGGCCTGGCCCCCGCGGCGGAAGACAACGTCGAGAAGCCCGGAGAGTGGCGCCCTCCGGCGGAAGACGGCGAAAGAAGCCCTGGCCCCTAGTAGGAGCCAGGCAGAACCCGGCGACGAAATCCGGGGTGGGATGTACGACCCTCGCCCCGGAGAAGACGACGGAAGCCCGCTGCCCTCATCAAACAAGCACGGAGCTTCGTGGTGAAGGGGGCAGCGGCAGAAGAGAGCGACGAGAAGCCCGCCACGTCCAAGTCCTGGATGGGATGTACGACCCCCGTCCAGGCAGAAGAATTTGAAGGGGGCGGCGGAAGACCCTCAAAAGTGAAAACGTTCACCAGGTGAATGGGTAGGGGTACGATGTACCCCATACTCATTCACATAGGGTGGGGGCCCGAAATCTGGGGGCCACCTTATTAAACGGGGCTCCCAGATTCTGATTGGCTCCCGCCCGCATACCCCGACAACCAATGGCTAGGGTTGTCGGGAAGAGGCTCTTGTCCCGATCGACATGGGGACAAGAGTGCTTTGGGGTGGGGGGGCAGCGCAGCCCGAGAACAGCTCGGAGCTTGCCGTGCGCCGCTCCAGGCAGTGCAAACACTGCTACGCCGCCTGGTATTTACCAAGGATTTCCCGGCGTACTGAAGAGGCGCGCGGTGAGCTCCGATTTTTCCCTCTGCGCATGCCCAGTATGCAAGTGAACCTTCCGAGGTTCTAGCGTACTTTGCAAGGGCACGGGGATCGGGTCCCAAAAGTCACTTTCCCTTTCAAATCGGCCCGCCACACAAGTTGAAACACATGTCACTACACTTCCCCTGCATCACCCCCCTCCCTCCCCTCATAAACTCCCGCCCGAATCCCCGATGTTTACATTACTAAATGCCGCACGCCAGCTCTGTACTGGCGTGCTGTGCGCCCTCTTCTGGGCGCATTAGGCACTTTAGTAAATGAGGAAACACGCTGCACTGGCAGCGTGTTTCTTTTGTAAATGTCAAAAACAGGTTTACTCCTGCTTGTGCACCATGAGTCTTGGCGCACAGGCTTGGTAAATCAGCCCACATGTCTCCCCCTCCTCCAGTAGCTTATTGAAAAGAGTTGGGTATACACGGAGGGCCTGTAGGGGGTGAACTTGAAACCCAAGTAGGGCAGGAATCTGGATTTCCATGAAGAAGAGTATTGAGACTTAAGACTCTGTATTACAGAGTCCTCTAGGTTGATATTCATTGCTTCTGACTTGTCCCAGATGACCAGTAATCCCAAATTCTTTCCAAACCGGGTTAGGAGAAATAGTAGGTCTGGTAACATTGTGTGGGGAGAGGTAGCAAATACTAACAAATTGTCGGCAAACAATGTACAATTGTGAGCGCTGGGTCTGCTAGTTATACCCAAATGTTTTGAGTCTGTACGTATCGCTTTAGCCAGGGTCTCCATACCAATGACTAATAGAAGCATTGATAGCGTACATACCTGTCTAGTGCCTGAAGTTATAGTGATAGGTTTAATTTTTTGTCCTCTCAGTGAAATTTGGGCTGTTTGGGAACAATATAAGGAATGTAGAAAGGCTAGAAATTTAGGGCCAAAGTTCCGCTTAGCAAAGATTTGGAATAGGTAGGACATGAAAGGGTATCAAACACTTTACGTTTATTTAGCAATACCAGGAGCTCTTTCTTGCTTCCCTCCCCATCCCAAGAGAGGTATAGTAATGAAATTAAATCAATTATTAATAAAACTTGTCTATGCAGGAGTAAGCCCACTTAATCTGTAAGAATATATTGTGCTATACAATCATTAAAAAAAAATATAATAATGTCCTGTCATTGGTGTCAGTGGGAGGAATAGTGCCCTGCTGGTGTCAGTGAGAGGGATAGTGTCCTATCATTGGTGTCAGTGGGGGGGGGAATAGTGCCCAATTGGTAATGTCAGTGGGAGGAATAGTGGCCCAAGGGCCAGGTAAAACCAAGCAAATGGCCGCATCCTGACCCCGAGCCATATTTTGGAAACCATTGGCATACTGTATAGCGGGTGGAACTAAAAAACAGAGATTTTACAGTTAGGGTCTTTTAGATCACTATAGGGCTGGTGTCTGCACCAGTGTGTGTACACACTACTTTTGTTAGGGATTTGACAAAATTCTGCCTTGTGTCGACGAGGTTTAAGCAGAGTGAATCTTTTATCTACATCTTTAATTATCTCTTGACCAATTCCTTTTTTTCATTTACATAGCTGTTACTTAAATGTTTTACTTCTAAGAACAAAGAATTATTTGCTTCTGAATATAATATACTGTAGTTCACAACAGAAGTATTCTTGAATGAGTGTCCAGCCCATTCCATGCTAAGTGTAAAAGCATTTTAGCTAAGATAATATCACAGCAAACCCACACGGTCTACATATTTCCAATCACATTTTTAAATATTATTGCAAACATTGTGCCATATAATGATGCAGAGGGCCTGAATTAAAGTATGCCAAAATTTTAATAAGGCAATGTATTTCCTATTCTGAGATCCTTGAGAATAAGAATAAATTATTCATTTAGATTATTATACATTTTCCTGTCTGAGTGATGATCTCCGTAGCTGCACAATACTTGATTTCAGTTCACTGCCTCAACTTCTGCACTGAAATATTAAAGAAGCCAGTCATAAATATACTGCAGCAAGTAAAAAAAAGGCTGGAGGCAGTTAACCACATGGAAAAGTCCTTTTTGTCATTTGTATGGTGATATAAGAATAAGAAAAAAACTATAGTCTCAGTTTAGTGAAGGTTTCCTTTTGCATATTTATCACATCTATTAAAAGTTAATGGAGGTAGGGAAGTAGGGATGTGCTGGCACAGTATATATTGTGGGACTTGGCTTCAAGGTTCTGGAGGATCTGTGTACACGTATACGAATGATGAATCTCTGTCTTGCAGAGCCTGATGTTCTACAGACAGCTCACAGTTTGGGTAGAGAAAAATACAAGGTGGTTACTTTAGATTCGAAATGCTTTACTGAAAAGGTGGCTGTAAACCCTTACATATACCATGTGAAGTGTCTAGCCTCAGGTGATACGTACAGATGAAACAAATTCTCCTACATAAGTTGTACCTGTTTATCGACTTTATTCTCTTGAGCTGTCAGACAACAGGCTGAAGTTACACTCTGCAGAACTCAGTTAGGAGAGCTCAGAAAGATTGGAGGATAGGGACACCCCTCCCTCCTTCACACAGCAAACCTAAATGATATGCGTGATATGGTCCTTGCCTGTGCTTTTATCTTTGTCCGATCCCCTACTTTGCCACGGGATACTTTTGTATGTGCCTACTGTTATACTCTCTTTAATCCTTACTTATTGTTGTCTTTTCAAGCAAAAATGTTTTACTTTTTATATAAAACTTTAATAAATGTATGTTAAAAATAAAACTTAATTCATCTTTGAATATATGTAAAAAATGTGCTGAAGGTAAGTGCATAAAAATATGCTAAATGAAAAGAAAATTCAAGTTGTTAAAATCTTAATAATAAGCAGTTCACTTGTAGATACATAAGATACCTGTATATAGAATCAGAATGAGCTTTGTTTGGCCAATATGTAAAGGAATTGTCTTTAGGCTAAAGTTTAAAATAACTTCATTTACTTTGAACATATTTAAACATTTGTGTGTGTGTGTGTGTGTGTGTGCGTATATATATATATATATATATATATATATATATATATATATATATATACACACACACAATGAAACAGCACCACCACCACCACAATATGCACGTTTTAGTTATAAACATAGGGCCATCAGATCAACTTCATGCCTAAGCACTGCACAAACTGTTGGCGCTATATAAAACCTGTATAATATAATAATAATGCCTGTATGCAGACTTATTGGTATCCCAGTTGCGACGGATGATGGTTGTGTCGTCCCCATATTTGTTTGCTTTCATCCAGTGGTGCTTGGAGCTGCTTTGAATTCTCTTTATTTCCCCACGGTGGTAAAGATGCATACCCGTTACTCTAACCACAAAGCAATTCCCATTACTTGCTCAGAAGACCTAGACATTGTCACAATGGTGAAAGTGGGGTCAATGACTGTACATATAACAGTTTTGTGAAAGTCCAAATTTGCACTGCCAACTCAGTATGACTGTAGGCAGAACTGATGATAGGGATGGGAGAATCTGTTTAAACTGTTTAAGCTAACAGTTTATGCTGTCAGCTATGTGTTTTAGTGTTTACTTTTTTTCGAATACTTACCACCATTCCCTAGCAATGAAACATGTATGTAACACTTGTGTCCATTTAAAAAACACTTCTCAATGTTTTCATGTCATAGCAACTCATTACTCTGACGTTCCTTAAATATTTCTTAGTTCATGGTGCTGTTTATACAGCTAGGATGCAATTTTGACACTATACTCACTTTCTGCATCAATATTTTCCTCTCCTCTGCCATCAAGTCTTGAACAGTTTGTATATGAAGCAATACTGCTAACATAACCAAAGGATATTTTTAGGATGAAATTTCCTGGTAGCATCCAGTCTTATTAATTCAGTTTTGAATATTGCCTCCAGAGCAGGCTGTCAAATGTCAAGCCAAGATATATGCTGTGGTAACATTTGCCAAGTTCTTTTTAACATTTCTGTATTAATTAGTAGAAAATCATATTGCTATAATATTTGTAACTTTTTCTATATCTAACCAATATGTTGTAAAGGAGTGATTAGCTATTATGACTATAATAAAATACTGAGAGTGCACAAACCAATATAATCGGACGATCTGTCTATGTACTGTGGGTGTGCTGTGACTGAGCGTGTGGTCTGTGTGCTGTTACTGGATGTGAAGCCTTTCTGTGGGCAGTGACTGAGCGTGTGGTCTGTGTGCTGTGTACTGAATATGCAACATTTCTGTGGGCCAGGGCTCAAGTCCTGCGGGAACGCATAGGAACGGAGTCCCTGCACTTTTTTCACAGCAGGAACTCAGTTCCCTTTGCAGGACTAGAGCAGCCGAGCCGCCCGAGCCAATCCTTCACTAAGCGGCGATGCCCAGCTCGAGTCACTGTCAGGCGAACCTTAGGAATCCTTTATGTTACTGGCCGCTTCCTGTATATGGATTCATCGGGTAGTGTGCGGGTATTCCGTCTCTTCCTCGATGCCGCAATGTCTTCTGGGAGCTTTTTTGTCTGTGTGCTGTGACTGAATGCACAACCTTTCTGTGTTGTGACTGAGTATATTGTTTGTCTGTGTGCTGTTACTGTATGTGCAACCTTTCTGTTGGCTGTGACTGAGTATGTGGTCTGTCTGTGTGCTGTGACTAATGTGCAACTTTTCTGTTGGCTGTATAGTCTGTCTAGATGCTGTTTCTGTACATGCGTCCTCTTTTAGGCTGTGAGTGGGTGGTCTGTCTGTGTGCTGTATTGAATGTACAGCCTTTCTATGGGCTGTGTCTGAGTGTGTGGTCTGTCTGTGTGCTGTCACTGAATGTGCAGCCTTTCTGTGGGCTGTGACTGAGCACGTGGTCTGGCTGTGTGCTATGACTGATGTGCAACCTCTGTGTAGACTGTTACTGAGAGTATGATCTTAGTGTGTGGTTTTACTGAATGTGGGGCCTTTCTGTGAGCGGTGACTTAAAGTGTAGTCTGTCTGTGTGCCGTTACTGAAAGTGCAACCTATGTATGGGCTGTGACTGAATGTGTGGTCTGTCTGTGTGCTGTTACTGAATGTATGGCCTTTCTGTGGGCAGTGACTGTGTGTAGCGGTCTGTGTTTTAAGTGCATTTACGTTGACTCTGACTGAAAGTACATTTTCTCAGTGCTTGTGGGCACTCCATTTTATGTGTGCTGTAAGTGGGGGGTTGCCCAGAAATTGTATTTCCTTTGTGTGTAGAGCCTGTGTACAGGAAATCACAGGGTAAAAGATGTCAACAAAAAGGAAAAGTAGAAGAGTAGTAGACACGTTGCAGGGGAATGTAACATTAATTGGCCATTCATATGTTTCTGAATGCTGACATGTTAAACAGTCATTCGTATTGAATGGGCTGTAACACATAGCTATGCACTTGAAATATAACTTTTAACACAGACCAATGTGTTGTGCCTCACTGCATTGTGTTGCAGTGCACATGTATTTTGAAGGTGTGTTGGGGTGCCATTAATAATGCGTGGCACTACAGCAAGCCAACCCATGTAATGTCCGTTATCAAAGTTACATGGTAAGAATAGACCCTTAAGCCCTGTACACACGATCGGATATCTGATGGAATATATTCCGATGGATTTTTTCGTCGGATATCTGATGAGGCTGAATTTCATCAGTCTTGCCTACACACCATCAGTCAAAAATCCAACCGTGTCCAAACTCAGTGACGTAAAACATTAGGACCTGCTGAGAAAAATTATGTTCAATGCTTCCGAGCATGCGTCGACTTGATTCTGAGCATAGGTGGATTTATAACCGATGGACTTCCACACAGACAATCGTTTTTTTATATCGTTTTTTTATCAATAGAACATTTTTAAAACATGTTCTATTTTTTTTCACTGATGGAAAACAAACCGATGGAGCCCCCAAACCATCGGTTTGTCCGATGAAAACAGTCCATCGGTCTATTTTCATCAGACAAACCGATCATGTGTACAGAGCTTTAGGAGGAGAATGTATGTGGGAGTGCAACATTGAGGAGGAGAGCAGAGGGAGAGAGGTGTGAAGTTGAATAGGTGAAAGATGCCTTCTGTGCATGGCAGGAAAAATAAAGCGTTTTTCGCTCACAAGTAGGATATTGAAAGATAACTGTGAAATGGAGTGACCATCTCACTGCTGGCATAGATAATAGGAAGTGTGGTGTGTGCGTATAGGATAAGATATGGTAAAGATAGGAAAGTAATATTAGGATAGTGTGGCATAGGATAGGATAATAAAAATATTAATATTATCTCATTCTTCCTAGGTTCCTATGTACTCACCATTTATGCCTCTTGACACCATTGTTAGATGATTGACACAAACTAAGGCAAGGAAAGGTTAAAGAAATATATAATATTTTTTTTTTTTTTTTTACAAGAAATACACAAGCATACATGTACACATTTTCAGACTTATTGAAAGGGTAGAACAGGTGTAAGCATATTAGAAGAGAGGCATTAGGCTGAAGATAGTATAATGAAATGTTGTTAGAAGTGCACCATGCTGTGCTTTGTGCAGTAGCAGCAGTCTGTCTCATTTACAAACACTTATCTTTCTGCAGTTCAGATTTCCTTGCTGAGTTGATATATTCCACCCAGTCTTTTGATAAAACAGGAAAAATAAATGCGCCAACCTGGAACCAGATTTACGTGTAGGACTGGGGAGCAACATCGTCTGGTGAGATAAAGTTTGTGGGACTAAACGCATCTTATTCAGTGCGACAGTCAGGTGTTTGGGCAGTGGTAGGCTTTTCCACACCACATAGACAGGTTTCTGAGCTTTTGCAGTTGGATTCCCAATGTGGCAAGGGTTTATTTTCTGTTTTGTTTTATTTTTGCTCTTTTGATACCTGCACTTTGTAACCACAGACTTGTAAAAAAAAAACTGTTTTGTTTTCACAAAGATCCTGCTGCCTGTCTGTGCCTACTTCACTGTGCTGTGACCCATCCAGGAGGTCCTGCACACCCCACTACTTAGTTAATTTCTCACACTATATATATATATATATATATATTTTATTCTATCATGTGACAACACTGACAACACTGAAGAAATTTCACTTGGCTACAATGTAAAGTAGTGAGGGTACAGCTTGTATAACAGTTTAAATTTGCTGTCCCCTCAAAATAAATCAACACACATCAATGTCTAAATTGCTGGCAACAAAAGTGAGTACACCCCTACGTCAAAATGTCCAAATTGGGCCCAAAGTGTCAATATTTTATGTGGCTACCATTAATTTCCAGCACTGCCTTAACCCTCTTGGCCATGGAGTTCACCAGAGCTTCAAAGGTTGCCATTGGAGTCCTCTTCCACTCCTCCATGACAACATAACAGAGTTGGTGAGCACTAGAGACTATGCGTACAGATAGAATAAAATACATACATATTTATGCCTTTATATGCACACAAACTTTAATGGCATCCGAGTCTTAGGCCGCGTACACACGCTGAGACACGTCCGACGGACCTTTTGCAGCGGGCATGTCTCATCGGAATTTGGTCCGATGGCATGTACACACCATCGGACGAAAATCCCCTCGATCTGAGGACGCGGTGACGTGGCGGTGATGTTGACGCCGCCACGTCACCAAACCCGGAAATAAAATGCTTCGGACCGTCGGACCGGTTTCAGCAGATAAATTTGATCGTGTGTACGCGGCCTTAGTCTGTAGGGTTCAACATTGAGTTGGCCCACTCTTTGCACCTATAACAGATTTAACTCTTTTGGGAAGGCTGTCCACAAGGTTTAGGAGTGTATCTATGGGAATGTTTAACCATTCTTCCAGAAGCACATTTGTGAGGTCAGGCACTGATGTTGACGAGAAGGCCTGGCTTACAGTCTCTGCTCTAATTCATGCGCAGACTGTGAGCCAGGCCTTCTCGTCAACATCAGTGTCTGACTGCACAAATGCACTTTTGGAAGAATGGTCAAACATTCCCATAGACACACACCACTCCTAAACCTTGTGGACAGCCTTCCCAGAAAAGTTAAAGCTGTTATACAAGAGAGAGAGAGAGAGAGAGAGAGAAAGAGACTGACTGTATATGGATCAGTGGTAGACTATACACATGATTATGCATCAAGGAGGTCTGAGCAGGATTGCCCGGATTGCCTTTTATTCAGCAAGAGAGCAAAAAACACAATTTCAGTGCAGGAGAGAAACTCATAGTCCAAGCAAAACATCTGCTGGTCCAAGCAAGTAACAAACCTCAGCTAAGTTTCTGGCTAACAGGGTGACCCCAGTTGGCTCCCCAAACAAATAGGTAGCATGTGTACTTTCTTTTAGTATTTTGTCAGCAGACAGCCTTTTCACCCAGCAACAGGCTTTTATAGCAGAGAGAGAGGGGGAGACCTGAGCTCCTTAAAGCGGAGTTCCACCCAAAAATTGAACTTCTGCTTTTCGTATTCCTCCCCCCTCCGGTGTCACATTTGGCAGCTTTCAGGGGGGGGGGGGCAGATACAGGTATTTGCTCCCACTTCCGGTGATAAGTCACCACAGATTCTACAGCGACCTACGCCATGTACATAGCCTCCTCCGTTCCCCCGCTGTCTTCTGGGATACAAACAGGTCCCAAAAGACAGCAGGGACCAGTCAAGATGCACAGCACAACTCGTGCATGCACAGTGGAGAACCAGGCTGTGAAGTCACAAGGCTTCACTTCCTGATTCCCTTGCGGAAGATGGCGGTGCCTCCACCCGAGAGCCAAGGGACAGATTGGCTTCGGGTGAGGATATTGCAGGCGCCCTGGACAGGTAAGTGTCCATACTTTAAAAGTCAGCAACCAGTATTTGTAGCTGCTGACTTTAAAAAAAAATGGTGGAACTCCGCTTTAATATGGATATTTTTTATAAACTTACATATTTGTGTTAAAGAACTTGTTGGGCAGCTTAGCGGGTAGTACATGTGACAATGAAGATGTGCATACAGCTTTCTATATCCCTGGATCTACTGACGATAATGTAAGCAAAAGTGAATGCACTTTTTCATCTAATGCTTCAATTGCTAAGGATTATGACATGATAGAATTACATAAACTTCTCTTTATCTCCATGAACTTAAATTTTAGTTGAGGCTGATGGTGGAATTTCTTGCACTAGCATTCAAATGGGGGGAAAAAACAGTTCAGGAGTAATTGGCCAAAAAATAAATCATATGTATAGTTTCTCCTGTCATCAGCCATATCATAGTACATGCACTTTTCCCAGCAGGAGCAGGTATGTACATAACATGCAAAAGGTCAGGTAGAGTTGACATTTCCTTTGAAAGTAATTGCAGCTTCTTAGAATGGGATTCTCAATCCTCCGGTTACAGCCATTTTGCATATGTGAATAGGGTATGTCTTTAATAAATGATTTGTATATTGATATGTATGCTGTTGATTCTCTGTAGATACAATATAAAATAAATAATTACAAAGAACAAAGCTCATATAAAATTTTAATAAGTATGTAAATAGAATGTCATGAATCATGAGCAATAAACTGAACATTCTGCAACCAGTACAGAGAGTCTGCAGTTTTGTGACAGTAGCTGAATGATAACACTCAGCATGTGCTGGCAGGGAACAGCTTGCTCTGAGCTTCAAGTGAAGTATAACAAATGTTCTACCTGTAAGGTAAAAATAAGTTGGCTTCACATGCACATTTTTTCCTAATGATGTAGTTAGTACTTGATTACTCACCCATGGTGACAGCATATTAGTAACTATAATTTTATGCATGGCATTATTTTACCCCCATAGTCCCCCGGCCTGCTAAAATCCTTCTGCCGTTAATTTATCTTCTGCATGCTCCTGTAAGTGTGGGAATGGAGTTTAAGTCTAATCATAAGGATATCATTATTCATATATCTTAACTACTGGGTCCTGATTTTAGATTGGTATAAAACAGCAGAGAGGGAGGACTGCTTGGATTTTCTGCAGTAGCATATTTAAAACCATGGAATTGGTAAAACATTTTTAAATTTCATGTTGGATGGCTACAGTTCAGAGCAATCATAACTAAGTTATAATGGACACACATGGGAATTGGTGAAACTTTTTTTAAATTGCATGTTGGATGTCTACAGTTCAGAGCAAGCATACCGTATACACACGATCCGATGGAGAAAAAAAAAAACAATAGGAAATTCCTGTCGTCTGTGTGCAACTCCGATGGAGAAAAAACCCACACATGCTCAGGATCAAGTCGACGAATGCTCAGAAGCATTGAATTCCATTTTTCTCGGCTCATCCTAGTGTTTTACATCTCCACGTTTTGGACGGTCAGAAATTGGTCTGACAGTGTGTATGCAAGACAGCTTGAACGGAATTCCGTTGAAAAATTCCATCGGATTTTAGGCCATCGGAGGCCATGCGGCCATGGTCATTTCAGCCATGTGTGTAAGGGGCATAAGTTATAATGGACACACAGCAAGTTTTTTCTGCCATAGTTACTGTTCACCAGACCCTTTTTTTGGCATTCCTGCCTACCTTTGCATGTTCTTGCTCCTGTAGTTAAATTCTTTATAATATAAAAAAGAAAAAACAAACAAAAAAAGTAGCGTGAGATCCTCAAAAGAGGTCTTAGCTGCAATACCCATTACCTCAATCTCAACTATATACTGTAGGATTAAACAGTTATAAGAAACAGCCTAGTGGTTTAAAGTGCATTGGTGGTTAGTGTAAGTGGGTTGAGTTAGTGTAACCCTAGTTACAATTTTTTTTTTTTAACCATTACACAACAAGCACTTTTAAAAAAAAAAAATATTTAGCCGATAAATGTGACCCATTACAGCACAAAATACAAGGTGGTATCAAATAGTTTTGTATCAAGCCAACACACAGTCACAGGGAGCATCAACCTTCATAACCCAGTGTGCCAAATGACATTGTTCATTTGGAGCTGTGCATCTGGTGCTATTCTGACCATGTGCGTTACCATGTCTGCTTTTTTATCATGAACAGCAAGTTAGAACAGGCGGAAACAACATAATCTCACTTCTACACCCAGCCCACTATCCAGATTTGGCTCCTGTGTACTTAACCCTCTTCCCTAAGATGAAGACCCAGCTCAGTGGTCGTCCTTTTGAGATCCAGCGTGAATTGCAGAAGGTGTTTGACACGTTTAGAAAAGAAGACATCCAGGACACATTTTGAAAGTAGCAGAAACACTGGGAGCGCTGTATTGCTGTTTTCCATTTTGAATGTGATAGTGTGTAAATGTAGATAAATAATGTACTTTCTTGTAATCAGAATTAGTCTCAACATTTTTTTGATACCACCTCGTATGCTATAGAAATCATAATAACATTGATCATTTTTTTCTTTATTACTTAAGGAGTACCATCCACCTCCGTTAAAGGAGTCCCCTTATCTCTCCCCAAAATGCTGCATAGAAGTATCTGTGGGGAGATATATCAGGTAATATACTCACCTTTGTCTGACTTCCATAGTGCAGGTGGTGACATCAATCTCCAGCCAATAAGAACCATGGGAATTCACAGTAGCCTAAATCTCTTTGGAAGACACCGCAGAAAAGTGCAGGCTTGTCTCCTCGTGACATTTAGACTTCTCAACCTTCTGTGATATCAGACCGGAAGTAGGGTCACCCTTGCTTAGGCACTGCAGGAGTAAGTTAGATTTTTAGATAAGGATTATCTAACATTTTTCCTCCAGAGGTTATTTTAGGGAGGGGGCAACTTTAATAAGCAGACCTTTCAACTGAGGTGGAAGGTCCATTTTAAAGTGTATGCATAACCAAGTCAATGTTTTGGTGTTTTGGAGTAAGTGATGATGGGTTGTAACTATGTTCTTTTCTGTCTATGCCTCAGCTAGGTAGATCTACTGGTGTTTGTTGTGACTGTAAAAGAAACTGATAGGTCCACAATGGTTGTCACGAAAGCAAATGTAAAGGGGAAATCTTGCAAAAAAATGTTGTGGAGATTTTCTCTTACTTTCTGTTGTGTCTCTGGAACAGGAAGTAAAGGGGAAATCTCCCCAAAGGGACATGGGCATCAAAACAAAAACGAAAAACGTGGTATTTACCTTTCCCTATTATATTCAACGTTAAAGGGGTTGTAAAGGTACGTCTTTTGTTTTCTAAATTGGTTCCTTTAACCACTTGAGGCCCGCGCTACCGTCGGATGACGGCAACAGCGCGGACCTCAATATCCAACATGCCGTCATTTGACGGCATGTCTTTCTGGCGTTCCCAGCGCGCGCTGTACAGCGCGCTGCGGGGAAGCCCTGTGTTGTCCGTGTCCCTTGGACACGGCCAATCACAGATCGCGGCAAACGGCCAATCAGAGCGGCCGTTTGCAATGCGATCTGTGGGCGAATGAGAGATGATCTCTCATAGATCATCTCTCATTGCCGGCTGACACAGAGACAATGTCCTGTCTCTGGAAGGGAGGAGCCCGATCTGTGTTCCTTCCTACATAGGGACACAGATCGGTCACCCCCCCCCTCCCCCTACAGTTAGAACACACCTAGCATACACATTTAACCCCTTCCTCACCCCCTAGTGTTAACCCCTTCAATGCCAGTCACATTTATACTGTAATTAGTGCATATTTATAGCACTGATCGCAGTATAAATGTGAATGGCGCCAAAAATGTGTCAAAAGTGTCCGATGTGTCCGCCATAACGTCGCAGTAACAATAAAAATCGCAGATCGCCGGCATTTCTAGTAAAAAAAAAATAATAAAAAATAATAATTCTCTCCCCTATTTTGTAAGCGCTATAACTTTTGCGCAAACCAGTCGCTTATTGCGATTTTTTTTTTTTTTTTTTACCAAAAATATGTAGAAGAATACGTATCGCCCTAAACTGAGAAAAAAAAATGTGTTTTTTTTTTTAATTGGGATATTTATTATAGCAACAAGTAAAAAATATTGTATTTTTCTTCAAAATTGTCGCTCTTTTTTGTTTATAGCGCAAAAAATAAAAATCGCACAGGCGATCAAATACCACCAAAAGAAAGCTCTACTTGTGGGGAAAAAAGGACGTAAATTTTGTTTGGGAGCCACGTCGCACGACCGCGCAATTGTCAGTTAAAGCGACGCAGTGCCGGAAGCTGAAATTTCACCTGGGCAGGAGGGGGGTGTAAGTGCCCAGTAAGCAAGTGGTTAAGCTAGTGCATTGTTGGTTCACTAAGGCAGCGTACACACAACCGATTTTCTCAGCAGAATCCAGCAAGAAACTCGATGGGACATATTCTGCCGAGAAAACCGGTCGTGTGTACACTTTTTGCCGAGAAACCCGTCGGGAAACTCGTCGAGCCAAAAAGAGAGCATGTTCTCTATTTCCTCGTTGGGCAATGGGAAAATTTGTCTCGACAAGTTTTTTAACTGCCGAACTAGGAACTCGACAGGGAAAACGTGTGTTTCGCCCGACGAGTTTCTCGGTCGTGTGTACGCTGCCTTACCCTTTCCTTCGATTTCCCTTTAAATGTTTTTTTTCCTTTGTTTGAATTTCTCACTTCCTGTTTCTCCTAAGTAAGCTTTCCACCATCATCTGAGCGGTGGAAAGTAATTTAGAACAGCTTAGTAAACACCTTACTGAGGAGGAACAGGAAATGAGAAATTCAAAGAAAACAAAGAAAAAAAACATTTAGAAGGGAAATGGAAGGAAACGGTAAGTGAACCAACAATGCACTAGCTTAAAGGAACCTATTTAGAAAATAAAAGACAAACCTTTACAACCCCTTTAAACAAAAATGTTGGCTATACATGCACTTCAAAAATGATGTATGCCTTAAAGACAATCTTACACTTTAACTTTGATGTTAAAATTTGGTAACCCATGGGTCTTTTTTTTTTAAAGAAATTTTTATTGGAATTTTCACAGTACAGTGGAATAAAAGTAACCCATGGGTCTTTAGGAAGGATGTGATGGCCTGTGAAACAAAAGGGGTGCTCCTTCAATAGCATAAAGAAGCAAATGATTAATCTGTTATCTTTCCTGCCAAGGCTAAACAGTAACTTCTAAAAAGCTTGAGACACAAAATACTCTCACAACATGAATAGATATCTTTGCATTGAACTAGCAATTAATTCTACAGAACATATGTATGTTTACTGCTTGACATTTGTTATTAGCTCAGCATAATTATCTAAATACCGATTGAAAAGTGGTGCCTATGATTTCCACAGCAATGACACATGACAAGATGTTATCTCAAGCTGTGATATAAGAGGTAATTTACATTTTGCAGATCACTATTGTGTTTTTGAATTCATTTTTGAACTCTATGTCACATATTGTTACATATATCACTGATTTCTTTGGCTTCAAAGATGGGAATTCAAACACATTTTTGTTTTATCCCCTGGAAACATACAGTACATATAGTACCCAGGATAGTATTCTTCCATATGTACAGTGGGGATCGAAAGTTTGGGCACCCCAGGTTCAAAGGCAACAAAATAACAGATTAGACATTCTTATAATATATAAAAAAAAGTTAGATTTTATTTCCATCATTTACACTTTCAAAATTACAGAAAACAAAAAATGGCATCTGCAAAAGTTTGGGCTCCCTGCAGAGTTAATATCTTGTACTGCCCCCTTTGGCAAGTATCACAGCTTGTAAACGCTTTTTGTAGCCAGCCAAAAGTCTTTCAATTCTTGTTTGAGGTATCTTTGCCCATTCTTCCTTACAAAAGTCTTCCAGTTCTTTGAGATTTATGGGCTTTCTGTCACGCACTGCTCTTTTAAGGTGTATCCATAGATTTTCAATTATGTTGAGGTCAGGATATTGTGAAGGCCATGGCAAAACCTTCAGTTTATGCCTCTTGATCCCCTGAGGATTTTGAGGTGTGTTTAGGATCATTATACATTTGTAAAAGCCATCCTCTCTTTAACTTCAGATTTTTCACAGATGGCATCAAGTTACCATCCAAAATTTTCTGAAATGTTATTTAATCCATTTTTCCTTCTACTCATGAAATGTTCCCTGTGCCATTGGCTGCAATACAACCCCAAAGCATGATTGATCCACCCCCATGCTTAACAGTTGGACAGAGGTTATTTTCATTAAATTATGTGCCCTTTCTTCTCCAAACGTACCTTTGCTCATTCTGGCCAAAAAGTTATATTTTAACCTCATCGGTCCACAGAACTTGTTTCCAAAATGCATCAGGCTTTTTCTTCTGATGACTCTTCCATGAAGACCATATTTGTTCAAGTATCTCTTTATAGTGGAATAGTGTACCACAACTCCAGTGTCTGCCAGATCTTTCTGGAGGGATCGTGCAGTCAAACGTGAGTTTTGAATTGCTTTTCTCACAATTCTGCAAGCTGTTCTGTCTGATATTTTTCTTGGTCTTCAAGTTCTTGCTTTAACTTCCACTGTTCCTGATGACTGCCATTTCTTAATTACATTCCGAACAGAGGATATTGACATCTGTAAACGCTTTGCTATCTTCTTATAACCTTCTCCAGCTTTGTGAGAGTTTTATAGACAACTGCTTAGAAGAACCCATGGTGCTGATTGTTGGGGCAAGGCTAGATGAGTCTGGGCATTTAAAATCTTTGAGATTGACATCACCTAGTCTTCCCTGATGATGATTGGGAACAATCCATGACACTGGCAGGTCTCAGCTTTGCAAAGGGGGCTGTGCATGCTATAAATTCTGCAGGATGCCCAAACTTTTGCAAACGCCATTTTTTTGTTTTCTGTAATTTTGAAAGTGTAAATGATGGAAATAAAATCTAACTTTTTTTGACATATTATAAGAATGCCTTATCTATAAATTGATGCCTTTTGGAGATTTTTCCATCTTTCCTTGGCTTCGTTATGCACATTAATACAAATTTTTACCTGGGGTGCCCAAACTTTCGATCCCCACTGTAGAGTATCTGGAATAAGTAATTAGGTCATAGTTGTAGAGTATTTTTTATCTATAAAAATTGTATTTAGGACTCACGGAACAGATAGATGGTCTAGAAATAGCGCAGCCTGGGTGACATTATGGGGCTGATTTATAGAAAAAAAACCGAGCCAAGAAAATCAGAGCAAAACTAAAAGGGTTACCCAGAGCAACCAACCAAATGTCTCACTTTTCCTAAAAGAATAAACTTTTATTTTGAAATAAAAGCATGACACTAATCTTATTGTTGCTGTAGGCTACAATTTCAGCATTCTTCTAAGATGGTTTTGATAAATGAGCTTCATCAGAATTATTGTTCTAACCAAAGCAGTCTGAACAATAAGCAGTTAACCTGAAAGCCTAATATAGAACCCCTCTACTATGCATGCATGTGCGAAAGTGAAACAATCCTCAGTGAGCTGTGGACATTTCCCAACAGTCCTTCCAAGATAAATATTTACTGATGGTAAAACTGTCTACTAAACGGTGATCATGTGTGTTTTCCTATGTACGAGGAAGAAAAATGTGCCTTTTAATGAGCATTTCACTATTTACTAAATCCTGTCGATGTCACAATTACATTTTTTTTATTTTTGGGTGGGCAGTGAAGAAGGCACAGCTTTTTAAATATCTGTATATATTGATGGAAGTGGAGGTTAAATTGGATCCTAGTTTTAGATACCTGCCGATTTATTGGGAAATGTTTGGACATTTGTGAAATTTTTCAAGATTATTTTGGTAATGCTCATTGAAGCCTTAAGACTGTTTCACACTAGAATCACACTTTACTGTGTGTTCCCCTGCAGTGTAATTTGTCAGCCCATTCATTTTACTGGGCTGCAAAATGTACTGGACAACACAAAAAGTAGTGCACGCACTACTTTATAAAAATGAAACGGACCAAATTTAATGCAAAACTATGCGATCTGGTGCCTGCATTTGGGGTATAGTTAACAATATATTGGCACCTGCAGCACATTGTACAGGCTGTGTGTTTTAACCTTGATGCAGGAAACACACATGGAATGCGCTTTTCCTGCACTGTTTTGCTGTGGACTGACCCTCAGTTTTTTGCTCCTAAATATAAGCTCCAGTCAAAATTGTAGAGCATATATTGCCTGTCCAACACAGTTTTGTTCTCAAGGCATTTCTGTATAAGGCTGGGTTCACACTACGATTTTCCCGTCCGTCAGCCGCATACGATTTCAGTTTTGAAAACGTACGGGCCCGTATGGGAAAACGCATACATAGACAATGCATTGCAAATCATATGCACTCAGATGCATCCAGGTGCGTACGATTTGCTGGCAAAACGTTTTTTAACAGTACACAAAACCGTGTTCGACCACGGTTTTGAGTCAGTTTTTGAAACCGTATGGCAAACGCATACGTTTTTTTTTAACATTAAAGTCAATGGAAAACGCACATATGTGCGGTTCCATACGTATAAACCGTATGCGTTTTTCGTCTGCGCATTTTCAAAACAAGAAAATCTTTTTTTATTAAATGACACTAATTCCAAAAACATATGCGTTTTTTTAATCAAAACCGGATGGAACCGTATGCACTTTTTGAAACCGTATACGTTTTATAAACGCATACGTTTACGTACAGTTCAATCCGTTTCAGCCGCATACGTTTTTTCATATAAATCGTATGAGGCTGACGGATGGGAAAATCGTAGTGTGAACCCAGCCTTACACCATAATACCTGTTATACCCCTCAGAAAGCTGGATTTAAAAACAATATGTCAGTACTTAGGCCGCGTACACACGATCAAATCTATCTGCTGGAAACGGTCTGCCAGACCGTTTCAGCAGACACATTTGATCGTGTGTACGGGCGGACAGACAGATTTTGCCAGCAGACAGATTTTAAAGCATGCTTTAAAATCTGTCTGCTGGGAACCCGTCCGTCCAACATGTCTGCTGGTTAGTACGCTAACCAGCAGACATATCTGCCTGCACATGTGTCGAATGAATTCGACGCATGCGCAGAAGTGTTTTACTTCCTGGTGCGGTGACGTGGGGGCATCAACGTCACCGCGCTGTCTGCTGGCGGGGATTTTGGTTTGATCGTGTGTACAGTGATCAAACCAAAATACCCCAGCAGACAAATCCAAACAAATCGGTCTGTCAGACCGATTTGAACGGATTTATTTGGTCGTGTGTACGCAGCCTAAGAAATTTTACACAGACACCAATCACATCCAAATCTTCTACTGAGGTTTGAATATAATTGGTGGTATAAAAGCAGAGAGAAAGGGGAAGTTACACTGCATAGATTCCAGTGAACACAATCCTATTATCCTACATTTGGCTGGTGGAAATCTCACTAAAGTGGATAACAGTGAATTCAGATTAAATTGAACCAATTATTAATGAACATGTACAGTGCCTTGCGAAAGTATTCGGCCCCCTTGAACTTTGCAACCTTTTGCTACATTTCAGGCTTCAAACATAAAGATATAAAACTGTAATTGTTTGTGAAGAATCAACAACAAGTGGGACACAATCATGAAGTGCAACGAAATTTATTGGATATTTCAAACTTTAACAAATAAAAAAACTGAAAAATTGGGCGTGCAAAATTATTCAGCCCCCTTAAGTTAATACTTTGTAGCGCCACCTTTTGCTGCGATTACAGCTGTAAGTCGCTTGGGGTATGTCTCTATCAGTTTTTCACTTCGAGAGACTTTCAGTTCTTTCCACAGATTCTCGATTGGATTCAGGTCTGGACTTTGACTTGGCCATTCTAACACCTGAATATGTTTATTTGTGAACCATTCCATTGTAGATTTTGCTTTATGTTTTGGATCATTGTCTTGTTGGAAGACAAATCTCCGTCCCAGTCTCAGGTCTTTTGCAGACTCCATCATGTTTTCTTCCAGAATGGTCCTGTATTTGGCTCCATCCATCTTCCCATCA
Organism: Rana kukunoris; assembly: GCA_029574335.1. Taxonomy (NCBI): domain Eukaryota; kingdom Metazoa; phylum Chordata; class Amphibia; order Anura; family Ranidae; genus Rana; species Rana kukunoris. The sequence continues at coordinate 223,817,054 of CM056050.1, read as the reverse complement.
ATTTTAACCATCTTCCCTGTCCCTGCTGAAGAAAAGCAGGCTCAAACCATGATGCTGCCACCACCATGTTTCACAGTGGGGATGGTGTGTTTAGGGTGATGAGCTGTGTTGCTTTTACGCCAAACATAACGTTTTGCATTGTTGCCAAAAAGTTCAATTTTGGTTTCATCTGACCCTCTTCCACATGTTTGGTGTGTCTCCCAGGTGGCTTGTGGCAAACTTTAAACAACACTTTTTATGGATATCTTTAAGAAATGGCTTTCTTCTTGCCACTCCTCCATAAAGGCCAGATTTGTGCAGTATATGACTGATTGAGTCTGCCACCTCAGCTGTAGATCTTTGCAGTTCTTCCAGAGTGATCGTGGGCCTTTTGGCTGCATCTCTGATCAGTCTTCTCCTTGTATTAGCTAAAAGTTTAGAGTGACGGCCAGGTCTTCGTAGATTTGCAGTGGTCTGATACTCCTTCCATTTCAATATTATCGCTTGCACAGTGCTCCTTGGGATGATTAAAGCTTGGGAAATCTTTTTGTATCCAAATCCAGCTTTAAACTTCTCCACAACAGTATCTCGGACCTGCCTGCCTTGTTCTTCATGATGCTCTCTGCACAAACAGACCTCTGAGACTATCACAGTGCAGGTGCATTTATACAGAGACTTGATTACACAAATGTGGATTCTATTTATCATCATTAGTCATTTAGGTCAACATTGGATCATTCAGAGATCCCCACTGAACTTCTGGAGAGAGTTTGCTGCACTGAAAGTAAAGGGGCTGAATAATTTTGCACGCCCAATTTTATTAGTTTTTTATTTGTTAAAAAAGTTTAAAATATCCAATAAATTTTGTTCCACTTTATGATTGTGTCCCACTTGTTGTTGATTCTTCACAAAAAATTACAGTTTTATATCTTTATGTTTGAAGCCTGAAATGTGGCAAAAGGTTGCAAAGTTCAAGGGGGCCGAATACTTTTGTAAGGCATGTAAGTCCTGCAAGAATACATCCCTGTACAGCCTTTAAAGACTCTAGCAGTCTTTAATAAGAACTGAGATCTGAGCTTTCCCAAGATCTCTATGTAAGATCTGGTGATGTCAGCAGAAGGAAGCAGGAAGCTGCTGGAACCCAGAAGTAGGGGGATTTTTTTAATAATTTATTTTTCAGTGTGTATGTGTGTTTTCATTTCTGTAATGCAGTGGTTTTTTTTTAGTGGGGCTGCTGCCACATATGCTGAGGTTGTACTTTATTGCTAAATCTGATTTAAAGCTGAAGTCCACCATAACACTAAAATCTACAGGCATTCACATTCTAAGGCCTCGTACACACAATCAAATCTGTCTGCTGGAAACGGTCGGCCCGACCGTCCCAGCAAACAGATTCGACCGTGTGTACGGGCAAGCCGACGGATTTGGCCACCCGACAGATTTCAAAGCATGCTTTGAAATCTGTCGGCTGGGAACCCGTCCGCCCGACATGTCTGCTGGTTAGTATGCTAACCAGCAGACATGTCTTCTCGCACACGCGCCGAATGATTTCGACGCATGCGCGTAAGTGTTTTACTTCCTGGTGCGGTGACGTGGCGGCGTCAACGTCACCGCCACGTCACCGACATGTCAGCACGCTGTCTGCTGGCGGGGATTTTGGTTTGCTCGTGTGTACACACGAGCAAACCAAAATGCCAGCAGACAGATTTGTTCAAATCGGTCGGACAGACCGCTTTGAACAAATCGATTGCCTCGTGTGTACGAGGCCTAAGACTAACTTATCTAGCCCTGTAAAGAAGAAATCGCTATAGACACCTTTTCTGGAGCCCCTTTGGTCCGGTCTCCAGTGGCAGAAGCATTTCAGAGGAGACAGCTGATAACGGCTGATAACGGCTAGGAAATTAATGGGAAGTGATATCACCCATAGAGTTACTATGGGGCTCCCATTGTCGGCTGCCTCTTCTGCACCCACCTCCACAATGAAGCCTCCGCTGACAGCTCAGCATGGGACCTGACTGGCTTCAAAAAAAGTATGTATAGTGAATTCTTCTATACAGGGCTAGATAGGTTAATGTTAGATCATGGTTGTCTGTAGATTTTGAGATTTTAGTGTTAGGGTGGACTTCTACTTTAACCACTTAAGACCCGGACCAATATGCTGGTAAATGACCCAAGGTGTTTTTGCGATTCGGCACTGCGTCGCTTTAACAGACAATTGCGCGGTCGTGCGACGTGGCTCCCAAACAAAATTTGCGTCCTTTTCTTCCCACAAATAGAGCTTTCTTTTGGTGGTATTTGATCACCTCTGCGATTTTTATTTTTTGCGCTATATACAAAAATAGAGCGACATTTTTGAAAAAAAAACACTATTTTTTACTTTTTGTTAAAAAAAAAATCAAATAAACTAAATTTTAGTCAAACATTTAGGCCAAAATTTATTTAGCCACATGTCTTTAGTAAAAAAAAAAATCGCAATAAAAAAAAATAGCTACCTAGCGGGAACAGCGACACTAATACAGCGATCAGAAAAATGATCGCTTAGTGACGCTGGCAATAGGGAGTGAAAGGGTTAACTAGGGCGGTGATCAGGGGGTTAAAACTTTATTAGGGGGGGTGGGGGGGCTATCCTGAACCTAACACTAACTGTTTTTTACACTGCCTGTCACACTGACACTAAATGCAGTGATTAGATCACTGCATTCAGTGACACTGTGACAGGGGGGTGGGGGGGGCGATCACAAGGGGTTAATATGCCTATGTGAGTGTGTGTCAGTGTTGTGTTGGTGCACACTTACTTGTGATGTCTTCTCTCATCAGCAGCGCTGGGATACAGCGCTGCGATGAGAGAATACATCATTTCCTCCTTCCTGTGTAAACACAGGAGGAGGAAGTGACAGGTTGGGAGCGCGCTCCCATTGGCTGGGAGCGATCGCGGGGGGGCGGGTATTCGCCGACATCCGCCCCCAGATCCCGGATCGCTCCCGGAGCCAGGGGGACCCCCGCACGCCGCGGAGGGGGTCCCGATGGGACCCCCGAACCGCACTTAGGCGGGGACGTAAATTTACGCCCTTGTGCCTGTACGTGCCATTCTGTGGCCGTATATGTGCGTGCGGGGGTCCTTAAGTGGTTAATCTCTTCCCTTAAATTGCTATAATGGTGCAGCTTTACCTCTCGAAAATAACAATGTATACTGTTATATAGCTGTATTCTGTTGCTGTCACAGCAGAACGTTTAGCTTTGTGTCAGGCTATAAGGCCTTCAAAAAGACTCATTATCTCCCTCTGAGTTAAAGGTTGATTACTCACAAACCCTCTGGGTTGCTTAAAAAGAGAAAAACTGTTTAGTTATGAAATCCTTTATTTTTCCCAAAGTAGTTCTGCAGGAATCTTTATTAAATACCATTTTTTAGCTGGGTAGGAGATAAAATGCTTTTATAGTCTGAAACTCCTGCTCTGATAAGAAGAGTGTACAAGTAAATAATCATAAATCACATAATTCCTGAAAGGTATAATTCCTGAAAGTTAAGACTGCACTGTTATATAAATGTTGCCTAAAATTGCACTTTGACAGCAACTGAAATGGAGTTTTTCTGCTGTGCGCCAGCCACCCTCTTCAAAGTTTGACTAGTTGATTTCTTTCTTCACACCACAGCTGTAAAGATTAAACATTTGAGCAGTAATGGACTTGTTAGTTTGAATAAGTCTAGAGATTCTAAAGATGTTTCCTCTAGAAATACACCTATGACCTTTGTCATTAACAAAGTGCTCTGCCCACAACACTCACTGAATGATATTTGCACCATTCTCTGTAAATTCTAGAACTCCAAGATATTGCTGGTTTCTAAGATGCTAGAATCACCAAGTCTGACATTAATGCCGCATACACACGGTCGTTTTTTGTGATGAAATAAAATGACATTTTTAAAATGATTGTGTGTGGGCAAAACGTTGTTTCTTCTGAAAAACAACCAAAAAAAAATTCGAACATGCTTCAATTTTTTATGTCGTTTTTCAGAATGTCGTTTTTTGTGTCATAAAAAATGATCGCGTGTGGGCAAAACGACGTTTAAAACTGCGTTTTTAAACCCGTGCATGCTCAGAAGCTCAGAAGCGAGTTATGAGACGGGAGCTTCAATAGAACGGAGTGCCGTCGAACGTGGTGTACGTAACCGCGCTTTGCAAGAGCATTTTCAGAAAACGATGGTGTGTAGGCAACGTCGTTTTTTAAAATGAAGTTTGAAAAACGTTGTTTTGTTTCGTGAGATAAAACAAAGTTTTTGTACATCACAAAAAGTGATCGTGTGTACGCGGCATTACTGTTATTCAGTGGTCAGTTTCTTATGCTCAACTATTGAATTGCAGCCCAATCATTTGCTGTTTGGCTTTATGAATTAATGAGCAATTTTACCTAATGAAGGTAAAAGTGTATACATTTGTAGTGTTAATAGTGGCATGAAAAGCTATCACTATTACTCTTCTTATTTTTAAAGCAGTGGAACTCTTGGTTACAAACTTATGGTAAATGCTTAAATTATTATTAAGAATATTATTACTAAGGATGAGTCGAACACCCCCCAGTTCGGTTTCGCACCAAAACTTGCGAACACGCAAAAAATTTGTTTGACCCCCGTTAAAATCTATAAGAGACGAACATGAAAAATCAATGCTAAAAAAAAGATTTAAAAACGATGGGCCAGATTCACAGAGCGATTACACTGGCGTAACAGGAGATGCGCGGCGTAAGTCTAAATGTGCGCATGCGTTTCGATACTCCGCATCCCCAAAACGAGATACGCAAGAAATCTACCTTTTTTTTTGTCCAGCGTAATTTCGATAGACAGGCGCATCCGTCCGCGCAAAACTGCGCTAGACACACCATTGATTTGCTATTCAAATATGCTAATGAGGGAGTTACGGGGATCCACAAAAGAACGTTGGTGCAGCGCAGGCTACGCGCTGTGTACAACAGCTGTGCACAAATTAGACCATAGAAAAGGTGGTATAAAATTAGACAATTCGTCTACATGTCAGAGAAAGCAACATTGTTAGTGAGGAGCTGAGCAGTCACACTTGCTGCCCAACAAACTGTATGCCAACATGCCAGTGGCATCCATGCTCATAGCTATACTACTGACTTTAGATGAGCAAAGAAGGAGGAGGGCACGGAGGAGGGCACGGAGGAGGGCACGGAGGAGGGCACGGGAGAGGATTTTTTTTTTTACCAAAAAATTTTCTTTGCTTTAAAAAACATTTTTACAAAAAATATACATACATATATACATCAATACATAACATACATACAAATTACAAACACGGTCTCACTATCTTTCAATAGCCCTTTAAAACCTTGATGGATATAATAATCTAATCTGATACAAGCCCCTCACTCTTCACTTGATATATCACAAACGCATAGACATCTTTGGCATGAGTGATTCTGAGGTGTCTCGCATCTTCAGATTCACCCCTCATGCCATCCTGGAATTAACCACAACCCTGCAGGAGCCCAACACATGACACCACCCATGACACCCATGACAGCTACATATACAATCCTAGCCCCATCCCCACAGATTTCGAACAGAACATGTATGGGGACAGCTGGCTGGTTGGTGAGTGACATGGGTGGCAGGCATGACTGTCCCCCCCATGATGTTGAAATCACAAGGGGCACATGCACTACTAACATCCTCCTGTCTTATCCCTTCAGGGTGACTCTGCATATGCACTGGGACCCCATATCATGACTCCTATACGGAACCCCCCTAACCAAGGCTACCCCGTCTTCTGAGGGAAGAGCAGCCAGGAGCCAGCTCACATTAGGCATCTTTGCACGTTAAACACACACATTAATCGTGGCACAATGAGAATGCATGCATGCACACCACTGTGGTCCCTAGCACAGACACATCACATCCTCATCACATTGGATTGGCACAAGCCCACCATGCAGGACTTGTGAGCAGCAACGCCACGCCACGGCTACAATTATGTCACTGTACATTCATACACCATTCACACGGACTTGGGGATCACTTCTCCCTGGTCCTGGGGAACCCTTCTCCACCAAAACTGAGGGTGACACCCCTTTTCCGGCAGGAATATCACCCCCACATTCCAAAAACATTTACAAAAAAAAAAAATGTCCAGCAAAAAAAAAAAATGCCCAGCAAAAAAAAAAATTGAAAAAAACACAACAAAGAAAACACAGAAAAGACAAAAATCACTCTGCAAAACAGTCACCAAATATCTCAAAGACACGTCACAAACAAACAAACAAACAAACGCTAATAAACAACAGAACAAAAGCACCTTGCTGTATAGGGAGGGATACAAAGGGATGTACTTTTGCAAAGGAAGTGCGTTTGTGTCTGTCTATTTATGCTGTCTGCGTAGTTCATTACGTTGCCCTAGTCCACTTTCAATTTCACTGATTGCGCCGTTCCTGAGTTTTGAGCATGCGCACAGAGGTGCTGACCATGGTCTGCTTCAAGCGTGCATGCGCGAGCCGGCCGGCCCTTCATTTGCATGGGGTCACAGCTCATTTCAATGTAACACGCCCACGTCCTTCCCAATTTGTATTACTCCACCTTGCGCCTCTGAAATAACGTTGCGCAAAATTTTTGCGCAAAACCGACGAGAATAGGGTGATTGCGCCTCTACATTGCGCCAGTCTAACGTAAAGGCGGTGCGCAACGCCAGTCCAATAATGCACAGATGTACGTGAATCTGGCCCTAAAGTTTTTTCGGGAGCTGTGATTTTAATAATGCTTAAAGTGAACAATAAAAATTAAATATTTTTTTAAATTTCATGCCTGGGGGGTGTCTATAGTATGCCTGTAAAGTGGCACATGTTTGCTGTGTTTAGAACAGTTCCACAGCAAAATGACATTTGTAAAGGAAAAAAAGTAATTTAAAACTGTAATGTATTGTCAGGTCTCAGCAATACAGATAAAACTCATTGAAAAAAACGACATGGGTTCCCCACAGCATTCCATTACCAGGCCCTTCAGGTCTAGTATGGATATTAAGGGGAACCCTGCGCCAAATAAAAATAAAAAATGGCATAGGTCCTCCCTAAAATCTGCCGATGTATATCTGCAGGAGGTGGTTGGCAACCAGTTTAAAACACTGCTCCTGAAAAAAACCTTTGTTCCTTTACAAATTTAATTTTGCTGTGGGACTGTTCTAAACACAGGAAAAATTTGCCACTTTACAGGCATACTATAGACACCCCCCAGGCACGTAATTTAAAGGAATATTTTTTTTATTGTTTCACTTTAAGCATTATTAAAATCACAGCTCCCAGAAAAAACTTTTGTTTTTAAATCTTTTTTTTTTTTGCATTGATACATATCCCCTGGGGCAGGACCCAGGTCCCCCAACACTTTTAAAGGCAATAACTTGCATATAAAACTTTAAAATTAGCACTTTTGATTTTCATGTTAATATCCCTTAGACTTTTAAACAGTGTTCGGCGGCTTTCAAATTTTTCGCGAACACTGCATAATGTTCGCTATTCAGCGAACATCGGGCTCATCCCTAACTATTACATTAAAGCAGATTTTCATGGGAATATATGTAAAAAAATGCACGTTGCCAGCTATTTATTGCTTAAATATCAGTAAGGGTTAATTTACACTTCATTGTAGTGTGTTAATGCACATGTACTAATATGGATTAATATGCATTGCGTTAAGGTGGCCTCCAGATCAACACCTACAAATTACCCTTTTTTAGCAATGCAGAGCACCACAACACTAGTGTTGCTCACGAATATTCGCATTGCGAATATTCGCTACGAATATTGCATATTCGAGTATTCACGAATAACTCGAATATCGCGGCGAATATTCGCTATTTCGAATATTCGTATTTTTCAAATTTCGCAATAAATTTCGCAATCAATTTCGCAATAAAATTCGCAATCAATTTCGCAATTTTTTTTTATTTTTTTTTTATAAAATATAGCGAATATTCGTAAATATCGAATATTCGTGATATTTTATCCCAAAAAAAATAGCGAAATTTCGCAATCATTTTCGCTTTCGCATATGCGAAATTTCGCTTTTTTTTTTTTTATAAAATATACCGAATATTCGTAAATATCGAATATTCGTGATATTTTATAAAAAATTTGCAATTTTTTTTTTTTTTTTATAAAATATCAATATTCTTCGAAATATTCACGAAATATCGCAAAATCGAATATGGCGTATTCCGCTCATCACTACACAACACAGCATATAGGTGAATGGCATATGTACTATGTAGCAATGTTGGCAAGACCCCATGTGAACCCACAATACAATTTAGGGTGCCTGCATTCCTTTATAGAATGCACTGACTACAATGTTGACTTAGGAAAAGTCAAAGAATGGACACTGTAGGTACCTTGGTGGGGGTGCGCCCCCATTGCCACTTCAATCATCATATGTATTCAATTGATGTTAATGCAAGTTTTTACACCTTTCATGGGTATTATTAAAGTGGAAAATACGATATGTGTCTCTTTCATCTGATCAGTTTACGGTTCATATTTTGCCCTAGCTTTAAGCAGCTTGTGCCATTCAAGTTATTTTCCCTTGGATAAAATAACACAGACCAAACTGCTGCAATAAGTGAAACAGTTGGAGTGGAAGATAATTAGTCTTGATCAGTAAACACCTCTGTTTTTTTCCAGACATCTGACAGCACCCCAGAGCTACAAACTTCATGGTTTTCTTTGTGAAACGATAACCTGTATAAGGTCAACCCTATGAAATTACTGAGTAATGAAAGGATCATTTTATTTTTTTGACAAAACTTTAAGTCCGTTTCTAATTAGAAGTCCATTCCTGCATGAAGATAAGCCTTCTATTAGAAAGAATTATATGCAGCTGGCTGACAACATTAGCTACAGTAGGGTATTCACTATTCACCAAAAGCTTTTCCTATGGGTATTAGTAGAAAATGTTTTCCTTTTCATTTTAGTACAGATTTTATTATTGATTGTATTACTCTACAACTAAGAATCTCTCCTGCATTTACCATTATCTTATTTTTTCTTCCCCCACGATTTATTATAGAGGGTTAAACTTAAAGTGGGCCTAAATGTAAAGTTTAGGTCCACTTAAAAAAAAAATAATGAGATGGTATGTGCCTTCCATCACAGCAAGCACATCAGAGATGTTCTTATGAATGAATGAATGAATGAATGAATGAAAACTTGTATAGCGCAACACATGCGAACTGAATCGCCTCTGGGCGCTTGTTGTTCCTGTCTCCTTTGATATCAAAAGAGAAAAGTCTTGACCTTTTTTCTAAATGCTAGGTAGTTCTCCTCCAACCGAATGCTGGTTGGTAAAGCGTTCCATAGTCTGGGGCCTTGGATCGCGAATCTCCTTTCTCCTTTGGACTTGAAGTTGGCTTTCGGAACCTGGAGTAGGTTCCGATTCGTGGATCGCAAAACGCGATTGGGATTATGCGCTTTTATTATTTCGCATAAATAAAGTGGGGCATTCCCATGGACACATCTATGAGTAAGACAGAGAGCTTTAAAAGCAATTCTGTCTTTGACTGGCAGCCAATGAAGTGCCCTCAGTGATGGTGAGATGGATTCCCAGGGTTTTTTCCCAGTCACAAGTCTGGCGGCCGTATTCTGAACGACTTGTAGACGGGCGATTTGGTACTTGGGGAGGCCGAGGTAAAGGGCATTTGCATAATCCAGCCTGGAGTTTACAATTGCTCCCACCACGACCGCTAAATCTTCTTTAGGGATAAACGGAGTGAGTCTGCGTAGTAGGCGCAGTAGATGGTGAGATCCACTGACTACTGATCCTATTTGTGCGTCCATTGTCATAAAGGAGTCAAAAGTGACCCCTAGGCTTTTGACTTTGGCGCTAGGGGTGATGAGCTTGCCCAGAATGGGCGGGGGGGTCCACGCTGTTGAAAGTTGATTCCTGCGCTTGGCATGAAACAGGAGAAGTTCTGTTTTTGCTCCATTGAGTTTAAGATAACTCTTTGTCATCCAGTCCTCTATCAAAGAGAGGCATGTCTCTAGATTGAGGCGGTGATCCTGTCTGTTGCAGATGCGGAAATACAGTTGCGTATCATCTGCATATGAATGGTAAAGCAGTTTTTGGCTGCTAATAATCTCAAAGAGAGGACGAAGATAAATGTTAAACAGCACTGGTGACAGAGGCGATCCTTGAGGGACTCCGCATGTTACTGTGCGTTTTTCAGACGTGAAAGGTCCTAACTTCACTGTTTGCGATCGGTTTTCCAGAAAAGAGGAGAACCAAGATAGATCGCCTTCTGCGACTCTGGCTACTTCAGCAAGCCGAGTCAGTAACAGATTGTGGTCTACAGTGTCGAAAGCGGCACTTAGGTCCAACAGAACTAGAAGACAAGATTCTCCTTCGTCTGCGGCCTTGAGAACATCGTCCCATACTTTCAGCAATGCTGTTTCCGTCCCGTGTCCGGGACGGAAGCCTGATTGCAATGGGTCAAGTAGCTTGTAGGTATCTAGATGCTGTTGCAGCTGTTGTACCACTACTTTTTCCATTATCTTTGAGAGTACGTTGAGGCTTGTTATGGGGCGGCGGTGGAGTGGATCCTTGGGGTCCAGGGAGGGTTTCTTCATGATGGGTTGGATTATACCCTCTTTCAACTGTGAGGGCACTATGCCTTCCAAGAAAGACTGGTTGATAAGCTGCGTGATGGGAGGAGCCAGAATGTCGGCGCATTCCTTCAGCAGTTTAGTGGGGATAATGTCATTTGGCGCTGTGCCATTACGCAGAGTACAAATGACATTCTTAGTGGTCTCGATGGAGATGGGTTCCAGGGCGAACTTACCTGATATAGAAGAATTACTATGGGTGTTGTGTGAGAGGCTGCAGGGGGGGCTGAGGGGGGAATTGTTTTGCTGAATGCTTTCACGGATTACCTCGATTTTATTAATGAAGTAATCCGATAGTTCATTGCAAAATTCTTGTGTGTCCGAGCTGGGGGTTTCAATGCATCCTGGCTTCATGGTCTGGGTGACCATCTTGAACAGTTCGCGGGGGCGGTTTAGGGCGCCGTTGATAGCCTCCGAAAAATACTTTTTCTTAGCTTGGAAAATTCCTTTGTGGTATTTTCTTGTAGTCGCCTTGTAGATGGATAGGTTTAGCTCTGAAGAACATCTTTTCCAGGCAGATTCGGCCCTTCTGCGTTCTTGCTTCAGTAACGACAGTTGGTTGTTAAACCAGCTGCGGTTGTTTTTCCGAATGCGGGTTCGTCGCTTCGGCGCTACCAAGTCGGCTGACTGTAGCATGGCCGAGTTTATGGCTTCCAATGTTTCAACGGCCGTTTGATGCGGCAGAGTTGTTTCTATTTTTTTCCTTAAGGTGGTTTTGAAGAGTTCCGAGTGGAGCTTCTTCTGACATCTAGTCCAGTGTGTTGTCACTGGATTTGATGTTTTTGTTGCAGGGGGGATGGTGGAAATACTGAATCTAATTGCATGGTGGTCTGTCCATGGCAATTTTTCATTTTCCCAAATTTTTATTTCCAGAGCTTGTCTGAAAATAAGATCAAGTGTGTGACCTGAAGCATGTGTGGGCCCACATACTAGTTGCTGCAACCCTAATCCTTCCAGGTGGTCAATACAGGCGTCGGCAATGGGGTCCTGTGAGGAGTTGGCCCAGAGATTGAAATCCCCGAGCAGCAAAAGATGTTTGCTGTTGAGGGTATAAGTGGAGAAGAAATCCGTCCATGATGATAGCAGCTGCGATTTTGGGCCGGGCGGCCTATAGCAGAGCAAAATGTGGACGGTCTCCTTTGAACTTGCTTGCAGTTGCAGGGTAAGGGTTTCCATGAATGGAAGAGGGTTTTGGCGGACTGGTTTGGTGATCGTAAGATGAGTCTTGTGGATCACCGCCAGGCCGCCTCCTCTTTGCCCTATTCTGTTTTCCGTTATGATACGGTAATTTTCTGGCACCAGTTCTCCTAGAATGGTGTTACAGTCGGCTGTGAGCCAGCTCTCTGTAATAAAAAGACAATCTAGATCTTTTTGTTGAATGAAGTCGCGGATTTCAAGTCAGTGTTTTACTGCCGATCTTGTGTTGATCAGAGCACATGACATGTGCTTGAGCTGGGGTAAATGGCTGAAATGACTGACCGTCGATCTATGATCGATTCTCAATAGTCGCTCAGTTCTTAGGGCCTTTTTGGTGATGGCTGGCAGTATTGCGGCGCATTGCCTCAAACTCCAAATGGTTTCGGCAGAATATTGCCTACGTGCCATGATCGTCAATACACGGGGGGGGGGGATTTCGGGGCAGTGGGGAGAGGAATTGGCTAACTCCTCTCTCCTGGCTTGGTCCAGAGGAAGGCAAAAAACCCTGGCGGCGCTCGGCCAATATGCTCCGGCAGGGAAAAAATTCCTTCCTGACCCCTGTAAGAGGCGATCGGGTAACCCCTGGATCAGGCTTCTGTGCTTTGGAAAGACAGGGGGGGGGGGCTGGGGCTGTGAGGGGGACCCTGTTGCTGGTCAGGCGGGATGGCTGTTCAGGCAGTGGGATGAGGGCTGACAGGGTGATTCTTTAATTAAACAGGGGGCTGAGGGGGTGGGAGACAGGCCGGGTAACTGTCCTTCTGGGGTAAGGGGGGTTTCCTGGGGCTGAGAGAGGACCACAGAGGCGTGGGGAGCGGCGCGCCGTTAGGCCGCAAGTGAAGCCGCGGTCTTTCCTAGACCGCGGCCCCGCGATTCAGAGCGGCCTGGCGCGGTGCCCTCAACAGAGCCCCAGAACGGCGAAAACTGCGGCGGCGGAGGATAGAGGAAGGGGGCCCTTGGGGATGATGGAGGTAAGGGAGGTGAGGGAGTGCAGGGAAACCAAGGCTGGGGAAAAAAAGAAGATTCCTGTCTCTCGGGATAGAGAAGACTGCGGCTTGTCCTGACAAGGACGGCCGCTTTTAGTCCCAGGGAGAGCAGGCAGACTTACCTTCCGAGGATGGGGGCTGGAGCAGGGAAGGAGCTGGAGCAGGAACGGGGGTGGCCAAAAAACCCTGCCTATCCAGGGAGTATGAGCCACACGTCCCACTGCTGGGATCCGTGCGCCAGTATCTGCTACTCCCTGGTTCAAGCCCTAGGAGAGAGAGGGGGCCGACACAACCAGCAGTAGACACCTGGTCGTGAAATCAGCACAGAGAGAGGAGAGAGCACGTCTTGCTGCACGTCTTGCTGCTTCCTTCTCCTGCTTGTGGAGTTACTGATCTGCATGTAAGGTTTAGATCCACTTGAAAAAATAGTAAGATGGTATGTGCTTTCCATCACAGCAAGCATATTAGAGATGCTGTTTTGCCCATTCAGTGCAAAGTGACAGTGTCAATATAACATACAAATCCTTTTTGAATACCCATGATATGTGCTGTGGTTGAGAAATAATAAAAAAAAAAATATTCTGTTTGTGCTGCCTGTCAGCACACACCGTACTATAAAGTGGATGTTTACTAGCAGCTGGCAGATAGATCACAAGGCCCTGGCAGTGTTGACTGATTCTTTACTATTGCAAGTGCTTGTGCTGTGATCCAAGCTAACACCTTCTCCCTGCTGTGCTGAGTAACATGTTCAGCCTATTCTGAGCAGCATAGTTGAATAGCAATGGGCAGAGGGGGTGCTGGTGACCACACTAACTCAGATACCACAGGCTGTGCCGATCCTGACCTCCCTGGGGCCCTAAGCAAAATGGCATGTCACATTAAAGTTGAGAAGCACGAGGGGTGGGGGCTGCACTGCCGACAGTGACATGTAACATTAAGGATCAAAGTTGAGACGTTCATTAAAGTTCTGGTGTCGGAAATTACATCTTGCATTAAAGTGAGAAGTGGGGGGTGATGACCTCTTACCTCTTCTTCCATGCAGCCAGCGAGTTGAGAAGTGGGGTGAGGGCCTGAAAATGACTTCTCACTAGACGGGGCCTCTAGTCATTTGAGGGGCCCTCCGCAGCTTTGCGGGGCCCTAAGCAGCTTGCATAGTGAGCCTATAGGGCGGATCGGCCCTAACCACAGCACAGATCAGAACAGCACAAAGTTCTAACTGCATTTGGCCCTATTGAATGTCCAATAAGGATTTGGTTTTTAAGTTGTGGTGATATTTGTTCTGTAGCTAGCTCAATACCCAGAGTTTATAGGATGGCATGTGACAGTGGGTTAAATGACCAGTCACTAGGACCGAGTCACACAAAGGAAGGAGTGATGTCTTTGCTCCCTCTAGGCTCTGACAGAAACCAACATCCGAAATGTTAATGGCATCTGCGACAGAGAAATGAGCAGTAGGGAATTGCTCCAAAGATAATGAGTCAGGAGGGGACTGAAAGGGCAACATGACAGTGTCTCTTTACTGTTCTTAATTTTATGTGTTAACATTCATTGTGCTAAGGCAGCTTATTCATTTTGAATCAGAAGTAAGTTCGCCACAATACACAAATGAACATAAAGCTTTTTTTCCCCTTGCAGCATACCGCAAAATACAAATGTTTACCATTTCTTCATTTTTATGCACTGAAACAAAAATGTGTTGGGATGCCTTTGAAAATAAATGCCACTGCAACTCAGCAAACTGAGGATTTTGTGTAATTACAACACATAGGTAAGAAAGCAGCCTCAAGGTTTTTAGCGCAAGTTTTTTTTTTTTTAGGTTTTGTATTTCTGTAATTTTCACAGTTTAATATGTATAAAGTATTTAGTATTTCTTAACTCTAAAATTACAATTTTATCTTTTTAGATTTAGTAAGTTTTGTTTTTATTTGTTAATAATAATTTTAGTGCATTTTTAATAATATCGCCACTTTCACAGGATATAAATTTAGTAGAACCATCTAATTTAATTAGATACTGCAGGTTCTGTGCCTTATATGACAGGGCCCAGCAGTGAAAGGGTTAAGCATTTAAATATTTTATTTGAATGATTTACCATTCCTTCCCACTGAGAACTCCAGCAATTGATTTATTCACATCTGTCCATCAATTCTACATACTGTAGTTATCGTCAGCCTAAAACTTTAACTTGGATATGCCGTTATAATAATAGCCATCATAACTCCCTTGATTTTGCATGAGAGTGGCCTTGATTCTGCCCTCTTTTTATATATATATATATGCACCTAACAAAATAAAAAGTAGTAATCAATATATAAAACGGAATTTATATTTACAGCACATTTTTTATAGGAGTGAAATTAAATCCCTGATCTGGTTTATCACATTACGCTCTAGATTTCTGTTTTTATCAAATCATTTCCTAAAAATGTTAGATGGAAGATAGTCTAACAGTACTGAAATGTTTTCCTTGCAGGCTTCTTAGTTCTCTTGCAGGCTAGCTTGGAGCTCTATTCCCAGGGCTTAACCAGAGAATTCAAACATTCAGTATATTTACTATAAGAGGATAATGTCATGGCGGCTCTATAATGAAAAAATTGTTTATTCCTGTAATGTACTAAGATTTGTGTTCTTTTCCAACATGTAATGTGCCATGTAGTTCCAGATTGTAGTACACATATGCATGAGGCTTGAGGTCTATTTACTAGGCCAGAGAATAGTTGCATGTTCTAAAAGTCAAACAAAAAGATTATGAATGATTTAACCACAATAAAGACATTAATCAAAGTGCAAAAGCATGTGAAACTGCACAATAATTGATCCACCTTTTATACATTCCATGTGACATAAAATAATCGATGTACAGTATATCAAAAAACATGTAACAGAAAGAAAGTGCATCCACTATAAAGTCCACATATCATGTTACCAAAAAACAACTGCACTATCTCTTTAACCACTTCAACCCCAGAAAAATGTACCCCCTTCCTGACCGGGCCCTTTTTGCGATACGGCACTGCGTCAATTTAACTGACAAATGCGCGGTCATGCAATGCTGTACCTAAACAATATTGATGTCCTTTTTTCCCACAAATAAAGCTTTCTTTTGGTGGTATTTTATCACCTCTGCGATTTTTATTTTTTGCGCTATAAACAAAAAAAGAGCGTCAATTATGAAAAAAATATATATTATTTTACTTTTTGCTATACTATCCCCCAATTTTTTTTTTAATCTAATTTCTTCATCAGTTTTGGTCAATATATATTCTTCTACATATTTTTGGTAATAAAAATCGATTCCTTCACAGTGCAGCAGACGTGCGTGCTTAAAGGGCCAGCGTACAGCTATAACGGGTTGCGGGAATGTGCCGACCTGCCGCAGTATAATGACGGCAGCTGGCTGGCCAGAGGTTAAACAATAGCAATATCTTTGCGATAATAAATACGTAAAAAAACACAGTTGTATAAAAAATGCAGGAAACTTGTTAACTGCAAAAAAATAAATAAATAAATCATAATCTATGTGTTGAGTGTACATCAAGTGCTAACAATTCGCTGTGCAGACAGTATAGACTTTAATACTCCAATACCAAAAATCCACACCACCTCCTTACTAAATAGTTTGACCTCCTAATGCTGAGGTCTAATGGCATATGTGGATAAAACCATGCAACAAGGTCACCAGGCAGCTGTATGTAAGGATGGATGTGATTACTCAAGCATCATATATAAGGTAGAGCAAGTATAATTATTGCACAACATTGCACTTTCACATATTTATGCACTTTCATGAATGTATTTATGGTGGTTCAATCACTCACAATCTTTTAGGGTTGACTTTGAAAGGGACAGCGCAACTAGTTTCATCTAGTCTATATCGGTTGCTGTATTCTGGCAATTATAGAGTGCAGCTTTACTAAAGTATACTGGGTGATCTTTGGTGGCAGCCAAGATACTGCCATTCAAATAATTGCTGCAATTCTATATCAAGGAATATATAATACTTGGAAAAAAATTGTAGTTAATAGTTGTTTGGCTTCATGTATAAAAAGGGTCCCACGACCCCTAGCAACATGTCAGATGCCAACCATCCTTTTTTGTTCAGGGTTCAAAAAAATTGAAAAAATACTGAATTATTGCTAAGGGTAGAAATGCAATGTTTTCTCCTTAGATATCCCCCTAAATATACCTTTTGTGAGAAATAAATATAAGCTCCCTAGCATTTGTCCTTTAGGACCATTCAAAAACTTAAAAAATATATGTTTTTTTTTAAATAACATCTAGGTTTTCCCACCTATGCTATATTCTTCAGCTAAACTGCTCTAGGCCTAATTTTAATAGTGCACTGGGGCCTTAATAACATTTCATGATTAATCACACTTATTTATTTATATAGTGCTTACCCTAAACAGGAATACTTTCTACAATGGAAAAAAACATTTGAGTTTGACATTGTTTTTTGAATAATAAACTGTATCGTGAATCTGACGATGACATGGAATAGTCTGTAAAGATGAAACAATATTCAGGGCCAAACATGAGAATCTGTAAACCCATTTCCACCACTAGTACACTGTTACTGCATCGTTGCACATACACATCAGTTATTGAAGCATTGCATTATGAGACAAAGCCTGCAGTTAAACACATTACATTTTCTATAGAGATCCAACATTTCTTATGGGGTGCTTTTGTACAGAGCATAGACAAACCAACCCCTGCCTCTTCCACCATCTGAAAAGTCTAAGGCCTGGCAATAGATTATTTAGGTAATAAGCAATGCATTGTGGCATGAAGGAGGGACATGCTTGCTTTTCTCATACTCTACAGGTTGGAGTATTTCCAGAAGCCCTGACAGGACTTACAGAGACATTTTCTTACAAAAGATGTACAGTCCGGTGTCTGTTATTGAACATATAGTTGAGTGTGGCATTTGATTTCCAATACAGGTTTACTTCTGTAATTTTATATTTCAGAAGAACGATTGAAAAAGTTATCTCTGCTGTTTTAGCCATTGGACATATTGTAAAAATAAATACATTTTTGCAATGTTTTTTATGCTTTGATATTGATTAGAAAAACCAAAGGTGCAATCAGCACAAAAACAATTTCCCTCCCCCCCGATAATACAAGCTGACCACTGACAGGATAATCACAAAAGCAAAAACATTTACAAAATATAGAAGAAAAAGTGCAGAGCAAAAATAAATGTAAAATATATAAATATATAAATATATATGTGATAAATAAGTCCAAAATTTGTGAAACAAATTCCGAAAAAATGTGCCAAGAAACAAATTCCAGAAATCTTCACCAGGTGATGTTTAAACTCCAAACTCAAAGTGATCCCTCCACCAGTAAGAATGGCTACTCTCACCTCCAAATATGGACTCCTGTCTTACCAGGTAGTCAAGATATATTGATATTGATTAACTGCCATGCTTTAATGGCAACGTAACAGAATCCAGCAATCTTTACTGTGCAGCTGCAAGACAAAATCACAGTGAATAACCATTTTGTCAAGTTGAGGGGTAGAATTTTTCTATTTTGTTATTAGTTGATTGACATAATTTGTAGGACCATTGAATCTATAAAAAAACACTTAAGTCCTGGGCGGTACATTGTATCTCTATCTCCCTTGTGCTCTCTTTCTGAAACTCTGGGGGATTGCATTGTATTGACCCCTTCAAGATGATTTACTAAAGGATTCATTTTTTTAATAGCCTGTGTTCCTATGGAAGCCCACCCAGGTTCTGGAGAAATTAGTATGGTTTAAATACCTTTTGTGAGGTGCAGCACTAAACAAGAGAATAATTGTGCATTCAAGACAATGGGCATAAATCAATAAAAAAAAACATAACAAGAGAGCACAAGAAAGTCTCAAACACACATCAGTGTTATTATGCATATACATGAGGTGCAGTCCTGTGCACATCAAACAGTGTTATATGCATGTAGATAATGTGCAGTCCTGTGCAAGCAAAATAATATGTAACAAATAACAAACTAAAGTCCATTAAAGAGATCACTTGGGAGAATCTGTGCTAAAAATTAAGATCAAACGCCCACCGGCGTTACACCCATCACCAGAGCACACTTTGGAGACTTACCAGAGCCACTGCTCAAAAAATAAATAAAATAAATAAATCATAAAAACAAACTAAAAACCTCTCTGGCATATGTATAAAGCACAATTATTTACAAACAAATGTGCTTGTGTAGCCTGGACAGAAGCCTCTCAAAGGTGGAAGAAGCACAGTCTAGATATTTTTGTGGCCACATTGCAGTTTACTGTACTTCTCTGCCCTGGCAATTTGATTGACAGGCCTGTGGGAAAGGAGAGAAAAAAGGGAAATTGTATGCATCATTCGTCAATTCTGAATACTGTATATTTTTTTTAAATCCAGCCATTGGCAGCCGAGTAAACCGGAAGTGACGTCTTGATGTCGCTTCCGTGTTTACATTTAGGAGACTGGAACAAAGCCGTTTATGGCTTCGTTCCAGTCTGTCACTAGGTGCCTGAATTGCAGATCGGGTCTCCCGGTGGGACGGGAGGCCCGTTCAGAGCGGAGGGGATGTCCCCTCCCGCTCCTCTGGGATAATAACCAAGTGTATTTTAGCCACATCAGTTGTTATGCCTGGAAAGCCGATTGCACGCTCTAAACAACGGTATTGGGATGATACCTGCAGCTGCAGGCATCATCCCAGTAAAACCCCCGAAAGCCGAGGACGCATATATGCGTACGCTCGGCAGGAAGAGGTTAAAGGGTACCTCCACTTTTGTGGGGAAAAAATTACAAATAAAGAAAAAATAATATAGCGTGTACAATTGCGATACAAGTCATATTGTAATTGAATGTTATTAAACATTACCTTTTCTTTTCAATCTGCAGCAGCTGTAATTTTCTATAAATGCAAAGCAATATGGCTACCTGGAGGTGCCCTGTACACAGATTGTGTACTGACCACTCCCCAGTAACATGATTTCCTGCTTGTGTGATTGGCTCACCAATTTTCCCAGATGTCTGCCTAACATACAAGTTAGATTTCAGGCATCCCTTGCAACAAAAATTTAATTTTTGGTGAGATATTTCCAATAGGAACACGTCTAAAGGGATGCAGGTCCAGCAGCCTTCCTCATTAGTGCTCTGCAACTGCCACAGCTGACTGATAATTATAAAGCCACTCCCATTAGACCCACTTAGCCCAGAGGCACAGACAAACACACAGGGATTTCTTAAAAATAACAAAGGTAGGAATCTGCGACAAAGGTTGGTATAATCCTTGCAATGTACATAGATCACCCAGGGGGGAATAATTATTTTTTCAACAGAGTTATGCTTTAACTGGTACTCTTCTTCAGGGCTTATTTCTGCTTTCATAGAACAGACCTTTTAAAGTAAATGAGCACCATCTTTGATAACAAAGCCTTTGTGCAACACATGCACCCCAGGAGGGGACTATCTCCAAAAAGCCAGGGGACCCCTAAAAGATCTCTATTCTAGTCTGTGAATTGAGCTAACTATTTAAAAAATATAAATACTTCCTCCAGTTTTTGGCGGCAGGAATATTTTCTTTTAACACTTAGCATATTTTCTCTTTGACACAGAAGGAAATTTTGCTATGTTACTCATTTGTCTCCAAGGCTTCCTGAGAATTCCCCATTGAGCTCCATGAAACAATGATTCTACCTGAAATTGGCTCTGTTAGTTTCAGTGAATGTTTCTTGCCTGATTGTTGCTATGGAAGCTTAACAAATAACCTTCTTTCATCACCATTTGGACTTTGGATATGTAATTAAAAGCTACTGTTTCAGTCTGTGTTTACACAAGCTTAGCACTTTCAACTTTACATATTTCACTGCTTTGTAAACTTTATTTGGCCATTGATTTCCTGATAAATACAATGAAATAAAGCTTTGTCCACATGGCTGTAAGCGGCAATGAAAATTCATTTTCTGCGTAAACAATGTTTTATGACGTTTTTTATGAGGTCCACTTCCTATAATAATAACTGTTTTCTCAACTACTGTTTGTCTTATCTTCATAGTAACTGGGATCTGAAAAAAAAACGGATGCATACATTTTCCACTGAAAAAAATATACTTTCCTGTTTATAATAGAACATAATAGAATAGAAATAGAAATTATGCAATCTTGATAACCACAAATGAACTCAGTATTCACTCAGTGTTCTAAAACTGCAAAACATATGTGTTTGAAGCATATATGGTATCTTACAAAAGTACATATTAACCAACAATACCACAATACAAACACTACTTGTAACCCACTCATTCGGTGAATTAAATGGTAATTACAGCAAGGACTTAAAATGCTTATTAAATGTTTTAAATGTTTGATGTGTTATTGTGTGGAAATATTGTTACATTTATTTATTGGTATTGAAGTATTTTTTCATGTTTTCTTTAGAATTCTTTTAAAATAATGTTTTTATGTACATACAATATAAATCGCTGTATGGTTTATGAGAGATAACATCGTACAGTGTTGGAGTTATCCAGTTGTAAATGGGGATCAAGAAGGATTTTGGTCCACACTTTAATTTTTATTTATTTTTGTCTTCTTTTGGGTTTAGGATTTGAAAGTTGAACTTCATGGGCATGTGCTTTTTTACCTTTAGTGCATCAGAACACCATTTGCTCAAGATTGAGCCATTTAATAGTCAACCATTTAGTTAACAGGCAAGCAATGTTTCAGAGCCCACACATCAGCTTCTTTTTCAGGCAACAGGGATAGTGGCGTCATCTGCTTTGCATCTTTAGAGCCCTCAGTTTGGTTGAAATGGAAAATTGTATGGAGTGCACCATGTTACGTTTACTTTTTTTTTTAACCTGAAACAATGGGCCTGATCTTCCCCAAATGTACTCGTAGAAATTAGTGTACATAGCAAACCCAATAACTGAACCTATAGTGGTTCAACATTGGTGAAGCAAAACAAATTTTCGTAAGTAAAACTTATTTAAGTTTCTTAGACATAAATGAGCAGTTAACCCTTGCAGTGTGAATGCAGCCCTACTACAAGGGAGGGATTTTAGTTTTCCTGGTGTTGGGCTTTACATTTAACAAAACCCATTTCTACTGATGTGGAAATGTATAACCTTCTATGTATGTCACATACACTTAACTTAAGTAAATCTATGATTATGTCAAAAGTCCATTCAAGTTAAGGTGATTTTTTGAAATTTCCCTGCAGTTCCTTACTCTAGAACAGGAGTCTCCAAACTATGGCCCTCCAGGTGTTCTGGAACTACAATTCCCATCATGCCTAATTATGTCTACGAATGTCAGAGTTTTACAATGCCTCATGGGAAGTGTAGTTCCACAGCAGCTGGAGGGCCGTAGTTTGGAGATCCCTGCTCTAGAATAAGTCTGTCTAGTGGTTGAGATTCCCTGGGCCAAGGAAAACTATTTCTACCTAAGTAAACCATAGCAAGTATAAAATGTGAGATTGATACATTTTACATTTGCTGCCTATGTTGATATGTTGTTTAGATGTTATGATATACATTGTGTAATAAGTCGTTTTAAAGGGGAGTTCCAGTCTTTTGCCGTTTTTTAAAAGTCAGCAGCTACAAAAAGTGTAGGTGCTAACTTCTAATAAATAGACACTTACCTGCTCCACGGTCCAGCAACACGGCCGCCCGGAGCTCTGCTCCTTTCCCCCCCTCTCCGGCCGGCGCCTCCATTCATAGTTTGGGCACCCGACCGTGACAGCTTTTCGGCTTCACAGCCGGGCACTCACTGTGCATGCACAAGGTGCACTGTGCTCTATGAATGGACAGTCGATCTCCTGGGACCTGTCCCTGGAGATCGCCTAAAGGGACGGGAAAGGAAGGCGAGAAGAGAAGTCGCAGAGGCAGTCCCTGGGCAGAAGGAGGAAGTGAGAGAGGAAGTCCCACCCATTCCCCCAAAAAAATGACATGCCAAATGTGGCATGTAAGGGGACGAGGAGTGCCTAAAGCGGAAATTCCACTTTTGGGTGGAACTCCGCTTAAAGCCTGACTGAATCAACCATTTTACACCCAACACTGCTCCAATCAACAGTGCTCTCACAGAGCTTTTGATAAGAGAAATCTAAAGGTGGGGGAAGGGGTGTCAGACAGATGGAGAGCTGGGTAGTTGCTTTGTGTAAGAGCTGCAATCTGACTCTCCTATGTGCTGGCAGCTCAGGACATTTGAATACTTACTGAAGCACTTACAGAAGTAGTGTACAAACAGTGAGAGAGTCCCATGTTTATTACTATGTATGCAGCCTGGCTGCATTAGGCTGCGTACACACGATCGAAAATGTCCGCTGAACCTGGTCCGCAGTCCTATCGGACTGTTTTTCAGCGGACAAAAGTTTCCAAACAGGCTTAGAAACTTGTCCGCTGGAAACCTGTCCGTCGCACATGTTCGATGGTTAGTACACAAAATCATCTTCCAAAAATCCCACGCATGCTCAGAATCAAGTCGACACATGCTTTGAAGCATTGAACTTTGTTTTTTCATCACGTCGTTGTGTTCTACGTCACCGCGTTCTGGTCCGAGGGGATTTTGGTCCGATGGTGTGTACGTACATCAGACCAACAGACCACTTCAGCCTGGTCCGATGAAAATGGTCCGTCGGACATGTTTCCTCAGACATGTCTGATCGTGTGTACGCGGCCTAACAGTAGTAAATAGTGAGAATAAAATAATACGATTTAAAGAGTCTCAATAAGACAATCGGATTAGTGTGGAAAAATTGTTCCCCATAAATGTGTGAGTTTAAAGGGGTTGTAAAGGTAATTTTTTTCTCCCTAAATAGCTTCCTTTACCTTAGTGCAGTCCTCCTTCACTTACCTCATCCTTCAATTTTAGGACGCCCACTGACACAAAGCTCCTTTCTCTATCTGCAACGTAGAGAGCATCCTAAATCTCCTGCTCGCGCCCTCCCTCCTCAAGGGAGGGGCAAAGCAGGACAAACTCCACAACAGGGAGAAAGCCTTGCATTACTGTGTGGAGTTTCAGACAGAAGAACAGGAAGTGAGGATTTCTCAGAAGAAATAAGGACATTTAAAAGCAAAATCGAAGGATGAGGTGAGTGAAGGACGACTGCACTAAGGTAAAGGAAGCTATTTAGGTAAACAAAATTTACCTTTACAACCCCTTTAAGGCATCATTTAAACTGGTGGTAAGTGGCTGATCTGCATTTTTACTGCCCACTTATCGCCCACCTAAAGCCTTACATGGCAGGCGGGGGGTTGGTACACATGCTGCAGCCATTATGCTTTGCAAAGGAGTTTGCAACACTTTATTATTATTATAGTTTTGTTGTAAATCTGTGTATGACAAATTATTGAGTTATTACCTGGGAAGTTAAATATTTCCTTTACTTTGACCTGTTTTGTTAAACTGACAGGCATTGCCTGTGGGTAATCAGCAGACTTGTATCTTCGTTGCAGACATCAATAATTATCTGGTTATTGAATCTATTTTGGGACTGATAAACTGTTCAAATTGATTTCAGAGTTTATTTACTAGAGGTTTTCTTCAGTGGAAGATAATGAAAAAAATTGTGGGAAATCCAATACTGTGAAAAATGCACTAAGGAATATTAGAAATCCAGTGTGATATATATATATATATATATATATATATATATATATATATATATATATATATATATATATATATATATTTAGTGCAAAGTTATTGTAACGAATGACTAAACAAATGCACACACACATACATATCTATGTATGTACAGTGGGGATCGAAAGTTTGGGCACCCCAGGTAAAAATTTGTATTATTGTGCATAACGAAGCCAAGGAGAGATGGAAAAATCTCCAAAAGGCATCAAATTACAGATTAGACATTCTTATAATATGTCAAAAAAAGTTAGATTTTATTTCAATCATTTACACTTTCAGAATTACAGAAAACAAAAAAATGGTGTCTGCAAAGTTTGGGCACCCTGCAGAGTTAATATCTTGTACTGCCCCCTTTGGCAAGTATCACAGTATCACAGCTTGTAAACACTTTTTGTAGCCAGCCAAGAGTCTTTCAATTCTTGTTTGAGGTATCTTTGCCCATTCTTCCTTACAAAAGTCTTCCAGTTCTTTGAGTTTTCTGGGCTGTCTGTCACACACTGTTCTTTTAAGGTCTATCCATAGATTTTCAATTATGTTGAGGTCAGGAGATTGTGAAGGCCATGACAAAACCTTCAGTTTACGCCTCTTGATGTAATCCCCCGTGGATTTTGAGATGTGTTTAGGATCATTATCCTTTTTTAGAAGCCATCCTCTCTTTAACTTCAGCTTTTTCACAGATGGCATCAAGTTACCATCCAAAATTTGCTGAAATTTTACTGAATCCATTTTTCCTTCTACTCGTGAAATGTTCCCTGTGCCACTGGCTGCAATACAACCCCAAAAGATGATTGATCCACCCCCATGCTTAACAGTTGGACAGAGGTTATTTTCATTAAATTCTGTGCCCTTTCTTCTCCAAACGTATCTTTGCTCATTCCAGCCAAAAAGTTATATTTTAACCTCATCGGTCCACAGAACTTGTTTCCATTAGGCTTGTCTATATGTTCATTTGCAAAGTTCAAATGCTGATTTTTGTGGTGAGGATGTAGAAGAGGTTTTCTTCTGATGACTCTTCCATGAAGACCATATTTGTACAAGTATCTCTTTATAGTGGAATAGTGTACCACAACTCCAGTGTCTGCCAGATCTTTCTGGAGGGATCGTGCAGTCAAACGTGGGTTTTGAATTGCTTTTCTCACAATCCTGCGAGCTGTTCTGTCTGATATTTTTCTTGGTCTTCCAGATCTTGCTTTAACGTCCACTGTTCCTGATGACTGCCATTTCTTAATTACATTCCGAACAGAGGATATTGACATCTGAAAACGCTTTGCTATCTTCTTATAGCCTTCTCCAGCTTTGTGGGCATCAACTATTTTCAGTTTCAGATTTCTAGACAACTGCTTAGAAGAACCCATGGTGCTGATTGTTGGGGCAAGGTCAGATGAGTCTGGGCATTTAAAACCTTTGATATTGACACCACCTGGTCTTCTCAGACAATAACTGAGAACAATCCATGACACTGGCAGGTCTCAGCTTTGCAAAGGGGGCAGTGCATGTTTATAAATTCTGCAGGGTGCCCAAACTTTTGCAGACACCATTTTTTTGTTTTCTGTAATTTTGAAAGTGTAAATGATGGAAATAAAATCTAACTTTTTTTGACATATTATAAGAATGTCTCATCTGTAATTGTATGCCTTTTGGAGATTTTTCCATCTTTCCTTGGCTTCGTTATGCACATCAATACAAATTTTTACCTGGGGTACCCAAACTTTTGATCCCCACTGTATGTGTGTATATATATATATATATATATATATATATATATATATATATATATATATATATATATATATTGATTAGGGATGAGCTTCGAGTTCGAGTCAAACCCATGTTCGACTCGAGCATTGCCTGTTCGCCTGTTCGGCAAACAACGAACAATTAGGGGTTTTCGCGCCAAATTCGAAAAGCCGCAGAACACCCTGTTAAAGTCTATGGGAGAAATTTAAAGTGCTAATTTTAAAGGCTAATATGCAAGTTATTGTCCTAAAAATGTTTTTGGGGACCTGGGTCCTGTCCCAGGGGACATGTATCAATGCAAAAAAAGTTTTAAAAACTGCCATTTTTTCGGGAGCAGTGAATTTAATAATGCTAAAAGTGAAACAATAAATGTGTAATACTACTTAAAAGTCAGCATGTGAAAAAGCACATGTTTCCCGTACATAGAACTGTCCCTGCACAAAGTGTAATTTCTGAAAGAAAAAAAGGCATTTAAAACCGGCTTTGCGGCTATAATGAATTGTCGGCTCTGGCAATTCAGAGAGGATTCATTCATAAAAAATAAAAAGTGTGGGGGTCCCCCCAAATTCCATTAACAGGCCTTTCAGGTCTGATATGGATATTAAGGGGAACCCCGCCGTCAATTTAAAAATAAAAATGAGGTGGAGTTCCCCCCAAATATCCATACCACACGCACTCTTATAAATAAATGTGAACAAACATTTTAAAATGTATAAATAAAAATAAAACACTTTATTTTTTTAACTTATTAAAACATTTAATTGTTTACGCTAGTGGCTGAGGGGCAGTTAAACTCTGTGGTTGAAAGGAAATATTATGCTAACTGAAATTTCCCTTTTGGAGTAAAGCGAGCCAATATTTGCCTTTGGGTTAATATTCAAATCATATTTAATGTAAAGTTGTGCTTGGCAGCATCTGCCGACTGAGTATTTCAACCCAAGAAAGTAAGAATGTGCAATTAGCAACCACATTTACCAGAGAATGACTTACTAATCCTCGAAACAGGGGGGTCAATATTTATTCCCTGCAGGATATGTGATGATATTTACACAGGATATGTATTTATACCCTCTAATTAGGCCCTTGTAGGGCTATTACTACAATTGGATGCCATTAAGTTAAAACGGCTGTACTATAGGTAGGTTACCCATGACATATCCTGGTCTGGACTTCAGGTACAGAACATTGCATAGTGACTGGAACCAAAGAGCATGTTGGCTTATATTCTTGTGATGAGAAGAACAACCCTTTACATGGCAACAGTGATACACACTTCTTTCTAGCTGTTTAATACAACAAATGAAATAATTCAGAGGATAGATGAAAAGCACTACACCCCACACTTTTCCTGCCTGCTGCATACACTGATAGAGTCTGTGCCTCCAACTCCCCCCTTACCAGTGACATTTCCTGAGTCCTGACGCATCCTCCTCACCTCAGGTTGTTGCGTTGTCGGCACTGCAGGGCGAAAGCTGGGAGGTGGGGGAACAGGCGGAGCATGGAAGGAAAAGTTGCCTCCTCCTCCTCTGCCTAAGACGGTCCTGGCAACCAATACTTTTCTCGGACAAAGGGCAGTGGTGGGCTGCGGAAGCCCCGCAGTGGCAACGGGCAGGTCTTGTTTAAAAACAGTGGGGTTAATCCAGCCCCAATGTTACCACTATAGTTGTGGATATAGCATTCCTGACAGCAGGCAGCGGAATGATATTCAGCTGTCAGGGATGCAGTAGCCGAAACTATAGAAGTATGCCTGCTTACTCCGCGTTCAGTGGCTGCACTCACAGGAGTTATACAGCCAAATGAAAAACAGTCCCACTCACATAGTCATAGCGTTCCAATTGTCCATCAGCAGAGGTGCCGTAATGGAGATCCTGCCAGCAGAAAAGCCCTGGGTGTGCCTAGGCACACCAGACACACCCCATGCGCAAGCCTATGGGGTAGTGACAGATATACTAGCAGAATTAGATGGGCTTGATTAACAATTTAAAGCTGAACTTAATGCAACACTTTTGATATTATGGTTTATATTATTAAACAAAGGCTGAACATTGTAAGCATACCTGTCAGTATTAAATGGCTTGTCTCAACTGTTACATTTAATGGACAGCTTAAAGGGGTTGTAAAGGTTAGTTTTTTATTTTCTAAATAGGTTCCTTTAAGCTAGTGCATTGTTGGTTCACTTACCCTTTTACTTTTTTTCTTTGTCTGAATTTCTCACTTCCTGTTTCTTCTTGGTAAGCTTGCCCCCGTCATCCGAGCCATTCTGGCTGGGGGTTAGTCAGCCAGAACAGCTTACTGAGGAGGAACAGGAAGTGAAAAATTCAGACAAAGAAAACAAAGAAAAAAACATATAGAAGGGAAAAGGTTAGTGAACCAACAATGCACTAGCTTAAAGGAAACTATTTAGAAAATAAAAACCAAATCTTTACAACCCCTTTAACCATTCAAGCCCCGGACCATTACGCTGGTCAAAGACCAGGCCACTTTTTGCGATTTGGCACTGCATTGATTTAACTGACAATTGCGCAGTCGTGCGACGTGGCCCCCAAACGAAATTGACATCCTTTTTTTCCAACAATTAGAGCTTTGTTTTGGTGGTATTTGATCACCTCTGCGGGTTTTATTTTTTGCGCTATAAACAAAAATAGAGTGACAATTTGGAAAAAAATTCAATATTTTTTACTTTTTGCTATAATAAATATCCCCTCAGTTTAGGCCGATACGTATTCTTCTAAATTTTTTTGGTAAAAAAAAAAAATCGTAATAAGCGTTTATTGATCGGTTTGCATAAAAGTTATAGCGTCTACAAAATAGGGGATAGTTTTATGGCATTTTTTTTTTTTACTAGTAATGGCGGTGATCAGCACTTTTTATCCTGACTGTGACATTATGGCAGACACATCGGACACTTTTGACCCATTTTGTAGACCATTGTCATTTTTACAGCAATCAGTGCTAAAAAAGGGAATGATTACTGTGAAAACAACACTGGCAGTGAAAGGGGTTAACCACTAGGTGGTGCTGTAGGGCTTAAGTGTTCCCTAGGAAGTTATTCTTACTGTAGGGGGCGTGGCTACACGTGACATGTCACTGATGACCATTCCCGATCACATGGAACAGCCATCAGTGACAGTGTCACTAGGCAGAATAGGGGAATGCCCACTGGGCAGCAGATTTAAAGGGACATAACTGTATGCCAATCGGTCTGCCTGTGCCATTTGCATGTGGTGGTCGGCAAGCAGTTAATTTGGTAAAGACAATTTAAAAATAAAAGAATGATTGACCAAATCATTAGGTGAAAATAAATAAATACAAGCCTAAAAAAGCCATAAAAAACAAATTGGTAAGAATTGGTAAGCTACAATATATTACATTTTTGTTTTGGTGATTAATACCAATTTAAACCGTACTGATAAAATAATTTGTATTAAGCTGTTCTGTTTCAGCAAAAAAATTACAGCACCAAGGGGATTTATTATCTGAGATTGTTTAAGGGAGTGCGTTAATGTTTATTAGGAGTGCTGAACAAATTTAAGTGGAATTCTGACAAAAGCGTTTTCTTACCTCTGGGAGTCATTGCTGCCTGTGTTGCTACTTGGCAGATTCACTCCTACTTTTTGTATTGGTGAAAAATAAAAAATGTGGTTTTCACAGTAATCAATGCATTTAGTGTTAAAAATTGGTAATAAAAATAAATACAAATACCCGATAAGCTTGCGCGCAGAAGCGAACGCATACGCGAGTAGCGCCCGCATATGAAAACAGTGTTTAAACCACACAAGTGAGGTATCGCCGCGATCGTTAGAGCGAGAGCAATAATTCTAGCCCTAGACCTCCTCTGTATCTCAAAAAATGCAACCTGTAGAATTTTTTTAAATGTCGCCAATCGAGATTTTTAAGGGTAAAAGTTTGACGCCATGCCACGAGCGGGTGCAAATTTTAAGCGTGACATGTTGGGTATCATTTTACTCGGCGTAACATTATCTTTCACAATATGTAAAAATTGGGCCATATGTATTGTTGGCTTATTTTTTTATTTAAAAAAGTGATTTTTTTCCAAAAAAAGTGCACTTGTAAGACCGCTGCGCAAATACGGTGTGACAAAAAGTATTGCAATGACTGCCATTTTATTCTCTAGGGTGTTAGGAAAAAAATATATAATGTTTGGGGGTTTTAAGTAATTTTATAGCAAAAAATGTTTTAGTCTCGTAAACACCAAATCTGAAAAACAGGCTCGGGGCTTAAGTGGTTAAGAACAAAACATTTTTTTTTTGAAAACACGCGTTCAAAAAATTTCTGCGAAAATATCATTCGAGGTAAAAAGTTGTAACGGCCGCCATTGTATTCTCTAGGGTCTTTGCTAAAAAAGCATATATAATGTTTTGGGGTTCTATGTAATTTTCTAGCGAATAAATGATGATTTTTACATGTAGGAGAGAAATGTCAGAATTGGCCTGGGTGCTCCAGAACGCCTGATGGCGTTCCCTGCATGTTGGGCCTCTGTATGTGGTCACGCTGTGTAAATATCTCACATATGGGGTATCGCCATATTCGGGAGGAATAGCAGAATGTGTTTTGGGGTGTAATTTGTGGTATGCATATGCTGTGTGTGAGACCTGCTAATATGACAGAATTAAGATTTTTTTTTTTACAGAATTTTCATTCGTTTTTCTTTTATAGCGCAAAAAATAAAAAACCCAGAGGTGATCAAATACCACCAAAATAAAGCTCTATTTGTGTAAAAAAAAAGGATAAAAATTTCAAATGGGTACAATGTTGTATGACTGACTTATAGTAGACATTGTGCAGCTGTCCTTTTTTTCAGGCCAAATTTCTTATCCATTCTAAAGAAAAGTATGGATGTGAGGCAGCTGCCATATTAGTGTAGGTTATATTTATCACAAGGCAGCTTAACTAGTTCATAGAAGAAGGCCCCTGATATTACCATTAGTGAAATCCAGTGACCAGAAACAGGAAACAGGAATAGGTAGGCTATGTCTCTGATTATATAAAACAAGTTGGGTAGGCTAATCACAAGTGCAACAGTGCTCTGCTGCTTTTCATTTGTAATTATACGCTAAAAGTATGTTGGCTTTGTCACATTAAACTTTTCTTTTGAATCTCTACTGTACATTCAAACTTTATAGTTTAAGTATAGGTCCATTTTCAGACTTTAGTTCTTTCATTGTTATTACAATTGACCTGCTGTTAAACTATAGAGGGGTAGACAAAGGAAGCGCCACCTAAATGCAGTATTAAAGAGGTTCTTTTCATGACACATTATACAAAACACACTTACAAGAAGGCAAGGAAAAAAGGCTCATCTATAACATCCTGTAGTCATCGTCCTGGATCCATGGGCTGCTTAGAAGTGAAGATAGCAGAATGTGTGGAGTCTTCAGGCTTCTCCTGTGGCCATCAGGATGAGGCCTGGCCCAGCCTCACGGGTCACGTGACAGGTCATGTGATTACTTCCAGGGAACACTTCCGGGAGGAGGGTCAGAGAGGGAGAACAAAGGCTGATTGGGCTACACGCTCGGAGTCACTGCTACTTCTATTGTCCTGATCAAACTATGGCTCAAATGTATGTGAATTTTGCTCGATATAGTTTAATTAATTTGCTATTCACCAAATACCACATTGCAAGCGAAATGTTAATTAAGTGTATCTGTGCTCACGTTTAATATGATGCTGTGTTAATGGTCTTGTTGGGTGGACAAATAATAAGCAATTAAAAAGACAAACATGTTTACTTGTCCTGTAGAAAATGCTTCCATAGGTTCCCTTCAGTGCTGGCTTCCCTTTCTGAAAATGTAGGTAATGGTTATGCAATCTCAATTGAAGAGAAGGATTATATTAGAGTTTAAATTTAATAATGCTAAAATATCCCAAAGAAGCAGGTATAAAGTGACCCCAGACATGTATGCAGTATCAACATTGAATTAATTTATTGGACACAGAATATTGCAAAGACAAACATCATAAAATGTATCAAACCTCCACCTATCACCAATTTGGTTTGATACATTTTATGATGTTTGTCTATATTCTGTGTCTCTGTGTCCAATAAACTAATTCAATGTTGATACTGTATAAACATCTGGGGTCACTTTATACCTGCTTCTTTGGGATATTTTACCATTAAAAAATGTAGTCTCTCTTTTTTTTCTGGTATGTAGATGCACCCCTTTGTAGGAGGAATGACAAATGCTTTATAAGTCCCAAGTGATTACTTGTCTCTAGGGTCCTAGAGTCCTTTCCTTTGCTGTTTCGCATATCAATTTATATAAGCCTCATACACACAATCGGATATCTGATGGAATCCAATCCGATGGATTTTTCAGTCGGATATCCGATGAGGCTGACTTTCATCAGTCTTGCCTACACACCATCAGTCAAAAATCCGACCGTGCCAAAACACTACGATGTGCTGAGAAAAATGAAGTTCAATGCTTCCGAGAATGCGTCAACTTGATTCTGAGCATGCGTAGATTTTTGACCTAAAGACTTCCACACAGACAATCGTTTTTTTTTTTCTATTGTTTTTTTATCCATAGGAAAAATTAAAAAAATGTTCTATTTTTTTTCACCGATGGAAAACAAACCGATGGGGCCCACACAGGATCAGTTTTTCTGATGAAAACAGTCTATTGGTCTGTTTTCATCGGACAAACCAAAATCGCGTGTACAGGGCTTTAGAGTTTGTATGATCTTCCTCTTCAATGGAAATCTTTCAGCTAACTTATTAACCATTAGTATTTGGTCAGATTACTTGATCAGCACAAGAACAAGCCTGGATCCACATTTGTACTAGTAAAAGTTAGTAATTCGGGCGTGTATTATGCTTTATTTATCCATCTTATGTTAACATATGTTCTCTGATCTTTATCCGTTTATTCACTGATAACATAATTTGAAGGGCTTGTATCTACCAGATGCTTCAACAACTGTGGTTTTTAAATGTGCCCCGAATGCATGCACAGAAAAATCAATGTTTTGCTGTCACCCTAGTCTACAACATTGTGTTCAGTTCCAGTGATTTAAAAAAAAAAATGGTACAACAGCATGCTTCTTTTTTTCAGGGATGCACACATAAGCTAGCATACTCCTAAAAATACTTTTTCAACTGAAAAAAAGGAAAAATGCACTTAAATGCATTACAAATGCACTAAAAATATATCAGAACCCCATCAAAAAATATATAAACATGCATGTGGAAACGCACAATAAATGTGGGGTATGTGGTATGAACTAGCCTTTAAAGTAGTTGTAAATGTAACGTTTATTTTTTTAAAGGTACGGTAAAAAATATTTTACATGCAGCTCCTCCTGTGCCCCCCCCCCCCCCCCAAATATCCACCTGAGCCTCATTTCTGCAACAGATCCATCCCCCTCTCATTGCTTTCTCTGGTTTGGCTGAGAGCAGTGGAAGCCATTGGCTCCTGCTGATGTCAGTCAAAATTTGTGAGCAGAAATTGGGCAGTGGAAGCAAGCCAGACTGTGTGTCTGAATAGATGGCACAGGAGTGAGGCCCACACAAGTGGCTTCCAATGCTTGGCACTCAATAAGGTGGGTACCAGGAGCACTGGGGACCCCACAAGAGGAGTATTGAGATAAGAAGATTCTTCCCCCTTGCAATTTTCCTTAGAATGTGCACTGAGCTGTACTTGTGTGCTTAATTTATGTTGTTAGTATGCCTTGGTGTCAGGTTTAATAATTCCCCTGGGCATTTGTGGGAGTTACATCATCCAGGGCCATCAATCAAGATAAATGATGATGCCAGAAGACTTAAGACTGGTCACAGATGTTACATTACTGGAGGGGAGGTAAGTATAAAGGGAACTTGAGTCCCACTTTATGTAGGTTACATTGGATGAAAATTGGAGCTTGTTGCATGCAAGCTTTGTCAACAAGCTTATGCTTGCTTTATTCTTGCTAATGCATTACCTTATGTAAAAATATCACTTTGCACTTATTTGAGCTAACTACAACTGGTATATTATGACTGTAATGCCTCATTGACTTTATGTGCCAATATGTAATGGGAAATTAAGAGTTAAAAGGCAAAAGGGATGGCACATTTTCAGCTTTGCATTGTCCTTGAGTATATCAAACAGATGGCATTGCCTTTGAATGAGGTTACTGTGGGCCTGAAATCTGGTGTAGGTGATGATAAATGATTAGTTATTTCCAGTTTTAAAAGACTGTCCAGGAGGCTGAGTTGAAATGAATGATTTCTAAGATAAAAGAGTATTTCAAGATTCTACTACTTCTTTTTCCATTTTTTTGCTGGCTAGATCTAAGATAAATTAATGTAACAAGTCTTTAGACTGATGTCTCATTTTTTAATATAAGACACCTAGTGATCATTGTAGTTATGAATAGTTGTACAAAATAATGAGCCAGATGTAAGTTTTTAGTAGTAATCATAAATACTGTCAACATTATAATTTAGTGAAAGGATTCGATTTGTGCCCATCTGCTGTCTTTTTCCTATTTTTTCTATGAGAATTAAAGCAGAACCTAAAATGATTGTAAACCTATTTTCTTTAAATGCCAAACATTTTGTACTTACCTGCTTTGCGCAATGGTTTTGCACAGATCCTTGTCTTCTCAGGTCTCACCCTGATAAACCTGGCTTTTCTTGGTTTGCCACTATAGAAAGCCACTTTGTATTGTGGCACACCGGAAGGGTCGAGCCCGAGCTGTGCTGTCTGCATTTGTTGACACGATCAGTGTGGCTCAGCCCCACCCCCTTCTCTCTCATCACAGGATTAAATTGACAGCAGCAGGAGCCAACGGCTCCTATTGCTATCAATCTGCCCTGTGAAGAGTGAGAGAGTGGAGAAAGACACTGCTTTAGGGCACATTGCTGGCCTTAAATTTGCCTTAGGTACGTATGGGGAAGCTGATAGGGGGAACTGCGCACAGACATTTTTCTTACCTTAATGCATAGAATGTATTAAGGCAAAAACATGTTTACCTTCTTTACAACCACATAAAAAAAAAAAAACTTTGTGTAATTTCCTAGATCACCCTGTTTTGTAGTAATATTGCACATCTTGACTCCACATCTTCGAAGTGCTTTCAAACAGGAACATTTGACAAGCTTTAAATTATTTTAGTGGACGGTGCATGCGTCTCTGTGGAGCATTCTAGGCATGCTAGGGAGATGCTGCATTGTAAAGCCTCATTTTTTGCACAATTATTTGGTTGTCATGTGATGTAAATAAAAACTTGTAATAAATAAAGATCGGCAGTGCTGGCCTTTTAACAAACAGATATTTGCCTTCCCGTGGATTAAAGGATCACTAAAGGAAATTTTTTTTTTTAGCTAAATAGCTTCCTTTACCTTACTGCAGTACTGGATTCATGTCCTTATTGTTCATTTTTGCTTTGAAGTTGCTGTAATCCTGCTCTGTTCTCCACACTTCCTGCTTGTCTGTTTCCTTATAACCACCATACTGGGAGCTTTCTCACGATGGTTTAAGCTGTCATTACTGTGTGTCTAAAACTTCCCAGAACCAATCAGATTAATTTTAAAAACAAAACACTGCCCTGGATTTGTTTGTTTTTGTTCTGTGTGTCTATTTCTAATTTGCAGAAACACAAAGCCAGTTCAAAAGTGAAACTAACCTGCAGGCACATTATATGATTGATTTTTATCTATTTTTAATAATTTTGAAAAGGAATCAGTTAACAGCAAAAACAATTTTTTCCTTTAGTGACCCTTTAACTGTGGGTATATAGAATAGTGTGTATAGAGGTTTTCTATTTGTTTTTGTTTTTTTAGCCAGATGAAAATTGTTTATTTTTTTAAGCTAACCATAATAGGTGGTAGATCTCTAAAATTATTTTCAAATTTAAGCTGCATTAAAGATGCTAGTGTCATGAGTTACCATGGCAACCTAGAGGCGGAATTGTTACAGTAAGTCTGGACAATGAAGCATCCAAGAAGAATGATGAGCAGCAGGGCTAAAGATGTTGCCAGCTTCGACATGTTGAGGAGCAAAAAGGGAGAAAAATCAGGGTCAATTAGTAAATGTATTCGGTTTAAAGGGGTTGTAAAGGAAAAAAAAATGTTTTCATAATAAGCATCCTTTACCTGCAGACATTTCTCTTTTCACTTCCTCATTGTTCGTTTTTGCTCAGAAATTGCTTTATTTCTTCTCTGTTCTGTTCACTTCCTGCTTGTCTGATTGTTACTCACCACCGTGAAGGGAGGCTTTACTGCGGTGGTCAAAGACGTGCTCGCCCCCTCCTGGGAACTACATCTGTGGGCAGGACGCTCTCTACGTGTTAGAGACTTCAAGGAGGTGTGAATTACTAGGCGTGCCACAATTCATACTGGGAAATGTAGTTCTTACATGAACAAGTGATGCAAACCAGGAAGTGAATGAGAGAACAGAAACTAGAATACCGGAGGTGATATAGGTGAAGGAATTTAATATGTATTTACTCGTTTTTTTAACAGAATCATTACACTATTCTGTCTGTCTACCTTGCAGACATTAATTTTAGGCAACAAAAAATGTTTCCTTTACAAATCCTTTAATTTTAGAATATTTTACAGCTTTGTCAGTAATTGGATTTTCTTTCCTGACTTTAGTTCTACCCAGCTTGCAAGGAATAATGGACTTGTATCCCCTTAGCAAAAGCATGGTGGGTCTGCTTTAGTAATATCTTTTTGTGTGCACTTGTCTCAATTGAAAGCAATAAGTGTAATTTATTTCTGGTACTTTGTTCTTCTGCTATCAGCAGGAACCTCTTCTGACAATTGTTCTTGACACCAAGCGGAAAATGGTGATAGGAGAGGGACCTCCACAATATTGACAGCCTCAGCTCTGTTCCTGTGAGCTGTGTGAGGGGGGGGTGTCCCTTTCCTCCAAACAGATCTCCGACCTCTCCTCACTGAGCTCTGCAGTGTGTAACTTCAGCTCTCTGCCCCCTTTTTTCTGAACTTTCATACAAGCTTATAAATTCAGCACGTTTGAATGGATGTAGAGAATAGAAGACTGCAGATAGACAGATACTACTTATGTAGAATGATTTGTTTGATCTTTGTGTATCACCTGAGGATAGTTTACTGGGTATATGTAAGGGTTTACAACCTATCACACACCTGTATCAGCGCCTGATATAATGAGGAATGCCTCGTATACACTTCTGACTCGGGGCCCCTGATAGTGTGAACAGAAGGTGCAGGAATGCAGAGTGGCATAAGTGCATGTAAGTCTTGCTAGCAGATCAGGTATCCATGCCTGACCAGTGGTCTTCAGAGAAGCAGGCTGGCTGGGTGGCAACTGGAGATCCACAAACTGAAGCTGGCCAGTACTGGCAACAACAGGTAGGTGAGGCATAAACTGGTAGGAGACAGTGGAAAAGAAGATACAGCTATGATTAGGCACTAATTTATAGTGCGAAACGCATCAGCTGTTTAACCCTGTGTTGTGTGCTGTGACTTGTAGTGCATTTTTCCTTTTTTAAATAAAGACAACCATCAAGGTTTTTTGGAGTGCGGCTGTCCATATTTTCTTTTTCCATTTACAGCTGGATGGCAGGCAGATCCTGATGACAGCAGAAGGAATACCAGAGTCATGCAGGCCCGAGTCATACTCTGGCAGGACAAATCAGATACAGGGGCACAAGCAAAAGCGTGGTCAAGGTACAAGCTGGGTCAGGAGTCTATCAGTGGAGCAGTAGAAAATGGAGCAGGCAGAAGCGGTGGTCAGAAGGCAAACCAAGGTCAGTACAGGCAGAGTTCTGGGAAAAGTCAAGATGAGCCGGGTTAGCAACTGGAGACTGGAGTTAGGATACAGGATTACAGGTTCTCAGGACACACAGAAGGCTGAAAAAAAGAAACACTGAACCTAAGCACTGGCTCTGTTTAAATTACCCATTTGGTGCCACTATCTGTCATGGGTGAGCTTGAGCATCCCGAAATGCAGGTGTACGCGCACAGATGTGTGTATTCACGTGCATTCGCGTGTGCGTGTGCAAGAGTATATGTCTAATTATTACATCCACGAGAAGGAATGTGGATTAGCCTTTGAAGATGCACAGAAGTCCACCCAGAGGAGCATTCTTGTCTACTCGCATGTCCATCCTGAAACAACCAGTTTAATGCAAAGTTAAAGTGTTACTAAAGGCTAGATTAGATTTTTGATTTGGATAGAATGTTCAGAGGTTAGACACAGGCATCAAAACAACTTAGTACTTGTCAAAATGATGTTTGTATTTAAAATACACTGTGAGTTATTTAGATACTCATCTGCTATATATTTGGAGGTTTTTAGAGTCATATGCCAGCAGTTGATACAGTAGCAGGAAGTCTCTTTTGTTACCATCTGCGTCTTATCTATCCAAACCTAGAAAAAAAGTGTTGATTTTTCTCTAAGCTTTAATCTAGCAGAATTTTTTTTGTAGTAAAGAGTAGGAAAAAGTATCTGTATGTCTACCAAAGATATCGAAATGAAGACTATTGTGTATAACTACCTTCTGTTTCTGTGTTTACTGGGTGACAGTATTCATTCCTACCTTCATTGGTGACCCTGTTGATCAGTCATTAAATGTGACAGGACATTAGTTCTCCCATACCAACAGTGACACTACTAAAGAAGATATAGCAGTGTAGCCTAGGAATTCTGTCTGACTTGCCAGAATCTAATTGCAGAGAACACATTCACAATCCCAAATTCATCTAAAACACATCTTCCTTTTGCTTAAAGGCAACATAGCCTGGGAGACATAAGCTATGAATAAATATGCTTTTTTGCACAATTATTGCTAGAAATCTCAACATGTAATCAGTAACATATGCACATAATATATGCCTCATTGCTTATATAGTTGCAAGTAAGTGTGCTGCACTCTTTAGTTGCCTGTAAATGTTAGACATAGATGTTAGACATCTGTGCTCCAGCACTCAAAAGTTCAACAACTTTATACAACTTGCAATAAGACACCAAGTACTACAGGAAATCTTTTCAAACTTGGAAAGTGTTTAATCGGTATTCATAATTTTCAGCATTGCCTTTGCACCACCTTTTGATTATCACTCATCTTTGCAAATAGCTCATTCTGTAGCACACATCTGTCCCAATCAGAAGTGCTTAAGTGGATTGCTGGACATTAAGCAGTCTGTCTGCGGAATGCCTTGGAGAGAAGTCTGTCTGACTCTGACTTTTGTCTGTCCATTCATGCCCTGGATTTCTCCAGTAATTGTTATTTTTTTTATATAATCAGCTTTCCTGTGCTTACTCTGTAAACCTGTTAGCCTGTTACCTGCCTCCATGCCTGTGAAACGTACACAGTGTGTTCACACAAGGCTGTAGTCCAGCGGAGGGGGCGAGCACAATCACTTTCCACCAGGCATAACTGCTCGGATGCTGGTGGAAAACCCAAGGAAATGAAACAGGAAATTACTTTTTTAAAGAAGGATTAATGACATTTTCAGGGGAAATCGAAGGAACAGGTAAGTGAAATAGCAATGCACTAGGTTATAGCAAGCTATTTAGCCATTAAAAAATGAACCTTTACAAGCCCTTTAATGCATAGAATGCATTAAACGGGTTGTAAAGGTAAAAAAAAAAAAAACGAAATAGCTTCCTTTACCTTAGTGCAGTCCTCCTTCACTTACCTCATCCTTCGATTTTGCTGTTAAATGTCCTTATTTCTTCTGAGAAATCCTCACTTCCTGTTCTTCTGTCTGTAACTCCACACAGTAATGTGAGGCTTTCTCCCTGATGTGGAGTGTCGTGCTCGCCCCCACTCTTGGACTACGGAGAGTCAGGAGACTCTCTGGGCCAGATTCTCATATATTTTCGGCGGCGTAGCGTAAGCCATTTACACTACGCCGCCGCTGCGTACTAGAGCAAGTGCTTTATTCTCAAAGCACTTGCTCCGTAGTTTTCACCGGAGTCTCGTAAATCGCCAAGCGTAAACCCGCGCAATTCAAATGGGGCGGCTTGTATTTAAATTAAGCGCGCCCCCGCGTCGAACGAACTGCGCATGCGCCGGCCGGGGGAAAAGCCCAGTGCGCATGCTCCAAAGGACGTCACATTTTCTCTATGTAAACGACGTAATCGCAGCGTACGCCAGCCCCATTGAGAATCGACGTACGCAAACAACGTAAACGACGCACAACACGACGCGGTCCCGAGGGCATACTTAACATGGCATCCGACGGCACCCGACGGTACTTCGTAAGGTTACTCCACATCGAAGCTGGGGTAACCTTACGCGGACAAAAACGACGTACGCGTCGACGGGGCGGCGTAAAAGCGTTCGGGAATCGCCGTACTAGCCTCATTTGCATATGCAAATGAAAAAACAACGTGAAGGCCACCTAGTGGCCGGAGTTGTCATTACACCTACGATCCGAAAGTGTAATGCTTTTACACTTGTCGGATGTAGAAGCGTATCTATGCAAAAGTGATGCTAAGCATCACTCGCATAGATACGAGGACAAAAAAAAGGCGATACGACGGGGTATCTGAGATACTCCGTCGTAACGCCTCTGAGAATCTGGCCCTCTATGTTGCAGATAGAGAAAGAAGCTGTGTGTTAGTTGGCATCCTGACTCACCTGTAGTCCAAGGGAGGGGACGAGCACGACACTCCACACCAGGGAGAAAGCCTTGCATTACTGTGTGGAGTTACAGACAGAAGAACAGGAAGTGAGGATTTCTCAGAAGAAATATGGACAATTAAAAGCAAAATGGAAGGGTGAGGTAAGTGAAGGAGGACTGCACTAAGGTAAAGGAAGCTATTTAGGGAAAAAAAATTGTACCTTTACAAACTTGTTAAACTGCTCTAGCATTTGTTCTGCCTGTGAATTGGTTGTCCATTGGTGCCCTACTAGGTCCACCAAACACCATTCCATTTTCTGACTTTTTATCTTATACTCCATTTTACTCAAGAGTCAGGGTCTGTTTAGCAGACTGGTTGGGCAGAGGTTGGGGATGTTTGAAGAGAAATGTTTAACTACTTTACCTACCACAAAGCTGAAAACTAACATACCAAACCTGTGAGGACAGGCAACATTGTAATAATAAAGCCTTCCAGCCACATCCGGAATTTATGAAATCAAACACAATTCTAATGTCTTGTACACATGACCAGTTTTCCCATCGGGAAAACTGTCATGACAGTTTTTGGCAGGGAAAAGCTGCCCGTGTGTATGCTCCATGACAGTTTTCCCGACAGGAAAACCGCTGGTAATCCCAGCAGGAAAAATTAGAACATGTTCTCTTTTTTTTTTGCCGCAATCTTTTTCGCGGCAGTTTTCCTATGGGAAACACTGCGGGGGAGCATACACATGGCCAGGTTGCCCGACCAAAGTTCTCATGACAGTTTTCCTGCCAGGAAAACCGGCCGTGTGTAGGGGAAAAAGCTGCCAAGCAGGTTCCCGCTTTCCCCTCATTTTTCTGGGCTGACGTTTTACCACCGGGAAAACCGATCATGTGTACAAGGCATCAGATTTATGTCAGTTTAAGGGATTGCACAGATCAGAAAAAATGTTTCAGTATTTTGATGAAGGATGTAATGCATGCATTCAAGTTGAGGTTTTAAAACAATTAGATAACTATGAATTAATCAACATCATTTAATTTGTTTTTAAAGGTTATCTCTATGGCATGTTCAGTATGGATTAATTTGTGCTATTTATTGAAGCCCGGATGGATAAAACAAATACAATTAGAATTATATGAGCAAATGCTATTTCTAAGACCTTCTAGCAGAAGGAAATAGCTTTATAACAAAATTACATAACAGCTGTTATTGCTAGGGACCAGCACAATAATATTTTTTTTGTCTTTCCGTCTGTCTCTGTTTCCAGAGAGAATGATTTAACTAAAGTGACTTCAAGGATATGAGCTATAGAAGCAGGCAGGGAGAATGAATCTAAATTGTCGCCTATAAAATATACAAATACATCTATCAGTATAGTTTACAGAAAGTAAATAGTTGGAATGTTATGATAGGTTGTCCTGCACTTTTAAAACAGAGCCAAA
Organism: Rana kukunoris; assembly: GCA_029574335.1. Classification (NCBI taxonomy): domain Eukaryota; kingdom Metazoa; phylum Chordata; class Amphibia; order Anura; family Ranidae; genus Rana; species Rana kukunoris. Next base: position 223,774,851 of record CM056050.1, on the reverse strand, counting down.
TATTACCAATATTACCTATCTTTTTTCTTCATCTATCATCGGCAGAATTTAATTTCGCTATATATTTGTCTTTGTAAATATCCTAGCAAATGTAAAACAACGTCCAATATACAGCAAAGAAGGTAGATTAGGGTTTATGTAGGCTACTGTGTATCGCGGTTTAGTTCATGTGAAGATATGAGGAATGCAAACATCCTTTAAATATATATACACTGTGGCCCAGATTCACGTACATCGGCGCATTATTGGACCGGCGTAGCGCACCACTTTTCCGTTAGACTTGCGTAATCTAGCCGCGTAATCCCGCGATTCACGAAGCTTTTGCGCAAGAGATTGCGCAAGCGTAAGGTTTTTTCCGGAGGCGTAAGGAGGAGTAATACAAATTGGGAGGGACGTGGGCGTGTTACATTGAAATGAGCCGTGACCCCATGCAAATGAAGGGCCGGCCGACTCGCGCATGCGCGCGTGAAGGAAACCATGTCAGCTCCGTTGTGCGCATGCTCACAACTCGGGAGCGGCGCAATCAGTGAAATTGGACATGGACTAGGGCAACGTTGTGAACTACGCAGACAGCATAAATAGACACACACAAACGCACTTCCATTGCAAAAGTACATCCCTTTGTCCCTTCCCATTGAATCAAGTGCTTTTGCTCTGTTGTTCGTTAGAGTGTGTTTTGTAGTTGTCAGATTAGTGTTCTGTGTGATCTAGTGCTTGTTGGTAGTTTTGTGAAAGTGTGTTTTGATAAGTGTTTTTTGTCTGTTTGTTTGATTGATAGATTTCAGAGCGTTTGTTTTCTTGCTTTATTTTTTCATCTGATTTTTTTGTGTCTGTTTCTTGCTGAGTGCTAGTGTGATTTTTGGGTGTTCTTTTTCTCTTTGTGTGTGTTCTTGTCTGATTGGTTGTGCTTGTATTTGTGACAGATTTTTGGTGACTGCTAGTGAGTTTGTTTGGAAGTATGACTGAGAGAAAAAAGCTTAATTTTACAGTGGGGGAAAAAAGAATTCTTGCCCGGGCCATTACCGACTATGGGCGTTTTCTCCACGGCCCGCAGAGTGCCACCACCACCCCGGCCAGGAGGAGGGAGATATTGGATATGATCACGGAGCAGGTCAATTCATCGGGGGAGGGGGAGACACGGACCCGGTCTGGGATTGAAAAGAAAATAAATGACCTCCGGCGTGAGGTGAAAAAAAAACTGGCCGCAATAAATGCCCATGCCAGGGGCACAGGAGGGGGCCCACCATGCCGGGTTAGATTTACAGCGACGGAGCGTGTGGTGGCCCTGACCTTTCACCGGCATGAAGTGGAGGGCCTGCCAGGCTTTGACACAAGTCCGGTCCCCGCGGTGCCAGGTAAGGTTTTTATTTCTCTCAGGTGTGTAGCATGTGTGGGGGAGGGGGTGAAAGGGAATATGTGGCAAGTGTGTGGATCCTCCAACCTGTGAATGGTTTGTGTCATCCATAGATGTGCAGGAGGGTGCAGGGCCATCTGGCCTGACCGCTCCAACGCCAGGACAGCAGCCTAATGAGGCCCCCCCAACAAGGCCAGAGTCCGCGGAGGAGGAACAAGAGGAGGAGGAGGATCATGCGGAGGACGATCATGAGGAGGAGGAGAATCATGAGGAGGAGGAGTCCATGGCAGGCACTGGCCGTTTGGTTTCTGCGGACTCTTCCCCTCTGGCTGCAAGAAGCCTGCCCTCCCTAAGGGTGAGCCCCCCCCCTCCTCCCCCAACATGGCTCCCCTCACAAGGGCCTCCCCTTCTCCCCGGCCACAACCATCAGCAAGAGCCAGGAGGTCATCCCAGAGCACCAGGGGGGCGCCCAATCTCCTGCCCGCCAGTCTGAGAAGGAACCTGGCCACCCAGACCCGCCTTCTGAGACAGCTCTGCCAGACTATGGGGCGGGTGGATCAGAGCCTGTCCTCCATCAACGATAGGCTGGGTAACCTGGACTCCCACTCCCGGGCCTCCACAACCTGCCTAAATGACCTGCAAACTACAGCAGCAGGCGTTGGGCAGGATGTGAGGGCCCTTACCCAGGCTATCCAGGGCAACACGGCAACACTTGGTGCTGCCCTGGACAGAATAGCCGTGGCCTTGGAGGGCAGGCCGCCAGGTGGGCAGATCTCAGGGGCTGCTCCTCCTTCCCCAGCTTTTCCCCTCCCCCATGCGTCTCCCCAGAGGGTCCGGGGCCGTGGCCGGGGGCGCCCCAGGCGTAGCTCAGGCAGAGGGCATTAATTTTTTTTCCCCCTTTTTTTGGTTTGAAAGCATGTTTATTTTTGTTCTCTGCATTTTTTTTTTCTATGCATTTTTTTCTTTTTTTGCTGACATTTTTGGCATATTTTGGGTTGTGAATGATGTTTGAATGTGGGGGTGACATTCCTGCTGGAAAAGGGGTGTCATCCTCAATTTGGGTGGAGAAGGGTTCCCCAGGACCAGGGAGAAGTGATTCCCAGGTCCGTGTGAATGGTGTATGAATGTACAGTGACATAATTGGAGCCTTGACGTGGCGTTACTGCTCACCAGTCTTGCATGGTGGACTGGTGCCAATCCAATTTGATGAGGATGTGGGGTGTGTGTGCTAGGGACCATAGTGGTGTGCATGCATGCATTCTCATTGTGCCATGATTAATGTGTGTGTTTAACGTGCAAAGATGCATAATGTGAGCTGGCATGAGATGGGGTCATGAGATGGGGTCCCAGTGCATATGCAGAGTCACCTTGAAGGGAAAAGACAGGAGGATGTTAGTCATGCATGTGCCACTTGTGAGGTGTGCATCACGGGAGGGGATAGTCATGCCTGACTCCCATGTCACTCACCAACCAGCCAGCTGTCCCCATACATGTTCTGTTTGAAATCTGTGGGGATGGGGCTCTGATTGTATATGTAGCTGTCATGGGTGTCATGGGTGGTGCCATGTGTTGGGCTGCTGATGTCCTCCTGCAAGGTTGTGGTAATTCCACGATGGCATGAGGGGTGAATCTGAAGATGCGAGACACCTCAGAATCTCTCATGCCAAAGATGTCTATGCGTGTGTGATATATCAAGTGAAGAGTGAGGGGCTTGTATCAGATAAGAATATTGTATTAGATTAGATTAAATTGTAAATTTTATATAAGCCAAAAAATAAAAAAATAAAACATCTCCCGTGCCCTCCTTAGTGCCATCCTCCTTGCCCTCATCCTTCTTTGTTCATCTAAAGTCAGTAGTATAGCTATGCGCGACGATGCCCCTGGCATGTTGGCATACAGATTGTTGGGCAACACGTGTGACTGCTGAACTCCTCACTAACAGTGTTGCTTTATCTGACAATTAGACTTTTTTTCAAAATTTAGACCAGCTTTTAGGTCCTCTAACTTTAAACAGAACATTTTGCAGTTGCGCACATCGCGTAGCCTGCGCAGCAACTGCGTTTTTTTGTGAATCCCCGTAACTCCTTCATTAGCATATTTGACTAGCAAATCAATGGTGTGTCTAGCGCAGTTTTGCGCGAAGGGAAGCGAAGGTCTAACTCAATTACGCCGGACCAAAAAACATAGATTTCTGGCGTATATTGTTTTGTGAATCGCGTCCAACTATACGCACGCGCACATTTAGACTTACGCACGCGCAACAGCAGTTGCGCAGGCGTAATCGCTCTGTGAATCTGGGCCAATATTACCAAAACTATTGGGATGTCTGCCTTTACACGCTCATGCCCTTTAACCTCTTCAACCCCAGAAAGTTTTACCCTCTTAATGACCAGAGTATTTTCTGCGATTAGGCACTTGCTTCGATTTAAATAACAATTGCTCAGTCGTGCGACACTGTACCCACCCAGATTTTTTCCCCACAAAAAATAGCTTTCTTTTGGTGGTATTTGATCACGCCTGCGTTTTTTACTTTTTGCGCTATAAACAAAAAAAGAGCGTAAATTAAAAAAAATATATATATTTTTTACTTTTTGCTATAATAAATATCCCATTTTTTTTTAAAGCAAATTTCTTTATCAGTTTAGGCTGATATGTATTTTTCTACATATTTTTGGTAAAAAAATCACAACAAGCGTATATTGATTGGTTTGCGCAAAGATTATAGCGTCTATAATAAAGGGAATAGATGTATGGCATTTTTATTATTATTATTTTTTACTAGTGATGGCAGTGATTGGGATTGCGACGGACAGATCGGACACTTTTGACACTTTCTTGGGACCAGTGACATTTATACAGTGACCAGAGCTAAAAAATAGCCAGGGAAGGGGTTAACACTAGGGGTTGATTAAGGGGTTATCTGTGTTCCCTATGCGTGTTCTAACTGTGGGGGGGGGTGATTACTGGGACATGACAGAGATCACTGTCCTCGACCACTGGGAATAGAAGATCCCTGCCATGTCACCTGTCAGAATGAGACAGAAAGTTGAACCTTTAAAACACAGTCAGGAGGCCGAGGGGCACCAAAAAAAAAATGTTTCAAAAAATCATTTGTCATTGGGACAGAAAGTGAGGTGCAATCTTCTGAACAGATGCTCACAGACAGCAAACAAATGTTACAGGGGTGATAACCCCTCTCTTTGTTTTCCAAAAAGCTTAAAAAAAATATTTTTTGGCTGGAGCTACAGTACCAGTTCAAAATTACAAACAGATTCTACTTAACAACAAACCTACAGTCCCTGACCGCACCGCCTGTATACTGCTGTTAAAAGTATATAGGGCCACATGGTCTGGTAATGACCTGGGGGGAGGGGGGCGGGGAAACCCATGCTATTTTTCTCAATGATTTTTATCAATATTGCAGACATTACATGAAAGCCGCAAGCAGTTTTAAATGACTTTTTCTTATAGTAACACCCAGCAGGTACGGTATTTAACCACTTAAGGACCGTTGCATGTACATATACGTCGGCAGAATGGCACGGACAGGCACATCAACGTACCTGTACATGCCTGCTTAGACGTGGGTCGGGGGTCTGATCGGGACCCCCCTCCGGTATATGCGGCGGTTCCTGTGGCTTCCGGGATGAGGGGGCGGCTGTTCGTTTTTGTCTGCCCCCTCCGGATTGCTCCCAGCCAATCCGCACGCTCCCCCTGCGTGTCACTTCCTCTGCCTGTGTAAACACAGGAAGAGGGAAGTGATGTGATCTCTCCTCTCAGCGGTATTTTCAACCGCCACTGAGGAGAGTTCACATCATACAGTGAGTCTGCACAACACTACACTGACACCAGTACACGCAGGCACATTAACCCCTTGCGATCACCCCCCTGTCACAGTGTCACTGAATGCAGTGATCATATATGTACTGATCACTGCATTTAGTGTCAGTGTGACAGGCAGTTAGTGTTAGGTCCAGGGTAGCCCCCGTACCCCCCTAATAAAGTTTTAACCTCTTGATCACCGCCCTAGTTAACCCTTTCACCCCCTATTGCCAGTGTCACTAAGCGATCATTTTTCTGATCCCTGTATTAGGCCCCGTACACACGAGCAAATAAATCTGTTCAAATCGGTCTGACAGACCGATTTGATCAGATTTGTTTGCTGGGCTGTTTTGGTTTGATCGCTGTACACACGATCAAACCAAAATCCCCGCCGGCAGACAGCGCGGTGACGTGGCCACCACGTCACCGCACCAGGAAGTAAAACACTTCCGCGCATGCGTTGAATACATTCGATGCATGTGCGGGCAGATATGTACTAACCAGCAGACATATCGGACGGACGGATTCCCAGCAGACAGATTTTAAAGCACGCTTTAATATCTGTCTGCTGGAAAAATCTGTCTGTCCGCCCGTACACACGATCGAATCTGTCTGCTGAAACGGTCTGTCAGACAGTTTCCAGCAGATAGATTTGATCATGTGTACGCGGCCTTAGTGTCGCTGTTCCCGCTAGGTAGCTATTTTTTTATTGCGATGTTTTTTTACTAAAGACATGTGGCTGAATAAATTTTGGCCTAAATATTTGACTAAAATTTAGTTTATTTGATTTTTCTTATAACAAAAAGTAAAAAATATTGATTTTTTTTCAAAAATGTCGCTCTATTTTTGTATATAGCGCAAAAAATAAAAATCGCAGAGGCGATCAAATTCCACCAAAAGAAAGCTCTATTTGTAGGAAGAAAAGGACGCAAATTTTGTTTGGGAGCCACGTCGCACGACCGCGCAATTGTCTGTTAAAGCGACGCAGTGCCGAATTGTAAAAACCCATTGGGTCATTTAACAGCATATTGGTCCGGTCCGGTCTGGTTCCTTAAAGGAATTTTTAAGTTTTTTTTTTTTCACTTTAACCACTTCAGCCCCGGACCATATTGCTGTCCAAAGACCAGAGCACTTTTTGAGATTCGGCACTGCGTCGCTTTAACTGACAATTGCGCGGTCGTGCGACGTGGCTTCCAAACAAAATTGGCGTCCTTTTTTTCCCACAAATAGAGCTTTCTTTTGGTGGTATTTGATCATCTCTGCGGTTTTTATTTTTTGCGCTATAAACAAAAACAGAGCGTCTATTTTGAAAAAAATGCAATATTTTTTACTTTTTTCTATAATAAATATCCCCAAAAATATATAAAAAACAAATATTTTTTCCTCAGTTTAGGCCGATACGTATTCTTCTACATATTTTTCGTAAAAAAAATCGCAATTAGCGTTTATTGATTGGTTTGCGCAAAAGTTATAGCGTTTACAAAATAGGGGGTAGTTTTATGGCATTTTTATTATTATTTTTTTTTTACTAGTAATGGCGGCGATCAGCGGTTTTTTTCGGTACTGCGATGTTATGGCGGACACTTCGGACACTTTTGACACATTTTTGGGACCATTGGCATTTTTTTAGCGATCAATGCTATAAAAATGCATTGGATTACTATAAAAATGCCATTGGCAGTGAAGGGGTTAACACTAGGGGGCGGGGAAGGGGTTAAGTGTGTTCCTATTTGTGTTCTAACTGTATGGGGGGGGGACTTACTAGGGGGAATCACTGATCTTCTGTTCATACATTGTATGAACAGAAAATCAGCGGTTCCCCCGCTGACAGGAACGAGCGCTGTGTGTTTTCACACACAGCTCCCGTTCCCCGCTCTGTAACGAGCGATCGCGTGTGCACGGCGGCGATCGCGCCCACCTGGCACACGCACGGGACTCGGGGGCGAGCGGGGGGCGTGCGCGCGGGCCGCCGGCGGCGTGCAAGCGCCCCCTAGTGGCCGCGAAAGGCGCGACGTAGAGCTACGGGCTCTCGCGCACCCGTGCCGACCTGCCGCCGTATAACTGCGGCGGCTGGTCGGAAAGTGGTTAAGCATCATTAACATCGACGACCGTTTTTGAAACTTTTTTTTCCATTCATACATTTTCCCTGGGGCAAGACCCGGGTTCTCAAACCCGTTTTACGAAAATAACTTGCATATTAGCCTTTAAAATTAGCACTTTCTAAATGTTCGTGCGAACGTTCCGTCCGTTCGAAGGTTCTGGTGCGAACCGAACGAGGGGGTGTTTGGCTCTTCCTTAACACCATCCAAACATGGCAAGCATGATAACGTGACAGGCTGCCTGACATGTTTTGCTACCAATGAGCATTGTTAGGGAGAATGGAGCAGTTGCACCATTCTTCCTGATGTGTGAATCTGTCTGTAAATAGTTTACAATAAAATATTAGTCTACAGTCTTTCCAGCATAGTAAGTGTCAATTACGCTATATTTCTTGCAGGATCAAAAGGTATTTTCTGTATTTACTAAAAATGTTCGTATGCCTTGTACACACAATTAGGCTTTTTGCCCGGCCAAAAGCACATCGGAATTTCAGAGCAAAATAGATCATGTTCTATATTTAACTCTGATGGAATTCATCGGAATTTCTCCGATGGGGCATGCACATGGTCGGAATTTCCTATGGAAAAAGTCTGTCTGACTTTTTCCATCGGAAATTCCAATCGTGTGTACGGGGCTTTAGCCTAGCTTAGTGGTCAGCATTACTGCATTGCAGCACTAGTTTCCTGGTATGAATCCCAGTCAAGACATTGGGGCTGTTAATTACCAAGAAATCATAGCCAGGTTCACACATCCAAGATGGTAGTGTCAGGGACCCAAAGACAGGAGAAGAACCAGTCAGGATGAGGACCAAGTTGGATCCCTGGACTGTTAAGTGCATGTTTGTTTATTTACTTTTTCCAGGGTGAAGTTCTTCTTTTACTTTATACTGTATACGCTGTAGTCGCTCAGTTTTTTCTGTAAGCTCTGTAGCCATCACCCTGTCTACATATTAATATATCTTATAAGTAAGATCAGTTCATTTGGATTGTGCAGGGAATTGAATGGTTTGACCTTAAATAGGTACTGTATTTATTGACGTATAACACTCACTTTTTTACCCTTAAAATAGAGGGTAAACTTCCCTCTTAAAGTTAGGGTGCGTGTTATACACCTGTGTGTGTTATACACCGATAAATACAGTATTTGAACTTTTTAATAATATTTTATTTTTCCATTCTTGTGTATATATAAATTAAAAACAGTATTTGTATTGTTTCTAATTGTAGAATAAAGCCCATGAGTATTCCTTTTCTGGGTTGATTAGATAATAGAGAAATTAGCCAACTTGATCGATTCATTTATCTTGTTACCTCTAAAAGAGATAATTATAGCACAGCGGCAATCTCAGCACTTGGATGAGCTAACAGAAAGAAAGATGTCTAGTGCAACACCTTTAACAATAATAAAATGAGAAACAAAAAAAAAAAAACTGCTAATTGAATTAAGATAACTCTCTATGTCATTTGCTGGCCTATTGTCTCTACAGCTATGCACATGTTAAGTATTTGTGACTATGGTTGGGACTTCAGAAATTCCAGATCAATGCTTAGCATCCTTGTATTCTAATACTTTAGTTACTTTGCTGTTTATGCATTCTACAGTGCTACCCAACCACATTACAATTCTGTCCCTGCAGTCAAACTGATTGTGTATTCTACAGGAGCAAGGACCTTCACTCCACTTCACAAATGGCAATATTTTTCATTATGCCCTTACATTGCAAGCAGCAGAAGAGAAAGCCACCCAAGCACCTTGCAAAACAACCAACAGAAATGTATTTAAAAAAAAAAACCTATGCCAGATTTTTTTTCCTTCCATAACCAAAATCAAATAATTTATGAGATTTGCTAGAAAGAATGCTTGGTTTGCAATGGCAGCTTCATGGATGTAGAATATTTGTATACCTTTTTATAATAATTTTTATATAATATGTATATTTTATATATACCTGTTTAGCTGACCACACGCCAGTTTGATTTTTTTGCTTTTTGCTTTTTAGCTTTCATCTGTTAGGTCCGCAAATTTTAACAATTTCTATGTAATGTAAAATCTTAGAAAAAAATATGTTTTTTTTTTTTTTTTTGCTAAATCCAGTAGGTCACCACACTAAAACATTTGTAGTAGTGTTTAAAACTAAAAAAAAAAAATGGTGCATGGCCAGCTTAACTTAGTTTAGTTAATTTGATAACTAATAGGATAGTAGTTAGCTTTAGGTAATATGTGTCAGGATTGTGTATAAACTGGGTCAGATTGTCCTACCAGATCGTCTAAATCAACATGAATGAATGAATGAAAAACTTATATAGCGCGGCACATGCAAACTTAATCGCCTCCGGGCACTATTTGTTCCTATCTCTCTAGACATCAAAAGCGCAGAGTTTTGATCTGTCTTCTGAAAGTCAGGTGGTTTTCCTCCAACCGAATGCTGGTTGGTAAAGCGTTCCATAGTCTAGGACCTTGTACCGCAAACCTTCTTTCTCCCTTGGAATGCATCTGGCTTTGGGTATCTGAACCACATTTTGGTCGGTGGATCGCAAAACGTGAGTGGAGTTGTGGGCTTCTATCTTTTCGCATAGATATTGGGGGGCCTTCCCATGGATGCACTTATGTGTCAGACAGAGTGCTTTAAAAGCAATTCTGTCCTTTACTGGCAACCAGTGAAGGGTTCTCAACGAAGGTGAGATTGATTACCATGTTTTTTTCCCAGTCACAAGTCTGGCGGCCGTATTCTGAACGACTTGCAGACGAGAGATTTGGTACTTTGGGAGTCCGAGGTAAAGAGCATTTGCATAGTCCAGTCTGGAGTTCACAAGTGTTCCCACCACGACTGCTATGTCTTCTGTAGGAATAAATGGAATAAGTCTGCATAGTAGGCGCAGCAGATGGTGAGATCCACTGACTACTGACCCTATTTGTGCATCCATTGTTAGTGTGGAAAATGACCCCGAGACTTTTGACTTTGGAGTTAGGGGTGATGATTTTGCCCAGAATGGGCGGAGGTGTCCAGGTTGTTGCCAGTTGATTCTTACGACTGGCGTGAAACAGAAGAAGTTCTGTTTTGGAACTGTTGAGTTTAAGATAACTCTTTGTCATCCAGTTTTCTATCAAAGAGAGACATTTCTCTAAACTGCAATGATGATCCTTTTTGTTGCAGATGCAAAAATACAGTTGCGTGTCATCTGCATATGAGTGATAGAGTAGTTTTTCGCTACTAATGATTTCAAAAAGAGGGCGAAGATAGATGTTGAAGAGCACCGGTGACAGGGGGGATCCTTGAGGGACTCCACATGATACCGTGCGTTTTTCGGAAGTGAAAGGGCCCAATTTCACTGTTTGTGATCGGTTTTCCAGAAAGGAGGAGAACCATGATAACTCACCTTCTGTGACTCTGGCTACCTCAGCCAACCGAGTCAGTAACAGTTTGTGGTCTACCGTGTCGAAGGTTGCGCTTAGGTCCAATAGAACCAGGAGACAAGATTCTCCTTCGTCTGCGGCCTCAAGGGCGTTGTCCCATATTTTGAGCAAGGCTGTCTCCGTCCCATGTTTTCTAGTTGGACCTCTCCTTTTTTACCACCCTGTGCTATACTAGTGATGCTGACCAGCTGAAAATCATTGATTTTGCCTAGCCTCTATGCTTACCCACTGCACTCAGGGTTTGAAGCTAAAGGGAAGACATGGAATTTTGATGGAGAGGCACAATGCATGAAGAGTGACCCTCTATGGCAGCCAATAAGGAGGCTGACTTTCCCTTGAAAGAAGTAGTTGGAACTGGGTAGGCATCTAATGTGAGCTCACCGCCTCACATATGTTTCTTTGTGTGAGGTGGAGACAAGATAATTACAAAGGCCAGTTTCTGAATATTACTAAAGATCTGCATACAGAGACCCCTAGTAATGCATGCATGAAATAATCCATATATTCTTGCCACAGGAATCACAAAGCATTTGAAGGAGGCCTAATGCCACGTTCACACGATCATTTTTTTAGCATGAAAAAAAACGTTGTTTTTCAGCATGTTGAAGAAACAAAGTTTTCCCAAATTCATCATTAAAACGACATTGCCTACACACCATCCTTTTAAAAAAATGATCTAGAAAAGCGCGGTGACTTTCAACACGTACGACGGCACTCTAAAGGGGAAGTTCCATTCGCCTTTGGGCTGCTTTAGCTGATTCCGTGTTAGTAAAAGACATTTCACGCTTTTTTGTCTGTTAAAGCGTGATGAATGTGCTTACTCCATTATGAACGGTAGTTTTACCAGAACGAGCACTCCTGTCTCATAACTTGCTTCTGAGCATGAGCAGGTTTTTTACGTCGTTTTAGCCCACACACGATAATTTTTTGCAACCCAAAAAATGACATTGTTTAAAACGATGTTAAAAAATGCAGCATGTTGAAATTTTTATTTTGTCGTTTTTCAGAACCTGTAAAATTATGTAAAGACCACACATGATCATTTTAAATTACATTTTTGAAAAACAAAGTTTTTGAAAAATGATCGTGTGTACACGGCATCAGAATCTAAACTGGATGTGTAGATAATGTCAAATATAGGTCTTCCCACAGTGGTGACTTTCCCTAGCATAGCAGACTTTGCTACTTTTGTAAAGATGTTGAACCACAAAAAAAATGCAGTACAGTACATATTTTTTAGGGCAGTATTGGTCCTAAGTGGTCAGTATGCCTTGCTGGATTTCTGGATTTAATTTTCACTTTCACTGGGACTGGAAATAATTTGAAATACAATTTGTGGTGGTGCCATCTCTTGTGCTACTCTGCAGGAAAAGTGCTATTAACATTTTGTAATTAATTGGTTATATATGCTAGATAATGTATATGCTGCTTTTTTTTATTTATTTTTTATTAAAATAAAAAACATGTTATAATTACCTCCTCTGTGCAATAGTATTGCACAGAGGAGGTTTTACACAGAGCAACCCTATACCCCCTCTTCGGAGGTCCATGTTGGTGTTCTTGGCTCCTCTTTGTGTGTCCCCATAACAGGCTACTTGCTATAGGGGCTCAATTCCGAGCTGGACTGTGTGCATCCACACAGCATGGCTTAGCCCCGCTGTCTACTCACAGGATTTGACTGACAGCAGCAGGAGCAAATGGCTTTCACTGCCACCTCCGTGAGCAGAGAGAGAGGGGAGGGCTGCTGCAGATAGGCACATCAATGGATCGAGATAGGACTTGCAGAGAATATATCTAGGTAAAACATGTCCAGAATGTAGAACCACTTTAAAGTTTTAAACAGATATTCAGGCATTTGAGCATTTCTCTTTTTGAAAGCATTATTATGCATAGTAGCTAATTTCTTTTGGTAAATTCATTCGCATGAGATTGTTTGGAATTATTTTCACTGTTCAGTTGTTAGGTTTTGAGATGTGTATAGAAAACACATTTAACATCATAATTATGCACTTACATTTTATTGCAACAAAAAAGAATTGTCATTTTCATTCTAAGTAACAATTTGTAGAATCGCTTTCATAACTTCATAATTAGTATTACAAATTAGAGTTTGGTGTGTGATTTACATTTTTTATTTAACTGGCTTTACTTTATTCTACTTAGATTGTTTAAACTGGTTTTATTAAGGGGACCTAAACTTTGCCCAAACCATAACATTATGATATTTATGCAGATTAATTTTAAGGACACATTCACAACATAACACATGTGGCAATGTAGATTGAGGTAATGAAAGTTAAGGGATCTTCCAAAAATGAGGTATTTTAGTTTTGTAATAATATGCCTAATGCATTGTAAGGACATTTTTCATTTGAAAGCATTTCTATGTGCATTGCTCTACATTTTTCTTGCTTTGCACAATGTGGTATAACGCTACCAATTTGAATAAGCCCTGGGCTTTCCAATATTTTTTAAGAAAATTATTGAAATCTCAGGTTGATGTTCGGTTACTGTGGAAAATCTTTGAAGAAATGTACATTTTAGTCCAATCAAGGAGCCCTGTTGCTACATATATATTGCACCTTGACCCCTGAACTGAGAATATGACACATGGGATCAAAATAATGCTATATACACTTTAAATATGGATTCATATTTCATAACATTTTTATTGTTTTGAATTATTTCATTTATTTTAAATTGAATTAAAATATTGTATACCACTTATAAGTTTTGTCTTGAGGTTTCTCTCTCTCTCTCTCTTTCCACTATATTACCAAAAGTATTGGGATACCTTTACACACACGTGCACTTTAATGGCATCCCAGTCTCCGTCCGTACAGTTCAATTTTCAGTTGGTCCACCCTTTGCAGCCATAACAGCTTCAACTATTTTGGGAAGGCTGTCCACAAGTTTTAGGAGTGTGTCTATGGGAATATTTGACAATTCTTCCAGAAGCACATTTGTGAGGTCAGGCACTGATGGGGACGAGAAGACACCAGCTCACAATCTCCACTCTAATTAATCCAAAAGGTATTCTATCGGGTTGAGGTCAGGACTCGTTGTAGGCCAGTCAAGTTCCTCCACCCCAAACTCGCTCATCCATGTCTTTATGGACTTTGTTTGTGCACTGGTGCACAGTCATTTTAGAACAGAAGGGGTTGAGGTCAGGACTCGCTGTAGGCCAGTCAAGTTCCTCCACCCCAAACTCGCTCATCCATGTCTTTATGGACTTTGTTTGTGCACTGGTGCACAGTCATTTTAGAACAGAAGGGGGCCATACCCAAATTGTTCCCACAAAGTTGGGAGCATGAAATTGTCCAAAATATCTTGTTATGCTGATGCCTTAAGAGTTCCCTTCATGGGAACTAAGGGGCTAAGCCCAACCCCTGAAAAAAAAACCACACCATAATCCCCCTTCCACCAAATGATTTGAATCAGTACACTAGAGAGAGAGAGAGAGAGAGAGAGAGGTTGATTGAAAAGGATGGTCCAGATACGCAAGTACATATATGACACCAATGAGCAGTTCTGATTCCCATAGCTGTAATCCCTGATAAATCCCTCTTTTGAGCAGGCCCCCTCATATCCTCATATCCTCAGGATTTGCTATAGCTAAAAAAAAAAAAAATAGGCTGTTTACTCACTTTAACCTGCTCTAATTGAGGCCATTTCTTCCATATATAAGTGATTTGTATACCTGTACAACTGTTACCAGTTATGTTTTTATGGCTCATGATCTGCTGATGACATACATTTGACATTTTTATAATTTTATTTTGACTAATACTTCTGTATAACATTTTGTTATGCCTCGATAAAATATCTAAACAACAAATGAGTGGTGATTATATTTATTATTATATATATACAGTACAGACCAAAAGTTTGGACACACCTTCTCATTACAAGAGTTTTCTTTATTTTCATGACTATGAAAATTGTAGAGTCACACTGAAGGCATCAAAACTATGAATTAACACATGTGGAATTATATACATAACAAATAAGTGTAAAACAACTGAAATATGTCATATTCTAGGTTCTTCTTTTGCTTTGATTACTGCTTTGCACACTCTTGGCATTCTCTTGATGAGCTTCAAGAGGTAGTCACCTGAAATGGTCTTCCAACAGTCTTGAAGGAGGTCCCAGAGATGCTTAGCACTTGTTGGCCTATTTTCCTTCACTCTGCGGTCCAGCTCACCCCAAACCATCTCGATTGGGTTCAGGTCCGGTGACTGTGGAGGCCAGGTCATCTGGCGCAGCACCCTATCACTCTCCTTCTTGGTCAAATAGCCCTTAGGCCGCATACACACGATCAAATCTGTCTGCTGGAAACGGTCTGCTAGACCGTCCCAGCAGACATATTCGATCATGTGTACGGGCGAGCCAACGGATTTGGCCACCCGACAGATTTCAAAGCATGCTTTGAAATCTATCGGGTGGGAACCCGTCCGCCCGACATGTCTGCTGGTTAGTACACTTACCAGCAGACATGTCGTCTCGCACCGGCACCAAATGGATTTGGCGCATGCGTGGAAGTGTTTTACTTCCTGGTGCGGTGACGTGGCGGCGTCAACGTCACCGCCACGTCACCGAAACGTCAGCGCGCCGTCTGCTGGCGGGGATTTTGGTTTGCTCGTCTGTACACGCGAGCAAACCAAAATCCAAACAGACAGATTTGTTCAAATCGGTCGGACAGACCGTTTTGAACAAATCTATTGCCTCGTGTGTACGAGGCCTTACACAGCCTGGAGGTGTGTTTGGGGTCATTGTCCTGTTGAAAAATAAATGATGGTGCAACTAAATGCAAACAGGATGGCTTGGCTCAGGTGCCCTCATAGGAAGCTGATAACTGAGGGGCACTTGGCTGGAGAGAGGAACCAGGAACGTGGAAAGGGACCCAAGAAAAGCAGGATCTAGGCTGCTCTGTAGTACTCTGAAGTAAAATTATATCTAAGTCATGCTTGGCTCTTTTTTGAACTGTAAATTTCAGTAAAAAAAATAAAAAAACATGTGGGGGCAAATATTTCCTTTCAGTGGGCTGTCAGATCTGGTGAATTTCAACTCTAGGGCCGCGTACACACGACCAAATAAATCCGATCAAATCGGTCTGTCAGACCGAATTGATCGGATTTGTCAGCTGGGATATATTGGTTTGATCGTGTACACACGATCAAACCAAAATCCCCACCGGCAGACAGCGCGGTGATGTGGCGGTGATGTTAACAGCGCCACGTCACCGCACCAGGTAGTAATCCATTCGACGCATGTGCGGGCCGATATGTCTGCTGGTTAGCGTACTAACCAGCAGACATGTCGGACGGATGGGTTCCCAGCAGACAGATTTTAAAGCATGCTTTAAAATCTGTCTGCTGGAAAAATCTGTCTGTCCGCCCGTACACATGATCGAATTTGTCTGCTGAAACGGTCCGTCGGACCGTTTCCAGCAGATGAATTTGATCGTGTGTACACGGCCTTAGGTTTTTTTTTTATGAAAGGCAAATCCACTTTGCACTTGAAATTGCACTGAAAGTGCATTTGGAAGTGCAGTCACTGTAAATCTGGGGGGTAGATCTGAAATGAGGGGAAGCTCTGCTGATTTTATCATCCGATCATGTGCAAGCTAAAATGTTGTTTTTTATTTTCCTTGCATGTCCCCCTAGGATCTACAGCAACTGCACTTCCAAGTGCACTTTCAGTGCAATTTCAGGTGCACTTTGCAGTTGTAGTTTGCACTTGTGGTGCAAAGTGGATTTGCCTTTAGTAAATAACCGCCTAAGTGTGTGTGTATGGATGTGTGGATTTTTAGAATCCACTACATGCTTGTTACTTATCTGCTACTGTCTTGTGCATACAAAAACAGGTTACCACTACAATTTATTGCTGAGAGTCTGAGAAACATTAATTTTAGAATTTGAAATAAAGCTGTGACAACTGAGCCACATGTTTCTTGAGACTGCTGTAAATACATGCATAAGGTAGCTCTGCAAACTAAATAAAATACTTTTTATACTGACCTCTGGAGTTCACAAACGTGGAATGTACACATTGTAATCTGTACTTTATTCCTCCCAGGAGTGAGATTTATTTTTATTAGGCCTTCAAATTATGCTTCTCTTACAATATTTTAGAAAATACGAAGCACAGTGACAGCAGTGGCTAGTGACATACAATTCTAAAGAATAAAGATGAGGCAGCCTGCATAGCATGAACAAACTAGGATGCTTTGGTAATAATAGAATGCATACAAACAACAGGAGCTGACTGTGAACGTATGTTCCATTCATATTCTGCCCTGTTACACTGAAAGAGAGTGCATTCAGATAACGTGACTCAGAATTCGATGTGTTTTGCTGACTGATTAAGGCTTTGTAGCAATTCTTTTAAATGTGGATGCCAGGTTCTGCCAGCTGAGTGGTATGAAGGCCTGCAATGTAGAAGGTCGGTAACTAAAAATGAATTTATATTTTATAGTAATTTCAAGGGAATGTGGCTATAGTATCCAGGCTTCGCCAACAAAATTATGCAATGCTGCTTTTCTAACTAACCTTCCTACTGCTGCTGGTCATTCAGGTGCTTAGTCAATCTTTAAGGCAGAATTTCTTCATATTTTTTCCTCATAAGAGAATGCTGATGCTGTTGCATAGCAGCCTGGAATCACGGAAGGTCTGAGAGGAGTACATTTCTCTTGTTTGCTGCAGTGCCATAATGCAGACTTCATGTCTCCATCCAGATAAATAAAATGTTTCCTCCCAACGCTGCTTTAAAAAATAAATAAACATCAGACAAAAGGCACATGCACAGGATTTTAATGTAATTCCCACCTGTTTTTTTTTTACTCAGTTGATATGTTTACAGAGCTTCCTTTACTAGAAAAATAAATATGATTTGATGCATTAGTATGGACTCAGACATAAAACAGTTTTCATTGTCTATAAATCAGGCTTGATACATCTCTGAAATAATTTTGGTTACTTACCTTGTCCTTGACAGACTCTTTCAACATGGCTTCCATTGAACCCACTTTTCCTTCAGAGATTACTAGGGGTTAACAATAAGCAGGTAATTAACAATAACCAATACTCTTATTAGCTGTCTCTAAGCGTGGCATGCCCATTGACCACTTATGTAAGGGAACCCAACAAATATTTTATCTTGAGTGTCAAATACTCAAGGGATGCCACATTATTTATTCTTGTATTTATTAAATCTACTTATTGATGAGATTTAAATACAGTATAAATGTTTTTTTTTTTTTTTTAGCAGAGGTTCCCTGGGATCTGAAAATTATGTTGGAATTCCTCTGGTACAAAGGTCGAGAAAGGCTGCTGTAGACCAGGTCTTGCCCCAGGGAACATGTATCAATGGAAAAAAGTTTTAAAAACGTTTTTTTTTTCCGGACTCAAGACCCGGGTTCTCAAAGACGTTTTCACAGGCATACTATAGACACCCAGCAGGTACAATATTTAAAGTAATGTTTCCTTTTTTAATTTATTTTTATTTAAGCATCATTAAAATCATTGCTCCGAGCAGTGATTTTAATGATGCTTAAATTAAAAAAAAATGAAAAATTCCTTTAAATATTGTACCTGCTGCATGTCTATAGTATGCCTGTGATAACGTCTTTAAAAAGCACAATCACCTGCCTGCCAGTAAATTAGGAAGAACTGATCTAGCTAAACTATACAGTGTATAAATATATGTACAACACCTGGGATGTATATATATACTCTACACACTGTAACATTAACTGACTTGCCTGCCTGCCTGCCTGCTCTATCTACCTGCAAAAAATTACACTCTTTCTGTCTCTCTATGTTCTCTCTAACCACCGCCGCAACACACTACACAAGGCCGACTTGCAGGCGGCCTTTTATAGTGTGGGGCGTGTACTAAACCCCCTGAGCCATAATTGCCCAAAGCCACCCTGGCTTTGGCCAATTATGGCTCTCTGTACTGATGGCACTGTGATTGGCCAAGCATGCCGGTCATAGTGCATGCTTGGCCAATCATAAGCCAGCGATTACGCAGTGAATTATGGGCCGTGGCACGTCACTCGAATTTGGTGCGAACGACACATTTTGTTCGTATTTCGACGAACGATCGAACATACGATGTTCGAGTCGAACATGAGTTTGACTCAAAAACGAAGCTCTTTCCCAGCATGTGCCATGACTGGCTGCTCCCATGCACATGTGTGAGATCGGCGTCTCCGGCCAGTCACAGAGCTGGAGTCCGTAGCCCTCGAAGGAAGAGGGGTGAAGATGGATGCTTCCACCAGCGGGGACATTGATGCATACTAGCCCATTATGCTTTTACTTTGCAGGGGAATAAAAAGGAAGTAAAACCCATCAGGGTTTACTTCCTCTTTAAGATGCTAATGTGTAGCTTATAACTGCCCCCCTTGGACAATCTCCAGACTCTAGTTTTCAGACTGGGTTGCCTTGTGGATGATCTAGGCTTTGTACCCAATGTTTATTTGTTCTCACCTGTAAAGCTCATTTTGCTGACTTGGCATTTGATGTCTTGTGTCCTTTATTAAGGAAATGTATTCAGATACATTACAAAAAACTGCAGAACTCTCTGGAACTCTATGTGTTATTGTGAGGTCCTCTCGTCTGAGGACGAGAGGGCCTTCGTGATAAGCGGAACACAGCGTCTCTTGGGAATCTGAGTGTTCCACCTATCACGGAACAGAAGAAGGAGGAGGCGCGGCTTTTGAAAAAATGAACAGCCGCGATTCTGCATGTCTTAGGATAAGGTAAGGGATTGTCAAAAATGGACGGCCGCGATTCTGCAGTTAGGTTACCGACGTATAAGACAACCCCCGAATTTCAGGGGTTAAAAAGTTGTCTTATACGCCAAAAAATACGGTATATATTGTTTTCATCAAACCCTATTATGACCTTATTGTCACTAAAGTAAACCCGTTGGATTTCCTGGTAGTCCTTTACCAGGACTCTATAGTATATTTCATGTCTGGTTACGGTGACAACAACTCAACGGTGAGTGGTCTATGGGCAATCCACAAATTCTAATATTTACTAGGGCCCAATGTTTATAATATAATAGTATGGTTTGCTATATGTACAATAGATTCATTTTAGAATGATTCTGTATATAGTTTTTTTTATTTCTAATTTCTAGATATTTACAACATCAGAGACTGGGAGAAAAACCTTTGTTACCCAATAGTCAGTAACAAAGATATGCCACTGTGGGCATGGGAGGGTGAAAGATAATCTAAGTCACCAAATACAGACTTCTTTATTTCCACAGATCCCTCCTGTGTTCAGAAAAGAGAGACTTTTGATACTTTATAATAAGTAAGTAGTTTAGGATGCATTGAATCTGATATAATAAAAAGCTGGTAAATATGTTATGCAACTTGAAACTATGCCTATGCCCTTTGGGAGTAATATATTTAATGTAGTATTCTTATTCAGGTTTAAATGACTTTAATTATAGTTGAAATTGTCCCCATTAACATGTATTTCATATTATTATATAATATATATTTATACATTAACAAGTAAATCTTGCTGTGTATTCCACATCCATGTGTTTTTATTTATATTTGCTTGCCAGCCATCAACAACAGCTTTTTTCAATAAATCTATAGAAAGGATCTCTGTAGGTGTGCATAAATGGTGGCAAACACGTATAAATGAATGTGTATGCAAGCACAGTTTGAGGTGTCTAGCTCCAATGAAATCAATGAAGTGGGCAGCCAGCGGTCAAATCAATTAAGTAGCAAAAAGGTTATTGCAGTGGTGCCAGTTGATATTATTTTTACTTACAGTAATTTAATTTGTTACACATAGGAAACGGAAGTACATTTTTTATCCAGAAAATTTACTTATGTACTTATTTCAATATTCAATAGCATTAACATTTTTGTTCACCTACAGCAGGGGTCTCCAAACATTCTAAACAAAGGGCCGGTTTATTGTCCTTCAGACTCTTGGAGGGCCGCACTATGGCCAGTGGGAGTGAACATTTTCCTGACATCAGTGGGAGTAAACATCTGGTATTGGGGGAGGAATAGTGCACCATTGCTGGAATCATAGGGAGGAATAGTGCCCTATTAGTGGTGTCAGTGGGAGAAATGGTGCTCCATTGTCAGTGTCAGATGGCAGAATAGTATCTCGTATCATTGGGAGGGATAGTGCTCCAAGGGTCGGATGTAGGCAAGCAAAGGGCCACATCTGGCCCTCGGGCCGCAGTTTGGAGACCACTGACCTACAACAATATAAGTATATATATATATATATATATATATATATATATATATATATATATATATATTTATACATTACTGATGTTAGAGGAGTATGTTACATGGTGCCAGTGTTGCATGCAGTGGTAGCCCCTCCATTAGGGGCGCAGGGGCACCACCCCTAAAGCATGCATCCGGCCCCTTGATCTACATGCAGGGAGCCAGATGCATGAATTACAATCGGGGCTCTAATAGGCTTCAAAAAAGGGTGGGCTCATGGCACAGTGCCCGAAGCCCAAGCAGTTGTGGGACATTGTAACATTGATTCCCCTCCCGGCCATTCAGGCCCCATCACCCGATTGGTTGAAAGGAGATCCAATCAGATTGGCCACCAGGAGGAGGAGGGAGGAGGCGCAGGGGAACCGAGAAAGCAGCCACCCTCAGCCCGGAGAGAAGCTTCCCCCACCACCTGGAGCACTGTCTGTGAGATGGGGTAAGTGTGCGGCCCCCAACTGACTGACCGACTGGGGGGTACCACCTGTGACCCAGCCGGCCGACCGACCATGACTGGGGGGGTGGGTGCCGTCTGTGACTCAAATGAATGGGGGGGTTGCAGCAGGAGAATTGTTTCCTGCCCCCCCCCCCAAAAAAAAAAACACCAGCCACCACTGATTGCATGGTTGTGTTAGATGATCTTAGAGAGCGAGAGTGAGAGAGAGAGAAACAATATAACAAAAGGTATGTTGTTATTCAGTGTCATTGCAGTGAATATCCTTATTTATGACAGCATTGATTATAACCAAATGAGAAGGAAAAGTTCTCTTAGAGTGAGGGCTGAGGAAACCGGGCTAGGGTGAAGAATATAATCCACTCCTTAAAACAATCAGTCATTGTTATACTGGTAATATCTGCAATCACATTCTTTATATGAGGGCTTTACTACATAAGAGCATTTAAAGACTAAGGCTGGGTTCACACTGATGCAGTCTGCCGCATCACATGTCATGTGTACAGGAATTGCACCAGATTTCAGTGCGATGCAAATTGAGCCATACATTATGTATCTGGATCTGCACCAATAACATGCAGGACCCTCTTTTGTGTTTGTGATGGAATCGGATTTCATGGGTGTCCAGGCCCATCTGATCCGATTCCATCTGATTCCATACTTCGCACTGCATTCTGCGAACTAATTTGGAGGTGTCGTTAACTTAAAATTGACACCCGCAGTGGTCCACAGGAACAGATTCTCAGCCCCATTTTGTATAAATGAATAACATTTTGACTTTTAGAAATAGAAGGAGAACATTTAATTTTGCTCTATTCACACTAAGATAATTTACCATAAGTTCTTCTGGATGAATAGTTACATAATGTTTCTCTTTAAATAAACGCCTAAGTAAATCTCTGCATGTTATATGGTTACATAGTTTAAAATGTCGAAAAAATACACAGGTCTATCCAAACTATGTGTGTGTACGTGTAAATGTTTTTGTTTGTTTTTTTCATTCTCTAGACATTTACACATCCCTGTATACTCTCCTCTCTTAGAAAGACATCAAAAAGTTTTTTTTAAGTTGTTGACACTCTGAGGCCCCGTACACACGACCGAGTTTCTCGGCAGAATCCAGCGAGAAGCTCGATCGTGTGTACACTTTCGTTGAGCGTCCCGTCGGGAAGCTCGTCGAGCCAAAATAGAGAGCAGGTTTTCTATTTGCTCGACGGCCATCGGGACTAATGGCTCGACGCCTTTTTCGACAGCCTGCTCGACGAACTCGACGGCCGGCTGAGAACCTCGTCGGGCGGAACGATGAGTTTAGCCCGACGAGGTTCTCGGTCGTGTTTACGTGGCCTTAGCTACTACTACTTTCTTGAGGAAGATGGAGGATGTTCCAGTTTGCTGAACGTTTTTTAATTCAACAATGTCTTTCCTGAGAATTGCTGACCAAAACTGAACTGTATATTCAAGATGAAATCAGGCCAGTGTTTTGTAAATTGTTTATAATTATTGATCTATATTTTAAATGCTTTCACTTTTTAATATATGACAGTGTTTTGCTAGCTTTGTGAGCTGCGACATGGAATTGCATGTTATAGCAAAGTATGTGATCTACAAGCGCACAATATCCTTTGCCATCACTGATTCTCAATAGAGGAGCCTATCGTAATGTGCATTTTGCATGTGTATTTTTGGGACCCAATTGCACAACTTCACATTTTCCAATACTGAACCTCACCTGCTATGTAACCCAACCCCTCAGCTTGTACTTCTGATTCCAACCTTTATTTCAATGATAAACAAATTGAACATCACTGGCCTCAACACAGAACGTTGGGCCACACCACTTAGAACTTAGACCATTCAGAGAATTAGACAAGCTGATTGGTCTTCAGTTTCCTGGTATACATCCTGACCCTTTTTGTAAATTGGTATCACATTTGCTTTACACCAATTAGTTGGTATCTTTCCAATTAGTAAGGTGTCCTTGAAATTTAGAAATAGCAGCTTGGCTATAACTAAGATAAGTTCCCTAAGGACTCATGAATATAGCTATATAGACCTGATGATTTGTTCACATTAAGCTTCTCTAGTCTCTTTTGTATCTAGTTTTCTTTCAACCACAGAAGTACTTTTGGTGAAACATAATTAATACCACTGTACAACTATCAAACCTGTCTTTTTCACCTGTAAAAACAAATTTGATGTAGCTTTTTTTTTCTCTCATTTGTGACCAACTTCCCATGTTCATCTGTTATGGGACCTATCTCTTCTTTTATAACCTTTTACATGAACCATGTTACCTTAGTATAATGAACATAAGTGAAAGTCCTCATTTTAAATCGCAATTTGCTTACTGCATGTTAAGCAGAATCTATGCTGTTATGTACACATAGGGCCAGATTCACGTAGATCCGCGTATCTGGCGGCGTAGCGTAGCTTATGCCATTTACACTACGCCGCCGCAACTTACTGGAGCAAGTGCCGTATTCTCCAAGCACTTGCTCCGTAATTTGCGGCGGCGTAGTGTAAATGGCCCGGCGTATACCCGCGTAATTCAAAGGGGGCAGATTGTATTTAAATTAAGCGCGCCCCCGCGCCAAACTAACTATGCATGCGCCAGCTGTAAACGTAGCCCAGTGCGCATGCTCCGCAAATACATTGGTTGCGACGTGAACGTAATTAACGCACAGCCCTATTCGCGATGAGTTACGTAAACGACGTAAACGATGGAAAAACCCGACGCTGTCCCGACTGCCATACTTAACATGGCATACGGCGGAATGATGTAAGGTTACCCCTCATATAGCAGGGGTAACCTTATGCTTACGGAAACAACGTAAACTACGGCGAAGCGGTGCAAAAACGTTCGGGAATCGGCGTATCGGCTCATTTGCATATCCGACGCTGAAATCTACGTAAACGCCACCTAGCGGCCGGCATATTATTGCATTGCGATCCGACGGTGTAAGTGACTTATGCCAGTCAGATCCTAGCCTAATTCCGGCGTGTCTTGTTTGAGAATACAAAACAATGATACGCCGGCGGGATTTTCGAATTACGCCTATGTATCTGTAGATACACCGGGGTAATTCCTTTGAGAAACTGGGCCATACTCTACAAATACACTTTTAAAGGTGCAGAAAGTGGAAGGACCTACAGTATGTGCCTCCGATTTTGTATATCCAGCGTGATGGGATCGTGCTGGATATCGCCGCCGGATGCTGTGTTTCTCACGCTCGCTGCCCCCACGAGATGCCGCACATCCATGTGAATACATTGGGGGTGGTTAGTGGGAGGAGCAACATAGCTTGGCGCTGGCTCCTGTGACAGGGATCACGGGTGGTCAATCTCGCCGCTAGCAGAGGCGAGATTGACACAAAATCGGCAGCACCTACGGTACATTTTGGCCAAACATTTAGGTCTGTCAAGTCACCTGATTTCTTCAGACTCATCCAGTGCTTGATCACCCTTCTTCAAGTGTCATCTCTCATAATTTTTATGATAATAAGTGGGTTGAAAATAATGCCTAGTGTATTGTTTTAAAACATAGCTACTCCTTTAAGAAAGTGTAAACACTTACAAAAAAATCAAATGTAAAGGTGTTGGTGCTAAAAACATACAAAATAAATGTGAACAATATTTAAAAAAAACATATGGTGATTAAAAAAAACAAATAGATACATAAAGTCCTAAGTGACAATCCCAACACTGTGACTAAATTAAATCTTCTGGTTTGATGTTCCTTCAAATAAAAGCTTCATCGGGAGTGCTCATGAGGTAGATGGTCACTTTTTACAGTAGGTCAAAATACGCTTAGGTTGAATGGAGTAGCGGAATCCTAGTAATGCATCTCTCCACTGAGTGACCCCCTCCAGATGGCAGCTGAGGATCAGGGAACAGACTCCACCAAGGACACACAAAAAGATCTCTTATGGTGTAGTAAGTTTTAATAAAAAATGTTTAAAAAGGTAACAAAAGATTTGGCACTCACATGTGACTGTGCTATGCCCAGCACTAAGATGGATATATCAGAATCGTGGTGGCGTATGATCCACGCCTCGTTCTGGATATACCAAAAGGATGACGCATAAAGGACCCAAAAGTGACGAGTTTGCACTGCTACGTACGTTTCACTGTTCACCGAATGCAAAATGTTTTGTTACATTTTTTAAAATAAATATTAGGGCCTCATGCACACTGGACGTTAAAATAACGTTATAAAAATGCTTTGCAGTGAGTTTTTCAACTTTTTTCAATTTTTTCAATAGCGGTTTTTAGCGTTTATTAGCAGTTTTTTTGTGTTTTTACACATTAGCGTTTTTTAGCAGTTTTTTGTTGAAGAAAAAATGTTTTTTTTTTATTTTTTATTATTATTTATTTATTTATTTGAATTGATCAAAAACGTAAAAAAACGCTGGTAAGTGACATTTTTGAGCGTTTATCAGCGTTTATCGACGTTTATGATCGTTTATCAGCTTTAGAGCATTTTTACAGCTGAAAAACGTCTCTCAGAACCCACTAGTTTTTTGTTTGTTTTTTACTGCTGAAAAACGTCACTGCCCAAAACTGGTGATAACAGCCTATGTGTGCATGGACACATAGGATAACATGATGAATAGTTTATTGACTGTACTTCTACTGCCAAAAACAGCTGTTGTAAGAACGTCCAAAAATGATCCTCAGCTGCCATCTGGAGGGGGTCACTCAGTGGAGAGATGCATACCTGAGGCCTTGTACACAAGATCAGTCCAAACTGATGAAAACAGACTGAAGTTCAGATTCATCGGTTCATAGACTGATGGTCTGATGGTCTGATGAGCGTACACACCATCAGTTCAAAAACCGATCGTGTCAGAATGCGGTGACGTAAAACACGACGACGTGCAGAAAAAAATGAAGTTCAATGCTTCCAAGCATGCGTCGACTTGATTCTGAGCATGCGCAGGTTTTGAACCGCTGCTTTTGCGTACTAACAATCGGTTTTGACCGATCGGTAGGCGTCCATAGGTATGATTTTAAAGCAAGTTCTACATTTTTGGACTGAAGGACAACAGACTGATGGGGCGTACACATGGTCGGTTTGGACCGATGAAACTGAACTTCAGTCCGTTTTTATCGGTTTGGACTGATCGTGTGTAAGTGGCCTAAGATTCTTGTGGTCTATTCAACCTAAGCGCATTTTGACCT
Organism: Rana kukunoris; assembly: GCA_029574335.1. Classification (NCBI taxonomy): domain Eukaryota; kingdom Metazoa; phylum Chordata; class Amphibia; order Anura; family Ranidae; genus Rana; species Rana kukunoris. Next base: position 223,748,250 of record CM056050.1, on the reverse strand, counting down.
GCTGTCCACCTTATGAGCAGCTTTTATTTGAAGGAACATCACACCAGATTTCATTTATTTATGGTGTTGGGATTGTCACTTTAGACTTTATATATGTACAGTATTTGATTTTTCAATCACCATATGCTCCTTCTCATAATTCGTACATCAAGGCTTTTTTGATATTAGAACCCAATACATCAGGAAGTATAAAGTTGTTACAAAGAATTATTATTATTATTACTATTCAGGATTTATATAGCGCCAACAGTTTGTGCAGTGCTTAACAACTTCAAGGAAGACAGTACAATTACAATACAATACAGGAGGAATCAGAGGGCCTGCTCGTTAGAGCTTACAATCTAGAAGGGAGGGTCAAGTGGAACAAAGGGTAGTAGCTGTGGGGGATGATCAGATGGACTAGATGAAAATACATTTGTTAAGTGTGGGTAGGATAGGCTTCTCTGAAGAGAAGAATAACAAAGAATGACGCCTCGTACACACGACCAGTTTCCTTGGCAGAATCCATCAAGAAGCTCGGTGGGAGAGCTTTTTTGCCGAGGAAACCGGTCGTGTGTACATTTTTTATCGAGGAAACTGTCGAGGAACTCGACAAGCAAAAAAAACCCAAGTTCTCTTTTTCCTCGACGGAAGTCAAATTGGCTCGTCGTGTTCCTCGTCGGGCTGCTTTTCGACGAGAAACTCGAGCGTGTGTATGCTAAGAAACCTGTGCACCTTCGGTAAAAGTAGCGTTTGTAATGGAAATAGCACATTTGTCACGCTGTAACAGACTGAAAAGTGCAAATGTCTCTTACCAAACATTTTCCTAACACGCAGTAACATGAGATTAGCAAAAGCAGCCCCATGGGTTGTATGTATTGAAGTCACCGCGTTTGAGAACGAGGAGATTTTGTGTTTAACGTGTGGACGCAAAGCAAGCTTGACAGTTCCTCGACAAGTCTAACAAGGAACTCGACGAGGAAAACGATGTGTTTCGCCTGACAAGTTCCTCGGTCTTGTGTACGAGGCCTGACATTTAGTCTGCACTATAAAGTTATATTTATTAATTTTGCTGATATTGTAACATTATTATTACTAGTATCAAAAGTTTCAATATCCTGCTATATTTTGGAAAAACTTTAGTAATCTGCATTATCTGCCTGTCATCAAAACATCAAAATAGTTGAGACTCCAGCAGTTTTCCATATAGCATTAATTGTATGCAATTCTTCCGTGTTGAAAGCTGAATATGTTTACATAAGCCTTCTCCTTTGATTATCCAGCACATGGGAAGTATTTAAATTAGTTTGTTCAGGAAAGCATAACTATTCCCTGATCGTTACAAAGTAGTTAACATTTGGTAAAATAAAAGGAGAATCTCCACAGTCTGCTTTAATCACATCTAAAGTACTGAATGTCATTAGCAGAGCTAATTCATGTATTTATAATATATTATAAATAAGCATGACATCAGTAAAAAGGAACATACAGATTCAGTTATTAAAAAAAAAAAAAAACACTGTAAAAGCTTACATTTTTCACATTCATGACTTTTAAAATGTGATCTGAGTTTAAAGTGGATCTTTTAGTAACTTGACAAGTCTGCACAAATAAACTCCTAACATCAAGGTAAAAAGATCAGGGCTCCACTCTAATGGCATCAACCATTCAGTTTTATTACAAAAATATTGGCTTCTGCACAGTCCTTACCCTTGGCCATGACCCCCTGATGCATTGGTAGAGTTAAGCCCAATCCGAGTGAGGCATCGCCAAGGGCAGAGACTGTGCAGACGTCAGAGGCCAGAGGCGATTAAGTTCGCATGAGCTGCGCTATATAAGTTTTCATTCATTCATTCATTCATTCAATGGATTTGTAATAAATTGGAATAATAAATGCCATTAGATTGTGGCCCTGATTGGCACCTATGTGCAGCGGGATGTGCTCCTACTAGGAACAGAACCCAGCATGCATATTGAACTGAGAGGAAATACACAAAAAGGCTTGGCATAATGCTGTCTTGTTCTTCTAAACTATTGACACGTGACAGTATACGGTAACAGTTAAAAAAGGAACTTCAGTTTGCTCACATAATTTGTAATAAAAACATCTTTGCATTCTGAAGCTTCTCTCCAACCACTTTGCGTCTTATTTTATATATACTGTCATTCGGTACTTGCCAAATATGCTGCAGAATTCTCCCTCCACTAAGTCGGGCTGCAGCCATTTTAACTGTGGGCAGCTGAAGCTTCTGCCTTTTCACTTCCTGGATTTACACAGACACACAGAAGCACACCTGCAGCTTTGAAGCCCTGTAGTTTTCATTGTCCCTCTTATGACTCATCCCCCCTCCCTTCCTGGCAAACTCTCATGAGAGTGAGAGAGAGAGATGTGCATGATGTCATAAGCCTAGACTAATGATCAGACAAGAAACAGGAAGTGGGCTGTATAAGTTATTTACTGGCAGAAAAAAAAAAATGTTTTACTATCCAAAGTTAAAACAACAAGGGCAGAAGATTTAATAGATGGAAAGTTGAAAAATGACAGAAGTTCCTCTTTAACCACTTAAGACCCGGACCAAAATGCAGGTAAAGGACCAGGTTCCTTTTTGCGATTCGGCACTGCGTCGCTTTAACTGACAATTGCGCGGTCGTGCGACGTGGCTCCCAAACAAAATTTGCATCCTTTTCTTCCTACAAATAGAGCTTTCTTTTGGTGGTATTTGATCCTCTCTGCGATTTTTTTTTTGCGCTATATACAAAAATAGAGCGACATTTTTGAAAGAAAAACAATATTTTTTACTTTTTGTTATAAGAAAAATCAAATAAACTAAATTTTAGTCAAACATTTAGGGCAAAATTTATTTAGCCACATGTCTTTAGTAAAAAAAAAAATTGCAATAAAAAAAAATAGCTACCTAGCGGGAACAGCGACACTAATACAGCGATCAGAAAAATTATCGCTTAGTGATGCTGGCAATAAAGAGTGAAAGGGTTAACTAGGGAGGTGATCAAGGGGTTAAAACTTTATTAGGGGGGTATGGGGGCTATCCTGAACCTAACACTAACTGAATGTCACACTAACTGTCACACTGACACTAAATACAGTAATCATTCATATATGATTACTGCATTCAGTAAAACTGTGACAGGGGGGAGGGGGGGGTGATCGCAAGGGGTTAAGTGTGCCTGTGTGTCCTGGTGTCAGTGTAGTGTTGTGCAGGCTTACTGTGTGATGCGATCTCTCCTCAGCGGCGGTTGAAAATACCGCCGAGAGCAGAGATCACATTAATTCCCTCTTCCTGTGATTACACAGGAGGAGGAAGTGACACGGCGGGGAGTGCGCGGATTGGCTGGGAGCGATCCGGAGGGGGCGGACAAAAACGAATAGCCGCCCCCTCATCCCGGATCGATCTTACAGCAAACCGGACCACCGCATGTACCGGGGGGGTCCTGATCTGACCCCCGACCCACGTCAAGACAGCAACGTATATATACGTTGATGTGCCTGCCTGTGCCATTCTGCCGACGTAAATGTACATGCGGCGGTTCTTATGGGGTTAAGTTTTATGCTTTAAATCATTAAAAAGAAGCCTTTTAGCCTAGAGACTTTGCTTAGGCTGAGATGATGTCATCAGTCTGCTGCATACAGTGCATTAATGAAGTGATTCCTCAGTTTCCTCTTCCCCATTGACCAGAATTGCACAAACACCAAAAAGTACATGGCAGCTTTGGTAATCTCTGAGCTAGTATTACAATCTTTGAAGTAGATGCTAAATCTTGAACAATGGGAGGGCCATCCTGTTGACAAAAGTGGATGAAGGTATTTTCAGTGGGAGTACTGTGATCTCTGTTAGACGTAACACGTAACACTTACACTTTACTTAGCATGTATACATTTAACATGAAAAATGTATTAAAGGCAAGGTCCACTTTAATCTCAGTCATGTTAACAATAATACAGGGAAAGCATGTGACAAATTGCATCTTGAAATGAGGAGGATTTTTAGATCAGCCCAATCCATCTAAGGGATTTAAGGGATGTAAAGTAACATAGAATACAACTTTTGTAAGGACACTTGAAGTACAAATAGTAATTTACAAGTGCTGGTGGTGGGACCAGTTGGGAATGTAAGGTCCATTTTTGTGAATCTGGCTTTATTTGCTAATTAAATTTAGGATTTTATGTAGCAATTACTAGGACATTAAATTAATTGAGCCAACATCTCACACTGGAAGAGGTAGGGGTGTCACTCTAAATTAAGCAGACCTTGCTTTCTTTGCACAGTGCCGGCAGTCTTAAGCTGGGTATACAAGGACCAAAAATCAGCTGTTTTAGCAGGAACTGGTCGAATTTTGATGTGTGTGCACCTGTCTCTTCAACAGAAGTCTGTGGTTAGACTGCCTTCTGTCAAACGGTCCTGCTGGAAGACCAACATTCGTTCAGTGCTTGCAGCCAATGTGTGTTCTGAGGGTGTTCCCGCTGTCAAAGTACATTGGTGCAGTGGGGAAGATCCCTGCATCCACATCAATTGTGTGGATGGGGTAGCTGTGACTTAAATTTTAATTTGACCCGCTGGTCGAACGAAAAAAAAAAAAACCTCTCCATGCATACCAAGTTTAACTGTAAACATGCCTTTAGGTGGAATCAGTAGGCAAGTGTGAGCCTTTGGTCAAGCTCTACTGCCTAACTACTTTGTAGGCCAAGGATCTTTGTTAGGTTCCTCAAGTATAATATCAAACATATAATTGATGCTGCTCTGTTTGCCATCACACCTGATAAATGTCGCTGTTTATGTTGTGAACTCACCCTCCAGGGCCCAGGCAAGCTCTTCCTCAGCCCAGGCTTTAGATCCATATTTTTATTTCTCCCTAAAGCTAGAAGGTCCTTTAGGCAACCTCTTTCCTAGTCCAGAGGGCCTCCAGGCAACCCCCACCTAGTCCAGTATCTCCCTTGTACCCCCTATCCAGGGACATTTGCTACACCAACCACCATTTCCTAGACATTGGCCTCCTCTGCACTCCTCTCCTAGTCCAAGCCCTCCTTTACAGCCCCCAAAGTTAAGAGCTTTCTCTGTACCCTGCTCTCCGAATCCTGGTACTTTATTAACCCCACTTTTCAAGTCCAGGGCCTCTTGTGCACCCCCAGTCTATGGCCTCCTGTGCACCCCCACTTGAGCACCTCTGCTGCACCCCCCAAGTCCAGGGCCTCCTCTGCATCCCCCAAGTCCAGGGTCTCCTCTATGCCCCCCAGGTCAGGGCTTTCTCTGCACCCCCCCTATCCCAGGACCTTCTCCACATCCCCAAAGTCCAGGGTCCCCTCTGCACCCCCCCAGGTCAGGGTCTCCTCTGAACCCCCCAGCCTAGGGCCTCCTCCGCACTCTCTAGCCCAAGGCTTCCTCCACACTCCCATCAGCCCAGAGCCTCCATTGAACCCTCCAGTCCAGGGCCTCCTTTAACCCCCTAGTCCAGGTCCTCCTTTGCACCCCACTGTCCAGTTCAGGACTTTATTTTGAAGCCATCCCTTCTCTTAGATAGATAGATAGATAGATAGATAGATAGATAGATAGATAGATAGATAGATAGATAGATAGATAGATAGATAGATAGATAGAGAATCTCCTCTGTCTTTTGCAAGAGTACAACAGCAGGGGGGGTCTATAGAGTTGACAGTGACATGTGAAAGTAGAGTTTGCCAGCATTTTATCTCAATATTTTAAACTCCTACCGAGCTACAGTACACTTTGACACTCAGTACAATCTAGTCTATAATGATACAGCAAAGTAGGGCATAGGTTGCTTACTGTATATACACAGAGATAAAGACATGTTGTTATCTGTTATAAAAAGCACAAAATATGATTTGCGTAGCAGAGAAAGCTATAATATTATATTGCTGAACTGAACGTAGAAGAGTTTATTTAAAGGAAACATGTAACACATCTAGTATGATGCTTTATTTTGAAATAAAAATAAGTCAAGCTGTCCAGTTTGGGCACCACATTGCAAAAGGACATATTCATTTTGGAAAGAGTCCAGAGAAAGGGTTCAGGGAAAACCTTTTATACAATGTAAGTTTTTAAGTTTAAATATATCCCAGGCCAGTCTAAAGATTTTCCAAATGAACTTATTCCAAAGACTATAGGATAGGGGGACAGAAATTACTTGAATTACTAAAATTACTAAAAAGTAAAGGAGATTTTAACAACAATTTGGAAAAAGGTTCTTTAATAACTTCCTGCCCGGCCTATAGCAAAATGACCGGGAAGTGGTTCAGTTATCCTGACTGGGCATCATATGATGTCCAGCAGGATAAGCCGAGATCGTGCGCACACAGAGGCTAGCAGTGTGGCGATCATGGTAAAGAGCCTTTGATGGAGGCTCTTTACCACGTGATCAGCTGTGACCAATCACAGCTGATTACAGCGTGAACCAGGAAGTGCCAGTAATTGGTTTTACTTGGTTTGCGCTGACAGGGAGAGACGAGGGGGGTGTGCACTAATAATCAGCACATTGATTATAAGCACAGCCCCCATCAGAGGTACCCACCACGTCAATCAGTGCCCATCAAAGTGCCAATCAGTGCCCATCAGTAATGCCTGTCAGTGCCCTTCACAGATACCCATTAGTAATGCATGTCAGTACCTCCTCATCAGTAGAAAGGGGGTGGTGTCTGCGCTGTGATAAGGTGGGAATGGGAGGAGTGCAGAAAACAATGGGGGGTGGATGGCTAGATCAATAAGCGTGGGTGAATGGACGTGTGGACACAAATAATACTGTGCAAAACATGACAATCTGAAATAAGAAATATGAATGTACCAGCCTAAAAAAAATGGATGAGCAAATAATGGATACAGCAATAAACATATATGTACCACAAATGAAAATTGTAGGTGATAAACCAAAAACACAATACTCTATATGAAATATATAAAATATGAGTACAAAGTGAAACAGAAAAGTCAATATGAAGAAAAAAGTCTCTGATATGTGCTCTCAAGGAACCAAAATCCAGAAGGAAGTGTGCCAGGACAAAACTTCAAGGACAAACACCTCTGGTGCTCTCTAACTGCTCACCTCCCGGCTATAGCATGGATAGCTAAACTCTAAGGTGGTGGTTTCCAATGGCAGCAACGTATATAGGATGGCTACAGCCTCAGCAATAGATACACATGGAAGAGACATCAAACAGGGGGAATCATGGCACAGGATGGTAAGGACACTATTACCACATAATAGATCACACGGACATGCACTCACATGTAAGGTGGGCCTATCTCCAACGAACAGCGAGCCCCTCCACTATCCGATGAGCTGACATTCAGATGGATGACCCCTCAGGAAATACAGATATGCAGAATGTTGCCTGGCAATGTTGAGGGCATGTGGTCTAGTATAGATTGAGGGCAAGGGAGCTATACACTCTACACCACTTTCCTAGCTATTCAGGCTGCATGCTCAGAATAAGGACAAGGTATGATTTTATGGGGGCGGACCTCATACTTTTTTTGTATGGTGTCCCCTTTAAAAATCTCTACCAGACTCAATGGGTCTGATATGCCTTTTGAGGGGTGGGGACTCTATGCATTTTTTTTCTATTCTTGCTGTAGGATGTGTTACGGCAGAAAATTACATTTACGTTTTTTCCAATCATTGGTATCTAGCTTTATAATAAACTATCATGAAGTAATATGAAAGAGGTGCTGTATGAATCTATATATTATAGGTCAGGGGTAGGCAACTTGGGGACCTCCTGCTGTTGTGGAACTACATTACCCACTCCAGGTGTCTGGGTCACAAAAAAATCTTCTCCTTCTCAAAATGATGGTGCTGGCTCAGTATGCAAAGTATCATATAGAAAGGAAATCAGTCCGGATGGCCATACTCCAGCAACAATTTCTTTATTGGTTAAAAACCATACAGGAAATAATGCAATCAACAGCTCACTTGTTTCACACCGTAACTACTAGTGTTCACTCATAGCTATGAGTAAGCACCAGTAGTTACGGTGTGAAACATGTCAACTGTTGATTGCATCTTTTGCTGTATGGTTTTTAACCAATAAAGTAATCATTGTTGGAGTGCTGCCATCCAGATTGAATTATTTTTTATATACATTTCCCATGAGGCATTGCAAGGCTGGCAGTTACAATTACTCCCAGAGGCAATTTGAGACTTGCAGTTCTGCAACAGCTGGAGGGCCCCAGGTTGCCTACCCATGTTCTAGGTGATGCATTCTGGTCTTTAGAAGATATTAATAGATGATACTGTTTCTTCTTTACATTGATTTGTCTTCAAAGATCTAAAACAATGTTTGGAAACAACTGTAATAGCTATGTGCAACCTCCCATTTTTGTTACATTGTAATAGAATATTTATATATCAATGTAATGCTACTGTAGCAAGAGTTTACTAAAAACAGCATCTTATTTAAGTCTACCAAAGATATTTATATATCATGGATCTTTGTGGAAGCCTTTCATTAGCGTAGACCTTAATTCATCTACATGCACTAATTTAATTAAGCTAATTGCCTATCAACTCATTAGTATTAGCACGGTATGCTGTTCTAGTATAATACCAGTAAGTTACTAATGAGCCATAGTTCATTTAAAGAACACAGCCCATACACACATTTACCATTAATATGAATCCACTGCCATGTACTTTCTGTGAGATCATGGCATGACAGTCTTTTTGGACTATGAGAGGTGATATTGTTTGCAGAAAAATATGTTATTCATTTGGATAAACTACACGCATGTTATTTTGTTGATTTGTTTTTGTATAATCTGTTTTTATTAAGAAAAGAAAAGGAACATGCATACACAAACAGAAGTGATGTGCACATTGAACATGGTCTGCAAACAATATACAAAATAGTACAGTGCAAAAGTACAACAGAGCAACTTAAGGACAAGGTGCCATTTCCCGAAAAGTAACACTAAACTATCGGGGAGGGGCGGCCGCCCTCCCCAGATCTCTTCCCCGTCCTACATCAAAACCAGGGGCATGGACCCAACTAGGCTAGGAGCCCACACTTCCCAGCGCCCATTATGGGGAGGGGGGGTCAAATGACCTCCATCATACCCTACCCGGCCGAAATCCGGCCCATAGGCACCTGAAAAATAAGGGCCTTCCAAAAAAAGAAAACTAGGAATCTCCCCTTCCAATACGAAGGAGGGAAGACCACATTTGTACAATAAGGTCCGGCCCAATCAAGGGAACAACCCCAGCATCGGAAAACCCGTGAGCTGGGCAGGTGTACGGGGGACCATGTACTGATTCCCAAGGAAGGAGAACAAGGGAATATAAACTAAATAAAAACATGGACATAGACAAAATTAACCCATACAGAACATAGACAGACAAACAGACAACGAGATAAGAAAGACAGAGATAGGAAAGTAGAAAGTCCAGAAAAAGAAGAAGAAAAAGGAAAAGAAAAAGAGGAATAAGCCTCCATCAGGTATGCTCCAACTTGCCTTTGTCGGAGCTCAGTGCAGCACTCAAATTCCTACATCTCCAAACCCCATCTCCAGGGCCTATGATTCAGCACCCCTCCTCACCCTTAGTGAGGGCTCTGCAAGCTCCAACAAAGCAACGTCCAGACTAGAGGGGACAAACCCAGCCCCCGGGGTATGTTGCAGCCAAGCCGCCCAAATGGACTGAAAGCGCTCACCTGTGCCATTGCACTTTGCCACCCACTCCTCCGCCTCCATGATTTCCCGAACCTTTTTGAACCAGTCCTCAAGGCTAGGAACGGAAACCTGCTTCCAGTAAATAGGAATCAGTCGCCTGGCAGCGTATTTTGTTGATTTGTAAACATAAAGAAGACTACTTTTAGGTAAAAAAAAAATGTATGTTACATAATACGAAGTAAATAAACACTAAAAACTTTGATGTTTCGGTGTCTTAAATAAAAATACATAAAAAGAACTTCAAAAAGATCAAAATAAGCCCACAGGGGTTGTTTTATTGTAATATATACACTGCTCAAAAAAATTAAAGGCACACTTTGGAATCAGAACTCCTGGGATATTGATCGGGTCAGTTAAGTAGCAGAGGGGATTGGTAATCAGTTTCAGCTTCTTTGCTGTTAATTGAAATTAACAAAAGGTGCACTAGATGGCCAACAATGAGACGACCTCCAAAACAGGAATGTTTTTTTCAGGTGGAGGTGTCTGACATTTTTTTCCCTACTCATCTTTTCTGACTGTTTTTCACTAGATTTGCATTTGGCTATGGTCAGTGTCACTACTGGTAGCACGGGGTGATACTTGGACCGTATAAAGGTTGCACAGGCAGTCCAACTCCTCCAGGATGGCACATCAATACATTTCATTGCCAGAATGTTTGCTGTGTCTCCCAGCACAGTCTCAAGAGCATGGAGGAGATTCCAGCCAGTTACTCTAGGAAGGCTGGACAGAGCCGTAGAAGGTCCTTAACCCATTAGCAGGACCGGTATCTGCTCCTTTGTGCAAGGAGCACCAGGATGAGCACTGCCAGAGCCCTACAAAATGACCTTCAGCAGGCCACTGGTGTGAATGTCTCTGACCAAACAATCAGAAACAGACTTCATGGGGGTGGCCTGAGGGCCCAACGTCCTCTAGTGTGCTCTGTGCTCACTGCCGGACACTGTGGAGCTTGATTGGCATTTTCCATTGAACACCAGAATTGTCAGGTTCGCCACTGTTGCCCCATGCTTTTCACAGATGAGAGCATCTTTCACCCTGAGCATATGTGACATACATGAAAGGGTCTGGAGAAGCCGCAGAGAACTTTATGCTGCCTGTAACATCATTCAGCATGACCAGTTTGGTGGTGGGTCAGTGATGGTCTGGGGAGGCATATCCATGGAGGGACGCATAGACCTCTACATGCCACACAATGGCACCCTGACTGCCATTAGGTATCGGGATGAAATCCTTGGACACATTGTCAGACCCTACGCTGGTGCAGTGGGTCCTGAGTTCCTCCTGGTGCACGACAATGCCCGGCCTCATGTGGCAAGAGCATGCAGCCAGTTCCTGGAGGATGAAGAAATTGATACCATTGAATGGCCCCAATGCTCACCTGGCCTAAATCCAAATGAACACCTCTGGGACATTATGTTTTGGTCCATCCGGTGCCGCCAGGTTGCACTTCAGTCTGTTCAGGAGCTCAGTGATGCTCTGGTCCAGATCTGGGAGGAAATACTCCAGGGCACCATCCATCGTCTCATTAGGAGCATGTCCTGATGTTGTCAGGCATGCATACAAGCACTTGGGGGCCATACAAACTACTGAGGACCATGTTGAGTTGTTGCAATGACATTTCTGCAAAATGGACTAGCTTGCTGCAAAAAAAATTCACTTTGATTTTCAGGGTGTCTTTGAATTCAGCCCGCTGTAGGTGGATAATTTTCATTTCCATCAAAGGATGTGCCATCCTTTCATTCCTAACACATTACCCAGTCCATATCAGTATAGATATCCAGCATGAGATTTTTGCCCGTTGAGATCTGATATGTTTTCAAAGCGTTCCTTAAATTTTTTGAAGCAGTGTATATTATTATTAGCCCATATATTCCAGGATTCTCTAAACAGGATAAATAGCTTGTGCTTTAATAAGTGTGTGCTGAAGTGAATGGTATCTTCTTTTAGTTGAGCAGTGAAGCCACCTACTGCCTTTTGTAACAGCATAATCATTGAGCTAAACAAACAGAAAGATAAACGATTAGACATTGAGGTAGAATTTACTGACTATGCCACAGACCTCTGCCTTATTTATGAATATATTTGTTTATTTGTTTCTTTTTTTTTTATAGGAATCCAAGAGATTGCAAAATGCAACCTTTCCATAGTTTTCTATATAATAAAAATATAGTGAACTGGTAATGATAATAAGAAAAAAAGTAAACATCCCTAATGCTTAGGTATAACTATTCCATAAAACAAATTGAGGCCAGATATTATTATAAACATAAAGGCCCGGATTTACTTACGCCGCTGTATCTCCAGATACGCCTCGTAAGTACAAATATGCGCCATTATATCTGTGCACCATACCCACAAACTTAGATACGCCTAAAAACTGACTTCATCCCACCGACGTAACTTGCCTACGCTGGCGTAGAGTGGGCGCATATTTACACTGGACACATGTGGCTTTCCCATTGATTTTCTATTCATATATGCAAATGAGGGAGATTCGCCGATTCACAAACGTACTTGCGCCCGGCGCATGATTTAAGCGGTTTGCGTAAGTTTTACGTTTGGCGTAACGCCTACGAATATACGCTACGCCAGCGCAGAGTTGGGAGCATTTACTTTGTGAATTCCATGCTTGCCTCTCCGCGCTGCCCCGGTGTAGAGTAAAAGAGATACGTTACGGTGGCATAAATATGCGCCGATGTCTGTGAATCCAGGCCATACTACCAGAAATGTAATTTGTTTAAAACTCATATGTCTTTCATTGTATACAGATCATTTACAACTTCATATAAAACCAATAGTTGTCACTAGATTCCAACTTTCAGCTATATTTTTCATTTACAGTCCATATTTTCACAATTCCTTCACATCATGTAAGCCCTATCATATCCCGTAGGGTCTGTGTGGGGGGTGGGTTGCAGGGAATAAATTAATTAATTAAGAACTCTTCTTCCCAAAACAGGTGAATGTAAATGAATCACATTCACAACCCCATTGTCAGTTTATGTGTAACTTACAGTGCCTTGAAAAAGTATTCATACCCCTTGAAATTTTCCAAATTTTGCCATGTTACACTCAAAAACATAAATGTATTTTATTAGGATTTTATGTCATAGACCAACACAAAGTGACACATAATTGTGAAATGGAAGGGACATGATAAATGGTTTTAATTTTTTTTTTTTACAAATAAATATCTGAAAAGTGTGGCGTGCATTTGTATTTAGCCTTCCTGAGCCTATACTTTTTAGAAGCCTCTTTTGCTGCAATTACAGCTGCAACTCTTTTTGGGGATGTCTCTGACAGCTTTGCACTACTAGAGAGTGACATTTTTGCCCATTCTTCCTTGCAAAATAGCTCAAGCTCTGTCGGATTGGGTGGAGAGCGTCTGTGAACAGCAATTTTCAAGTCTTGCCACAAATTCTCAATTTGTATTTAGGTCTGGACTTTGACTGGGCCATTCTAACACATGAATATGCTTTGATCTTAACCATTCTATTAAAGCTCTGGCTGTATGTTTAGAGTCATTTCCATGCTGGAAGGTGAACCTCTGCCCCAGTCTCAAGTCTTTTACAGACTCAAACAGGTTTTATTTTATGATTGCCCTTTATTTGGCTCCATTAATCTTCTTCTCATTAACTCTGACCAGCTTCCCAGTTGCTGCTGAAGAAAAGCATCTCCACAACATGATGCTGACACCACCATGTTTCACAGTGAGGGTGGTGTGTTCAGGGTGATGTGCAGTGTTCGTTTTCTGTCACGCATAGCGTTTTGCTTTTAGGCTAAAAAGTTCCATTTTGGTCTCATCTGAGCAGAGCACCTTCTTCCACATGTCTGCTGTGTCCCCCACATGGCTTCTCGCAAACTACAAACAGGACTTCTTATGGTTTTCTTTCAACAGCAGCTTTATTTTTGCCACTCTTTCATAAAGGTCAGATTTGTGAAGTGCACAACTAATAGTTGTCCTGTGGACAGATTGCCCTGCCTGAGCTGTGGCTCTCTGCAACTCCTCCAGAGTTACCATGGACCTCTTGGCTGCTTCTCTGATTAATGCTCTCCTTGCCCGACCTGTCAGTTTAGGTGGACAACCATGTTTTGGTAGGTTTGCAGTTGTGCCATGCTCTTTCCATTTTCAGATGATGGATTGAACAGTGCTCTGTGAATTGTTCAAAGCTTAGGATATGTTTTTGTTAACCTAACTCTGCTTTAAACTTCTCTACAACTTTATCCCTACTGTCTGGTGTGTTTCTTGGCCTTCATGATGCTATTTGTTCACTAAGGTTCTCTAACAAACCTCTGAGGGCTTTACAAAACAGCTGTAGGTATAATGAGATTAAATTACACACAGGGGGACTCTGTTTACTAATTAGGTGACTTCTGAATGCAATTAGTTGCACTATATTTTAGTTTGGGGTATTAGAGTTAAGAGGCCTGAAAACAAATGCATGCCACACTTCCCAGATATTTATTTGTAAAATGTAACATGAAAAAATGTGGAAAATGTCAAGCGGTATGAATACTTTTTCAAGGCACTTTACCTCCTTTAGCTTTATACAGCACATTTCTGTGTCACCCTTCCTCCTGGCTGATTTTAAAAGTTCTCTGACTTCCTGTTTCCCTTGTTTTCCTGATACTACATGTCCCATGATCCTTTGAGCCTCTGTAGTTTCATGGAAGTCTATGGTAGTCACTTGTACCAGTTCTGGAAGTTGATGTGGATGGGTCCTAGGATTACTGTGGGTGTTTCTGGGCCATCATGTGGGTGGTAAAAGGTATAAATGTGCCATACCTCCTCCTGTGTCATTCCTGTCTTGAAGCATGCAAAAGAATAATGGCTTACTGCAAGACTACTACATGTCCCATGATCCTTTGAGCCTCTGTAGTTTCATGGAAGTCTATGGTAGTCACTTGTACCAGTTCTGGAAGTTGATGTGGATGGGTCCTAGGATTACTGTGGGTATTTCTGGGCCATCATGTGGGTGGTAATAGGTATAAATGTGCCATACCTCCTCCTGTGTCATTCCTGTCTTGAAGCATGCAAAAGAATAATGGCTTACTGCAAGACTACATAGGAAGGAAGGGTTATGGGAGCTTATTATGAAGGTGTTTCCTTCTAACAGGATGTAAATGAATCACTTCACAGAGAGCAGGATACTGGGAGGGTGGGATCTGAGGGGTTGGACTCTCGCTGTTCACACTGGTCAGTGTATTGGATTAAATTCTAATTGTGATCCAATCAATTCTGCCCAGCAGCAGCAGAGCTATCTTTCAGAACAGGCTGTGTATGAAGCGTTTCCTTCTTGAATAATACTGTGATTTGTGAGGTGGGAGTTGGGAGGTTTGAACTCTTCAAGTGGGTCTGATTGGGTGGGATTGAATACTAATTAGGATGTATTCAATCTCACCCACCATCAGAACTGTGAAGAAATGTATATAATTTGCAGAGTCTGAAATACTACAAAGGGGAATTTTATTGGCTCTAGCTGCTGCAGGAAGTGACTATGGAAGGGACAGAGTCTATCAACAGGATATACAGAGTATCACATAATGCAAAGCCACAACTAAACCCAGAATATCAGGTGATATGCGGACAAGAGAGCAACATAGTAGAGAGGTAAGATCTATGCTGGGATTGATCTTCCAATTCAGTTCTAGTGAAAGTTGGAGTTCAACTTTAAATGTACAACTTTTCTACCAAAATTATAGATACCATGTAAAGTATCATTGTAGAATGATTAAGGCCCCTTTCACACTGGTGAAAGTCTCAGCGGTAAAGCGGTGCAATGAGTGCCTCAGCGGTAAAGCGCTGATAATTTTAGCCGTGCTTTACCGTCATTTTTACTGTGCTATTCGGACGCTAGCGGGGAGCTTTTACCCCCCCCCGCTAGCTGCCTAGAAAGGGTTAAAACCACCGCAAAGAGCCTCTGCAGTGGCACTTTGCCAGCGGTATAGCCGCGGTGTCCATTAGTTTCAATGGCCAGGAGCAGTGGAGGAGCGGTATACACACCGCTCCAAAGATGCTGCTAGCAGGATTTTTTTTTTACCGTCCTGCTAGCGCAGGATAATTCAGAAAAGTCACAAATTAATTTAAAAAAAAATCACTCTTTAACTGCTTCCCGACCAACGTCGACAGAATGGCACGGGCAGGCAGATTGGTGTACAGGAACGTCCCTTTAGATCTGACGCCCGGCCGCCTCGCGTGCCTGCCGCTTGCCTCGCAAATGCTGCCGCGGATCCCGGAAACTTGATGTTCCTGGGAGTACTACAATTGCGGTCGGCAAGGGCAGAACAGGGGAATGCTTTTGTAAACAAGGCATTCCCCTATTCTGCCTAGTGACACTGTCACTGATCACCGTCCCCGGTAGTCAGGAACGGTCATCAGTGACGTGTCACGTGTAGCCACGCCCCTTAACAGTAAGAATCACGTCCTAGGAAATACGTATCCCTTGCAGCACCACCTAGTGGTTAACCCCCTCACTGCTAGTGTCATTTTTACAGTAATCAGTGCATTTTTATAGCACTGATTGCTGTGAAAATGACAATGGTCCCAAAATGGTGTCAAAAGTGTCCGATGTGTCTGTTATAATGTTGTAGTTCTGATAAAAATCACTGATCACCATTATAACTAGTAAAAAAAAAAATATTAATAAAAATGCCAAAAAACAGTCCCCTATTTTGTAGACGCTATAACAAGCCAATCAATAAATGCTTATTGCGATTCTTTTACCAAAAATATGTAGAAGAATACGTATCGGCCTAAACTGTGGAAATATATTTTTGTGGGATATTTATTATAGCAAAAAGCATTTTTTCTAAATTGTCGCTCTTTTTTTGTTTATAGCGCAAAAAATAAAAATCGCAGCGGTGATCAAATACCACCAAAAGACAGCTCTATTTGTGGGAAAAAAAGGTTGTCAGTTTTGTTTGGGAGTCACGTCGCACGATTGCGCAATTGTCAGTTAAAGTGACGTAGTGCCGAATCGCAAAAAGTGGCCTGGTCTTTGACCACCAAAATGGTCCGGGGCTGAAGCGGTTAACAAGCATATTAGAACCCCTTTATAATTTAAAATATTTTAGTTAATTTGTGCCTTACTATGCTTTGCAGTTTGCTCTATGTTTCGTTTCTCATGGTTTGACTTTTAGTACACAAAGACTGATTTTAGGGTTTTGAAAGATAGTTGTAGCTTATATCAAATTATGCTATAAGCAATGATGAAAACTGCTGGTTTGTCTAGCATGCAGATATTCCAAGATCTCACACAATTAGTACATTTATTGTATCTGGAGTTACATTCTCTAATGTTGTTATGCAAGAAAACAAATTGCACATTCTCCGGATGTCTCTGCATCTTGGTTAATTCAGCTAAGATAAATGAGTTAACTGATATTGCGCTACACCTCTACCTAAAGCACTATATTAAGAGCACTTCTCATTTTCAGTAAGTAGGCCTCCAGGAAAAATGTTAATCAATTATAATAAGCATTAAATTGAAGCCAAATGCTCTGTCAACTCTGTGAGTCACATGTGCTAGGCAGGTTTCAAGTTAGAAGAAAAACAAATGTTTAAAAAGTACTTGTAACATACACAGAGCTTTAAATTAAACTGGAATCTTGTATATCTCGTATAGGTATGTTGTTTCCTCTGTACCTACCTGTAGATATATACTGTATGAAGCCATCTTCTTGGGTTTATGAGAAAGTGAAAACACTGTGTACCAATATTTGACTACAAATGTGTATCTAAACTCAATAAATTGTAATCATTTCCAGTTCACCAGCCCTTAGATGTAGTGGCAATAGCTTTCTTTTAGAGTATTTATATTCCTTATTTTCACTTGGTGATTTTGCCTGTGACACATTTTCTGTCCTAAGGTGACAAATTGTTCTCATTGTATGCATGTAGAAGGAACATTGTCATCTTAGGGAAGGAAGTATGTTGGGACTACAGGACATTTGCCATTCCCCCACCCCTGTAACATAGAATAGGTTGTTCTATAGGTCTGCCATTGTTTAGTGTTATCGCTCTCTCATACTGATCACTGGAAGTTGCATTTGGCACCTCCTGGCAAAGAACTATCTGAGGATCTTAAAAGAATTGTTGCTCTACATGAAATTGGCCTAGGCTATAAGAAGTTTGCCAAGACCCTGAAACTGAGCTGCACCGCAGTAGCCAAGACCATACAGCGGTTTGACAGGATAGGTTCCTCCCAGAACAGGCCTCGCCATGGTCAACCAAAGAAGTTGATTGCATGTGCTCAGCATCATATCCAGAGGTTTGTCTTTGGGAAATAGATGTATGAGTGCTGCCAGCATTGCTGCAGAGGTTGAAGGGGTGGGGGGCCAGCCTGTCAGTGTTCAGACCATACGCCACACACTGCATCAAATTGGTCTGCATGGCTGTCGTCCTAGAAGGAAACCTCTTCTAAACCAATAGTGTGGTAAGACCAGGCAGCATTTGTAATGGCTGATGTGTTTGAAGGGAGAAACCTCTGCATCAGGGCCAAAGTAGCGAGTAGTAGGTTCACTCAATATTCAAATAGATTCTCAAACAAAATGTATTTTAGTAATGCGCTTGGTTGTTGCGTGCTTCTCTTGTTGTTGTTTTAAATGTGTGCCTAACCAGTGTTTTTGTGTGCTGCTTTCTCTCAGGGATGTGCTGGATTGTATTTCCTGCTTTTCAGGGAAACAAAATCCAGACCACCCTGGCTGACAAGACGGAGCTCTGCATTGTTTACATATGCAGAGCTCCATCCAGTGAGTCTCCTGGCCAGCATCCACTGATCAGCTTCTGCTCTGACTAATCACAGCATAAGCAATAAGTCAGCGGTGTGCGTGCATGCGCACCCCCTACCCGGAAGTGCAGAAACACATATAATTATATGTTATTCTGCATGGAGCGGCTGCACTGTAGAATAACTAACTGGATATATTCATCCTTCCTTTAATTTTCCAATGTTATATTTAGAACCAGAAAGCCAAGGGTATACTTGATACTTCCAGGTATGGAGGAACACACAACTCAACAAAGTGACAGCACTGTACCAATCAGTGTTGCTAAATAGCCCTCTGTGAGCTCCAACTTCAGTGAATCATAGCTTACCCAGTTTTTTCAAGTCGCTCCTGGTGGCTGAATGTAGCTCCGGGGGGAGTGAAAGTAAGGTACATATATGCATCTGCAGGGGGCTGATTAAAGGGATTGTAAAGTCAGAAGTTTTTTTTTATCTTAATGCATTCTATGCATTAGGATAAACAGCCTTCTGTGTGCAGCAGCCTGTTGATGTCCATGAATGTTTTAGCTGTCCAAAATTCTCCCTCCTCATTGGCTGCTGCTGCTGTCAATCAAAATCAACTTTCTAATCAGAAGAGAGAGGGGGCAGGGCTGGTTCAGAGCTTTGTGTCTGAACGGACACACAGAGCTGTGACTTAGCTCGGGTGCCCCCATAGCAAACTGATTGCTGTGGGGGCACTGAACAGGGAGGGGACAGGTTCACAGAAAATGAGGATCTGGGCTACTTTGTGCAAATCCACTGCAACAAAGCAGGTACAGTAAGTATAACATGTTTGTTATTTTTATAGTAAAAAAAAACACTTTACGTTATCACCTTTAAAAGAAGAATTGCTTCGCCATGTGTGGGCAAAGCACAAATTCACTTTTTAGTGAAATGATTACAAATGAGCAGACTTTTTTTAAAAACTACATTCCATTTTAGTGCTAGTGGGCACTCACATGGAAAACTAGTTATAAGTAAGTCATTGTACTTATAAATGATGCCTACTGCTACTGTATTTATTAGTAAAATGCACATCTCAAAAAAAAAATCTGAGCAATACATATTTCCTTATATGAGTGTGTGATTTATTAGGTTGTAAGCTCTTCTGAGCCGGGCCCTCTTATTCCTCTTGTATTTTATTGTATTGTAACTGTATTGTTTCCCTTTTATATTGTAAAGCGCTGCGTGAACTGTTGGTGCTATATAAATCCTGTAAAATAATAATAATAGTTGGGTAATCACGTGTTGTTAAGGGTCACATGAACTTAATTTTAATAATTCCATTTACAAGTATTTATTATCAGTAAAACAAAGCTAAAAAGCTATTTGTCATACACTGTTTTCTTGAAGAATGTATGAGTTTTATTGGCGAAGCATGTTTTTTTTTTTTAAACGTAGAACTATTTATTTATTTTACTGATCAATGACAAGCAATGTGCTCTTGAAGAGTGAAGGAATGTTCTTGGAGAGGTTCTTTCATTACTGTTCAACAGAACAACATACATTTTAGTTCAATATGTCATAAAAGAATATTTAATAATTCATCAAAGGCAGTAAATCTTTGTGGCTATTTGATGCAGGTGCAAGACTCTGTGAATTATATATTTAATGCATCAATAGAGCAAATTTATATGCATATTGTAGCTATGGATAAACCTGCTGGGATGACAGAAAAATACAAGACTTTTAAAACAGACTTGGCAAATATATAATTATTTTATAGGGGTCCTTTAATGAAGGGATAACATGCATCTCTATGGACCTGTAAATGCTATTAATCTTTGCTAGGATTATCTGTTGCATACATTTTCAGGTATATAGGACTTTGGGGCTGCAAGTGTTCCTGCAGAGAACATGTCACTTCTGTATATATTTCCTTTTGGAGCTCAATACGGGTACAATAAGAAAAAAGTGTAGTTCCTAAAAGTGTAGTTCCTTAAAGGTATCAAAACAATTAGGCCGCGTACACACGATCAAATCTGTCTGCTGGAAACGGTCTGCCAGACCGTTTCAGCAGACAGATTCGATCGTGTGTACGGGCAAACAGACGGATTTGGCCAGCCGACAGATTTGAAAGCATGCTTTCAAATCTGTCGGCTGGGAACTCGTCCGTCCGACATGTCTGCTGGTTAGTATGCTAACCAGCAGACATATCTGCTCGCACACGCGTCAAATTGTTTTCGACACATGCGCGGAAGTGTTTTACTTCCTGGTGCGGTGACGTTACGGCATCAACGTCACCGCCACGTCACCAACACGTCAGCGCGCTGTCTGCCGGCGGGGATTTTGGTTTGATCGTGTGTACATGATCAAACCAATACATCTCAGCAGACAGATTTGTTCAAATCGGTCTGTCCGACCGATTTGAACAAATCTATTTGCTCGTGTGTACGGGGCCTTAGAGTAAACTTAACACATTAAGTGCATCCTAATTTCTAAGGCTATTTCATTCTGGACCTACCCATTGTTCTTGTGGCAATCTGATTATCTCGCATCCTCCCAAGCTCGCCTTCAGGACTTTTCCAGAGCCTCTCCAATCCTATGGAAGACCTTACCCCAATCTGTCAGATTATTTCTTACTCTTACTATCCTACTATCCTACCCACACTTAATGCCTCGTACACACGAAGGCAAAAAAGTCAGACAGGCTTTTTTTCTCGGAAAGTCCAGCCGTGTGTAGCCTCCATCTTACTTTTTTTCTCGGAACTCCAACGAACCTTAGATAGAGAACCTGTTCTCTATCTTTCCGTCAGACTTCCGATGGACTCACAATGGACTTTTGCATGGTCAAAAGTCTGACCGTCTGTACAAGGCATAACAACTGTATTTTCATTTTCTCCATCAGCTCACCCCCCACAGTTATTACCTTTCATTCCACTTGACCCTCCCTTCTAGATTGTAATCTCTAATGAGCAGGGCCCTCTGATCCCTCCAGTATTGATTTGTATTGTAACTGTACTGTCTGCCCCCATTTTGTAAAGCACTGCACAAACTGTTGGCGATATATAAATCATGTATAATAATAATCATATCTGCTCTTCAGAAACCCACAGGAGATATTTATCTCTCTTTTCTCACCTACAAGGTGATATTCCTTGTAGCCATCACCTCTGCTAGTCCAGTGTCAATTGTATTTTTTTTATTTTTGTTTTTTTGAAAGTCAATAGACTGAGGACAGTTTGAAGCGCCGTACACATGGGCCAAATGCCAGAAGATGTTGGCTTGTTTAGTAAATACCGGGTGATATTTGGCAAGTGTGTATGTCAACCAGTCCAACAGAAGCCAGAAAACCAGCAGCCGACCGGCTCCCGATCAGCACTTTAGCCAATGGCTAACTGGAGTGTTCTGGTGGGAGGGCCATTCCCCTGTCAGAACACACCAGCTAAGTGGGGGAGATTGTTGTACTAACGTTGGATCATTAGTACAGTGGCTTTGACCAGAGCTGACCCACTGAGTTGAACAGAAATAAACTCATAGGGGTAGATTTACGTACCTGGGCGCATCTTTATTCTGGAGTAGCGTATCTTCTTTATGCTACGCCGCCGCAACGTTGAGAGGCAAGCATGTATTCTCAAAGAAAATGCGCCGGCATAGCGTATTGTTGTCGGCATAAGCCGATGCAAATCAAAGTAGGTGGAAGTGGGCGTGTAACATTTAAATGAAGTGTGACCCCATGCAAATGATGGCCTGAGCTTCAAAAAACGAACTGCGCATGCCTCGGCTCTTGGACACATCCCAGTGCGCATGCTCACAGTCACGTCGAAATAGCTGCCTATGATACGTCAATACACTGCCTGCGTGAACATAACCTACGCACAGCCCTATTCACGTAGTACTATGTAAAAACGACGTAACATATGACGGCTGTTCCCTGGTCCATACCTTTGCATAGGTTGCGCCTCCTATATGTGGAATAACTTTACGCCGGACGTAAGCCTTACGCAAAGCACATAATTCTTCCGCCTATTTTGAAGCCCCATACACACTATCAGTTTTCCTGATGGTTTTCTCATCAGGTTTACCAAAACCATGTAGTGCAAGGGCCTGCCTGATTGCATACAAATTGAAACTCTTGAGGTTTGACCTCATATTAGATGGTTTTGGTAAACCTGAAGAGAAAACCGTCAGGAAAACTGATAGTGTGTATGGGGCTTCAGGCGTATCTAGTTCTGTGGGAATGGCGCATAGATACAACGGCGCATCTTGACACTTATGCAGCGCATCTCGAGATACATCGGTGTAAGTGCTACGTGAATCCGGCCCATAGTGTGTACCAGGCCTTTTAGTCCTTTGGCTTCTTGCCTGGCTGCCATGGTTTCAGATATTTAGCGGACAGTGTGTACAGCAGCCTGTCCTGTGTGTGCCTAATGACCGGTGTCTTTAAAAAGAGTATGTTGGAAGACCAGCAGCTGATCAGCATCTGATAAGTGCTGGCAGTCCATGGCTGTGAGCGCTGTGTTTTGGCGGTGGTAGTTCCCCTGTCAGGACACAAAACCTGTTGAACGAAAAAAACTCTCTGTGTGTCCCCAACGTTAGACAAATCTAATTATTGATCTGCTTCAAAACTCTGTTATATGTGTTGATTAAGATTACATTCTTTTTTTTTATTGAGTTCCTTGTGTGAAACCTCCTTTGAAACATCAGTATCCATCTTTTACATTAGGTTATCAGTACCTTTCTCCACATGATCACTAGAGCCCTGTAATGCACTTAGCAAAAGCCAAATCAAAAGCTGTTTTACATTTGAGAATATTGAGCCGATAACAACAAGATAACTCCTAAGGCCATCTGCATTAACATATAACCCTACTAAGTCAGCATACAGACCTCTGGCTCTCAAGTGCATTTTATGTTGACATTGTATTACACGTTTTTCTATTAAACAGTTGTGTCACTGGTCAGTTTGTATGAAGTTGAGGGCATTAACATTCTTCTTTTATAAGAGTAAACTCTTCTATAGCTTTTAGGCCAGTTGTTGCTGCTACTATGATGGGACACTATTCCTGCCAATGATACCAATGATAGGACACTATTCTGGTGCAATTATATTTGTGAAGTAGGACTGACTCCTAACTAATTCTCTCCCTATAAGCACAATCAGGAACCTTTCCCTACAGTAGCTAATGCAGAGTATGTTACAGGAACATATGCAATGCTGGTGCAATATGCAGAGTATCTGGCAGGAACATATGCAATGCTGGTGCAATATGCAGAGTATGTCACAGGAACATATGCAATGCTGGTTCAATATGCAGAGTATATGACAGGAACATATGCAGTGCTGGTGCAATATGCAGAGTATCTGAAAGGAACATATGCAATGCTGGTGCAATATGCAGAGTATGTCACAGGAACATATGCAATGCTGGTGCAATATGCAGAGTATGTCACAGGAACATATGCAATGCTGGTGCAATATGCAGAGTATCTGAAAGAAACATATGCAATGCTGGTGCAATATTCAGAGTATGTCACAGGAACATATGCAATGCTGGTGCAATATGCAGAGTATCTGACAGGAACATATGCAGTGCTGGTGCAATATGCAGAGTATCTGAAAGGAACATATGCAATGCTGGTGCAATATGCAGAGTATGTCACAGGAACATATGCAATGCTGGTGCAATATGCAGAGTATGTCACAAGAACATATGCAATGCTGGTGCAATATGCAGAGTATCTGAAAGACACATATGCAATGCTGGTGCAATATTCAGAGTATGTCACAGGAACATATGCAATGCTGGTGCAATATGCAGAGTATCTGACAGGAACATATGCAATGCAGCTGCAATTAGGTTTGTGAAGTAGGACTGACTCCTATATATTCTCTGCCTATAAGCACAATCAGGAACCTTCACCCTAAATTATCTAATGCAGAGTATCTGACAGGAAAATATGCAGTGCAGCTGCAATTAGATTTGTGAAGTAGGACCTTTCCCTACAGTACCTAATGCTATGTAGATCGCTGAGTATTGTAATTCGATTTCTGAAGCAGCACAATCCCATCTAAATCTGTCCCTGAGAGCAGCAGCAGCAGCCTTTCCCTACCCTAGCTAAAGCAGAGTAATGAGCTGTGCTGTGTGCCTCTAGCTTATATAGAGGCTGGGTCACATGCTCAGCCACATGCTGCACTGGCCAATCACAGACATGCCATTAGTAGGCATGGCTGTGATGGCTTCTAGGTCACACAAGTAAAAAAAATGGCAATTGGATGCCGTGCAACACGCCGTTACATAGCCGAACTCCGAACTCCGAACCCAAACCCGAACTTTCAGCAAATTATTTGTGTTTGGGTCCAAAAAAACAAAGTTCGGTACGAACCCGAACTTTACAGTTCGGGTTTGCTCAACCCTACTTACAACATCATTTAGGTCAAGAGGTTATTGTGGGCTGAAACTGGCCAAAGGCTGCTGTTGAGGATGAACATACTGGGAACCTTACGTTAAACAAGTGAATTTGCTTTTATAGCCACATGTGACATTTTAATAAAAAATTATAAAATATGTGTTGTTGTTGTTAAAGATATGCATACTAGTCCACATAAATCTGAATTCACTGCAGAGCATTGTGATTTCTTTGCTGGTAAAGGATTAATGACTGACTGGAATTTCAATGATTAGGTCACCTCTATGCATATATTTTAAAGGCTGCATAATTTCAGTGGCCAGAAAAATAGAAACACTGCAGAAGTGGGCTTACTGTTTCAGTTTGCATATGTGGAGCTACACAAATAGAGACATACAACATAAGCTTTGCTTTGCATGTAAAACAATTACCGAAAACCTCACACATTTAACCATTTAAGACCTGGACCAAAATGCTGCTAAAGGACCTTGCCCCTTATTGCGACTCGGCACTGCGTCGTTTTAACTGACAATTGCGCGGTTGTGCGACGTGGTTCCCAAACAAAATTGGTGTCCTTTTTTCCCCACAAATAGATCTTTCTTTTGGTGGTATTTTATCACCTCTGCGGTTTTTATTTTTTGCGCTATAAACAAAAATATAATAAATATCCCCCCAAAATATATATATATTTTTTTCCTCAGTTTAGGCCGATACGTATTCTTCTACCTATTTTTGGTAAAAAAAATCGCAAATAGCGTTTATCGGTTGGTTTTCGCAAAATGCATAGCGTTTACAAAATAAGGGATAGTTTTATTGCATTTTTATTTTATTTTTATTTTTTACTACTAATAGCGGCGATCAGCGATTTTTTTCGTGACTGTGACATTATGGCGGACATTTTTGGGACAATTGTCATTTTCACAGCAAAAAATGCATTTAAATTGCATTGTTTACTGTGAAAATGACAGTTGCAGTTTGGGAATTAACCACAAGGGGGCGCTGTAGGATTTTTGTGTTCTCTGCATGTTTTTACAACTGTAGGGGGGTGTGGCTGTAGGTGTGACATCATCGATCACGTCCCCCTATAACAGGGATGATGTGATCGATGCTGCGGCCACAGTGAAGCACGGGAAGCCGTGTTTACACACGGATCTCCCCGTTCTTCAGCTCCGGGGACCGATCGCCGCACTCCAGCGGCGATCGGGTCCGCGAGTCCCGCGGTCCCGGAGTTTCGGACCGGGTCACGGGAGCGCGCCACTAGGGATAAGCTTTGAGTTCGAGTCAAACATTGCCGGTTCGCCTGTTCAGGAAACAGTGAACAATTTGGGGTGTTCGCGGCCAATTCGAAACACCCTGTTAAAGTCTTATGGGAGAAATCTAAAGTGCTAATTTTAAAGGCTAATATGCAAGTTATTGTCCTAAAAAGTGTTTGGGGACCTGGGTCAAATGTCGATAAAAGTCAAATGGACTTCCTGACATTAAGGTTGATTTACTAAAGATAAATAGACTGTTAATTTTGCAAGGAAAGTTGTACTCTGCAAGGGAATTTTCCTTGGAGCTTAGTGAATAAGGTAAAGCTCTGCTAATTTTCATCATCAAATTGTGTCATTTTTTCTGTCCATACATGTGATTGGGTATCACTTTGTGAATTGAACTTTCACCACATTCACTAAGCTCTGAGACAAAATCTCTTAAAGTGTTACTAAACCCACAATGGTAAAATCAAAGTACAAAGTACAATATGTAGAAGAATACATATGACCTAAATTGATGAAGACATTTTTATTTTTTGGGGGCTCTTTATTAAAGTAAAAAGTAAACTATATCGTTTTTTTTTTTTTTTCAAATTATCTGTCTTTTTTTGTTTATAGTGCAATAAAAACTGCAGAGGTGATCAAATACCACCAAAAGAAAGCTCTATTTGTGGGGGGAAAAGGACATTCATTTTGTTTGTGTATATCGTCGCATGACTGCGCAATTGTCAGCTAAATTCATGCAGTGCCGTATCGCAAAAATGGCCTGGTCGGGAAGTGGGTAAATCCTTCAGGGGATGAAGTGGTTAAAATGCTTTCCCAATGTTGGAATGTTTCCTAAAGACCACAACATTTCTTCTGTGATTCCACTTGAAACAGTTATACAATGTCAAAGATCACGTATTATCTTCTCTCTTATATCAGACCCCTCTATGCCAGGGGTTATGAACTGCCGACACACATGCTAACACTGGCATGTGATGCCAAGTCATTGTATTTGACAACTCCCTCTGCTCTCAGTTACAAAGCCCAGACCACCCACATCCGTGACATCACGATAGCATGCTGGCTTGTAAGAACATTGACGTGCTGTATTTCTATAGACACAAGGACTTCTAAATGATAACACAGTAGCAATAAGGTGGGAAGGGCAGTGAAACATCTCAGAGCTGTAGGGTATTAATTTAACTAAAACATGGATTCATTTCAATTGAAAAAGTTTTCTACCTTTATTGCTCTGCTTTTCATGGTAAATTACCTGCTAAACATTATTTGTGTAGTTCCTAAAATGGACCTTCCACTTCACTGGAAAGGTCTGCTTATTCAAGTTGCCCTCTCTTTCTAAAACACTGCATAAAAAATCCTGTAAGGTTTTGCTCAGATTATGAGATTCCGGAAGATCCGGAATTCTATCTTCTGCATTTAAACCAAATACCAGAAAAAGCCTATAGGGAAATGATTATATGCCATTTATTAGATGCCCGCTAAGGCCTGTATAACGAAGAGGTGGAAGTCACCAGTTCCACCAACAGTGGAGATGTGGATATGTAAAGTTAAGGAAATAAGCAAATTAGAAGAGTTAGTTCTGATAACACAATATAAAAGGGGAAAATATTTAAGAACTTGGACTCCCTGGAAGTCCTATATGGAAAACAGGGGTGAAGGCTAAGGAGGATAAGGCTGAATGGTATAGAAGGAGCCTGGGAACTTGGATTGGGTATATGTGGGATTTAATGAGAAACCACAGGAATATGGAGAAGGGTCGGAGGAGAGGGAAGTAGGGTGTTTTTTTTTTTTTTTTTTTTCCCTTTCTTCCTCTTCTTTCTCTCTCAGGGATGTTTGGAAAGGGGAGAGATACGTAAGAAGGAGATATATGTTTTATTTTGACAACAAGGTAAAAGGGGATGTATAATAATAAGATGGACTGTGACTGTTGTGTTGTTTTGTAATAATGTTCTGTTATGTATTATTTTTTTAATTATTTTTTATATATATATATATGTGTTGTACTGATTTGCTTTAAAATAAAAAATAATTATAATCGAAAAAATAAATAAATCCTGTAAGGTGAAAAATAGATAATAATCTTACCTTTCTCTGACTTACTCCCACAGCACATGCGAGAGGGTGGGATCGCCTTTCTTTCTGGCAGGTCACTAAAAATGTTGAGTACGGGTCTTATGAAAGGGCTATTTTGCTCTGTGCTACAGCATCTTCTCAAGCGATCTGGGCTTTTTAGCATTCCCTGGGACCTTGTCGGCAGGAGGATGATGTCAACCCCTGCTCTATGGAAGTCAGGGAAGATGAGCTTTCCCCGCAGAATTACTTTTATGCATCATTTAAGGGAGGGGAGTTGGCAACTTGAATAGACCTTGTTATTGAGGTGGAAGGTCTTCTTAAAGTGGTTCTAAAGTCATAATATCTTTTACCTTAATGTTTTTCACGCATTAAGGTAAAAAATGTCCCATTAACATTATGTTAGGTTAAAAGAAATGTATCCTTTAGAACCACTTTAAACAAGGTGGAAAAGCTACATGTTCTCATTGGATCAGAAGTTTTCCAGGCAGTCAGGCTAGACTATAGCTTCTCCTATCAGATATGTATCAGCGACTCCGTCTACATGTGTATAGTGGAACTACTGGATACCTCCAACACCATGCTGGGCTCACAGATTAATGCATGTGTCTAAACTCAGGACAGACCATGTATAATATTCCCAATGCATATGTTCCTGGAAATTACACAGAGATTAAGTGGGTTCTGTAGCAATTACTAGCTGGAACCCAGTAATATCACAAGTTAAATATTGCTAGCATACCCTGGATCTTCAAAATAATGTTCAAATGTTTATTAAAGTGATCACATCACATCAGTAAAGGTGCAGCATTTCAGGGCCCTGCAGTGTTCCTTCATTAGGCATGTTATGATGGGGTCCCATGTGGCTTCAAGCATGGTACCTTTACTGATGTGATGTAATCACTTCAGCCCCGGACCATATTGCTGGTCAATGACGGATCCACTTTTTGTGATTCGGCACTGCGTCGCTTTAACTGACAATTGCGCGGTCTGGCGACGTGGCTCCCGTGATCACCTCTGCGGTTTTTAGTTTTTGCGCTATAAACAAAAATAGAGCGACAATTTTGAAAAAAAAAAATATTTTTCCCAGTGGTTCCTGTCTATTGTAGCGGCAAATCAGCTGACCTGGGAGAGGAGGTGTAGGAGGGGGGGGGACAGCATTCCTGTTCAGAATGGGACACATCTGCAAATCAGATGCGTTCCTATTGAAGATTATGTGCCTACAATTTGCACTGCACTGCCTAGAAAATGCACACGATCTTTGTGCAATGCGGAGAGCAGATGCAACGCACATATGTGAACCATAACCATTGAAGATTACATGTTTGCAAATATTCTATGAATTTGGTGTGGTGCGAGCCACATCCAATTCGCAATAGTGTAAACCCAGCCTAAATGTTACTTTCAAGATTCATAGTGTGCTAGCACTATATATGCTTGGACATAATCAGGACAAAGGGGCCCATGCATGTTTCCAAAGCTAGCCCTGCTCTTGTTCTTTACATGTCCTCATGTATATTTATAACAGTACTGTATAAAAAAATACATAGTATGTGCAGACTGTACTAGTAATAATGTAGCATGCTGAAAGTGCACTCTTTGTTTTCTGCAGAGCAATGGTAAGACTACAGGTCGGAGCATTACACTTGTGTGCACTTGTATAGCACAGCTACTTGAGGAAAGAGAGGAAAAAGGCAGTTTTCTGTCACATTAGTGCTACCACCAACACAGGAGGGCTAATATGAGGTCTGAAGTATATGGACTGGGGCTAATCTGAGGTCTGAAGTATATGCACTGTGGCTGATTGAGGTCTGAAGTATATGGACTGGGGCTAATCTGAGGTCTGGAGCATAGGGACTGGGGTTGATCTGAGGTCTGAAGTATATGGGCTGAGGCTGATCTGAGGTCTGAAGTATATGGGCTGGGGCTGATCTGAGGACTGAAGGATATGAACTGGGACTGATCTGAGGTCTAAAGTATATGAACTGGGACTGATCTGAGGTCTGAAATATATGGACTAGGCTGATCTGAGGTCTGAAGTATATGGACTGGGGCTGATCTAAGATCTAAAGTATATGGGCTGAGGCTGATCTGTGGTCTGAAGTATATGGACTGGGACTGATCTGAGGTCTGAAGCATAGGGACTGGGGTTGATCTGAGGTCTGAAGTATATGGGCTGAGGCTGATCTGAGGTCTGAAATATATGGACTGGGGCTGATCTGAGGTCTGAAGTATATGGACTGGGGCTGATCTAATGTCTGAAGTATATGAACTGAGGCTGATCTGAGGTCTGAAGTACAGTATATGGACTGGGGCTGATCTGAGGTCTGAAGTATATGGACTGGGGCTGATCTGAGGTCTGAAGTATATGAACTAGGGCTGATCTGAGGTCTGAAGTATATGGACTGGGGCTGATCTGTGGTCTGAAGTATATGAACTGGGGCTGACCTGAGGTCTGAAGTATATGGACTGGGACTGATCTAAGGTCTAAAGTGCATGGACTGGAGCTAATCTGAGATCTGAAGTGTATGGACTGGGGCTCATCTGAGGTCTGAAGTTTATAGACTGGGGCAAATCTGAGGTCTAAAATATATGAACTGGGGCTAATCTAACCCTAGACCTGAGCTCTGAAGTGTATAGACTGGGGCTGATCTGAGGTGTGAAGTATATGGACTGAGCTGAGGTCTAAAGTGTTTGAACTGGAGCTGATCTGGGGTCTGAAGTGTATGGACTGGAGTTGATCTGAGGTCTGAAGTGTATGGACTGGGACTGATCTGAGGTGTGAAGTATATTGACTGGGGCTGAGCTGAGGTCTGAAGTGTATGGACTGGGGCTCATATGAGGTCTGAAGTGTATGGACTGGAGCTTATCTGAGGTCTGAAGTGCATGGACTGGGGCTCATCTGAGGTCTGAAATATATAGACTGGGGTTAATCTGAGGTCTAAAATATATGAACTGGGGCTAATCTGAGGTCTGAAGTATATGGACTGGGGCTAATCTGAAGTCTGAAGTATATGGACTGGGGCTGATCTGAGGTCTGAAGTATATAGACTGGGGCTGACCTGAGTTCTGAAGTGTATAGACTGGGGTTAATTTGAGGTCTAAAGTGTATGGACTGGAGCTAATCTGAGGTCTGAAGTGCATGGACTGTAGCTGATCTGAGGTCTGAAGTGTATGGACTAGGGCTCATATGAGGTCTAAAGTATATTGACAGGGGCTAATCTGAGGTCTAAAATATATGAACTGGGGCTAATCTAAGGTCTGAAGTATATGGACTTTGGCTGATCTGAGGTCTGAAGTGTATGGACTTGGGCTGATCTGAGGTCTAAATTGTATGGATTGTGGCTGATTTGAGGTCTAAATTGTATGGATTGTAACTAAAATTCTAATTTAACAGTATAGCCACATTGTTTATTTATTTCAATTATTCTGGTTTATATCACCACCATTAAAGAAGACATTGGGGCAGATTCACGTAGATCGGCGCATTATCATTCCGGCGTAGCGCACCACTTTTCCGTTAGACTTGCGCAATCTAGCCGCGTAATCCGGCGATTCACGTAGCTTTTACGCAAGAGCTTGCGCAAACGTAAGGTTTTTTCCGGAGGCGTAAGGAGGAGTAATACAAATTGGGAGGGACGTGGGCGTGTTACATTGAAATGAGCCGTGACCCCATGCAAATGAAGGGCCGGCCGACTCGCGCATGCGCGCGTGAAGGAAACCATGTCAGCTCCGTTGTGCGCATGCTCACAACTCGGGAGCGGCGCAATCAGTGAAATTGGAAATGGACTAGGGCAACTTTATGAACTACGCAGACAGCATAAATATACACACACAAATGCACTTCCTTTGCAAAAATACATCCCTTTGTATCCCTCCCTATACAGCAAGGTGCTTTTGTTTGTTTGTGTCTTTGAGATATTTGGGGACTGTTTTGCAGAGTGATTTTTGTCTTTTATGTGTTTTCTTTGTTGTTATTTTGTTTAAATTATATTTTTGCTGGGCATTTTTTATTTACATTATATTTTTGCTGGGCATTTTTTTTTTTTTGCTCGTCATTTATTTAATTTTTTTGGTTCTGTTTGTGTATGATTTTGGAATGTGGGGGTGATATTCCTGCGGGAAAAGGGGTGTCACCCTCATTTGTGGTGGAGAAGTGATCCCCAGGTCTGTGTGAATGGTGTATGAATGTACAGTGACATAATTGGAGCCGTGGCGTGGCGTTGCAGCTCACAAGTCCTGCATGGTGGACTGGTGCCAATCCAATGTGATGAGGATGTGGGGTGTGTGTGCTAGGGACCACAGTGGTGTGCATGCATGCATTCTCATTGTGCCATGATTAATGTGTGTGTTTAACGTGCAAAGATGCATAATGTGAGCTGGCATGAGATGGGGTACCAGTGCATATGCAGAGTCACCTTGAAGGGAAAAGACAGGAGGATGTTAGTCATGCATGTGCCACTTGTGAGGTGTGCATCACGGGAGGGGATAGTCATGCCTGACTCCCATGTCACTCACCAACCAGCCAGCTGTCCCCATACATGTTCTGTTCGAAATCTGTGGGGATGGGGCTCTGATTGTATATGTAGCTGTCATGGGTGTCATGGGTGGTGCCATGTGTTGGGCTGCTGATGTCCTCCTGCAGGGTTGTGGTAATTCCATGATGGCATGAGGGGGGAATCTGAAGATGCGAGACACCTCAGAATCACTCATGCCAAAGATGTCTATGCGTGTGTGATATATCAAGTGAAGAGTGAGGGGCTTGTATCAGATAAGAATATTGTATTAGATTAATTTAAATTGTAAATATTATGTAAGCAAATAAAAAAAATAAAAAAACATCTCCCGTGCCCTCCTTAGTGCCATCCTCCGTGCCCTCATCCTTCTTTGTTCATCTAAAGTCAGTAGTATAGCTATGCGCGACGATGCCCCTGGCATGTTGGCATACAGATTGTTGGGCAACACGTGTGACTGCTGAACTCCTCACTAACAGTGTTGCTTTATCTGACAATTAGACTTTTTTTCAAAATTTAGACCAGCTTTTAGGTCCTCTAACTTTAGACAGGACATTTTGCAGTTGCGCACATCGCGTAGCCTGCGCAGCAACTGCGTTTTTTTGTGAATCCCCGTAACTCCCTCATTAGCATATTTGACTAGCAAATCAATGGTGTGTCTAGCGCAGTTTTGCGCGAAGGGAAGCGAATGTCTAATTCAATTACGCCGGACCAAAAAACGTAGATTTCTGGCGTATATTGTTTTGTGAATCGCGTCCAACTATACGCACGCGCACATTTAGACTTACGCACGCGCAACAGCAGTTGCGCAGGCGTAATCGCTCTGTGAATCTGGCCCATTTTGTTTTATACATCTGACACTCTTAATTTATTAAATTTTTTTGGCACACTAGACTCAAAAAGTTGTTCTATGCCTATATTTTAAATATTCAAGAAATATATACATGCTTTTAATTTGCCTTTTCACCATCAAAGATTTTATTTTGCTACTTACTGGTGCTTACAGCAGGTGTAATTTACTTGACTACACACTTTAACGTAACAGCTTCACAGGAAAGGAAAAGGTTAATGTAAACAGTGTGTTGTGTCTATGCTTATCATGGTGATAATAGCCAGATTTACAGATTAACCTTTTATGCAGACTGAAGATAATTTTTGACCTTATGTTGGAGCAATACTGACATCTCATCAGTCAACAGCAGGCAAAAAAAACTGTCATAGTAATAAGCATAATTAATTACTTTTTATTCAAAGGTTTTTTTTATGAATTAGTTTCTGTTATAACTGCGCTTGGTGACTTCCATGTCCTGTGACAAATTGGATGCACAGCTGCTAGCAAGCTGATTTAAAAAAAAAATACAGCAACCAGCAATTTAGTAGGATTATTGCTTGTATTGACTAGCCTAGGCCAGTCACGCCAGAGTATTATTAGTATTATTATTTAGGTACTTATATAGCGCTGTCAATTTACACAGCGCTTTACATATACATTGTACAGTTACATCTGTCCCTACCCTCAAGGAGCTTACAAACTAAGGTCCCTAACTCACATTCATATACTAGGGACAATTTTAGATAGAAGCCAATTAACCTATCAGCAAGACTTTGGAGTGAGCTCCACACTTCCACCTTAGGTTACTTGTAGACATAGGTCTGTAGTCTGATAGACTATGTTGTTTCAATAAATAGCAATCAATTTTAACAAATGAAGAAAAAAAAAGATAACGTTAAAAAAATGTGCAACAATGCTACAAGGTTTCCAGGCAGGGGGCATACGTGGGTCATGCCAAACATCTCAGGGTGTATAATAACACACTGATCATTTTGAGGTATATTACTAGAAGGCCATTGGGACACTTCTCTGTGAGGGGTATCACCTGTTTTCCTCACTAAATATATGTTTATAATTTTTCTTTTTTTACACATTTTATTTATACTTGTATATATAGCTTAGTAGGTTGTTAGTGGGGTATCTATCACAAGTGTGGAGGCACATGTCAATGTTGGCAGCTATCCATATATTTACAATCATGTGATTGCAAAGTAGTTTTAATGTTTGTGTCTGTTATAGGAAATGGGGGGACTTTGCATAATTTCCTGACCCTATCACACCTATCACACCAGGAAAATAAATGAGGTGAATTGTCTTTACTAAAGGTATATATATCTTTCCCCACTCTATTAAACTCGCCCTCACTAAAAAAAAAAAATTAGTTTTTTTCCTCATTTGAGTAGATTTACCAACATTTCTATCCTGAGTGAGTGAGTGAGTGAGTGAGTGAGTGAGAAACGTATATAGCGCAACACATGCAAACTGAATCGCCTCTGGAGGACATGTTCCAAAAAACAGATAGCAAACCAAACAAAAACAGCAGTTGAAGCAGTTGTGAAACATTTTTAACTTAACAGAACAAGTCCAGATGAATGCGACCAATTTCTACCAGATGTACCATAACCTGGATAAGTGAATACTTTCTCATTGGTATGTTATTCTATATATATAACTAGCAGTGCAAGTGAGGTTCTGAGCACTGTAAGGTTCGCTCTTTAACCACTTTACAACTGCCATTTAGACAAAGTACGTCTACAGGGTGGTTGCTTAACTCTGGGAAGCCGTTAATTACTGGCTTCCCAGAATCGCGCTCCCACGCGCCCCCTGAGGCACGCACACGGGAGCGTCCGTGACCGCCTGGTCCAGAGGACCCGGCGCATCACGGATCATGGTAAATAGCCGCTGATAGCGGCGTTTTACCATGTGATCGCTTCGTCTAATGACGGAGCGATCACTTGTAAACAAACCGGCGTCATTTGATGACGCCGGTTCCTCCCTCCCCTCTCTGTACCGATCGGTACATTGTGAGAGGAGAGGGTAGGGAGCGGGTGTCAGTGGCAGTGCTGTGGGCTGGATCTGTGACAAATGCAGTCACAGATCCATCTATCCATCCCTCCATGCTCAGCCATCCCTGCTGCAATGCAATGCTGGGCAATACACTGCAATGCTGGGCAATACTCAGCTGGGCATACTCTGCAATACTCTGGGCATACTCTGCAATACTCTGCAATACTCTGGGCATACTCTGCAATACTCTGGGCATACTCTGCAATACTCTGGGCATACTCTGCAATACTCTGGGCATACTCTGGGCATACTCTGCAATACTCTGGGCATACTCTGCAATACTCTGGGCATACTCTGCAATACTCTGCAATACTCTGGGCATACTCTGCAATACTCTGGGCATACAGCGCCCCTGTCCCGTGAGCTCGCATGCAGAAGCGAATGCATACGCAAGTCCCGCCCACATATGAAAACGGTGTTCAAACCACACATGTGAGGTATCTCTGCGAACGTTAGAGCGAGAGCAATAATTTTGGCCCTAGACCTTCTCTGTAACTAAAAACATGTAACCAGTAAAAATATTTAAAGCGTCGCCTATGGGAATTTTTAAGTACCGAAGTTTGGCGCCATTCCACAAGCGTGAGCAATTTTGAAGGGTGACATTTTAGGTATCTATTTACTCGGCGTAACTTTATCTTTCATATTATGCAAAAACATTGGGCTAACTTTAATGTATTTTTAAAAGCACAAAACTGTTTTATTTCCAAAAAAAAGCGTTTGAAAAATTGCTGTGCAAATACCATGTGCGATGAAAAGTTGCAACGACCGCCATTGTACTCTAGGGTCTTTGCTAAAAAGCATATATAATGTTTTGGGGTTCTATGTAATTTTCTAGCAATGTTGGGCCTCTGTATGTGGCCACACTGTGTAAAAGTCTCACACATGTGGTATCGCCATACTCAGGAGGAATAGCAGAATGTGTTTTGGGGTGTAATTTGTGGTATACATTTGTGTGAGAAATAACCTGCTTATATGAAAATTTGTTGAAAAAAAATAAAAATACAAAAAATCTTGACTTTGCAAAGAATTGTGGGAAAAAATTACAACTTCAAAAATCTCACAATGCCTCTTTCTAAATACCTTGGAATGTCTTCTTTCCAAAAAGGGGTCATTTGGGTGGTATTTGTACTTTTCTGGTATGTTAGGGTCTCAAGAAATTAGGGATGCTGTCAGTACATCAGGTGTGATGAAATTGATAAATTTTCAGTAATTGGTACCATAGCTTGTAGACCCTATAACTTTCACCCAGACTAAATAATATCCAACATTTTTTTTTTTTTTTTACCAAAGATATGTAGCAGTATACATTTTAGGCAAAATTTATGAAGAAAAATTACTTTTTTGCAAAATTTTATAATAGAAATGAAGAAAAATTATTATTTTTTACAAAATTGTTTTTTCATTTATAGCAAAAAAAAAAAAAAAACACAGAGGTGATCAAATACCACCATAAGAAAGCTCTATTTGTGGGGAAAAAAGGACACAAATTTAATTTGGTTACAGTGTTGTATGACTGAGTAATCGTCGTTCAAAATGTGAGAGCACCGAAAGCTAAAAATTGGTCTGGTTATTAAGGGTGTTTAAGTGCCCAGTGGTTAAGTGGTTAAAGTGCATTGGTTTTTATTACAAGGTGATAGCTCAATACAAGGTAATTAATTGAAACTATAATCTATAATACAGTGTAATGTTGCGTGGGGGCTGTGTTTACTTTGAGGGGGTTGTGATATGCTTTCTGTAAAGTATAGTTCCATAATAGAAGCAAGGTAAAACAAACACATAACACTCCCCGGGGATAGCAAAACAGGATTAAAACTTATAGCATTACTGTAATTTGTACAAGAGTTTCAATTTCAAAATATCCTCATATAGCTAGACGTAACCACATTGCAAATTTACTAAGACTGGAACACCCAGACTGTGAACAGATCTTCCTAACAACCATTCAGCTTCTATCTTTCATCTTTAAGGCTTAATGCCCTGTACACGCGATCGGTTTGTCTGATGAAAATGGACCGATGTGCCCCATTCATTTTTTTTTCCCATCGGTGAAAAAAAATAGAACTTGTTTTACATTTTTCGTATGGTTAAAAAAACGACAGAAAAAAACGAAATCCATCGGTCAAAAATCCACGCATGCTCAGAATCAAGTCGACGCATGCTAGGAAGCATTGAACTTCATTTTTCTCTGCACGTGGTTGTGTTTTACGTCACCGCGTTGGACACAATCAGATTCTTAACCGATGGGTGTGTAGGCAAGACTGATGAAATTCAGCTTCATCGGATATCTGATAAAAAAATCCATCGGTTTGTTTTTATCAGACGAACCGATCATGTGTACAGGGCATTACTGAACAAGCTGAAGGTAGAAGCTGATTGGTTGAAATGCACAGCTGCTCCAAATTCTGCATGTTCCAGTATTAGTAAATTACTCCAACATGTCTTCCCAGATTGGTAATGTGATTCCTTGTACATCCTGCTTTATGTATGCGTTCCTGGAACAGAAGTTTGAAGGTGAATACTGTTGTGCAACATGTGCGCAAGTTGTTCATTTGGAAGTCCAGGTCTTGGATCTAAAGCATCATCTGGTTACACTACAGAGCATTAACAACTTGGAGAGCAGTGGGGACCTCATCTATCAGATGCTGGCTGGAGGACTGGGTTGACAGACTGTTGGGTGGGGCTGGGTAAGACACAGCTGTAATTGTACACTTTAGTACAAACGATAACATTTGTGAAAGATGAAGGATCCTAAAAAAGTTTCATAAACATAGGTGCCAAGTCAAGGAAAAGGACCTCCAAAGGTGCCATGGGCCACACCAAAGAGGCAATTGGAGCTTAGAGAGTTGAGCATGTGGTTACTGACTCTATTGTAGTGTCTACATGGGAAGGCTGCAGCTCTGTTTGGGAATAAAATGGTTAGGATGCTGGGGAAGAGCTTTGGATTAGGATGTGGTGGTGGGATCAGAAAATACAATGCCAAATGGAGAGCAAGGGTCTACATGGGAATGTGATATAGAGGGGGTGGAATAGTGAGATTACTGGGCACAAACTAGACAGAAGAGGAAATACATCACCTCCAAAAAGAATATTAAATATATATATATATATATATATATATATATATATATATATATATATATATATATATTATATATATTTTAATACAATTAAAACATAGATTATTATTAGGGAGTCTCATATTCTGTCTCAGTAATGGTGTAAAACATAAGTGATGATTTCACACAGATTGATTATATTTTTTTAAATATTTTATTGTTCTAATAACCTAATTTTAATGGTAATGAAAATGTTAGAAGAATTGCTTCATGATTTTCAAGAATAGGTAATATGATCTGAGAATATGTAATATTAAACTTAGAAAAATAGCTTCTCCTGATACAAGTGCAGATTTGTTTTCACTAAGTTTCAAAATATAGACATGAAGAATTATATCACAATATCAATGTAAGTTTTGATACAATTTAGTAATTTGTGAAAGTCTGTGAGATTTCGGGACATTAGTGAAAAATGTATCCATGTGAAGTGGTGAATTTGGGGTAGATTCACATACACCAGCGCATATTTTTTCCGCCGTATCGTATCTCTTTTACGCTACATCGACGCATCGCGGAGAGGCAAGCATGGAATTCACAAAGCAAATGCTCCCTACGTTGCACTGGCATAGAGTATAGTCGTAGGCGTAAGGCAGCGTAAGTGGAAGTGGGCTGGAAGTGGGCGTGATACATTTTAATGAAACGTGACCCCATGCAAATGATGGGCTGAGCTTCAGACAAGTACTTAAAATGAACTGCGCATGCGTCGTACCTTGGACGTATCCCAGTGCGCATGCTCACAATCACGTCAAAATCACGTCAAAAACAACTGCCTAAGATACGTCGAATCACTGCCTACGACGTGAACGTAACCTACTTCCAGCCCTATTCACGTACTAAGCAAACAACGTAAAATACGACGGCTGTGTTCCCCTCGTTTGTGAATCGGTGTATCTCCCTCATTTGCATATTTGAATAGAAAATCAATGGGAGCGACACATGCATCCAGCGTAAATATGCGCCCACTATACGCCGGCGTAGGAAAGTTATGTCGGGCGGCTGAAGCCTTTTTTTCGATGTATCTAGCTTTGGGGATCGGCACATACATGCGACGGCGCACATTTGTCCTTAGGTTGGCGTATCTGCAGATACGTTAGCGCAAGTGCTTTGTGAATCTACCCCTTTGTGTCCAATATATATCACGGTATAGCAATGAAGTGTCTGACCTCATGAGCCATCCATAGAGTTAATTCATTGGTTTCAATGGTAGCAGGTGTGGGAACCTTGATATAAGGGTAGCTCTTACCCTTTGATCTTCACCCTATAAGTGAGCTCTGGTTAGAGTGAAACCTGTTGGGTTTC
Source organism: Rana kukunoris (assembly GCA_029574335.1). Lineage (NCBI taxonomy): Eukaryota > Metazoa > Chordata > Amphibia > Anura > Ranidae > Rana > Rana kukunoris. The sequence goes on along the minus strand of CM056050.1, from coordinate 223,708,303 downwards.
CTGTGAACAAAGTGGAACAAGTCTGTATGATGAAGAGCTAAATAATCTTGAACAATGCTTTTAAACAACTTACCCTTCTCTTCTAAGTTTTTGGGATGGATTCTTTTGAGCGGCCAGTGACCGCTGGAAGCCATCACTCTGAGTTGGAGGATTTGCGAGGAGGTGTGCCTGTTGCAGAAAAATATCCATGCACTACACTAATTTAACTATACAGTATATAGAGTAAACAAATATATATATATATATATATATATATATATATATATATTTAAAAAAAAATTATATTGTGGCTCAAAGCAAGAGTATGGAATTCACCATTCACTATTACATCTGAGTTTGACATCTCCGACCTAGCTTGCATTGGAAACATTCTGTAATTGAATTAGTTTTTATGTCTAAAACAAACCTTTTTTTTCATTGCACCTTATTTTCACTATAGAAAAATACATATACAGGTCAGCCAGATGCCAGTATCTTCAACAGTGGTGTTTTCATCTTATGTTTTACGTCATGAAAACATAATGACTCTAAATGGTGCAATTATATATTTTTTTCCTGAGGTAAATCTATGCTAACAATGTCCATTTATTTTCACTTTTTCACATTATGATTGCAGGGGACATACATACATTTAAACTTTGTCCAGAAGACAAGAGCGTAATGTAAATATTTTTAATGTGTCCTAATGTTTTGTCTTTTACAAAACCAATAAAATGCAAGAAAACACTAATAGGATAATCAACTGCTTCCCTTCATGTAGTCTTAAAGCAGACTGTCATGGACATGCAATAGCATGGCGCTTACCTGTTTGTTCTTCTGTCCATTAGAGGCCTGACCCTCTCCTGGCTTCCTCTTTTATCACTTCCTCTTCCTGTAGGGCTCCACCCAGGCCATCACAGGAAGTCTTTATTAACCGTCGCACCGCAGATCTGCGGTGCTGTTCAACAGTGTTCTTGCCTTGTTCCTGTTTGCTGTGTTTTGTTAACTTCCATTGTACCGATTCGGCTTGTCCCTGACCACGCTTGCTTGCCTGTGTCCCCGACCTTTTGGCCTGTCCCCTGGATTACCCTGTTCAGCCAGTTTCCCCGACCTCGGCTTCCATCACCACCATTTGCCCTGCTGCGACTTCCCTTCTCCTCCTGGGGAGTGTGACCTAGGGGATCTAGGGGTCGGTGACCTGGACCCAGCTGCGGCCAAGACCATCCCCACCACTAGGGGCTCTGGTGAAAACAAGCTGGGCCTTGGACCCCGCGCCCCAGGTGATCCTGGGTTACGCTTCCTCCGATCGCAGCAGTCGGCCAAGGGTTCACTATCCTGTGGTGCATCCCCGTATCCCACGTGGTGCACTTGTCACCGTGCCTCCGGTGACCTGACACAGACCTTGCATTAAAAATCAAGGATTGGCTATTTTGCAGGCCCCCCATTCAGCATTTAAAAACACTAGTTATAAAACAGGTGGAAAAAAAAACACCAGTGTAATTTGAACCATGGCTTTTGGACATTTCACCAAAGGAACATGACATCACTCATCACACAGCCTGATTGCAGGAGCCTGAGAAAGCTGAAAATATAAAGTTTTGAAAATGCAGTTATGAGCTATGATTTACCTTACATACTAACACTGACTTGTTAAAGTGATTGTAAAGTTTTGTTTTTTTCTTACATTAAAATAATAAACATGTTGTGCTTACCTGCTCTGTGTAGTGGTTTTACGCAGAGCATCCCGGATCCTCCTCTTCTTGGGTCCCACGCTGACACTTCTGATCCTCCTTCCTTTCAGATGCCCCCACAGCAAGCAGCCTGCTATGGGGGCACCCGAGTCGAGCCGCTGCTCTGGGTCCATTCACATGCACAGCCCGGTTTGGCCCCACCCCTGCCCCCTCTGTCTCCTGATTGGCTTCTTGGCTGTCCTAATCCTAAGTGTGAGTCCCTGGAGAGGCAAGTCTCTCCTGGACATTGCTGGATCGAAAGGGGGCTCAGGTAAGTATTAGTATTAGGAGGGTTTGCTGCACACAGAAGTTTTTTTTACCTTGTGCCTTTACAACCACTTTAATTTCCATCACACATGATTGGGTATTCAAAGAGAACAAAACGTTGCCTTTTTTGCTGTCTGTTAGCTGTCTGTCATTCTCCCTAGTAATGAAATTGATTACAATTAAAATGCTTGAAATTATTTTAAACCTTCCCCACTGTACTTCCTAGAAGGCTTTCTTACTGTATGTGCCCTCAATGGACATGTTTGGTCACTGAGTTAGCATATTTACTGATATTCACTTTGCAAGGTGAACAGACTCTAAATTATTTTGTAAAACAATCCATTTAGTATTGCTATAACAACGTGGAGTTGATTTACTTAAGGAGTAGAGACTGTTCACCTAGATACAGTGAACAGCCTCTACTCCTTTATTAAATCAACCCTATTAGAGAGGTAGCAGAATAAAATTGGGCCATATCTATTCTTCACATTTAAGATCCATGACATACACATTAAATCCTTAGAGTCGGTTCACACTAGGGCGACACGACTTCCAGCACGACTTTCAGAAGCAACTTCAACACGATTTGAGCATGAACCACAGGGCGATCTGGGGCGATTTACAACACGACTTGAAGTCCTTTTCAGGTCAGGAGACATTCCAGTGGCCAATAAAACAACAATCAGCTCTGGGAGAGGGAAGAGGAGGGAGGGGTTTGCCTGAGAAATGTATGTTATCTTGCTGGGAAGTAGCTTCAATTAAAACAGTGATCAGACTTGGAAGCGACTTCCATTGAAATCAATGGGTACAAATCGCCTAGAAGTCTGATTGAAGTAGTACAGGAACCTCTTCTGAAGTCGGAGCGACATGAGTAGTGTGTATTAACACCACTCCCATTCACTAACATTGCTTTTCTGGACAGCACGACTTGGGACGACTTGAGACGACTTCAAGTCTGATCCCAAGTCGCCCCAGTGTGAACCGACTCTTATTTGTATTTAAAACAATGAAAGATACATTTATAATAAGATAATTATGTTATAATCTAAAAGCTGGAATACTTTAAATTGGGGTCCTCCATACAGTTATTTGTTAATTATGTTTAGCGACATAAGCATTAATATACATGGCATATTGGTAAACATATATTTTTCTCTGTAACCAGTTGATTTCTAAGGTTACTTGTTGTTTGCTGTAAATCTCTTGTGCTCCACTTTATAGTATTTCTTTATTAGAAGTCTATAGGGAGCCTACATTTTCCATCTCTTTAAGCTGAATCTAGGTTAGGCTAAAAATGCCACAAAATTCATTATTTTGACAACTGTACAAAGCATTTCTGGGATGATTTGTTTTAAGTGTGACAACATTACTGTAATCCCAATCCAGTTTAAACATTACTTAACTTCAGCATGTTTAAATTCTCTAGCAAAATAAAATCTTAGGGGTAGATTCATATACACTTAAAGCGGAGCTCCAGCCGCGAATTTTTTTTTGTTTTAAAGTCAGCAGCTACTAACAGTGTAGCTGCTGACTTTAAATAAGGACACTTACCTGTCCTAGGCGCCCCCCCGATGCCGGTCCCGCGATCGCTCCGAGTCCCGCGCCGCCATTCACACTATGGGAAACAGGCAGTGAAGCCGTACGGCTTCACTGCCCGTTTCCTACTGTGCCTGCGCGAGTCTCACGCTGGCTTGTGAATGGGCGCGCTGCTCTCTGAGAACACACACAGTTCCCAGAAAGCAGCGCGCCCCATTCACAAGGAGAAGGACAAGAAGAAATCAAACCGCGGTGCAGGTGAGGCAGATTACGGACTTCCGCATAGCAACAGCTATTTCGGGTGAGTATTTTTTTTTTTCAGGTTTTTTTTTTTTTTTTTTTTTAAACAACATGGCAAAATTTTGTTTTCCTGGGTGGAGCTCCGCTTTAATATTGCGCTGCGCAATTGAAATACTCTACGCTGCCGTATTTTACCAGGCTCTACACCGAATCCTGGTAGATTTTTGCCCGTACGCTACGGCGGCGTAGTCTATTTCTCGCCGCAAATTCGAAATACGCGATTGGGGGGCGTGAAGCATTTAAATTAAGCGCGTTAAGGCGATCGAACTGCGCATGCTCCATTCAGAAATTTCCCGCCGTGCATTGCGCAAAATCACGTTGTTACGTCATTCGTTGTTTGAGAAGTGGCGTTTACGAACATTCCTATTCCAGGACGACTTACGTAAAAAATAATAAAAGACGTCGGAAAACGTAGAAATTCGACGCGGGAACGACAGCCATACTTAACATGGCCTGTCTAATATTAGAGCAGCAAAAAGCTGGTATAGTGTTACGCAAATAAAAGATGACTAAAGGTGCCGTAAGAGATTGCGATTGAAGATCGTAATTTCGGGGATTGCCGGCAAAAGCTCATTTGCATACCCCGACGCGGAAAACGACGGGAAGTCCACCCAGTGGCTGCAATTTTATTGCAGCGTAGATCCGAAGGCGTACGAACATGTAATCCAGTTCGAATTGAAGCCCGCAGCCATCTATTCATGGTTTGAGGTTTTCGACTAGCTAGAAAACGCGCGTAATTTGAAATTACTCCAGTCTAACACCAGTTAGACAGGCGTAATGGCTCTCGAAATCTGGCCCTTAGTTTTTTTTGGAAAGTGATTTATTTAGGTACTTTATAATAATTAAAAGAAACAATTGTGTATACGAGTGTAACAATTAATAGTTAATAAAATAAAACATAATGATAAAAATTATGAAATATTTACTTTACTTTTTGAGTTACAGAGAGTTGCTCAAAACCTGTTCAGTGGAAAGAGAGTTTTGGAAGGTGGGTCAAATACCTCCATGTCTCTGCTCTTGCTGTTCCGCATTTTAAAGGTTCCAATATGAGGATCTCAGGCTTTATAAGCCATGTGCCACTCTGCCAACCAAAAGCTTTGGATAAAAACACAAATAACAGAAAACATCTTTAGAATGGAACATGTACTGTAAATAAAAAATAACATGCTATTGGAACAAAGAAAAAGAACATGAATAAAGCAGGGGTGCTCGACCTGTTGCCTGGGGGCTACATGTGGCGGTTTGTGCCCTCTGATGTGTTTCCTGACCTCAAAACAGGGAAGCAGGTGCCCATGCTCAGGGATGGTGGGTTGGCAATCCCAGATTGTAATTAATGGGTTGCTGACCTGCCATCAATGAGCATCAGAATGCATGGAGCCAGCACCAGTAGCGAAAGAAGCAGGTATGCTTCCTCTGTAGCACTAGCTCTTGTCCCAAGCATAGAGATACCAAGTGCACTTCGCCTGGGATCGTTTTAGCAGCCTGGAGAGCGATGCCAGCAGAAGCTGGAAGAGGAAAAAAGGCCAGTGTATTAAATATCACATACACTGCACTTTTGCAATGGGTAAAATTAGCACTTATAAAAAGGGTTTTTAGACTGCTTTCACTCTGACAGCAGTGTGATCGTGCAGTGCAGTGAAGGGACTGTCCAGCTTATGATAATCATTTAAATAGTTAGTCATTGTGAGAAATAAATTAATAATGCGCTAAAACCAACATGTGTTGCTGTATATACAATAGACAACTTGCCACAAGATACCAAAAAAAAAAAAACCCTCCAAAATAGGGGGTAAGGGTATCAATAAAAACACAAAATATAAAAACCATGTGCAATGTGAATAATAAAAAAAAAAAAAAAAAAAAAAAAAAAAAATATATATATATATATATAAAAGCATATATGGACAACAGAGCATGAGAAAGATGTCCTTGATATGCAAAGAGAACCTCCCCCCTTCTAAACACAGGTCAGTGGGCTGGAGCCAGGAAGGAGCAATCCTATGGTGTACTGGGAGTGATCACAATGCTTAGTTCAAACTCCAGCTGGTGCTCAATGCTTCAAGGTGACACAGCGTAGCGATCTCCTCATATGGACGGGTGTCCGTCTATCGCGTCACTAGGCTCCTCCCCCAAGCGTTGCGTCACTCGGCACGTGACTTAGTCATGGTATACCCATCACTTAGTCACGTGCCAAGTGACGCAACGCATGGGTTAGGAGCCTAGTGACACGATTGATGGACACCCGTCCGTATGAGGAGATCGCTACACTGAGCGGCAAACAAGGCTGCATCTGAAGCTGTCTTTTGATCGGAGGGTTACGTGAGTGCATCTGCAGACACCGCACATGTGTTCTTCCTCTTGCCTTACAATATTTGCACCATATTTTGTTTCCTTCTTGTTTACATGAGCTGTGTCATCTTGAAGCATTGAGCACCAGCTGGAGTTTGAACTAAGCATTGTGATTACCATAGCATTGCTCCTTTCTGGCTCCAGCCCATGCTTATATATACATATATATTTTGATTATTCACATTGCACATGGTTTTTATATTTTGCTTTTTTATTGATACCCTTACCCCCCATTTTTGAGGGGGTTTTTTGGTATCTTGTGGCAAGTTGTTCATTGTATATACAGCAACAAATGTTGGTTTTAGCGCATTAGTAATTTTTTTCTCACATTGTAACTGGTTTTGTACACCTTTTTTGTAAGCAGCTTTTTCCATTTGGTTATTTTTGCTGTGGGGTTTTTTCCTGTTTACTATATAGTAGTAGCGCTGTAGTACCACTCTTCTTAATGGTTATTCATTCTTTGTTGTATCTCAGTGCTGCTAATCCCCAGCAACCTCTTATCAGCCACTTTTTGTCTATATACATGCAGTCCAGCAATGATTGCATTGCATTTTTCAGGGCAGCTTTAATGGTGACAAACATGGACCAGCCCTGTGTAATGTGTGCTGAAACCATCACTTGTGAATGGTAAAGTTCTGATTGCCACTTCATTTAAGAGGCGAAGATACAGGACATATGTGTAATGTGTTGAAGAAACCCATGAATGCAATGGAAAACACAAGTAATTGACACTCGCTGGCCATTTGTCTTCAGTAGAGCCAAATTTATTGGCACAGGCAACAGAAGAGGAAGGTATACCGTATAATTTGTTTTACATGCACATTTTATTGGGGACTATTTGTTAACAATCATAGGTCTTGCTATTCTGTATGTCCTATTTTTTCTTTAAAGTACCAGGTTAATGTAGAGAAAACATTTTGAAACAAACAGCATGTCTTATGAGATACACTGTAATTCAAATTCCAGCCAAGACAGGGATGAACACACTCCCAGGGCCCAGGGATAGATAGGTAGTTGCTGGAAAATGTGCACTTCTCGTCATATTCTATGTGAATGGAGGAAGATAGAAGTCTATTTGCTACTTTCATGACACACTTGATCTCTATGGAGTACCTAACAAGCAGCCTATCACATTTTCTAAGAAAATTTACATTACCTAGCTTTGAGCTATTGATCTGAAACTTCAGAAGAAGGAAAACTGAATCCATTAGCTCTATTTATAACACAGTGAGCAGTGAAAATATTTCAGATCTGTGTTATTTAACCTCAGATTTGTACTGCTTGATTTTCCATATATTCCAATGTTAACAAAATTATTCATTTTTTTACCCTAATTGAAATGTATTTTTTTTTTTTTTTTTTTTACAAAGCCTACCTGTAAATGTTCCCAAACCTAATTAAGAATACCATACCTGTTATTAGAGAATATAACATGGTAATAATTAGGGCTGTTACTGATCAAAATTTTTGTGTTTGATTAATCAATTTCTTTTTTAATCGATTAATCGACTAATTTCGATTAATTATAACGCACATACAGATCCAACTACTTTTAGCTGATCTCCTTGCAGGCTGATTCCCAGTGCAGCTCCAACCACTGGAAAAATGGATAGCAGGATACCAAAAACACACACAGGTAGCGCTCGATGGCATAAGCATTAAAAATGTATAGTCTTCAAGTAGGTAACCAAATAAATGTTGCACTGGAGATTAAGTCGATGTAGCTACATAAACTGTAAAAATGGTGCGAGTAATACCAAACGGTACCAAAAGCAGTCATAAAAACATGTAGCTAAGTATGATACTGGTATAAAAATGTATATAACGATACCACTGCTGAATCCAGATGAGGAGAGGTTATCATCAGACCGTCGGCATGTAGATGTCCCGTAAAGGGAACTATCAGAACTCCTAGTGGATGGTTGTAGAATCCCAGGCTGATAGAGGGAAGTGATAGAGGGAAGTGTAACAGCCCTTGCATGTGGCAGATAGTAAGGTCCCTCCGGCATGCAGATATGAAGGCACAGCAAGGAGCCCTTCAGGTGGGCACGGCAAGCCCTGCTGGTGTCCCTGACGTTACCGGATCTCCGTCGAAACTCCTTGAAGGCCCGGAAGCCGGTGGAGAGGTGAGTACCAATCAAAAGAATTTTAATCGATCAAAAATATTTTGATCGATCAAAAAAATTAAAGATTAATCGATCAATTAAAAGTTAATTTGCACAGCCCTAGTAATAATGTAAGAATTTAAAGAAAAACTGTGTTGATCTCCTGTTAAAAACGCTACCTGCCTAACTGTCATTGTGATCCAATACAGATCAGAATTTGTTTGCTATGCTCCATTTGGAGATTTCCTTCCACTTGTTACAAAGCCACACCAGTAAGTGAGAGAAAATATCTCCAAAGAGAGGGTTAATCTTGTCTCACCAGTGGCGGCTGGTAAAGTTTTAGGATGGGGGCAGACTCCACCCTTCCTTTTTTGACCCCACCCTTCCGTTTTGACCCTTCCCATTTCTTATAAGCAGTAGAGAGGCGGACTTTTTCAGGCAATCACAAGGACATAAAATTTAAGAAAAATATTTAATTATATATCATAAAATCCAAAAACAAAATATACAGAAACAGGGTATACAGAGTATATATCAGCAATGGTAGCTTGCATCTCGCCTACGCGTTTCGCCTAACGGCTTCTTCAGGGCGAGTTTGAGAGAGGGCTGGTAGTATATAATTGCTAATTTCATATATCTGCAAAGAAAGAAAATACATAAACAAAAACAGATTTTCTAAAAAAGTTTTTTTTTAAAAAACACTAAAAGTCAATGAGCAACAAGGGATCCCCAAAAGAAACAATACCAAAACAGTTGCTGTCCATCCGATTATATCAAGGATTAAGTAAATATCCGTATGGCTTGTGAGAGCTCAATGCGGCTGGAAAAAGAAAACACAGAATCGGTGTCATGTATGTTTCAATTCTGCTAAAAATGTATAAACTGGGAGATAATAATAAAGAATTACCAGACAAAGTGTACCAAATATACGAAAGAATGTATCCTATGGTTAGCAGCGAATCATCATATAAAGATGAACAAATGTATTTCTACAGAGAAAAAAAGAGAAAAGTAAGAGCTAGTAAATAAATGAGTATGAGGACGTATGGTATGTGCATTAATGGAAGTTTCAAAAGATGTCAGTTTACCTGAGATAGAGCCAGAAATCAAAGGAGGACCCGGGACTGATCACAGCAGTAAACATAGACTCGGAGTATGGTTGATCCTCAGATGGGCGGGAACATACACCTTCCCTGCCTCAGGATCCACCCCTCTCCCCCTCTCCATCAGTGAGCTGCTATTCATGCGTCGCCCACGTACGGGCGCCGCGTTAATGACGTCACCACGCTTCCCTGTCATGTGACGCCCCTCGGAATCCTATATAAACCTTCATCATGAATGATCAAATTGGCGTGCAGCACAGGTCTGACTCCCCCCGGGACATATCAACAGCGATCTATATCCAGGTATGCGAATACTACAGTTAGAATTTCTTTGGGACAAATGTGCTCTTTCTCTTTCTTTACTCACTAGCAACCTATCTTGCATCTAGACTCCTGACTCATTGGACTGTCCTATATTGGACATCATAACCCGGTCTAGCCTATTTTGATTGGATTCTACTCCTCTCTGGCTATGGTCTATGTTTACTGCTGTGATCAGTCCCGGGTCCTCCTTTGATTTCTGGCTCTATCTCAGGTAAACTGACATCTTTTGAAACTTCCATTAATGCACATACCATACGTCCTCATACTCATTTATTTACTAGCTCTTACTTTTCTCTTTTTTTCTCTGTAGAAATACATTTGTTCATCTTTATATGATGATTCGCTGCTAACCATAGGATACATTCTTTCGTATATTTGGTACACTTTGTCTGGTAATTCTTTATTATTATCTCCCAGTTTATAAATTTTTAGCAGAATTGAAACATACATGACACCGATTCTGTGTTTTCTTTTTCCAGCCGCATTGAGCTCTCACAAGCCATACGGATATTTACTTAATCCTTGATATAATCGGATGGACAGCAACTGTTTTGGTATTGTTTCTTTTGGGGATCCCTTGTTGCTCATTGACTTTTAGTGTTTTTTAAAAAAAAACTTTTTTAGAAAATCTGTTTTTGTTTATGTATTTCCTTTCTTTGCAGATATATGAAATTAGCAATTATATACTACCAGCCCTCTCTCAAACTCGCCCTGAAGAAGCCGTTAGGCGAAACGCGTAGGCGAGATGCAAGCTACCATTGCTGATATATACTCTGTATACCCTGTTTCTGTATATTTTAGTTTTTGTTTTTGGATTTTATGATATATAATTAAATATTTTTCTTAAATTTTATGTCCTTGTGATTGCCTGAAAAAGTCCGCCTCTCTACTACTTTATGTAGTAATTCCTATTTTTGATCGAATTATTTCGGATGTTGGCTACATGTGAGTGCTTTTATGTTTCCCCGTTCCCTATATTTCTGAACATTTCTTATAAGCCTCACCCCTTATAGAATCCACCCACTCCGTATCCTGTATTCCACTTGCTTCCACCCATAGTGTTAGGAGTATACAGCTCAGCATCACAGCCACAGAAGCAAATAACAGGAGTATACACCTCCAGCATCACAGGATATAGTTTACAGCTCAGCATCACAGGACATAGTTTATAGCTTGTCCTCACAGATCAGGGTATATAGATCAGACTCACAGATACTGTTATATAGCTCAGTCTCACAGATCAGGATATATAGCTCAACATCACAGATCAGGGTGTACAGCTCAGCCTCACAGATCAGGGTATATAGCTCAGCCTCACAGATCAGGCTATAAAGCTATGCCTCACAGATCAGGCTATATAGCTATGCCTCACATATCATGGTATATAGCTCAGCCTCACAGATCAGGGTATATAGCTCAACATCACAGATCAGGGTATATAGCTTAGCCTCACAGATCAGGGTATATAGCTCAGCATTACAGATCAGGGTATATAGCTCAGCATTACAGATCAGGGTATATAGCTCAGCATCACAGATCAGGGTATATAGCTCAACCTCACAAAACAGGGTATATAGCTCAACATCACAGATCAAGCTATACAGCTCAGCAGTACAACTTAGGGTATATAGCTCAGAATTAAAGATCAGGGTATATAACTCAACATCACAGATTAGGGTATATAGCAGAGGGGCAGCTTGCCGCTGTCAGACAGTCAGCTTACTCAGCTAGGACTCTGAGGAGAGGTTAATTGAGCATCATTATTATTACATGCCGTTACCATGCTGCTCAGCTCAGTCTACTCCACAGCACAGTGAGCCAGCTGGGAAACTGGAAGTTATGCCGTGGTGCTGCATAAAGCAGTATCCAGTTGTCCTCCGGTCCCAGGCATTAAAAAAAAGGACAGGAGCCAGAAACAAATCATTGTAGAGTGGGAGTGTTTGCGGGCACAACGCTTGCGCCCCGAACACGCCCTAAACACAGGCAAATCAGCTTCCCAGTTGCAATCAGCTTATTGCAAGCTGGAAAAGCTTTCTATAGACTGCTGTGTGTCTGGCGCCTGGACACTCTTAAAGTGACTACTTTTCTTTGCGAAAAGGTTTGGATGGGGGGCACCCATGCGTCTCCGAGGGGGGGGGGATTTATTGTTAGATCATATGTGCCATTGAGAGCTTTCCCTCATTCTCTGTTGCCATGACAACTATAAAAATGTGCATTTACCATCTCCCATTGGCTATGGTCACCAGGACAAATAGAGAGTGGGGAACACAGAACGCAGTAAAAACCTGATTTTGTTTTTTAATCTATTTTACTCTCACTCTCCAAAGCTAAACAAAAAGGTTTTCACGAGAGATACACTTTCAATATAGGGGAAACTAAAACAAAGACAAGCTTAGGTACATGCATACCTGTATTTAATCTGCAATTTGATGACATTTAAAAATGCATACATTAGTGAATTTTTGTTTTTAAAATCTTCTTGGAGTTTATCTTTAAATAGAAATCATCCAGCCCACATTTTTTCTCCACTTTGATACTAAAGCGTTAATATAGATCTTCAATATTCCCTGACAGTTTTTAATACAGAGCTTCATTATAGTACCACTAGTTTGTAACAACATTTCTTGTTGAGTGAATGAAGAAATTATTAAATAACAGAGTGGGGACTGGAATCTTCCAGCTAATATAATGAATGTTTATGAGCTTTATTCTTTATGTTATTAGTAACTCCAAAGCCTCAGAGCGAAGACACCAGGGAAACCTGATGTGAATCAGGGAAGATTGAAAACTGCCCCTAAAAGATTTTTTAAAACTGATGATTTTTGTTTTACCCAGTGTCCAAGTATCTTTTTTAACTTAAAGCGGAGCTCCACCCAGGAAAACAACATTTTGCCATGTTGTTTAAAAAAATTAAAAAAAAAAAACCTGAAAAAAAAAAAAATACTCACCCGAAATAGCTGTTGCTATGCGGAAGTCCGTAATCTGCCTCACCTGCACCCCGGTTTGATTTCTTCTTGTCCTTCTGCTTGTGAATGGGGCGCGCTGCTTTCTGGGAACTGTGTGTGTTCTCAGAGATCAGCGCGCCCATTCACAAGCCAGCGTGAGACTCGCGCAGGCACAGTAGGAAACGTAGCCTGTTTCCCATAGTGTGAATGGCGGCGCGGGACTCGGAGCGATCGCTGGACCGGCATCGGGGGGGCCATCAGCGCGGGCGCCTAGGACAGGTAAGTGTCCTTATTTAAAGTCAGCAGCTACACTGTTAGTAGCTGCTGACTTTAAAAAAAAAAAATTTGCGGCTGGAGCTCCGCTTTAAAGAGGAACTGCAGTTTGCTCACATAATTTGTAATAAAAAAAATTTTGCCATTCTAAATCCCCAATCCAACAACTTTGCATATTATTTTATTTATATTGTGATTCTGTACTTGTCAAATATGCTGCAGAAATCTCCTTCCACTAAGTCTGGCTGCAGCCATTTTAACTGTGGGCAGCTGGAGCTGCTGCCTAATCACCTCTTGGATTTACACAGACAAACAGAGGCACACCTTCAGCTCTGAAGCCCTGCAGCTTTTATTGGCCCTCTTATGACACCCCTACTCCCTTCCTGGCAAACACTCATGAGACAGAGAGAGAGAGCTGTGCATGATGTCATAAGCCTAGGCTAATGACCAGACAAGAAACAGGAAGTGTGCTGTATAAGGTATTTGCTGGCAAAAAAAAATGTTTTATTATCCAAAGTTAAAACAACAAGGGCAGAAGATTTAATAGATGTAAAGTTGAAAACATGACTGAAGTTCCGCTTTAACTTCCATAAGGGAAATATATGTCACCTGCATTATTTGGTGTTTTGGGTTTTGGGAGAGAGCTCTTCTTGCTGAAGAAATACAAACTTGTTTGTCTGGTGGGTGTGCTGGGCTATTACCAATGGGAAGAGCACACTTTTTTATTTAAATAAATGCTAAAAGTCTATTGAAATGGTGCTGGAAACTGTCAGGAATGGTGTGCTCCACATAAACAAAGTGAATAGACCCTATTTCAGATCTGTATACGCCACCTGCACCAGTTTTGATTTAAGAGTGATATAGAAACAAATGGAGGTCCATATAGAACCCTTTTACAGATTTCTGTCAGGTGTGATCTGTTGTATGAGATATGAGTTGTCAGTAGACTGCTGACATCATTCTCTCTGCTCATGCAGTGGTAACACTACATAAGCAGAGCCTCCAGTGTGCAACTTTATCTCTAATGTTTTCTGTGCTCTGTTTTTTAGACATGGCCGAACAGAGAACTTATTGTTTATAATTAACAAAAGGGCTGGTGCCCATTTGTTAATTAGGTGCAGCATTTGCTCAATTTTTTATGTTTAGAAGAGTGGTGCAAGCCATCACTCTGTTATTTCCTCCCTCCGTGTCTGCAGTTATGGTCTGTATTATAAACTACATTTTGTGTAAATCTTGCACTATAGCACTGGAATATGTATTGATGGTGTTTCAAATAATATAGTAAATACATACCAGTGACTTTGTTAGACTGGGGCACCTAGGATGCCTGCACACTTCTCAGGCCATTAACCAGATGCCCGTTCTGTGAAGGTCTAAAATGTTCCCTTATCCATAGTGATGTAGGCCTTTGGATATGAACATGTAAACATGTATGGCACATTGATATGTAGTAACAAAACCATCAACAGCAGAATTACATCAAATAAATATACACTTATATCATTTAACTGCACTTTTCTCCAAGTTTTTTACCATTTTCTTTGGCTGCTCATGTGTTTAGAGATTAGTGACATATGACTGGAATGACACTGGAATGTCTTTTACGTGAATGTTGGGATTAACAATTTGGCATCACTTTCTCTATGTTGTGTGAAAGCAATGCCCAAACCGAGAATAACTGGGTCATTAGGGACAGACTTGAGCTGAGTTTTTATGCATATATGTGCTAACAACCTGGATAGATCTCATTTAAAAAACAGTTTCTGTAAATAATGAAAAAGAACAGGGTTCTGTGGTTTCCTTATACATACATTATTTCAGTTTTTGAAATGAGTTTCGAAAGATTTTCTTTCCGGCAATAATTGTACTCATTTACATTTAAACTCTTTCTAACCATGTAAATGCAATTTGTTGCAAGGCACATTTGACTTTGCTGTAGGCAACAGAGATTCAGACCTGAGATCTAAAACCACAAACAACACATTGGTACTATTCATTTGGGAATATACAGGACATGATGCTGCTGCTTCAACACTTTTGGCACAAAATAAATAGTTAACTACATCAAAATGGCAAAAATCATAGAGATACGCATTCTGTACAGTAGGACGAACAGGAGTATTGATATTCATAAGCACCTAGCTGAGCACTGGAAGCAACTTATGCCGCGTACACACGATAATTTTTCGGCATGAAAAAAAACTTTGTTTTTAAAAAATGTAATTTTAAAGGATCTTGTGTGGGCTTCACATCATTTTTTAGGTTCTGAAAAAACAACAAAAAAAATTCGAACATGCTGCATTTTTTAACATCGTTGATCGTGTGTGGGCTAAAACAATGTTAAAACCCACGCATGCTCAGAAGCAAGTTATGAGACGGTAGCGCTCGTTCTGGTAAAACTACCGTTCATAATGGAGTAAGCACATTCATCACGCTGTAACAGACAAAAAAGTGCGAATCGTCTTTTACTAACACTGAATCAGCTAAAGCAGCCCAAAGGCGAATGGAACTTCTCCTTTATAGTGCCGTCGTACGTGTTGTACATCACCGCGCTTTGCTAGATCATTTTTTTAAAACGATGGTGTGTGGGCAAACTTTGTTTTTTCAACATGCTGAATTTATTTATTTATTTTCATGCTGAAAAATGATTGTGTGTATGCGGCATTAGACACTGCAAGTACTTTTCACTTCCAGAGCTTTGACCAGTGTCAGTAAGCAAAGACACTCAAATCTATTTTAAAGTGTAGTTGTCTTTAAGGAAACCTCAGTGTGGGTGCGTAGGTGACAAAGACAGGACATGTTGAAACCATATACTGTAAGTAAAAAAATAAATAAAAAAAAATAAGGCTTATGCTGTATATAAGGAGTGTGAGTTTGCCATACAGGAATAGTATGGAATTATGTATTTGATGCTTGGACACCATGATTTCTGAGTTTCATATACAGAAAGCCTTATGTAAAAAAAAAAAAAAAATCTTACAGCAATCAATTCAATATAATCCTGCTCCTTTGCCTGTGGTATTGTTTTCAAACACACAAACACACAAGCACTAAGCGAGCATTCCTTTGCCTACTCTGTAATGAAGGCAGCTGAAACCCTTCTGAATTTTAAAGTCCTTGACATCACCCTTTTTTTTTTTTTTGAAAGAGCAATTTTAAATACCTGTTACTATTTTAAACATTTATTCTGGATACCAAAAGACACACATTTGTGTAATTTTGAAGGCAGGGAGAGAGGGCCACTAGTTGTAGAACTAATTCTCCAATAAACATGCTAACAAAACCTGTATAACCAATGAAAGAATTTTCCCCATTTTTTGTGCGGGGTAACAACTATAACATTTTAAATGCCCCATAACTTTTTATCTTGGTGATAATTACAGAGATGCATATAAGGGGTTTTAATCCTTTTTGAATCTCTAGCTGTACACTTTATAAACTTTGGGCCAGATTCAGGTACATCTGCGCATTATTGGACCGGCGTAGCGCACCGCCTTTACGTTAGACTTGCGCAATGTAGCCGCGCAATCACCCTATTCTCGTCGCTTTTACGCATAAAATTGCGCATGCATAACGTTATTTCAGAGGCGTAAGGCGGAGTAATACAAATTGGGAAGGACGTGGGCGTGTTACATTGAAATGAGCCGTGACCCCATGCAAATTAAGGGCCGGCCGGCTCGCGCATACGCTCTTGAAGGAGACCATGGTCAGCACCTCTGTGCGCATGCTCACAACTCGGGAACAGCGCAATCAGTGAAATTGGAAGTAGACCCGGGCAACTTTGCTGAACTACGCAGACAGCATAAATAGCCAGACACAAACGCACTTCCATTGCAAAAGTACATCCCTTTGTATCCCTCCCTATACAGCAAGGTGCTATTGTTCTGTTGTTTGTTAGCGTTTATTTGTTTGTTTGTGACGTGTCGTTGAGATATTTGGGGACTGTTTTACAGAGTGATTTTTGTCTTTTATGTGTTTTCTTTGTTGTTGTTTTTTTAAATCATATTTTTGCTGGGCTTTTTTTTTTTTTCGGTTTTGTTTGTGTATGATTTGGGAATGTGGGGGTGACATTCCTGCCGGAAAAGGGGTGTCACCCTCAATTTTGGTGGAGAAGGGTTACCCAGGACCAGGGAGAAGTGATCCCCAGGTCCGTGTGAATGGTGTATGAATGTACAGTGACATAATTGCAGCCTTGGCGTGGCGTTGCTGCTCACAAGTCCTGCATGGTGGGCTTGTGCCAATCCAATTTGATGAGGATGTGGGGTGTGTGTGCTAGGGACCACAGTGGTGTGAATGCATGCATTCTCATTGTGCCTTGATTAATGTGTGTGTTTAACGTGCAAAGATGCATAATGTGAGCTGGCATGAGATGGGGTCATGAGATGGGGTCCCAGTGCATATGCAGAGTCACCTTGAAGGGAAAAGACAGGAGGATGTTAGTAGTGCATGTGCCCCTTGTGATGTGTGCATCATGGGGGGGGACAGTCATGCCTGCCACCCATGTCACTCACCAACCAGCCAGCTGTCCCCATACATGTTCTGTTCGAAATCTGTGGGGATGGGGCTTTGATTGTATATGTAGCTGTCATGGGTGTCATGGGTAGTGTCATGTGTTGGGCTGCAAGGTTGTGGTTAATTCCATGATGGCATGAGGGGTGAATCTGAAGATGCGAGACACCTCAGAATCACTCATGCCATAGATGTCTATGCGTGTGTGATATATCCTCTCCCGTGAAGAGTGAAGAGTGAGGGACTTGTATCAGATAAGAATATTGTATTAGATTAGATTAAATTGTAAAGTTTATATAAGCAAATAAAAAGTAAAAAAAAAAAAAACATCTCCCGTGCCCTCCTCAGTGCCCTCCTCAGTGCCCTCCTCCTTCTTTTCTCATCTAAAGTCAGTAGTATAGCTATGAGAATGGATGCCACTGGCATGTTGGCATACAGTTTGTTGGGCAACACGTGTGACTGCTGAGCTCCTCACTAACAGTGTTGCTTTATCTTAAATGTAGACGATTTTTCTCTTTTTAGACCAGCTTTTATATGGTCTAATTTTAGACAGGACATTTTGCTGTTGCGCACACTGCGTAGCCTGCGCTGCCCCAACGTTCTTTTGTGGATCCCCCTAAGTCCCTCATTAGCATATTTGACTAGCAAATCAATGGTCTGTCTAGCGCAGTTTTGCGCGGACAGATGCGCCTGTCTAACGAAATTACCCTGGACAAGAAAAAGTAGTTTTCTTGCGTATCTCGTTTTGGGGATGCCGTGCATCGAAACGCACGCGCACAATTAGACTTACGCCGCTCATTTGTTAAATTAAAGAAATATGGAAACATGAATTTCCTTGCATTTCCTGCTTGTAAGGTTAGTAGTGTTTGTACAAACTGTGTTTACAACACAATTGTCCATATTGATGTTTGTGGTAGACCATAGCTCAGTTGAGCAATATTAGTTAACAAAGAGAGTTCGGTCTCCCTTGGCCCTGAGCTGCTGTGCCCTATAAAAAATAAATTTGGACCTCCAGATACTATAAGGGTCCTTTCACACTAGCGGACGAACGGTCCGCTAATTACAAGTCCGTTAACGGACTTGTAATGAACCCCTATGGGAGCTGATCCATTAGCGGATGATGCATCCGCTAACGTCCGCCAGATCCGCATCCGTTTTTTCGGACGGAAGAATGTCCTATTTTTCTTCCGTCCGGCCAAACGGATCGGGTGTAAACGGACAGACGGTCCGTTTCCATCTGACTCCCCATAGGGGAGAGCGGAGGAGAGACAGGGCGGTCCCTGCACAGTGTGCGGGGACCGCCCTGTCCGCCGACAGCTGAGCGGAGACCCCCCGCTGAGCTGACGGACACACGGAGCGGACCGAAAAATGGTCCGCTCCGTGTGAAAGGACCCTAAATGTGCTTGGGAATCATTTCAGTAACCTCGCTTTGAATCTTTCTCTTAGGCCGCGTACACACAATCAAATCTGTTTGCTGGAAACGGTCTGCCAGACCGTTTCAGCAGACAGATTCGATCGTGTGTACAGGCAAACAGACGGATTTTGCCAGCCGACAGATTTGAAAGCATGCTTTCAAATCTGTCGGCTGGGAACCCATCCGCCCGACATGTCTGCTGGTTAGTATGCTAACCAGCAGACATATCTGCTCGCACACGCGTCAATGTCACCGCCACGTCACCGACACGTCAGCGCACTGTCTGCCAGCGGGGATTTTGGTTTGATCGTGTGTACACGATCAAACCAATACATCCCAGCAGACAGATTTGTTCAAATCGGTCTGTCCGACCGATTTGAACAAATCTATTTGCTCGTGTGTACAGGGCCTTAGTGATGTCATACTACATTCTTTGTGACATATAATGGCAACTTATGGTAAACCATTGCCAAAAATAGTATACTAATGATTTTTTAAATCATTGTGCTTTATGTACCTGTAAATCAGATCATATAATAGCTCTCCGTATGACATTTCTAAGTACTGTCAATGATACCGTACTGATTTAGAGAAGTGGTTGCCTAGAAATGCACCATTTTAGTGTAACACCAGATGTATTGCAAATTAACAAAACAGTGGTGCTTCTCATTCTTTTTACTTAATGTATTATTTAGTTTTATATATATATCAATTTTGACAAACTATTTAACCAATTACCCCACATACTCCACAGTTCGTACAAAAAGAATTCACAATCTGCCTTGCTTTGAAGTTCTAGCTGGTATTCTTGATTATGAGCACATGTGATTGCCTATGCCTCTGAGTGCCCTGCATGAAGCCATTGTGATGATCAGCATTCAGAGGCCTATACATCAGGATGGGTATTCGTCAAAACACAGGTCATATTCCATATAAGATGAAACTCTTTCTGTACATTAAATCTCCTTTTGATATGTTAAAAGCACTTTCATATCACCTAACCTCCATATCATTAAGTCTTTTATATACAGATCTCATTATGGCTGTATCACGTGCAGAATAAAATGCAAAATTCAAGAACAGTATAACAGGGACTTTTTTACTCGTCTTTTTTTTTTCTTGTGGACTTACCTTCCTATTTTCCTTTCCTTAACCATTTCAATACAGGGCTTGTATACCACTGCCTATTCTGGCACTTCTCTCCTACATGTACAAATCATATTTTTTTTTGCTAGAAAACTACTCAGACCCCCCATACATTATATATGTTTTTTAGCATACATCCTAGGCAAGAAAATTACGGTCATTGCAACATTTTATCGTGCACGGTATTTGCGCAATCATTTTTCAAATGCTTTTTTTTTGGAAAAAAATGGTTTCATGAATTAAAAAATAACAAAACAGTAAAGTTAGCCCATTTTTTTTATAAAATATGAAAGATGATGTTACACCGAGTAAATAGATACCTAACATGTCAAACTTCGGTACTTAAAAATCTCCATAGGTGACACTTGAAAATGTTTACAGGATACCAGTTTAGAGTTACAGAGGAGGTCTAGTGCTAGAACGCACGTGGCGATACCTCACATATGTGGTTTAAACGGCGTTTACTTATGTGGGCGGCACTTACCTGTACGTTCGATTCTGAGCGTGACAGGGGCATTTTTTTTTTATTATTATGAATTTTTTATTTTACTTATTTTTTTTATTTTTACACTTCAAAAAAAAATTATCACTTTTATTCCTATTACAAGGGATGTAAACATCCCTTGTAATAGGAATGGTTAGTGACAGGTCCTCTTTATAGAGAGATGGGGGGGTCAATAAGACTCCACATCTCTCCTCCAGGCTGGAAAGCATGAGATCGTGAAAAAAAATTAATCAATCTCATGCTTACTAGCCGCAATCTCGGCTTTGTTTTCTTCTGGGAACCCGGGCGTGACATCATCACATGTCATTTCTAAAAAAAAGATTAAAACATTTTTTACCTGCATGCTCAGTGAACTTGTAAGGGGTCTGAGGAACCTTAGAAACCAGTCGACCAGGGAAGGGGCAACTACTTACTTGCCCTTCATCGTGGAAAGGTGGTGGTGCATAAGCCACCCTCCACCTTGCCAAGACCTTTTCCAGAGCACTGGGCGTGCCAAAGAGCCAATGCTTTTAGGAGAGAAGCCCCATTTTTTTATATATCCCTCTCAAAGGACCTCACCCATGTTTGAAGGTCAGGTCCCTGGTATCGGCATAGCATTGGAGGCTAATCCATTGCTATGGGGATACCAGCTTGCATGCTTGGTGTGTTGGGCTGGTTATTTTTGGACCAAGGGAGACATGCTGTTTTTCTTTGCCTAATTCATATGACGTTTAAAAAAAATGATAATTAACATTCCTAGTGCTGAAAATGTATATAGCCACAATTTTAGCACATTTGATACCTCCTGCATTTGTTTGATGTGGATTCTTCTTATTGTCAGTAGGATATGGTATATACCAAGACTATAGAAAATCAGAACTGTGAAATGCTAGACAAATCCTATTGAATTTCATGTGTGCAAATATTAGTAAAGTACTCACTTGATGAATTTACCAATGAATCTTTCATAAGTACACCCCTTAATATTATTCAGTTTTTTAAATAAAATGTATAATGAAATATAATGAAATGTTATAATTCTTATACATATATGAGATAAGTGATAAGCTGAACATACCTGTGTTCGTGAACTTTACTGAAGTTTAGATGCAAAATTTGCAGTTAAAGTATTTGTGAACTAAGTGCTATTAAAACTTATAGCAGACATTATTTTTGTATATACTTTCAGCTTTGAGAGCAAGGATCCTGTTGGGAGCCACTGGCAATCGATACAGCAGGGTCGGATGGGGAGTGTGGAAACTAAACTAACTGACAATAGAGTTACAGGAATGGAAAGGGAAGGGGGTGCCTGCTATAGGCCCTCCTTTCTAGATGGGATCACTGTAGCAGCACTAAGGGGCTGTCAGGTATATTTAGTGGTGCTGCGGTTTAGGTTATCAGCTGGCAGGGGTCATGTAGCGGTCAGGGGTTATTAAAGGTAAAGTTATCAGAGGTAAAGTTAGCCCTGGGAGGTTAGCAGTTAACTAGAGGTGGATAATGAGGCGCAGGTGTGTCAGGTGAGTCTTCAGGTGGGCGGAGAGGCAGGCAGTTATTGGCCCCTAGTGGTCAGGTGATGCTTCAAAAATTCTGGAACCCAGCCAGAAGCCTATTTAAGGGTCTAGTCTGGCGTGGATCGGGGCCAGTTTATTACCAGAAGCAGTAGGAGGAACTCCCTGCCCTATCCCCCCCTTTTCTTGTTTTCCTGTCGCGGCCGGTTCACGTGGTGGCTCACTCTGATAATAATTTCGGAGGGGAGATTTGAGTCAAGTTTTGTTGCTTAATGATGGATCAGCTCGAGTCTCAAGTGGCTGAGCTGCGGTATTGATGGTTATTAACCACTTAAGGACCGCCGCATGTACATTTACGTCGGCAGAATGGCACCGACAGGCACATCAACGTATATATACGTTGGTGCCTTGGGGGGGATCGGGGGTCTGATCGGACCCCCCCCGTACATGCGGCGGTCCGTGCGGCTGCAGGAGCAATCCGACAGGAGGGGGCGGCTATTCGTTTTTGTCCGCCCCCTCCGGATCACTCCCAGCCAATGCGCGCGCCCGCCCTGTCACTTCCTCCCCCTGTGTTAACACAGGAAGGAGGAAGCGATGTGATCTCTCCCTCTGCGTTTTTTTCAACCACCGCTGAGGAGAGATCACCACACAGTAAGTCCTGCACCAACACTACACTGCACACAGGCACATTTAACCCCCCTGATCGCCTCCCCCCCCCCCTGTCACAGTGTCACTGAATGCAGTAATCATACATGTGTGATTACTGTATTTAGTGTTAGTGTGACAGGCAGTGTAAAAGTCAGTTAGTGTTAGGTTCAGGGTAGCCCTGTACCCCCCCCCCATATAAAGTTTTAACCCCTTGATCACTGCCCTAGTTAACCCTTTCACTCCCTATTGCTAGCGTCACTAAGCAATCATTTTTCTGATCACTGTATTAGTGTCGCTGTTCCCGCTAGGTAGCTAATTTTTTTTTTATTGCGATTTTTTTTTACTAAAGACATGTGGCTAAATAAATTTTGGCCTAAATGTTTGACTAAAATTTAGTTTATTGATTTTTCTTATAACAAAAAGTAAAAAATATTGTTTTTTTTTCAAAAAATGTCGCTCTATTTTTGTATATAGCGCAAAAAATAAAAATCGCAGAGGTGATCAAATACCACCAAAAGAAAGCTCTATTTGTGGGAAGAAAAGGACGCAAATTTTGTTTGGGAGCCACGTCGCACGACCGCGCAATTGTCTGTTAAAGCGACGCAGTGCCGAATCACAAAAATCCCTTTGGTCATTTGGCAGCATATTGGTCCGGGTCTTAAGTGGTTAAAGTTGGTTTTCAAGAGTTAAAGTTTTAAATAAAGTTATGGTGTTATTCAACAGTTTCAAGAAAACCAGTGAACCAGGCCGAGGCCAATACTATTCCAAGAAAATAAAGGATATAACGTTATGTAATGTATTTTATGATCATATATGATGCTGAATATATGGATTAATGTAGCATGTTAATAAATATTTTCTAGATTTATTTCATGGTGTGCTTTTTGCATGGTGCATGTGATCCCATGAAAAGGGAAGGGGGTGCCTGCTATAGGCCCTCCTTTCTAGATGGGATCACTGCAGCAGCACTACGGGGCTGTCAGGTATGTTTAGTGGTGCTGCCGTTTAGGTTATCAAGTGGCAGGGGTCATGTAGCGGTCAGGGGTTATTTAAAAATCAGAGGTAAAGTTAGCCCCAGGAGGTTAGCAGTTAACTAGAGGTGGATAATGAGGCGCAGGTGTGTCAGGTGAGTCTTCAGGTGGGTGGAGAGACAGGCAGTTATTGGCCCCTAGTGGTCAGGTGATGCTTAGAAAATTCTGGAACCCAGCCAGAAGCCTATTTAAGGGTCTAGTCTGGCGTGGATCGGGGCCAGTTTATCACCAGAAGCAGTAGGAGGAGCTCCCCGCCCTATCCCCCCCTTTTCTTGTTTTCCCGTCGCGGCCGGTTCACGTGGTGGCTCACTCTGATAATAATTTCGGAGGGGAGATTTGAGTCAAGTTTTGTTGCTTAATGATGGATCAGCTTGAGTCTCAAGTGGCTGACCTGCGGTATTGATGGTTATTAAAGTTGGTTTTCAAGAGTTAAAGTTTTAAATAAAGTTATGGTGTTATTCAACAGTTTCAAGAAAACCATTGAACCAGGCCGAGGCCAATACTATTCCAAGAAAATAAAGGATATAACGTTATATAATGTATTTTATGATCATATATGATGCTGAATATATGGATTAATGTAGCATGTTAATAAACATTTTCTAGATTTATTTCATGGTGTGCTTTTTTATTTCTCTATGCATGTTTGGGTTTTCTTCTTCTTTTTGCATGGTGCATGTGATCCCATCCAGTATCTCCTAGGAGGAACAAAAGATATGCAAACCAACTACACCAGTACAAATGTGCATCAATACTTGATATAGTCAGAATGATAGGGTACCAGAGGGGAAATAGCAGGACCACCAGGTGTTTATAATCAAATACAATTCTCACACAAAAAAGGTACATAAACAAAAAACAACATAAAACACAGCTGTATGTACAGTATAACACTTGCATTTTGAGATAACATACAATTTAACATGAAGAAATAATTCTGGATGGCTGCAATTCCAAAAATCCTTTTATTGAAGCTTCATATGACAAGTGGTTGAGAGATGGAGCAGGGGACAAAGAGGTAGGCGCGTTTCGTGCAAATATCACCTGGTCATTACCTGGTACCACTTGTCATATGAAGCTTCAATAAAAGGATTTTTGGAAGTGCAGCCGTCCGTAATTTTTTCTTCACGTTACACAGCATGGGAGCTGGGCTAGCACCTGACTAGTGTGTGTGGGGATTAAGCAGAGACTCACTCACCTGGAGCAGCTTTTCTTGTTTCATGAAACATACAATTTAATCCTTGGCAGTGCGGGTGCAGCATTACTGTAAGGTAAGACTTTTCATTTTCTTGGAGTTCAGCTTTAAAGAGGAAGTAAACCCTGATGGGTTTTACTTCCTCTTTATTCCCCTGCAAAGTAAAAACATAATGGGCTAGTATGCATCGCAAACAAAGTCTGCAATGTCCACGATGTCCCTGCTTGTGGCCACGTTCATCTTCACCCCTCTTTCTCCCGGGGCCGTGGACTTCTGCTCTGTGACAGGCTGGAGTCTCAGGTGACGTCACTCCCACGCATGCGCAGGGTAGCCTACCGTCACGGCATGGCCCTATAGAAACGGCAAGATTGTGCCCTTTCTTTAGTGCACATGTGCCAGTGATGTCATCGCAAGCATATATGCTAAATATCTCCTAAACTGTGCAGGTTTAAAAGATATTTCCAGTACCTACAGATCACCCTGAAGCCACTGTATTAGGCAATCTTAGTCCACAAATTTTTCTTTTTTTTGCTGTATGTTATATATACTGATGACTGCAGCCTTACTTTGGGGTTTGTAGGGCATCTCTTGATAAACTTTGGTAGAATGTATTATACACAGCTGTGTCCACAGACCAATATGATCGTTGTATTAATAGGCACTGTTATCAAATACATCTATTGATGAACATTACATTATGAAAAATATAAAGTGCGGCTATGGGATCAATTGCATGTGATTTATGGATGCAAACGTATAATGTAAATTAGTGGAAATCCATTTTCACTGACTCACTGTTTGATATTTAATTAAAAATTTTCTTCTTTTTAATTACCTTATGGATATCTTTAAGTATAGTTAACATATAATGAAATTTGCGACTTGTGTGCTAAATAATATCATAATTAATTTTCCTCAGCCATACGTTAACAACCTCTTGAGGTATGCAAATCGTTATTGTGAAAATCAGTTGTTTGCTGTAGTCTGACATTAACCTTGCTTTTAAGAAGTACAAGGCACAGCATATGACACAGTCATTTGTTAGCACAATGAAATCAGGTATCAGTGTATTCCGCATGACCCACACTACTGTCAGTTATCCACTTAAGACCACTTTGAATAAAATTGTGTTGACATGCTCTGGCTGACTCCCACAGTGGTCCACATGAATCCTTCAACACATGTTATCTTGAAAAGCGGCATTCCTTTTCTGTCAGAAACTGATGCAATCAAGCTGCTCTGCCACTAGCACAGACTACCCACTTCCTGTGCAAGTGATGGAACACGTACATTTATTCAAGCTCATAGTCTGAATGCATCATTGTCATACACATCTGTCCTTGAACAAGGTAAAAGCTGCACGTAGCATTGCTAGATAAAAATATGTTTTTAATTTACTGGGAAAAGGATTTATTTCTAAAAACATACAGTACTTTAATGTTAAACATTGGAGTAATGGGACTATTTAAAGTGGTCCTGTCAGTATATCAAATCCTAATAAATTAGCTCTGCAAAAGAATAGCTATTATACTCATATTATCATATCTAAATTGGCCCTAGTATATGAATGTGTGTTAGGGACCTTAGGTTGTAAGCTCCTTGAGGGCAGGGACTGATATGAATGTACAATGTATATGTAAAGGGCTGCGTAAATTGACAGCGCTATATAAATAGCTAAAATAAATAAAAATACATAAAATCATGGAGATAGAAGACCCTCTGTATCACAAAACAAATGTAGGCCCTTAAGAGGGCCGGGGGACAGAGTCTAAGAAACTGTCTGGTATTCGCCAGAACACTCTGCCAGGGATGAAGGATTTTTCAGCAGATTGCTGCCCTTGGTTATGTTTCAACTGTTTGACAGCAGGTAAAAATGATGCATGATACAAAATATGAAGGCAAGGATGTGGTCAAACAGGCAAAACTTTGGTGCTGGAAGACAAAAAAAATTTCAGAAAAACTGACAAAAGTCAAATTCGGATAGCAGAACTACGCGGGAGGTCACAGGCACAGGACCTTGAGATCAGATTCTCAGATAGGTCTTCGGTCAGAGTAAATAAAAAATGAAGCAATTTTAAGAAGCTTTTCCAGACATTAGAGGAAGTGTCCAGCAGCCACTTATCAATAAGTACCAGCAAGGGGGGAGGGGGTTAATTGGAGTTTGCATCAGGTCACAGGACAGTTTTCCAGAAAACACGAAAGCTATGGCACATGTACTGATAATCAGGAAACAGGAAGCATAGGCCCCAGGGAAATCAACATACAGATCCTGCAGAGACTATGCTGCAATGGGAACTGTTGTGTGCAGTGGCACAGGTACAGTGAACTTTAAGTACTCACCTCTTTGGTGACCTGTGTCTCCTATCTTCCCACCATTCTGGTAATACAGCCTTTGGCATTGAACATTTCCAGGAGTATTGGATAGGAATGTCAGATGCCCACATCACTGCTGGGTTATGGAGGGAGGGTAAGAGATATGCCCACACGAGAAGTGAGTATATTAATTATTCCCTTATAGGTCACCGTTGAATTTTCTTCTTAAAAGGTTGCTTTTTAATTGCTGCTTTTTATCCTTCTATGGAAGTCAATAACTTGACTTTTCTATTACAGTATTTTTGTTATTTTAAAACTATTAGATGCATTGCACATGTAACTGAAATGTTCTGCCTGGCAGAGGATTTTTGATTTGATTTAGCTTGTGGTTTACATACCATACATTCCATAATGAATAACCAGACACTGGAGACACCGCTTTTTTCTACTTTAATTTCTTCCTGCATAACCTGTACTTTTTGGACAAAAAATCATGTGTGTGATTAAGCTGGTCTGTTGTTCATTGAATGGGCCAATGACACGGTAAGATGCAAAGCTAAAATAGAAAATGTTGCCTGATATCTTTTCTTTTAGTGTGAATTAGTGTGAATGTATTAGGCTTCTTCCACACATAGTTACATAGTTACATAGTTAGTCAGGTTGAAAAAAGACACAAGTCCATCCAGTTCAACCATAAAAAAAATAAAAAAAAATAAAACAAAGTAAAACACAGTACATCCTCCCATACACCCAACTCCATACCCACAGTTGATCCAGAGGAAGGCAAAAAACCCCAGCAGAGCGATGATCCAATTTGCTACCGGAGGGGAAAAAATTCCTTCCTGATCCCCCGAAAGGCAATCGGATTTACCCCGGATCAACTTTACCTACAAATCTTAGTACTCAGTTATATTATGTGCATTTAGGAAAGAATCCAGGCCTCTCTTAAAGCAATCTACTGAGCTGGCCAGAACCACCTCTGGAGGGAGTCTGTTCCACATTTTCACAGCTCTTACTGTGAAGAAACCTTTCCGTATTTGGAGGTGAAATCTCTTTTCCTCCAGACGTAAAGAGTGCCCCCTTGTCCTCAGTGTTGACCTTAAAGTGAATAACTCAACACCAAGTTCACTATATGGACCTCTTATGTATTTGTACATGTTGATTATATCCCCCCTTATTCTCCTCTTCTCAAGAGTGAATAAATTCAGTTCCTCTAATCTTTCCTCATAGCTGAGCTCCTCCATGCCTCTTATCAGTTTAGTTGCCCTTCTCTGCACTTTCTCCAGTTCTCCGATATCCTTTTTGAGAACTGGTGCCCAAAACTGGACTGCATATTCCAGATGAGGTCTTACTAATGATTTGTACAGGGGCAAAATGATATCTCTATCTCTGGAGTCCATACCTCTCTTAATACAAGAAAGGACTTTGCTCGCTTTGGAAACCGCAGCTTTGCATTGCATGCCATTATTGAGCTTATGATCAACTAAAACACCCAGATCCTTCTCCACTACAGATCCCCCCAGTTGTACTCCCCCTAGCATGTATGATGCATGAATATTCTTAGCCCCCAAGTGCATAACTTTACATTTATCAACATTAAACCTCATCTGCCACTTAGTCGCCCAATTAGACAGAGCATTGAGGTCGGCTTGTAAATTGGAGACATCCTGCAAGGACATTATTCCACTGCATAGCTTGGTGTCATCTGCAAAAACAGAAATGTTACTTTTGATCTCAGACCCAATATCATTTATAAATATATTGAAAAGTAAGGGACCCAACACTGAACCTTGGGGTACACCGCTGATAACCTTGGACCATTCAGAGTAAGAATCATTAACCACAACTCTCTGAATTCTGTCTTTCAGCCAGTTTTCTATCCATTTACAAACTGATATATCTAATCCTGTAGACCTTACCTTACACATGAGCCGTGTGTGGGGAACTGTATCGAACGCTTTTGCAAAATCCAAGTATACCACATCCACTGCTACGCCTCTGTCCAGGGTTTTACTTACCTCTTCATAAAAGGAAATCAGGTTTGTCTGACAACTTCTGTCCTTCATGAATCCATGCTGTCTGCTGCTTAAATAGTTTGTTTCCAGCAAGAACTCATCCACGTGGTCTTTTATTAAACGTTCCAGTATCTTCCCAACTATAGAAGTTAAACTAACAGGTCTATAGTTACTAGGTAAAGACTTTGTTCCCTTTTTAAATATGGGCACCACATTGGCTTTATGCCAATCCAGTGGTACTATTCCTGTCATTAATGAGTCCCTAAATATTAGATACAGTGGCTTTGAAATTTCAGAGCTCAATTCTTTTAGGATCCGTGGGTGGATGCCATCTGGTCCAGGTGCTTTATCCACCTTTATTCTGTCTAAATATTTCTGGACCATATCACTTTTGAGCCATTGTGGATTTGGGGCTGTGTCACTCCCACCCCCTATATCGACATGAGCTCCCCCATTCTCCATTGTATACACAGAGCTGAAGAAAGCATTTAATAAATTTGCCTTCTCTATGTCCTCAGTCACCCACTCTAGATTATTTTGTAAAGGGCCTACATGCTCAGACTTGACCTTTTTACTATTAATATATTTAAAGATTTTTTTGGGGTTTGTCCTACTATCTTTTGCAATCTGTCGTTCATTTTGAATTTTTGCATCCTTGATTTCCTTTTTACATATTCTATTATATATTCTTTGTAACATTTAAACGACACTAGTGTTCCTTCATTTTTATATTTTTTACTCCGTAGCTACATCGTCCTACTGGGGCCCAATATTATTATTTTTTGCAGTTTACTACTGATTTAATGCCTCATTTTAGTTGTTAGGTTAAGTATTATGGCTAGTGCCTATATAAATGTTAAACAACAGGTTAGGAAATTAAGATTGGGAGAATAAGGGCTTATTTTAGAGGTTAGGTTTTGCGTTAAGAGTTCAGGAAGGGGGGAATTCAATGTGAGTAGGTGCTTTACAATTTGTTTTACCATAGAGGGACCTTTAAAGTAATGTTTAGGCCTTAGGGAGACAATTCTAAGTATTATTATTATTGCGGTATATTAGTTACACCACATTGGTGATCAGTAGGAGAAGGCTCCCTTACTCTTGTGATCAGCGGGAGAAGGCTTCCCTTACCTTACATTGGTAGTCACTGCCTCTTACCTTGGTTTTTAATGTCATAGTCACTTACATTGGTGGTAGTAGTTGGTTATTTGTGTTGCTCACGAATATTCGCATTGCAAATATTCGCTACGAATATTGCATATTCGAGTATTCGCTAATAACTCGAATATCGTGGCGAATATTCGCTATTTCGAATATTCGTATTTTTTCAAATTTCGCAATAAATTTCGCAATAAATTTCGCAATCAATTTCGATATTTACGAATATTCGCTATATTTTATCCAAAAAAAATTGTGAAATTTCGCAATCATTTTCGCTTTCGCATATGCGAAATTTCGCTATTTTTTTTATAAAATATAGCGAATATTCGTAAATATCGAATATTCGTGATATTTTATCAAAAAAAAAAAAAAATAGTGAAATTTCGCAATTTTTTTTATTTTTATAAAATATCACGAATATTCGATATTAACGAATATTCGCGAATATTCTTCGAAATATTCACGAAATATCACGAAATCGAATATGGCGTATTCCGCTCATCACTATTGGTTATCTGTGGACACATACCTGAGAGAAAAGCGAAGAAGCTTCCATGGGCCCATTCTGATAGTTTTGCAAAGTGGCATGCTGACAGCTCCAGGAAAACCTATTAACCTTTGGAGGAACCCAAGGCCTTGTACACACGATCAGTCCAAACCGATGAAAACGGACTGAAGTTCACTTTCATCGATTCACAGACTGATGGTCTGATGTGCGTACACACCATCAGTTCAAAAACCGAAGTTCAATGCTTTCAAGCATGCGTCGACTTGATTCTGAGCATACACGGGTTTTGAACCGATGCTTTTGCGTACTAACCATCATGGTCAGTCCGATTTTAAAGCAAGTTTTAAAACTTTAGACTGAAGGACAAAAGACTGATGGGCCATACACACGGTCGGTTTGGACTGATGAAACTGAAGTTCAGTCCGTTGTCATCGGTTTGGACCGATCGTGTGTACGCGACCTTAGGGTTACAAAGAAGTATAGCTGAGGAAGGCTGGTGTGGGGATTCTTTATTGGTTAGAAAAACACTTGGGAGCTACCTTTTGCTTTTTATTTCTTAGTGATGGGAGTCTTGCACCAAAACCTTCCTTTTTTTTAAACTCCAAGCACCAAGAAAAATAGAGTTAGCTTGTAAAATTGAATGGTTATACACTTTAGCACACAGAGCTGTTATCCTAACAGTCACACAGTCTAGGCTTTCAGAACAGTGACAGCTTTACGCTGCCCTGTATATAAACTGAAATACATTCCAGTTTTCCACAGTAACTACTGAATACACTAGGTTTAATTCATTACAGAGCACATTTTTCTTTAAACCTTTTGAGTGGTCAAAATTAATAGATTCAGTTGACCCTGATGTATGTTATAGTTGTGACAATGCTCCTTTGATGATAAATGATCAAGGGACATTTAGAGCAGGCACATTTATAATCAAAGATTCACAAAGTAAAGTACTTGTTAAAGTAGAGTGTCATCTTCTTTGACTTCTAAAGCACATTTAAACATCACAAGTCATGTACATCTCATCAATTTAATCTGAATTGTGGCATCCGTTTTCAGTCAATATTCTGTGTGCTATAATGGTAAGGACTATTTTGAATAGATTAGCTAGTGATTACTGACAATGTTAGGAAAATTTACAAGATACTTATTCCGTAAGTAGAAATATCAATCCAATACATTTTTTTCCATAGTTAGCTGCCCAAAAGGTGACAGATACTGTCCTTGCTGATTGAATGAATTTCAGGAAGCTTTTACATGTGCTGGCTGCAGGGAAATAGGTATCACTTAACCACCACTGGAGAGGCATTTGCACCCTATATATTGATGTACTTTCTGTGGTTCTGAAAAGCCTAATAACTCATAACTACTATACATTGCTTTGTAAAGTTAAAATAACTAATGTTGAAGACTGATTGCATTGAGGAATTTAAAAGAGTGTAAGTATGGCTTAAAAGACCAGGCATATAGGAGAGCCATTCATATTTTGGTCTTTTCAGGACCAGCTACTAAGCATAACAACATATGTGTATCACAGTTCTGTAGAAGTGTAAAAAGTTTAATGTTTTTGTAAGTCCTATTAGCATGCAACTGATGGCTCCTTATATCAAATTGAAAAGTTGGGGCCCAGCAACTGTACTCTTATCAAAACAGTACAAAGTCAGCTGTTTGAAATTCAAAAATTGCCATATTCATGGGATCCAGTTTCTGGAGCATAATGCCGCGTTCACATGACCGTTTTTCATGACAATAAAAATAAAATTGTTTACATTTTTTGTGAAAAACGGTCATGTGCATGCTCCAGAACATTTTTCTTGACGAGAAAAATGGCCGTTAAAAATGTAGAACCTGCTCTATTTTTTACGTCGTGAAAAACGGTCATGTGTAGGCTTAACAAGGGGGAAAAGAATGCGCATGCTCAGAAGCAAGTTATGAGACGGGAGCGCTCATTCTGGTAAAACTAGCGTTTGTAATGGAGATGGCACATTCGTCACGCTGTAACAGACTGAAAAGCACGAAGACTGAAAAGCACGAATCGTCTCTCACAAAACTTTTACTAACACGCGGAAACACGAAATCAGCAAAAGCCGCCCGACGAATAGAATTTTCCCTTTATAGTGCCATTGTACGTGTTGTCGTACGTGTTGTACGTCACCGCGCTTTGCTCGAGCATTTTTTTTCACGAACGTGTGTATGCAAGTCAGGCTTGAGAGGAATCAAGTCGAGAAAAACATTTTTTTTTTTTCCATTACATGAATAACAGTCTTGTGTATGTGGCATAAGAGTACTTACGGAGTGAATTGACAGTACTTGCTCCTCCTTAATGTTATTTTACTCTGTAATTAGTAACCTGTGAACTTATTGTAGAACTTGATAACAAATTATCAAATGAGTTAATCCTTATACCAACTTAATTGTTATAAACCAAATAAATTAAATAAGTAATACAGTGACAATATTACATCATAACGTAAAGTGCATATGTTAATCAACATTAATTAATATTTCGATTGTGACAAGATTAATGAAAAGATGATAAAGTGACAGTAGTACAACATATCTTAAAGTGCATATAGTGGTACAGTGCAAATACATTTTTTCTTTATGCCAACAAGTGTTATAGTGCTGCAAGTCCTATTGATGTGGTTATCCACCTCTTGGGGGTAGTGTAAAATATGAAACTGACCAGATGTGTTGGACTTATCAAACAGTCAGTCATGCCTGTAGGACTTTTTTGGGAACCTAACCCAATACAATGGACTCTGGTTACTTCCAGTGTCTCCTCTGGGATGAATATCCTCTGGCTATGGCTCCCCCTCACCCCCAGACATTGAGTTTATATGGGGTCTTGCTGATCCTTATTGCTTGACTTTGGTTCAACTGAGATGATTGGGCCATGAACTGCAAATCAAGAGTGGGTGATTGGGGAAACTTCCTCTCATCACCTGAACTTTCCAGAATACCCAGCAGCCCTCACAGGAATGTATCTTGTCACAATATAAATATTAATTATTGTTTTTTAACAAATGTACTTTAAGGTATGATGTAATATTGTCACTGTATTACTTATTTAATTTATTTGGTTTACAACCATTACATTGTTATAAGGATGAACTCCTTTGATATCTAGTTATCAAGTTCTACAATAAGTTCCTAGGTTATTAATTACAGGTTAAGATAACATTAAAGTGCTGTCAATTAACTTCAATTTATCTTACCCCACCCTGTGGGGATAATTTTGGGCAGCAGTGGCCCATACACATAGGACACTTCAATTCCAAGGCGCGAGTGTCTCATTATACAATAAGAGTACTTAGGTAATCTTTCTGAATGTTTTTTCCAGTTTAAACAGTTAAAGCTGAACGCCAGAAAAATAAAATTGTGGGCATTTTCTATGTAAAACTAAATTATCTCTAATATTGGGTGTTCTATGTGTGGATGTTCCTGCATTATTTAAAACTATTGATTCCTTCATCCTGTTCAATGCCTTAAAGGGGTGTTCCAGTCATTTTTTATGTTTATCAAAAGTCAGCAGATACAAAAAGTGTAGCTGCTGGTTTTTAATAAACATACACTTACCTGCCCTACATTCCAGCGATGCGCCAGCCGGGGTTTCCGCTCCCCCCCCCCTCTCCAGCCGTCCTCATTCCAAGTGTGGGCACCTGGCCGTGACAGCTTTCGGCTTCATGGCCGGGCACCCACTGCGCATGCGCGAGTGTCACTGCACATGCACGAGTGGCGCTGCGCCATCCAATTGGACAGGCGATCGCCTGGGACCTGTGACGTGTCCCAGGCGATCGCCTACAGGGAGGGGCTGCAGAAAGGCGATTCGACTTTTGCCTTAGCAGCCCCTCGGCGGAAGGAGGAAGTGGAACAAGAAGTCCCACTCCTCCTGAAGCCCCCACTCCCCCAAAAAAAAATTACATGCCAAATGTGGCATGTAAGGGGGCGAGGAGTGGATTAAGTGGAAGTTCCACTTTTGGGTGGAACTCCGCTTTAAGCATTACTGAATTAGTAGAATAGTCATAGAAGGTCACTCACTTTCACCTCATACATTCACAAATAAGGGAATGACATGGAATAAGGGAGAGGAGGAGTGAATAAATGTCACAATCTCTCTTCGTCCATTGACGTAATGCTTTGTATTCTTTGACAGGAATACAAGAAGGTGCATGAATAGATGGGGTGGAGAGTGAGCGACCCACTATCATCACTATAGCTGGAGCTGTAAGTTTTAGTGCCAACATTTTTCACTTACAGTAGAGGTTGGGATGAATGAATCTAATGCCTGGCACACACTACAAACTGGCAGTTCTGGTCAGAGCCACGGTACTAAACATCCAAAGTTAGTACAGCGATTTCCCAAGCTGAGCTATTGTGTTATGACAGGGGACAGCCCTCCCGCCAGAACACTCTGATCAGCACTCTCAGCCATTGGCTGAGAGCACTGATTGGGAGTCATTTGGCTGCCGGCTTTACAGCATGTTCATCCGACAGAAGCCGGCCAAATGGCTGTCTTCTGTCGGACAGACCAACATACATGCGTGCCGAATGTCAGCTGCTTTTTATCGAACAAGCCGATGTCGTCCAACATTTGGCCTGTGTGTACGGGGCTTAAGGGGTTGCACTTTGAAAGTGCAGCTGCACTCTGTAAGGGCATTTGCTCCAGAGCTTAATAAATGAGGTAAAGCTTCACTTTGCAAAGAATATCAAATCATGTGCAAGGAAAATAAAAATAAAATGCATTATTGCTTGCACAAGATTGAATGATTGAAGTCAACAAAGCTTCCCCTCATTTATTAAGCTGTGGAGAAAATGCCCTTGCAGAGTGCACGTGCACTGGAAAAGTGCACGTGCACTGGAACACAGCAAATGTAAAAAAAAAAAAAAAATTCAACTTAACTGTCAACTGATAGAGAATGCAGCGTATGTGTTTACAAAAAACAAGCCTGTTATCTGAAGAATATAGCTTTCTGAATATAGGTGTCTGGTAGCTGCCTGTGTATGCGTTTGGTCACTGACAGTTTTTAGAAAATTAAAATGTTCCCCTTTTTCCTTTGCTCCTTCCTGCCTGTGACAGATGAGAAGCCCCTAAGTGAGGTGCACCAATGTGTTTGCTGCACCAGCAACAGATCAGACCGCGTACACATGATTGAATTTATCTGCTGAAACCGGTCCGACGGACCGTTTCAGCAGACAAATTTGATTGTGTGTACGGGCGAACAGACAGGTTTTTCCAGCGGACAAATTTTAAAGCATGCTTTAAAATCTGTCTGCTGAAACCCGTCCGTCTGACATGTCCGCTGGTTAGTACTCCTAACCAGATGACAAAAATCTCCCGCATGCGCCAAATGGATTTGACGCTGCGTGGGAGTATTTTACTTCCTGGTTCGTGACCGCCACGTCACCGCGCTGTCTGCTGGGGGGGATTTTGGTTTGATCGTGTGTACACGATCGAACCAACATATCCCAGGAGACAAATCCGATCAAAACGGTCTGTCAGACCGATTTGATCGGATTTGTTTAGTCGTGTGTACACGGCCTAAGATGTTGTAAAGACACCTAACTTTTTTTGAGGGGGGAGTAATGTACATCTGTATTTTTTTTTTAAAGCATAACTCCCCCTCTGGGTGATTTATGTAAATTGCAAGGATTATAACAAACTTTGTTAAAGATTTCTACCTTTTGTTAGTCTGAATAAAATCCCTGTGCTTGTGTTCTGAGTGGGTCTAATGAGAGTGGTTTCATAATTAACTGCCAAGTGTGAAGCTGCAGGGCACTAATGAGGAAATCTGCTGGGCCTGCATCCCTTTAGATGTGTTCCTATTGAAATTATCTCTCAGAAAATGTAATTTTTGTTACAGGGGTTGCCTGAAATCTGATTTGTATCTTAGGCAGACTTCTGGGAAAATCAGTGAGCCAATCACATAAGCAGGAAATAATGTTTCTGGGGGGGAGGGGGGTAGTCAGTGCACATTCTATGTACAGAACAACTCCAGGTAGCCATATTGTAATGTATTCTCAGAAAATTACAGTGGCTGCAGATTGAAAAGAAAAGATAATTTTTAATAACATT
Organism: Rana kukunoris; assembly: GCA_029574335.1. NCBI lineage: Eukaryota > Metazoa > Chordata > Amphibia > Anura > Ranidae > Rana > Rana kukunoris. The sequence continues at coordinate 223,671,387 of CM056050.1, read as the reverse complement.
CAATTACAATATGATTAGTGTCACAATTATATGTGCTATATTTTTTTTTCTTTATTTGCAGTTTTTTTTCCCCACAAAGTGGAGTTACCCTTTAAAATATAAGTTCAACTTTTGGAACATGTTACATGTTCCATCAATTTTTAGTGTGGAACATGTAACATGTTCCAAGTGCTGCAGCCTTTCCCTGACCCTCTAGTGACAGAGAGCAGGGCATCTTATTCCTAAATTTACTGTCACGGTTGAGGCTGGGTTCACAATATTGTAAATTGTATGGGGGTTCCCCGTATCCTATTCACAATAGCAGGAGATTTTTACTAGCTCTTTATGGAGTCAGTTCACATATCTCCTCTGTTTTTTCCGAGCAAATTTGCACAATAGTCCTGTGTGTCTTTTGGTCCATTTCAGGCCAGAATTCAATCAAAATTTTGGAATGGAATCTGACCTGAAACAGTGAACAGTGATGCAGAGGGCCCCTGCTGTAAACCGCATGCGGTGATAGTGTGAAAAAAACCTGTCTGTGTCATTTACAGAAGGGAGAACTACAAGTACCAATAGACTTTGTGGCTGTCAGCTTATATTCCTAATGAATTACCAGGACTCTAGGTAGTTCATTGTTTTTTGTTCATTGTTTCTTCCTGTCATTGTGTAACTGCCTGTTTGTAAAAGGTACGAGTAGACAGCTTACTGTGACAGTCTGCAGGAGTACTGCATTGCACCGTGATTGCGGGTATGATAAATAGATGCACTTTTTTTTACCTGTGAATTTAGTATTATTTTTTACAAAGGTGAACTTATCCTTTAACAGACCCAGTTCATGAATCCCTGTCGGGTTCTGGCCTATGTCCTTGCACATTGTGGGGGACTTTAATTTAATTTAATTTAATTTTGTTTAATTTAATTTACTTTGATTTGATTTGATTTCATTTAGTTTACTTTAAAATAATATAATCTGCGGTGGATTTGAGCACACCTTCTCTTTTTTCCCCACCCTTTACCCCTTCCCCCCTCTCCCCCTCCTTTTCTTTCTTGAACTTGTATTTATCTCCTGCCTCTTTGTCTTCTCTTCCTCTTTCTGGGCCACTCTATTTGGCCTTTCTGTTAACTCATTTGCACTCCGTTAGATTTATGTGTCAGTTGTGACTTTTGGGTGTTGTACAGACCCTTTACTGTCTTGATGCTACCTGCACTCCTGCCTTCGTTTTATTCCTTTTACTTCCCTGGGGCCTGGTTGCAGCAGGATCCCATTGGGGCGTCCAGGCCGGGGGTAGTCTTTAGGTTAGCACTGTATACTTATATTTGTAATATATATATACCTATGAGGTAACCGTTTGTACACACTTGCTTGTATCTTACGGAATGTACATGTTTTACATTTTGCAGATCAGACTGCTCTTTGCCGGGCGTTTGGTCTGATTTCTTTTGTTTTCTGTTTAAACAAAACTGAAAAATGACAATAAAAACTTATTGAACCTCTTATTTCATAGACTCACATGTGATTTTGCATTTTCTAGTTTGATTTTTAATACAAGTTGATGATTTATTTCTATATTGTGTTGAACAGTTTTATTCTACAAAGGTGGATTTTTATATAAAGTTTTTTTTTTTCCTGAACATGTACTTCAGTTTTGCGGACCAGTCTGGATAATTGTCTCCCGTTGAGTTTTCCTCTAGCCTCAGGGACATGAATTGATTTCTAAAGGCACTTCACAGTGTGTGCAACATAATCCAGAGCTTCAGGGCTTCCAGCACAAACTATGATTCTTGACTCAGCTGGAAATGCTGGAAAATGAAATATAGCCTCCAGAGAATAGTAAGCTGTGAAATAATACACTCATTAATATCACTTTGATGGCTTTCTTTGTGTCTTGTGAAAAATGATTAAGGTAAGTTTATTATTGTTTTGGTGCACAATTTAGTGTTGTCTTAGGTTGAAAACCCTAACATCTTGGACTGTTATGTTATCCAGCAAAGAATTTTTTTTTTTATGTAAGATTTTTTCCCTTAAAGTCCAACTACACAGGCTATTCAGAAGCAATTTTAGGTGTGTGACTAAATTGCTTCAGACTGAACATCCATTTCCATGTTCACTAGCTACAGCCTGTTGCCTCACTATTGACCTGTATTGTGATTACTTGGGGATGGTCCACCAGGGGCCGAGCACAATTCCATAGTCATATGTGATTATAATAGATGTCAGTAGATAGCGAACTGGAACAATTATTGTGGGGATTTGTGACCCATTAGGTTTGAATGCAATTTATAGTTACATGGCTCAAAAGCTCCTCAAAATTCTCTATGCAATTTGGATTAAAGACTAAGCTAGAATTTTACTCTCCTAGATTTTAGTCATACTGCCTTTCCATCAAGTCAAGCCTACATACATTCCAGAAATGAATTATGTTGCACAGTTCTTTGGTTCACATTAGTGCAAACCTATTTTGGCATTAAAATTGCCCAAAGTTTAAATAGTGGTGGAGTTACAAGTTACCTTGTGGTACTGGATTTTTTTTCAAATTAACCATTGTGTCCCTAAGAAAGCAATCTTGGATCCCAAGCAGTACACAGCACCTTGAATTCTCTTCCGGTATAGATTAAAGTATATCAAACCCCAAAACTATATTTTTTAGTTTTGAATAAAGTAGGCAACCTGTCGAGTTCTAACAAAACCAAAGGAAATTTCTAGCCCAACTTACCGACCAGCCTACAACCAACCAAATTATCCTGTCTAACAGTATGCGTTAAAAACAGGGATTTCGTTTGCACACATTTGCAAATACATGCGTAAGCTGCAGAACCACTTCAGGGCACCCCAGTATTATCTGCATAGTGCTAACTCTGTACATTTTTTATGAGCCTTCATAGTAGAAGCACATGCATTATAATGGATAGATAGAGAGACAGGTGAGCCTGGAGTGGCTATAGCCACCAGCAGTGATCATTGTATTCTGACGACTGGGAAATCTCCAACTATCAAAACACAATAGGTCCATGGCAAGGATTCCCTCATCAATACTGCATCATGTATATCCTTCTTAAAGAGGTTGTAAACCCAAGGGACCCAAGGGAAAACAAGGCATACTGAGCTAGTATGCACTGCATATCACTGCTTACAGTGATACCTTCGCGCCCCCTCGTTGAACGAACTGCACATGCGCCGGCTGGGGAAAAAGCCCAGTGCGCATGCTCCAGCTCACGTCGGAAAGCGTTGTTGAAACCGACGTCAAAACGACGTGATCGTCACTTACGCAATGCCCTATTCGCGAACGAGTTAGTAAAATGACGTAAGCGACGGAAAAAGCCGACGCTGACCCGAAGCCATACTTAACATGGCATCCGACGGCATCCGACGGAACTTCGTAAGGTTACTCCACATAGAAGCTGGGGTAACCTTACGCGGACGAAAACGACGTACGCGGCGACGGGGCGGCGTAAAAGCGATCGGGAATCGGCGTACTAGCCTCATTTGCATATGCAAATGAGAAAACAACGTAAAGGCCACCTAGTGGCCGGAGTTGTCATTACAACTACGATCCGCAAGTGTAATGGTTTTACACTTGTCGGATGTTGAAGCGTATCTATGCCAAAGTGATGCTAAGCATCACGCGCATAGATACGAGGCAAAAAAACGGCGATACGACGGGGTATCTGAGATACTCCGTTGTGTCGCCGCTGAGAATCTGGCCCGTAGAATTCATATGAACTGTTTTGCCATGATTCCCAAACAAGTGAGCCCACCCACATGGTAGTTAGGGGGCAGAAACCCCTATCTGAGTGGACTGGTTCTCCTAAGATCTTGCACTGCTCTTTTCAATATGAACGTGTCAGAACAGGAAAGATGGCCACGTCTCGTGTTCGTGAACTGAATCAGAGTTTGTGTACTGAAGCACATTTTTGTAAATGCTTCTGTTTGCAAACCGAGTTGTCCCTGAACAGAAGCGTTTGTGAACCGAGGTATCACTGTATTTATCTTAGAACAAAGCCCTCCAACGGTGCCCACACACTGTTGAGATTGCTTACATCTTCCCCTGTGATTTTTCTGGGTTTGTGGGCTCCGGCACTGTGAGTGGCCAGAGCCGCGATGAGGTCACTCCCGTGCATTCGCCCAGGAGCCGCTGTTTACGGCACAGGCTCTGAAGGTTCAGCACAGTAAGCCGAACCTTGAGAGCTAATGGGCCAATGGCGTCATCGGCTGCATGCATTCTGAATATCTCCTAAACTGTGGAAGTTTAGGAGATATTCACAGTACCTACAGGTAAGCCTTATTATAGGCTTACCTGTAGGTACAATTCAAAAATAAGTCTTCACTTCCTCTTGAACAAACCCTTCCAGTTTTTTCTTGGCATACAGAATATAATATTGTGAAGATGGTGAGAGGGGGTAAAGAGTCAGCAGTTTATCAAAAGACAACTGAACATTATATTTTTTTTATTTCAGTCCACAGAATCATGTGTGCAGTCAGTGTACAACAGGAAATTAGTATCTGCATCCATTTATGACAGATCAACAGATATCTTCTGTACTTGTAGGATAAAACATAGGAAATATTTTATAAAGATGTAATTGTTCCCTTTGTTCCTCCCAAGACCTCTTTCTCTCTAACTTCATCATTACCTTCTCCCATGCTCACCTCCAGGACTTTTCCAGAGCCACTCCCATCCTATGGAACTCCCTACCCCAGTCTGTCTCCTACTCTGTTTGCTTTTAGATGATCCCTCTTCTTCAGAGAAGCGTATCCTGCCCACACCTAACACATGTACTTTCTTTTCTCCATCATCTCATCCCCCACAGCTATTACCTTTTGTATCACTTGACGCTCCCACCTAGATTGTAAGCTCTAACGAGCAGGGCTCTCTGATTCTTCCTGTATTGAATTGTATTGAAACTGTACTGTCTGACGTCATGTTTTAAAGCGCTACTCAAACTGTTGGCTCTATATAAATCATGTATAATAATAATAATAATAATAATAAAGATGTACTACATATTTTTATTATTATATGCATTCAGTACACTTTAATCTGTATTCCACTTCTAACTTTCTAAATGGATGTGAGATTTCTTCTGTGATTAGGACTGCAGGAAGCTAAAGTAAATGTAAAGTAAATGTATATTAAGACTTTTATACTAGATTAAAATGGAGTAAACAGCATTCTAAAGGATACATATACAATATTTGCCAGCCGTCCGTGCTTAGTTTTTAATGTATAAAACCATATAAACATCCGTCCATCACCTAAGTAAACATACATAAGACTGGTAAAAAAAAAAAGTAAAAAATGATGATGCTAGACTCTTTCAATGTATATCCATGTCACAGTATATATTTATTAGCACGCTGAAGGTAGATTAGAAAAAATATGATTTCTGATTTGTTGCTTTGAATGATATTTGCATATGATCATTGCAGTTTGCACTGCTTAATTAATAAGATGATCATTTTCGTAGGATAATGCAAGACTGGATGATTTTCAAGAGTCTGGAAACAAATCCATCTAAAAATAGAACATGTTACTTTATTTCTGAGGCGTTTCTATTACCAATGGAAGCATATTTGCTGGGTTCACATTATACTATTTTGCATATGAACTACATGAATTTTTAACCCTGTTTCATATATAGGGTCATGGCTGTATGCTTCTAGAGCAGGATGAGTTCTTAAAATATTGGCACAGAATTCGATTCCTTTTTTTCTTAGAAAGGAGAGATATGTCGTTTTGCTTCAGCTCATTGGATTCGTTATTCCTTTTTAACCACTTACTTACTGGGCACATATACCCCCTTCCTGCCCAAGCGAAATTTTAGCTTTCAGCGCTGTCATGCTTTAAATGACAATTGCGCGGTCGTGCGATGTGGCTCCCAAACAAAATTGACATCCTTTTTTTCCTACAAATAGAGCTCTCTTTTTTTGGTATTTTTTGCGCTATAAACAAAAATAGAGTGTACATTTTGAAAAAAAAAACACTATTTTTTTACCTTTTGCTATAATAAATATCCATATTTAAAAAAAAAAAATGTTCTCAGTTTAGGCCGATACGTATTCTTCTACATATTTTTAGTAAGAAAAAAAAATGCAATAAGCCTATAGTGATTGGTTTGCGCAAACGTTATAGCACCTAAAAAATAGGGGATTGAATTATGACATTTTTTTTCATACTAGTAATTGCGGTTATCTGTGATTTTTGTCAGGACTTGCGATATTATGGCGGACACATCGGACACTTTTGATACATTTTTAGGACCATTCACATTTATACAGCAAACAGTGCTATAACTATGCACTGATTACTGAATAAATGTGACTGGCAGGGAAGGGGTTAACACTAGGGGCGATCAAGGGGTTAATTTGTGCCCTGCTAGGTGATTCTGTGGGGGGAGGGGACTGACTGGGGGAGGTGACCGATGATTGTCCCTGTATACAAGGGACACACCATCGGTCTCCTCTCCCTGGCAGGATGTGTATTTCTGTGTTTACACACAGAGATCCACGTCCCTGTCTCTGTGACTGCTGATCGCGGGCGCCAGGTGGACACCGTGGCCACCAGGCACTCGCATCGGGACCTGAACGACGCGGCTGAGGCGCACGTGCGGGAGGCCAGGGGCCGTATATTGATGGCCTCCCGGCATTTTAGAGCCACCTTGTGGCCGTAAAAACATGACGGGCGGATGGAAAGAGGTTAATTTAGGCATTATAATATCCATTACCTAAACATAAATATGGTTATTATTATGTGTTATGATATATATATATATATATATCATATTTCAAAGTACAGTAGATATCAACTTTAACTTAGGCTGTTTTAATTTTTATTACATTTCATTTTGCCGATCTCCTCAAGCCTCTTTCAGACACTGAAAGTGCTACTAAAGCTTTGTGTTTTTTTTTCATTTTTTTTTTTTAAATAACAAAAAGATATCATACTTACCTCCACTGTGCAGTTTGTTTTGCACAGAGTGGCCCCGATCATCCTCTTTTGGGGTCCCACGGTGGCTCTCGCAGCTCCTCCCTGCAAGAGCTAACCCCCTCTGGGAAGCTCTCTCCCTTGGGGGTTAGCTTGCGGGCACGCTCCCGTGCCATACAATCGACGTCCATAGTCGCCGATTGTATGACTCGACTTCGCCTCTCAGTGGCCGCGTCATTGGATTTGATTGACAGCAGCGGGAGCCAATGGCTGCGCTGCTATCAATCTATCCAATGAAAAGCCGCCAAGACCTGTAAAAATCAACACGGGATCGCGCCCACAAAAAGTTGGGGCTTGGGAAAGTAAAACGGGGGCTCGGGGGGGGGGGGGGGCGGTGACTGCAAGTTTTTTTTTTTCACCTTAATGCATAGGATGCATTAAGGTGAAAAAACACAAAGGTTTACAACCACTTTAATTTTCTACATGCAGTCACCTTATCATTGGCTTCACCTCATCTTTGTTGGAACCTTCTTGCTGATAGTGACAAAGGAGGACCATGCCCATGCAGTTTGTGTCAGTATGGCCAAATGTAGTCTCAACCGGAGGACAGTAGTCACCCCATAATAGAAAGTATAATTGAACGGCATTGCTTCTTTTAATGAAAGCTGCAGAAGTCAACATATCAGGGACATGCTGATGTAGCAGGCATAGTTATCATAATTACATTAAATAGAGATGTTCAAACTGTCTTTATTTCAGGTGGTGACAGAATCTCTTTAATAAGAAACAGTGTTAACCCTTCTCTTATGTTAGCTTTCTGTTACTATCCATGATGTTAACGGGTCGGTTTTGACCGTGTCTTAAATCAGCCATTAAATACTCTCTGAACAATTATTTATCATCCAATTTGTTTCTTACCTCTTGGTTACCTTGTTAGGCTTCTTTATCCTTGAAAAGATTGGTTTTAATATTTTTGGTGTGACCCCTTAGACCTTTCTTTTGATAGCATACCTCTCATTTTCAAATTTAAAAAATGGTAAAATAAAGTCAGCAACTCTGAAATGTATTGGTCCTATGTTTCTTTACTTTATTTAGAGAAGCAGACAAGCAGGCAAAGAGATAGGCCCCTCCCTAACTACAGCTCACAGGGTTGAGAGGTGATTGGCTGTCAGTGTTACTAAGCAGAGAGAGTGTTTATGATTTTTTGTTTCGGCCCTTATTAGTGTCCTATAATCCTATATTATAACTGGGTCAGAATTGACCCTAACACCATAAACGTCTTAATTTTCACCACAGTATTTTATAATTTAGTGAAAAGGATTATTTTTCTATTACATTGTTTAAATAGAGGTTCCTGACAAAGTAAACAAATCTTGATGCAATAAACAAATTTATGTGATACTTATAGACATTCAAAACCTGAAAATGGGTCGGTTCTGACCCTAATACAAGAGGAGGGTTAAACATAAGGTAATATAAAGCTACACATTAATCATCATTACACAACCTTAGATTCTCCTTATAGTTTTAAATTGTCTGTGGAGGTTATTATTTAACCACTTCCCTACGGCCGTACGAGTATATACGGCCACAGGGTGGTTCTAAATCTCCGGGCTGCTGTGTTTTCACGGCAGCCCCTTTCCTCGTTCCCAGCGCGCGCTCCAGAGCGCGCAGCGGGGAACTTGTGTACTGGCCGTGTCCCTTGGACACAGCCAATCACAGATCGCCGCAAACGGCCAATCAGAGTCGCCGTTTGCGATGCGATCTGATTGGCCAATGAGAGATGATCTCATATGTAAACATATGAGATCATCTCTCATTGCCGGCTCTCACAATGACAGCGTCCTGTCATAGAGAGAGCATACCGATCTGTGTTCCTAGTACATAGGGACACAGATCGGTCACCCCCCCTCCCCCCACAGTTAGAACACAATGCAGGAAACACATTAACCCCTTCCTCACCCCCTAGTGTTAACCCCTTCCCTGCCAGTCACATTTATACAGTAATTAGTGCATATTTATAGCACTGATTGCAGTATAAATGTGAATGGTGCCAAAAATGTGTCAAAAGTGTCCGATGTGTCCGCCATAACGTCGCAGTCGCATTAAAAATCGCAGATTGCCGCCATTACTAGTAAAAAAAAAAAATAATAAAAAATAACAATTCTGTCCCTTATTTTGTAGGCGCTATAACTTTTGCGCAAACCAGTCGCTTATTGCGATTTTTTTTTTTTTTTTAACCAAAAATATGTAGAAGAATACGTATCGCCCTAAACTGAATTTTTTTTTTAAATTGGGCTATTTTTTATAGCAACAAGTAAAAAATATTGTATTTTTTTTCAAAATTGTCGTCCTTTTTTGTTTATAGCGCAAAAAATAAAAATTGCAGAGGTGACCAAATACCACCAAAAGAAAGCTCTACTTGTGGGGAAAAAAGGACGCCAATTTTGTTTGGGAGCCATATCGCACGACCGCGCAATTGTCAGTTAAAGCGACGCAGTGCCGCAAGCTGAAATTTCACCTGGTCAGGAAGGGGGTTTACATGCCCAGTAAGGAAGTGGTTAAATCAGTCTTGGCCAATGTAAGATTCCTACCAATAATAATTATAGGTCATAGGTCCTCACTATAAACCTGAATAGATTATGAAATAGTTATTCAATCCACCATAAAAATGCTTGCCAATATTTTTTGGCATTCATTCAGTCATTTGATTTCATCTTTATTTTTGATGCATCTAGAAGGAAATCCTAGTATATTGCAGTGAACTTCTTTCTGAAAATCTGTTAACATATATGCACTTTTAATTCCTTGATGTCTGTGTTATAAATATGGTAGTAGCAAACAGTGATATGTTTCCCTTGACACTTGCAGTAAGGCCTCGTACACACGAGGGGATATGTCCGCTGAAAACGGTCCGATGGACCGTTTCAGCAGACATCTCCGCTCCTGTGTATGGGCTAGCGGACAGATTTCTCCACCCGACAGATTTCAAAGCATGCTTTGAAATCTATCCGGTGGGAATCTGTCTGCCCGACATGTCTGCTGGTTAGTACACTTACCAGCAGACATGTCGTCCCCCACCGCCGCCGCGCCGCCGCCGAATGGATTCGGCGCATGCGCGAAAGTGTTTAACTTCCTGGTGCGGTGACGTGGCGGTGACGTGGCGGCGTCAACGTCACCGCCACGTCACCGCGCCGTCCGGCGGCGGGGAATTTGATCCGATGGTGTGTACACGCCATCGGATCAAACTCCCGATCGGACATAACCGATGAAAATGGTGGCTGTGCCGTGTTGAGGAAATCAATCTCATGAAAGATTTGACTAGCTCCCTTCAAAGGCCTTAACATCAAGTTTTGTAACCCTATTGGTTAACATTTTCCTACAGATACATTTAAAGACTTTTTGGTTGGCTGACTCAGATCTGATGTATCTTTCTGCTAACCTCTCCCCCTTATGAGCCTTTTAGCAACAAGCATGTTTCTGCCCATTTTGCTCCTCAAATCACATTACCCCCTACCCCGAGATATCCCCTATACAGTCCCTATATCCATTGTACCCTCCTTTATTTAGGTTTAAAGCATTTAAGATATAGTGGACATCCCCACCTGGCCCACACCCTATCCCCCCATGTATCACCTCCCATCCAGTTGTAATACCTTCCCTGATTCCTTTTACTAATACCCTTCTCTTGACCAATATAATTATTATTTTACAGGATTTATATAGCACCAACAGTTTGTGCAGTGCTTAGATATTCAAACGCAGTTGGTTAATACCAAATCAGATAAGGGCTACACCTGCTACCTTTCCCTTTTTCTTCTTTGGATAATTTCAGATACTATTTTCCAGCTAACTAATGTTCTGGTCACTACTCTAATGTACTTGCTTTGCATCTTATTGTATTCCATAGTTGCATCTATAGGTCTGTGAATTGTGAAACATTATGTATGACCACAGTCTCTATTTTAAACTGTGATGTTGCTTTCCTGTGCCTATATTTTTATATAAAAAAAAAAAACATAACAAATAATACATACCGTAATAACAGATCAGTGATACTTATTTTTATACTTATAGGCTTGCCATTCTCTGACATTTGGATGTCTTGCCCCATCCATTTCCTTGACTTTTATGGGGAGCCTCTCTCTTGTGGATGCAGTCTATATAATTATTTCACCTAATATGTAAAAATAACTCCCTTGCTTGGCTACCGTAAGACTTAGACCTGGATTAGAGTCTGGAACTCTCAATGGGAGATGTTGTTGCTCGAAATCCCAAGACGTATAGGGTGGCAATAATTCAAACAAATGACATCTACTCAAAACTGAATAATCATTGTGTAGAACCCACCTTTAACATGAAAGGTGCCTTTTTTTTTTCAACAAAGGTTTCATTCTTAAAAAAAAAAAAAATGTATTATAATTTAAATTTGGATAAAATTGGAACTGCCGTATATGTCTTTCTTCATTTCTAAAAATGACTTACATCATGAAAATAACGAAATGAAACAATCACAAACTGGAAATGTTTTTTTTTTGCCCAGCTCATAGTATTCGAAGCTTATTGGATGAGATCTCTGATTTTAAATTTTGAAAAGATTTGGGAACAAACAGGAGATCATTTCACTGAGGGTTACATAGTATATATTTTTATATTATTATTATTTTATATTATAAGTAAATTGGGGAATGAAGAGAATAGTTTTGTGTTTTTTTCAACAATGTACTACGGCATATATTTTAGGCTCTGTGTCTGACCCTTTTTTTCCATGCACTGAGGTGAACCCCATTAGCAGTTCACAAACCAGACAAAGTTTATCTTCCCTCAAAGGCGACAAATATGTTTAGGAGAAACAGCGCATTACTTTTATTGTTTTCTCAAAAAAATAAAAAAGTTTAAAATAAGCAGCAGGTAGTGAAATGGAAAAAAGTTACAAAAACACATTAAAGCTGAATTCCAGGAAGAATATTTTGAGGCATTTGCTGTGTAAAAATAAATTACCTCAATTGATGCCTGGCTTACAATTGGCTGCTGCTTGTTGTAGAAAAACATTTGCTTTCCTTCGGTCCCCACAGTGCTGTAAGCACCACATTTCCAGGTCCGGTACAAAGATCATAGCAGTTCACTCGTTGTATACCTACTGCATTCAGAAAAAGCCTTGTATTATTTTCACTGAATGCAAGGCTTTCTGTGATTTTAGAAAGCTAGATTGTGATGTTCACCAGCTTCTCCTCTAATCACAGAAAGTCTTGCATTCCATCAAAAAAATATATAGCTTTTTCTAAATGGAGGAGATGTACAACAAGTGACCATCTAGGATCAGTGCACTGCAACTGGAAGCCGGTTGTTGGAACTACAATTCTCAACTTTTTCCGCTTATAACACCGTAGGAGCTTAAAAATAGTAAAAGCTTTATTGAATGGAGCAGAAATAAGATAAGCATCAATAGAGATAATTTATTTTTAGAAGGCAAATTTTGATCTTTTTTTCTGCTTTCAGCTTTAACCACTTAAGGACCACCACACGCTGATGTACGTCAGCAGAATGGCACGGCTTGGCACAATGGCGTACAGGTACCTCCCCTTTAAGATCCCAGCTGTGGGTCACGCACACGCCTTCGGTGGCATGCTCGCAACCTGGTCCTGAGCTCTGTGACCGCGCCTGCGGGACCCACAGACCCGATCGCCGCAGGTGTCCCGCGATCGGGTCACAGAGCTAAAGAAAGGGGAGAGGTAAGTGTAAACAAACCTTTCCCCGTTCTTCCTAGTGACAGTGTCAGTGATCGTCTGTTCCCTGTCATAGGAATGATGATCAGTGACGTCACATGTCAAGCCACACCCCCTACAGTAAGAATCACTTCCTAGGGAACACTTAACCCCTGCAGCGCCCACTACAGGTTAACCCCTTCACTGCCAGTGTAATTTTCACATTTTTAGAGCACTGATCCCTGTAAAAATGACAATGGTCCCACAAGTCCATCTAGTTCAACCCATAACAGGGAAAAAATCTATAAATTAACCCAATTTTTTTTTACAATCCTATATACATAATCCTTTACCCACAGTTGATTCAGAGGAAGGCAAAACCACAGCAAACAAAAACAATTTGCTCCAGCAGGGAAAAAAATCCTTTCTGATCCCATAAGAGGCAATCGGATATTCCCTGGATCAACTTTATCTATAAATGTTAGTACCCAGTTATATTATGTACATTTAGGAAATAATCCAGGTATTTTTAAAGCAATCTACTGAGCTGAACAGCACCAACTCTTGAGGGAGTCTAGTCCACATTTTCACAGCTCTTACTGTGAAGAAACCTTTCCGTATTTGGAGATTAAATCTCTTTTCCTCCAGATGTAAAGAGTGCACCCTTGTCCTCTGTGATGACCTTAAAGTAAACAACTTAACACCAAGTTCATTATATGGACCACTTTTGTATCTGGACATGTTAATCATATGCCCCCTTAATCTCCTCTTCTAAAGAGAGAATAAATTCAGTTCAAAGTTGACGGTCAGCCTGAAACCAATCCAATATGACCAATGGCTAGGCAGGAAGTCGAGTGAGGGCAAGATAGCCCCCACACATATTTTTTCTCATGCCGCGTACACACGATCACTTTATGTGATGGAAAAAAACGACGTTTTTAAAAACGTCAATTTAAATGACCGTGTGTGGGGGAAAACGTTGTTTTATGTCTTGTGAAAAACGATCAAAAAAAATTGAAGCATGCTTCAATTTTTTGTGTCGTTTTTCAAAACGTCGTTTTTTGTTTCACAAAAAATCACTGTGTGTAGCAAAAAACGTAGTTTAAGACAACGTTTTTCAACCCGCGCATGCCAAGAAGCTAGTTATGAAGCGAGCTTCAATGGAAGAGAGTGGTGAACATAACCTCGCTTTGCTAGAGCATTGTGAAAAAACGATGGTGTGTAGGCAACATCGTCTTTGAAAATTGAAGTTTCAAAAACGTTGTTTTTTACTTCCCAGAAAACGTAGTTTTTTTTCCATCGCATAAAGTGATCATGTGTACGCGGCATTAAGGTTAAAATGTCTTCCTTTTTTTCTTTTCCTTTTAAGGGTAATTTTTTTTTTTTGGTGGAGAGATATTGAAAATCTTATTGGGTTTTTAATGTTCTATTTTCCCCCATTAGGGAGATCTTAAATTTTAGGCTGTCACCAGAACAGGTTTAGAGGGAAAATCTTCCAATGGGGACACTGGCTCTGGAGACCCTGGATGTTTGCTCACTTCCTGCTTTGACTATGGGACAGAAAGTATAGTGAGGCTGCGTACACACGATCATACGTACGGCCCATCGGACTGTTGTCCATCGGACCAAAGTTTTAAAACCTGCTTTAAAATTTGTCCGATGGACACCTGTCCGTCGGACCAAAACGATGGTTAGTACACAAAAACCCGCGCATGCTCAGAATCAAGTCGACGCATGCTTGGAAGCATTGAACTTAGTTTTTTCAGCACGTTGTTGTGTTCTACATCACCATGTTCTGGCCCGATGGGATTTTGGACTGATGGTGTGTACGCACATCAGACCATCAGACCTCTTCAGCGGTGGTCCGATGAAAACGGTCCGTCGGACCAGTCTCATCGGTTTGGTCTGATTATGTGTATGTGGCCTTAAAGTGAAAGAAATTCTCCCCAATCGGAAGTAGATGTAAAAACAAAACAGGATAATAAATAAGTTATAACCCTCTTCACAAAATAATAATAATAAAAAAAAAAAGTTTTGCTTTTAATTCTACTGTAACATAACAAAGTAAATATGATGCTAGGTTTATTTTACAAATGGTGATAAGAAGTTAGTATCTCTGTCAGAATTTATTTTCCTGTTTGTCCATAGGACAGGAAGTAAGGGGATTTCTCCCAAACGGGGATACAGACAGCTATGAAAATCTCACAAAGATTTTAACCTTTTTAATGCTATAAAAAAAAAAAAAAACAGAAGTTTTGGTTAGAGTTAAGCTTTAACTGCTGATTTTTAAAATGACTAATACATAGCAAAATGCTTTAGTAGGAGTGGTAAGAGGTGCAAGGTGAGCAGTGTAGAAACCTTCCCTGAATAAATCTCAGTTTTTACAAATTCTAATAAAGGTTTGCATAGCTGTTGCTTTGTTACACTCATAATATTGACATATCTTTCCAGCTGTTCCATATTCATGTCACTGAATTAACATAATGACTCAATCACAAATTTGTGATGTGCATACACAGGTTTCCAGCATATGAACTTTTCACAAGAGACTTCAACAGAATAATAACAATCCAAAGTGTGTCATTTACCAAAAGCACAATAGTGCAAATGTACGCAGCTTTGTAAAAGTCTCCTAAGAGTACTGTGAATTTTGAATGAAATGATTTACGGGGAGGAAGAGATATAGTAATGATCCTAACAAAATATTTCTTCTTACAGTAACCTCTTATACTTCCAAAAATGTAGTAGCTTGTCCTTTGTGACTGCAATGAGCACCAAATTTTTCAACGTGTCATGAGAAAGCTTGGTACAATATATAAAACCTTTCAAAAAGGACCTTGATAGGCCTTTTGTCAAAAAGTAAGTGCAGCAGGAAGGAAATTCCATTAACAAAGAACATAGCAGAATAACCAAAGGCAAGGTGTATCCTTAAGCTACATTAAGCTGTGATTTAACACGGCACCATAAAAAACAGATTGCAGTAGATCGCTGAACTGAAAAGTAAGGTTGAGTTAATATTGGACTTCTTCATAAAATGGTGAATAGAACATTCCCTGGCTTTTTCTTTCTTTTTCTTTCTTTCTTATTTTTTCTTTCTTTCTTTCTTTCTTTCTTTCGTTCTTTCGTTCTTTCTTTCGTTCTTTCTTTATGTTTTATGCCAAACAAAAGGAACGTAAAAGACTCATGCCTTGTACATACGAACAGCTTTCATGATGAGAAAACTGCCATTTTTTATATTGGTTGTGAAAACCGGTCGTGTGTATGCTCCCTAGCAGTTTTCTCAACGAGAAAAAACTGCCTGCAAAAAAATTGAAACCAGCTCTCTTTTTTCTTGTCGTGTTTCACATCAGTCTTTTTCTAGCCACGTAAAATGGTCATGTGTATGCTTTTACGAGGGGTAAAAAAACTGTGCATGCTCAGAATCAAGTATACAGCCCAAAAACAGCCCAAAGGGTGGCGCCATTTGAAAATAACTTCCCCTTTATAGTCCCGTCGTCCGTGTTGTACGTCACTGCGCTTTGGTCAGACATTTTTTTGCATGAACGTGTTTATGCAAGTCAGACTGAAGAGGAATCACATCGTGAAACATGACAGGCTTTTGAACGTCATGAAAAACTATGGTGTGTACGCGGCATATTCCACTCTGGGTGAACTATGTACATTGCAGGGATTATAACAACCTTTATTGCAGAGTCCTACCTTTTCTTATTCTGAGAGAATAGCAGTTTGTTTGTCTGTGTCTAGGTGCATTCTTATGGGAGTGGTTTTAGAATTACTGTATCAATTAACTGTTGCACCTGCAGGGCTCTAATGAGAAAATTTGTAGGCTATGCATCCCTTTAAGGCCGCGTACACACGAGGGGATATGTCCGCTGAAAATGGTCCGATGGACCGTTTCAGCAGACATCTCCGCTCGTGTGTATGGGCTAGCGGACAGATTTCTCCACCCGACAGATTTCAAAGCATGCTTTGAAATCTATCCGGTGGGAATCTGTCTGCCCGACATGTCTGCTGGTTAGTACACTTACCAGCAGACATGTCGGCCCCCACCGCCGCCGCTCCGCTGCCGAATGGATTCGGCGCATGCGCGGAAGTGTTTTACTTCCTGGTGCGGTGACGTGGCGGTGACGCGGCGGCGTCAACGTCACCGCCGCGTCACCACTACGTCACCGCGCCGTCCGGCGGCGGGGAATTTGATCCGATGGTGTGTACACGTATCTTACCAAAAGTGCAATTTTTGTTGCAGGGGATGCTCAAAATTCGATTTGTGTCTTAATGCAGACTTCTGCACAAGCAGGAAATTACATATCTGGGTGGTGTACTGTGCCATATTGCATTGCATTTTAAAGAAAATTACAGCACTGCAGATCGAAAAGGAAATGTAATTTTAATAACATTCATGTATACTTATTTTTGCTAACTTTTTTACCACAAAAGTGGAGTTGGCTTTTAAGGTACCCAATAAAACCTATAAACTTAAAATTGATTTGTTTTAATATCACAATAAATATAGTAAACTCACATTACAAACCAGTAATTGATATTACATTCCCTCAGTATTTATAATACCACACCAAATGAAAAGCAATGGTTAATTTTAATAACATTAAATCATAATATGACTTGTGCCACAATTGTATTCTATATTTAATATTTTTTTTCCCAAAAAAGTGGAGTTACCCTTTTAAAGTACACAACCAAACATCTGAAGTTAAAATCAATTATGGTCGTTTTAATAATTATACAATAAAATATAGTAAAATCACATTACTCACAGTATGAATTGATATAACATTGCCTCAGTATTTATAATACCATACCTATACACTCTCTATACACTCATATACCATATATACTCGAGTATAAGTATAAGCCAAGTTTTTAAGCACATTTTGTTGTGCTGAAAATGCCTCCCTCGGGTTATACTCGAGTCACCTTTGTGTGCCTCATCTCCCGGACTTTGGGGACCCAGTACCGGCCGGCCGTAGGTCCCCTGGAACCCAAACTTGGCACACATGTAGCCACACTCTACAAGTGTGCAAAGTTTGTTGTCCAGGGGACCTACGGCCAGAGAGCACAGATTTTTCAAAGCCGGGCACCCCTTCTATAGACTCCCATGTTAACTGGTCATTTCTCCAGTGATTTTGGAGACCCGGTACCGGCCGGTGGTAGGTCCCCTGGACGCGGAACTTGGCACACATGTAGTCCCAGTTCTCCTCTACAAGTGTGCAATGTTTTTTGTCTGGGGGATCACCAATTTTTCAAAGCTGGGCACCCCTTCCATAGACTCCCATGTTGAAAGTCAGTCTAGTCATGGACACAGTGAGGCATGGACACAGTGAGCCATGGGAACAGTGAGGCATGGATACAGTGAGGCATGAATACAGTGAGGCATGGGCACAGTGAGGCATGGGCACAGGGAGACATGGACACAGTGAGGCATGGGCACAGTGAGGCATGGACACATTGAGGCATGGGCACAGTGAGGCATGAACACAGTTAGGCATGGGCACAGTGAGGCATGAACACAGTGAGACATGGGCACAGTGAGCCATGAGCACAGTGAAGCATGGATACAGTGAGGCATGGACACACTGAGGCATGGGCACAGTGAGGCATGAACACAGTGAGGCATGGGAACAGTGAGGCATGGACACAGTGAGGCATGCACATGGACACTGTGAGGCAAAGTGAGGCACAGTGAGGCATGCAGATGGGCACCCTAGGCTTATACTCGAGTCAATAAGTTTTTCCCATTTTTTTGTGGTAAAATGAGGTGCCTCGGCTTATATTTGGGTCGGCTTATACTCAAGTATATACAGTAGCTTTTATCCAGTGGTCAAATGGCTTACAGTGCCAGCAGTATATATTGTACATCTGTTACACAGGTACAGGGTCTAGCAATACAATATATACTTCTGACACTACAAGTAGTTTTGACTACTGGATAAAAACTATAAGAGTATCTAGAGAGCAGATGGGTATGTGTTGAGAATCATTATAAATTTTGAGGCAATACCACAAGTAATGTGATTTTACTATATCTTATTGTTTTAAGAAAAGCTATTTGATATTATTTGTAAAGGTTTAGTTGGGTATTGTAAAAGTCAGCTTTTGCAGGTTTACATTTAGCATTCCAGTGGGCAGCAAGTCCTAACTTTGCTCTCGTCAAATGTCATAATCTCTAACAGAATCTTTACATCTGACACACTTACAAGTATGCCTGGTTTCCCGCTGTGCACTGCCAGCCAATATGTCACTGTGGGCAGAAGATTGGACCCCAATGTGTAGCGCAGGGGACACAGGATTTTGACATACCCGTAAGTGTCAAATATGAGATTCTGTGTTAACATTTAAGTGAAGGGAAGTAGGAGTCTTTTGCAGGAAAAATGTATTTAGAGTCCTCACATTAGCATGGATTTCATCAGGCACCCAAAATTATACACTTTGGCTTTTATGATCTAATTGGTTAAATGTTTTATTATAGTGTTGTCCCCTGTTTTTTTTAGATCAACTTTCACTTCATTGCAATCTACAATTCTTTAGAAGCCTTCAATTATACAATTTTTTTGCACAATACATTTTTATTGAGTTTTGTAGTTATACAGAGCAAACAAAGGGTATGTCAGCATGTGAAATATAACGTATACAGAATAAAAACAATGTTCAATAGTACAAGTACCATAGGTATAAACAGTCAGTGTGTAGATAATAGATTAGGATTAACGGCAAGGGAGAGCAATATGTTGTTCCATATGCCCCATATTCGGGAGAATTCGGTGAGGCTTATAGAGTTAATCGCTAGTAATCACTCAAATGTGTAGTTATAGTTTACCATAGTTACTACATCTGATATGTTAAGGTATAGGTTTGTTTTCCATATCCTCAGAATAGTGAACCGAGCCTCTACCAGGATTTGGGTTACTACTTACGCAAATAGGAGCAACGAGTAAGACTTTAAATGAGGCATATAAATGCTGTAAACAATGCATAGGGTATTAATCATTTATTATTCAATCACATATTTACTTAAAATTATCTAATCAGTACATAAAATGCTCTGAGTAGGTTACACAACCATATGCAAAAGGACGGGCAAATAAAATTACAGAGATACATATACATAATGGAAATATTTATACATAAATAGCAAACATGAGCCAGTTGAGTATAAAGATGTATCAAACTGTGCACCCTATAAACTATGCGTTTCATGGCTCATGACCATTCGTCAGGAGTTAGATGCAAAGATAGGCTATAAATATAGATATACACAACATAAATTATAACATCAAAACACTCTCCAAATGGTTGATATTGCCCGACGCGTTTATGGTTTTAATCAGACCATCATCAGGGGCATCAGGAGTGGATTAGTGCGAAATTTCTTATTCGCTAGTAGGTTGTATGTAGTTCTCCCCCAGAGACGTTCCTGAACATAGTTATATACAGAAGAAGATGTATATTAATAGCCTCCAACCCGAGTACTCCTCGGAAGTTGAGGCACCCATCCACTAACTGGGGTTAAACGCCACAGCGTTCCTTATAACTTCCGAGGAGTACTCGGAACGCTCATGCTCAGAAGCCAGTGTGTGCCAGTTATGAGACAGGAGCGCTTGTTCTGGTAAAACTAGCGTTCGTAATGGAGAAAGCACATTCATCACACTGTAACAGACTGAAAAGTGCGAATCGTCTCTCACCAAAGTTTTACTAACACAAAATCAGCAACAGCAGCCCCAAGGGTGGCGCCATCCGAATGGTACTTCCCCTTTATAGTGCCGTTGTACGTGTTGTACGTCACCGTGCTTGGCTAGAGCATTTTTTTTCACGATTGTGTGTAAGCAAGGCCAGCTTAACAATAAACGGGTTGAAAAAAACATTGTTTTTTCTAGACCATTAAAAACGGTCATTTGTACGCAGCATAACAGTTTAACATTGCATTACTACAGAGGTGTTCTAGAAAGGGGGACCCGATCCTCAATTACGATGGAGATTGCTCCATGGTCTGGCCATGTAATTGCATGGATGGAGGAGGAGGAAACCCTTTGGAGAAGCCATTGATCAGTTACTGCTGATGCTAAAGTATAGCTGTCAGAAATATGGTGTTCCCTTGCTGATATCATTTAAAAAAAGCTAGTTGTCTGTTGACTTCAATACTCATGTGTCTATCTATAACAAACTTTTTCTCATAGGAGGATTATTTATGGATTAATTAATGATCAAAGTCCAACTACTGAATGATTAATTAATGATTAAAGTCCAACCTTCCAGTTTTATTTTTCCCCCTCCAAGACCACCTTTTCACCCCTATGGTTGTATATATATATTTTTACTTTTTGTATACTGTTCATGTGACATGCTGGATTATTTTTCCCTTTTCTCTAGCTGACGTTGGTCTTATGTGATACAGAGAGGGGTACTAATATTATTAACCACTTTACGCCCAGGCAGTTGACAAAAGACAGTCACAATTGCCAGGAGGACGTCTATGGACATCCTCTGCTCCTCCGGCCACTGGGGGTGCGCGAGCGTGGCATCACTGAAGTGCCGATGCGCGTGCATGGTGGACATCGCGGCACCCGCGATCAGCGGATACACAGACAAGGAGGTGGATCTGTGTGTGTAAACACACAGATCCATGCCCTGTCTGGGAGAGGAGACCGATGATGTGTCCCTTGTACATAGGGACACAGCACCGGTCACCTCCCCCAGTCAGTCCCCCTCCACACACATTTAGAAACACTCCCAGTTTACACATTAAACCCCTTCCTTGCCCCCTAGTGTTAACCCCTTCACTGCCAGTCACATTTATACAGTAATCAATGCATTTTTATAGTAGTGTTCGCTGTATTAATGTGAATGGTCCCAAAAATGTGTCAAAAGTGTCCGATATGTCCGCTGTAATGTCGCAGTCCCAATAAAAATTGCAGATCGCCGCGATTACTAGTAAAAAAATAATAATAAAAAAAATCATAATTCTGTCCCCTATTTAGGCGCTATAACGTTTGCGCAAACCAGTCGCTTATTGTGATTTTTTTTAACAAAAATACGTACAAGAATACACATCGACCTAAACTGAGAAAAAAAATTATTATAGCAAAAAGTAAAAAAATATTGGCCCGGATTCACTTAGGTCTTACGCCAACGTATCTCGAGATACGCCGTCGTAAGTACAAATGTGCGCCGTCGTATCTATGCGCCGATTCACAAAGCTAGATACGTCGAAAAATAAGGCTTCACCTGCCCGACGTAAGTTGCCTACGCCGGCATATCGTGGGCGCATAGTTACACTGGACGCATTCGGCGTTCCCATTTTAAATGTGCAAATGAGTAAGATATACCGATTCACAGATGTACTTGCGCCCGGCACCTGTTTTAAGCGATTTGCGTAAGGGTTACATCCGGCATAAAGTTATTGCTCATATAGGAGGCGCAACTCATGCAAAGGTATGGACCAGGGAACACAGCCGTCATATTTTACGTTGTTTACGTAGTACGTGGTATGCAAAAATGCCATCAAAAGAAAGCTCTATTTGTGGGAAAAAAAGGACGTCAATTTTGTTTGGGAGCTACGTCGCACGACCACGCAAATGTCAGTTAAAGCTACGCAGTGTCGGAAGCTGAAATTTCACCTGGGCATGAAGGGGGTTTATGTGCCCAGTAAGCAAGTGGTTAACTCAGTGTTGCACTCCGTATCATTGTATGTGGGTGCAAGGCATCATGATGAGGCCCCCCTAGGACTATTTCGTAATTGCCCTGTACTCACAAAATGTCAAAAGATGACAATAATCATTGAATCTGGAAGTCTGAAGACATGCAGTTACAGACCTTTTTATTTTGCCTTGACTTGGCTTTAAGATTTGAGGGATTATGTCAAACAGTGAAAAGTTGGAATGAATTGTAAATTGAAAAGTGTTGTGAGTGGAGTATGTTGAACAGAAAATAAAGATCTGAATAGAGTTCCCCTTTAACCCTTTCTAACCCATACTCAGCCAACAAAAAAGCAAAGGATTGTTGATTTTAAAGTTCTGTTAATGCATAAATTATAGCCTTTTCAGCCCACATGTTTTCACATTTAGAGCCAAATCACAGCTAATCATACATTTTTAGAACATTTTCTCCTACTCTGTTTTCTGTTTAGCAAATGGAATATTCCACCTGTTCAAAAATATTTTAATAAACTTGTTCAGTATTTTGCATAAAATAGCACCTCTACTAGCACAAGTGCCAATTTTCTTGCCAAGTATGCTTATAGATTATTATTGGATTCTAAAGGGGTTTATATTAAAACTTTTGATGCATAATAAAACCATAGCAAATATTGTGCTTATAATAAGCATCCTATGTGTGAAAATCAGAAATGTAAAAAATGGCAGTTAGTCAACAATTTTCACAGTTCAAAGTTTTCATAAGTCTTTTGAAAACAGAATGTATTACCATTTAGTGCTCAACACTTAAACTGAGATGTTTGTAATCTTTTATTGATTGGATCCTAAAGAATTTAAAGGGGAAAAAGACTCTAAAAAGCTGCATATTGCTTCTAGAAACATATTTTTTTTTTTTATTGTGACATATATTTAGGTTTGCAGTCTTTTCCGGTCTGGTCAGGTCATTACAGTCGGGTGACCGTCTTTTTTTTACTTATTATTTTAGGAGAGTTACATAATAAAGAGAAATTCTGTAGTGTAGGAAGGAGAACTCAGGTAGGGCTGGTAACACTGGCTGGGGTTCCAGTGCAGCAAAGGAATCAAAAAGCAAACTGGGAGCTCAGTGGATTTTTGAAAGGATCACCAGGTATTTTTCTGTTCATGCAGCTTTTAATGAAGCAAAATATGGAGAATGTGTACACATTGCAGCATTGCAAATATGTACTGGAAGGTTTTTTTTTTTATTTATTTTTTACATTTTCCCCAGACATATGCCTCGTACACACGACCGCGATTCCTGAAGAGAAAGGTGTGATCTGAGCTTTTTGTCGCAAATTCTGACCATGTGTATGCTCCATCGCACGTTTTTCTGTCAGAATTCCTGCCAAGAAAAGATTAAGGGCAGGATCTAAATTTTTGTGACAGGAAAAATTCCTATCGGGAATCGCAATCGTCTTTATGCTATTACGACATGAAAAAACCTGTGCATGCTCAGAATCAAACAGAACAGCCGAACTGCCTATTGAACTTCATTGATCCCATTGATCTCAGCTCGTCATACATGTTTTCATATGTACAGTTTGAAATCACGATCGTGTGTACGAGGCATTACAGTTTAACAGGTTGGTTCAGTATGAAATTTTAAAATATTAAAGCAGTCTTAAAAGACCACTGTCAATTTGTTACTGGCTGTAAGCTGAAATTGTTTACCTGCTTTAGCTAGGAAATTGTGTTTTGCAATAGTGAGATTTCCTAACATGGGCAACTTGGCTGCCAACAGCTTAAAGGGGTTGTAAACCCTCATGTTTTTTCACTTTAATGCATAGGATGACAGTGATCAGCCCCCCAGCCCCCCTCCCATTTTACTCACCTGAGCCCTTTGTTCCCTCGGCGGAGTCACGCTCTTCCTCTCTGCCTGAGGTTCTCGGCTCTTAATTGGATAGATTGATAGCAGTGCAGCCATTGGCTCCCGCTGCTGTCAATCAAATCCAATTATGTGGACACTGGGGGGCAGGGCTGAGTCTGGCATTCTGTGTCTACAGACGCAAGGTAACCCCCAGGGAGAACACCTCTTCCAGGGGGTTTACCGATGTGAGGAGGAGCTGCGAGGGAAACCGGGGGACCCCAGAAGACAAAGTTTGGGGCCACACTGTGCAAAAAAAACTTTTTTAATAACAAACATATCATACTTGCCTCCACTGTGCTTGTCTTCTGGGGTCCCTCGGCGGTTGTCTCGGCTCCTCCCTGAAAGATCTAACCCCCTTCTGTGAAGCACTCTCCCAAGGGATTTAGCTTGCGGGTACGGTCTCGTGATATAGTCGGCAGCCATAGCCGCCGACCGTATCACTCAGCCCTGCCCTCCGGCCCGCCGCGTCATTGATTTAATTAACAGCAGCGGGAGCCAATGGCTGCGCTGCTATCAATCATCCAATGAATGAGCCAAGAAGCCCGGCCGAGAAGCCAGCACGTTCATGACACAGGACTTTTGAGGGCTCAGGTAAGTAAACAAGGGGGGGGGGGCTGGGGGCTTTAGTTGACTAAAATGTAGGACATTATAGTCAGATAAAAGGTACTGGAGATTTAGTCTACTAAATTCAACTAAAATTAAAACAATTGCAGAAGACTAAAATGGGACTAAAACTAAAATGCCATTTTAGTCCTAAGACTAAAACCATATTAAAATGTGCTGCCAAAGACAACACTGAAGGCCAGGCGTACAACCTATTAGTGTTGCTCACGAATATTCGCATTGCGAATATTCGCTACGAATATTGCATATTCGAGTATTCGCGAATAACTCGAATATTGCGGCGAATATTCGCTATGGCGAATATTCGTATTTTTTCAAATTTATTTTTAAAACAGATCACATCCTAGTGATCTCCATCGAAGTCTAAAAGCATTGCTGGTATGATTAGAGACCCTGGGCCGAGTAGCTGAGGCGATCCTTTTATGTTGCCGAAGAATCGCATCAGCTACTCGGCCCTTCTTTTGCATCAGAGCCAATCAGAATAACTCGAATATTCGGCAAAAGGAATATTGCGCGATTATCTTCTCCGCCCTTCTTTTGCATCAGAGCCAATCAGAATAACTCGAATATTCGGCAAAAGGAATATTGCGCAATATTCCTTTTGCCGAATATTCAAGTTATTCTGATTGGCTCTGATGCAAAAGAAGGGCGGAGAAGATAATCGCGCAATATTCCTATTGCGCGATTATCTTCTCCGCCCTTCTTTTGCCCCCTTATTCTCCTTTCTTTTAAGTAGAGTTAGTGTAGAGTTAGTGTTTAGTGCATATTAGTTTAGTAATACAGGAAATGATCTCCGTTTATGAGAATTTCGCAATCATTTTCGCATTAGCAAAATTTCGCAAAAAATGTTTTGGATAAAATATCACGAATATTCTTCTATATATTCGCGCAATATCGCAAAATCGAATATGGCGTATTCCGCTCAACACTACAACCTATCAACTAAGGAAGCCAGTGCATATCAGAGCCTTCTCCATATTGGGCACCAGGGGTACTTACTCATAGAAGTCATCCTGAGGTAAGTCAAGTCATCCCTGATTCCTATAGATAACCAAGCAGTTTATGATTCTTCCTGAAAATAACAATACATTTAGTCTACATCTGTAGGGACACAAACATTTCTTACTCACTTTTCATAAAAATGTTTGAGCTTGGAAATAGACCACTTTTTAAGCACTGCATTGTAGGAGAGTTAATCTCCCCACATCAGGAGAACAGATTTAAAAAAGACTGAGAGCAACATTTAAAATTACATTATATGAGAGTGTATTGTTTGAGATTAGATTTAATTTAGTAAAGATATATATATGTGATTTGATAAGTTTTATAGTCTCTTGAGGTCTGTGAAAAGACTTTTCCAAAATACACCTGCCACTGACTACTATTGTGTTAAATTCAAAATAACTCTTTACGTCTGGAAAAAAGGTCTTACAGTTACGGTTAAATATGGATATGTGTTTGGCATTGAAACATATGCAAATTTAAAGGGCTTTAAAAATAGCATACAGAAATGAAAATGCTCATGCCAACTGGTGATAAGGATTTCTATGAAACTGTGTAAAGTGTGATTTAATAGAATCACATTTAATTGAATGAACATTTTTGCACATCGCTAATAAACCAACTGGTTCTTCAATCTGTGGATTGTCAATTGAACATGTTTAACTACTGTACCTCCCTCAGCCTATGGTAGCAGGTTGGCTCCTCTGCAGTGTTGCTCATGAATATTCGCATTGCGAATATTCGTTATGAATATTGCATATTCGAGTATTTGCGAATAACTCGAATATCGCGGTGAATATTCGCTATTGCGAATATTCGTATTTTTTCAAATTTATTTTTAAAACAGATCACATCCTAGTGATCTCCATCGACGTCTAAAAGCATGTAAAAAGCAAACAAAAGGACAGGCGCCAATAAATAAAACTGCTGAACTTTTAATGATAAAATAACACAAAAGCACTCACATGGTAATTGAAGTTCACAGGCATAGAGTGAAGTGAGGGTCTGCATGGATCGTCAAACCAGCCGAGGATAGATAGCGTCCCAGGGAAATCATCCAGCTGATATCTGCTGTGCGGAGGAAGTAATACCAGCAACGCTGAGTCCGGAAGTGTGCCGGTATTAGTATGCAAGTGAATCAGCTAGAGGAGCTGGAACGCACTCTGGAGCGCACGCTGAGAACCTATAGTTGCGGCTTGGCGAGGGGGGATGACGTCATCACGCAATACCTCAAGGATGCGACGCGTTTCCGTGCAATTGCCGTGTGTTGGATGTCTGTCACACGGCGCGCACATTTTTCAAGCTGTTTCTAATGGATTGCTAAGGCCAGCTTATATAGAAGTCTGCCTGTGATCGCCATCTTGTGGCAAAATAGTAAAAATTCAACAAATATGAAAAATCAGTACTATTTAAAACACTTGCTATAACTGGCCATATATAGTGACAAATTAATAGAATTTTTAGTACTTACTACTACAAGGACATATATTCTGACTTTAATACATGTAAACACATAAAACATCTAATAAAAATATTACAATCAATTCATTAAAAATCACAATCTAGTGTTCACTTCTACCTAAAAAAAACTATTGTTAATAGGCCTCTCAAAATAAAAATTGCATAAGTTGATGTAAGCTAACACCCCCTAGTGGACGATAATGGGACTGATTAAGTTAATAAATAAAAGAATAACACTATATTTAAGTGGAACGAATTTTAAAATTGATGAATATTATCATAAAAATAGAGGTAAAAATAGGATTATTATATTATGGGACAATCTACATACTGTTTATGATGTCCATAAATATACATGTACATGTACATACATATATACACATGCACATCTAAATATTCTCAACTAAATATGAATAGGGTAATATTATTAAAGATCTGATAAAAGATTGATTAGTTTTAACTCTTTAAATATTGCACTTATAAAATAGTGGCAATTTCTAGTTCTTCATTCATACCTCCTGGTTTTAAAGTATCAAGGGAATAGATCCAGTAGGTTTCCCTCTCACATAGGCGATGGAATCTTTCAGCCTCCGTAAGGTTACTGGGGATCTGTTCAATGACCCATACTTTCAGACCCTTGGTAGATTTACCATGTTGTTCCACGAAATGACGTGGGACACTATGCTTGTCTTTACCAGCCTCAATTTTTCTTCTATGTTCGCCAAAACGTTGGCGAAGTGGGCGTATGGTGCCTATGTATAACAGTTTACAAGGGCAGGTCAAGGCATACACTACAAAGTCTGACCCACAATTATAGAAATCTTTGCTCAAGTATGTATTTCCTTTGTATTGTATTGTATTTCTTTTACTATTTTGCCACAAGATGGCGATCACAGGCAGACTTCTATATAAGCTGGCCTTAGCAATCCATTAGAAACAGCTTGAAAAAGGTGCGCGCTGTGTGACAGACATCCAACACACGGCAATTGCACGGAAACGCGTCGCATCCTTGAGGTATTGCGTGATGACGTCATCCCCCCTTGCCAAGCCGCAACTATAGCATCTCAGCGTGCGCTCCAGAGTGCGTTCCAGCTCCTCTAGCTGATTCACTTGCATACTAATACCGGCACACTTCCGGACTCAGCGTTGCTGGTATTACTTCCTCCGCACAGCAGATATCAGCTGGATGATTTCCCTGGGACGCTATCTATCCTCGGCTGGTTTGACGATCCATGCAGACCCTCACTTCACTCTATGCCTGTGAACTTCAATTACCATGTGAGTGCTTTTGTGTTATTTTATCATTAAAAGTTCAGCAGTTTTATTTATTGGCGCCTGTCCTTTTGTTTGCTTTTTACATGTTTATTGGAGCATTGCTTCGGCTCCCCACACAAGGCTGCCTTTCATCCAAAAAACTGTGATTCACCATCAAGCTTGTTACAGCTTATAGGACTTTGCACTGAGGACAGTCTAAATTACAGTAGGTTCTTGTTTGCGCCAGCATTGTGTATATTTGTATATTACTTTTGACGTCTAAAAGCATTACTGGTATGATTAGAGACCCTGGGCCGAGTAGCTGAGGCGATCCTTTTATGTTGCCGAATATTCGCAATGCGAATATTCGTATTACGAATATTCACAAATACTTTCTCTGCCCTTCTTTTGCATCAGAGCCAATCAGAGTTCTCCTACCACAGTTGTCAGAGGTTAGCAACCTCCATAGCAACCAATAGGAACCTGCCTGCACGACCATTATGTAAGATCACTCCCAGCAGTATTTCAGTGCAGATTCACAAGGTGGCTAGAGAGAGTGGAGTGTTTGTGTGCTGTTTTCCTGTGAATTGCGATCTTAGAGCTTAGCATTGTGCTTCCTATAGTGCTTGCAGTTCTGAGTTTCCTGCTTCTAAAAACAAATGCTTTTTTCAAAGCAAAAGACCCAACAGCTTTTCTAAAAGCTCAGATTTGTGTTGTTTTGTCCAGGTTAGTGTAGCTTAGTGTTAGATAGATTTCTGTGTAGTTAGTGTAAGTGTACATTTCTTTAAGGTAGCTTAGTTTAGTGTGTGTTTAGTCTCTGTGTTTTGTGTATAAAAAAAAAAAAATAGCTTTAGTTTAGTCATATAAGTTTGTGTAAGTAGAGTTAGTGTTTAGTGCATATTAGTTTATTATTTGTAGTTCTCGTCTTTGTCCTTGTCAGTCAGTGTAAAAAAAACAAAAAAAAAAAAAAAATTTTTTTTAGCTTTAGTTTAGTCATATAAGTTTGTGTAAGTAGAGTTGGGGTCAGATTCTCATAGAATTTCGCTTGCGTATCGTAAGCCATTTACACTACGCTGCCGCATCGTACTAGAGCAAGTGCCGTATTCTCTAACCATTTGCTCCGTAGTTTGCGTTGGCGTAGCGAAAATGGCCCAGCGTAAGCCCGCGTAATTCAAATGAGTCGGCTTGTATTTAAATTAAGTGCGCCCCCGAGTCGAACGAACTGCGCATGCACCGGCCGGGGAAAAAGCCCAATGCACATGCTCCAGCTCACGTCGGAAAGCGTTGTTGAAACCGACGTCAAAACGACGTGATCGTCACTATGCAATGCCCCTATTTGCGAACGAGTTAGTAAAACGACGTAAGCGATGGAAAAAGCCGACGCTGACCCGATGCCATACTTAACATGGCATCCGACGCATCCGACGGTACTTCGTAAGGTTACTCCACATAGAAGCTGGGGTAACCTTACGCGGACGAAAACGTCGTACGCGACGACAGGGCGGCATAAAAGCGATCGGGAATCGGCGTACTAGCCTCATTTGCATATGCAAATGAGAAAACAACGTAAAGGCCACCTAGTGGCCGGAGTTGTCATTACAACTACGATCCGCAAGTGTAATGGTTTTACACTTGTCGGATGTTGAAGCGTATCTATGCAAAAGTGATGCTAAGCATCATGCGCATAGATACGAGGCAAAAAAAACGTCGTATCGCCGCTGAGAATCTGGCCCTTGGTGTTTAGTGCATATTAGTTTAGTATTTGTAGTCCTCTGCGTCCTTCAGTCTAAAAAAAAAAAACCCCAAAAAGTTTTAGCTGTAGTATTTTAGTTCCTGTTTAGTAGCTGTCCGTGTCGTAGTCTACGTCTTTGTCCGTGTAAAAAAAAAAAAAAAAAAAATTTAGGTGTAGTAGTTTTATTCTAGTTTAGTAGCTGTCTACGTCTTTGTCTGCGTCTTTGTCTGCGTCTTTGTCTGCGTGCCTGTCTTGCCAAAAAAAACAAAAAACAATACTTTCTCACATTTCCCCCCCCAATAAAGTCCCCCCCCCCACATCAGCAAGTATGAGCAGCATACGTGGCCGTGGCAGCAGGGGTAGGGGAGTTACTCCCAGTGCTGGGTCGCTGTCAGCATGGGGTACCTCTCGCGCCCCTACTAGTGGTAGTGGATCAGGTGGAAGGGGAGTCCGCCTCACCCGCAAGTTTTTTCCATCGGGCAGCCGCCCGATATTGCCTTCTCAGGCTCCAGTAGTGTTGGAGTATATGGGGCACAGCAGTGCCACAGAGTCGTCAGTCCCGACTCCCAGTAGCACCACCAGTACACCGGTGCCTTTAGGACCCGCCCCCAGCCCCCAAGGGTCCAGCCTCTTACTGTTTGACAGCGACAGTGAGAGGGATATCTTGGGGGAGGTCCTGCATCAGGCAGACATCCAGTTCTGTACTGATGGTCAGGACCTTTTGGAAGGGATGATGGAGGAGGAGGATGGGGTACCTGCTGTCAGTATCCCAGAGACATCCCTTCCAAGTGGTGCTGGTGTTTTTGGGCAGGAAAAACCCGCACCTAGTCAGACCCAGGCATCGGTGAGGGGACAGCGGAGCCGGGCTAGCGGCTCCATGTCAGCTGTTTCCCTCAGACCACCACATTTCAGCCCTGGGTCTGACATATCTGGGGGCGAAGAGGAGGGTGACCCAACATGGGTGCCACCTGACTTGTCGGTTCACAGCAGCAGTGACGACGAGGAAAGTAGGCACCCTGGGGAAACGGTGCTCCAGGTCACCAGGGAGACCAGCGTCAGGGTCTCCACTGGTGATGGCAGCAGGAGGTGTCAGCAGCAGCAGCAGCAGCAGGCAGCTCCACCTGTGCGCACCGAGTCCCAGCAGGTGCAAGTCAGCGGCACCCCATCTGACAGGAGGGCGGCGCTGAAGTCACCTGTCTGGGCCTACTTCACCCTGGTAGCAGATAACCAGACCATAGCCATCTGCCATATCTGTCGTGCCAGGGTGAAGAGAGGGAAGTGCTTGGCTCGGGTGGGTACCACAGCTCTGAACCAGCATCTGCGAATCAACCACTGGTGGGAGTATGACCAGATGAAGCATTGTGGTGGTGGTAGCAGCGCCACCACCACAAGTGTGCAGGGTACAGCAGCCCCTGCCACAGCTTCATCTGTTCCCAGCAGGTCATGCCCCCCCGCTCCCTCTAGTAGAGGTACTGGTACCGGCAGCCAGACCTCTACTTCCACAGCACCCTCCTCTTCTGTGTCCTGCACTGCCGTCCGGCGCCAGGCGTCGCTTTCCGATGCCTTCGAACGCACCACTCCCTTCCTCCCTGGAGACCGACGTGTGTGTTCCCTCAATGGGCTCCTGGCAAGGGTTATTGCCCAACATCTGCTTCCCTTCAACATTATTGACTGCAACCCCTTCAGGCAGATGTTGGAGCAGGCCCAACCCCAATGGCGTGTCCCCAGCCGCCATTTCTTTGCCAGGACTGGTGTCCCTGCCCTACACCAGCACATTGTGCAGAATGTAACCCTGCGACAGGG
This sequence comes from Rana kukunoris, assembly GCA_029574335.1. Lineage (NCBI taxonomy): Eukaryota > Metazoa > Chordata > Amphibia > Anura > Ranidae > Rana > Rana kukunoris. Next base: position 223,639,351 of record CM056050.1, on the reverse strand, counting down.
TGCATTTCACAATGGATGGCTGGACCAGCAGGCATGGGCAGGGCAGGTACATCAGCTTCACGGCCCATTGGGTTTCCCTCCGAGGCGCCGGGGAGGGATCGGCGGCATCAGATTTTGTGGTGCCGCCCCGGGGTGTCCAGGGGAGAACTGCTGGTCTCCCTCAAGCCACTGTCTCCGCAGCTGCTGAGCCTCACAGCAAGCGCCCCCGTAGCTACTCAAGTGTGGGGCACGTGCGTTGTCAGGCCGTGCTCCAGCTTGTTAGTTTAGGGGACCGGAGACACACTGGACAAGAAGTGCTGACCGCACTTCAGGCTCAGGTCCAGAAGTGGCTGACACCCTGAAGGCTCCAGGCAGGTATGGTTGTCTGTGACAACGGCAGCAACCTACTCTCCGCCCTCCAGGCTGGCAGTCTGACCCACGTGCCCTGTCTGGCACATGTCCTCAACCTCGTAGTGCAGAAGTTCCTGCGCACCTATCTCGGGTTGAGTGACATTGTGCTAAGGGTACGTAGGATTGCCAGACACTTCAGGCGCTCCCCAACCGCTACCGCGTCCCTGTCCAAGTTGCAGTGGGACAACAGCCTGCCCCTTCACAGGCTGATTGTGGACAGTGTGACGCGGTGGAACTCCACCCTCCACATGCTGGAGAGGTTGTGGGAGCAGCGAAGGGCAATGAAGGAATACCTGCTGGAGCAAGGCACTGCCGGGCCATCACAAACACTCCCGTACATCACCAGTGCGGAGTGGGGGCAGATACACCAGGTCTGCCATGTGTTGGCCCCTTTCGAGCAGACGACCAAGATGGTCAGCAGCAGCCGAGCAGGGGACCTAATGGGTGAGATGAGGATGTTCTTCCAATCTGAGCGACCAAGTACCAGCAGCAGCAGCAGCAGTCACCACCAGCGGCTGGCCCACATGGTGGCAGACTACATGGGGTCCGTCGGTGCTTCTGACAGTATGAGCACCGACGACCCCATGGAGTACTGGGTTGCTAGATTGGACACCTGCCGCGATCTCGCTCAGTATGCGCTGGAGTTATTGTCTTGCCCCCCCCTCCAGCATACTATCTGAGCGAACATTCAGCGCGGCAGGTGGGGTGGTCACGGACAAGAGGACCCGTTTGTCCACAGACTCCGTGGACAGACTCACATTCATCAAGATGAATGAGTCCTGGATCGGCGGTGACTTTCTGACACCCGCCGTCGGTTCAGGGCGCTGAAGGGTCCCTTTTTCATTCATTCCCTCTCCTTGGCTCTCCCTCCACTCTTGCCCGAGTGATTTGACACTATATTGTCTACTATTACTACTACTGCTGCTGCTCACGACACCTATGTCACGAGTTATTTGCCACTATATACTACTATTACCACTACTGCTGCTGTCAAGTCTTGCCCAAGTGTTTAGATGATATCTAGTACTATTACCACTACTGCTTGTAAATGTTGCCTGTGTGATAATTACATTATATTTTAATACTACTGCTGCTGCCTTCATGCTGAGAAATGCTTCATGACCTCTCTGGCACAGCGGATCCACCAACAGCCTCCGCTACAAGCTACCAGACCGGATCGTAACAGCAAATGTGACTAAAAGACTGAACTTTATGTTAAACCCTGGTTTGCGGCCTTTATACTGCAACCATTAGCCTGTCTGCAAGAGCAAATCAGCACTCTCTCTATTTTTCTCGCTCTCTCTCTCTATATCTATATATATATTGTAGCTTTTGTTATAGTAATTTTTCAACAGTTTAGTTTGTGTTAGTAGTATCTGTGTCCGTGTATTTTAGTTTGTCTTAGGTTTGTGTTAAATAAAATAATAGTATAAAATGTTTTTGGTTATTATGAAGTTAGATGTGTTGATGTTGATGTTGATGTGTTAGATGTGAAGTTAGATGTGTTGAAAAACCTAACAATCTCAATAAGAAAGGAAGCATTTTAAAAGAATAACATTTTTTATAACAAGAAAAAAAAATGTACATGTATTTTTGCATGAGCTTGTGAAGCTCAGCCATCGCGTCCAAATTCTTCCTCTGCTGTTGCTCCAGCTGTTGGTTTTGGAGGTCTAATAATCGCATTTTTCGGCGATTTGAGAGGATTTTTTCATTGTTCCTCTGGATGAGACAGTAATTTTCCCCCATCTTTTTGAAAACTGTTAGGATATAAGAAAAAAAATAGGATTAAATGATGTCCATTTGTATATCTACATCTTATTGTTGAAATGTTATTAATCTTTGTGCACATATTTACCCTCCTGCCTGGGGCTCACAGGAACCGTCTCATCCTCCTGCTCCTCTTCTCCATCACCCGATTTACCAGGAGTTTGGGGGGGGGGTTGCAGCTCCTCCTCTTGCTCCTCAACAGGAGCTGGGGGGGGTAAACACTGGGAGGGCCCTGGCTGCTCCTCATCCCTCTCCTCCTGTGCATCCTCCTCCTGCTCCTCCTATGCATCCTCCTCCTGCTCCTCCTCTTCATCCTCCTCCTCCTCCTCCTCCTCTGCGGCCTGTCGCCTTGTGCGCTTGGGGCGCACAGATGGTAGAGGAGCTCCTATAATAACACAATGATCATATATGTAAAAATGATTTCTAATAACGTATGCAAATTCTGTGTACTCTGCTGTATTATATATAAATACAAATTTATTTATATAGACAGTTAACCAATGGGATAATGTTATACTAAAGGGTCTTGCTGGCACTACAGGGGACTGAGTGTGAGCTGGGCTGCCACCATGGTAAAATGAGCTGTTTGTGTTTCCTTTGTATTATTCTGAAGATCTCATGTTAAAAAAAGGGCCTGATGGAGTACACGGGATTAATATGATAACCCCATGCCTAGCACAGGAATTTAGTGGTAATTGAGTTATAAAATACCACCCCTTCCCCTTTAACCCACCACACCACCACTTTAATTCCATGGTTTAACTTGATGGAATAATGTCTTTTTTCAACAGTACTATGAATACCTTGGGTGGTGATATTCGTTACCACAACATGGCGTCTGGGTTAACAACATCTGCCCTAAGGTTAATTACATATGACCTTACATAACTGTCACCAATAACTTACCTGGATGAAATTCATCTTGGATCTGTCTGACCCGGGCCATGTGGCGCCTCTTTAGGTCTGACCACTTTTTTAGGGTGGCCATGTGGTCATGTGTGCGGCCATGAACTTGACGTAACTCCCGCAATAGGGAGCAGACTATTTTGTTTTTGTCCTGCTGGCTCCGGGTTTCATCATATCCCTGTTGCAAGAACCTCTGCAAGATGAAGAACAAAGTATATTATAATACTTTTATTTAAACCCTTATGGATATATGACGTAAATGTATGGTATTCAACAATTTGAAGCATTCTCGCCTTATTAATCAATGACAGGGGTAACATGACAGATTTTATATCTTGCCATTTTGATCGCCACCTTTTTTGCATAAATATAGCAGCCATTATCATTTGCATAATTATGTATATATGAGTAACAACACAGGATACACGTATAGGGGAGAAATGAGTTGCTATTCATCTGACCGCTATAATTATTTTTTGACCCTTATACTGGGCCTGTACAATAGATTATTTTTTTTCATCCCTATCTTTATATATGAACAATAATATGTTTGTTTCTTTTGACTTTTTGATGAATTAATTTTGAATAAATAATGGAGTTGATGTTATTTAAAAACTACAACTACCAGCATGCTCTGATACACCATGTAGCTCACCGTCACCAGCTGTACCACAATTATACTTTAACTCCCAGCATGCCTGGACAGTCAATGGCTGTCCGGTAATACTGGGGAGTTGTTTTGCAACAGCTGTAGGCTCCGTTTAGTAAACAGTGCCGTACCAGACGGTTTTCTTTTTTAGTGTGGAGGGGAGGGGGGCTATGTAGGGGTATGTGTATATGTTGTGTTTTTTAATTTTTATGTAGTGTGGTGTAGTGTTTTTAGGGTACAGTCAGAGGGGCGTGGGGTTCACAGTAGTTTCCCGCTGAGGGTTTGAGCTGCAGCGCCAAATTTGCTTCAGCTAGAAGCACACTGTAAGCCCCAGCCCATGTGAATGTACCCTGTACATTCACATTGGGGGAGAGGAGGGGGTTATTGCAGCCAGTTGCATGCAGGGAGTTGTAGTTTTGCAACAGCTGGAGGCACAATGGTTGCAAAACACTGCGAGTTTGTTACCTAACTCAGGGTTTCAAGACCAGTGCGCCTCCAGCTGTTGCAAAACTACTACTCCCATCAGGCATGGTCTGTCACTGCATGCTAAGAATTTTACTTTTGCTGCATCTAGAGTGCCACAGTTTAGAGACCCGTGTATAGTGGTCTGAAAAATATGGGCCTGCAGAACTTGCAAAACTAGAAGTCCCAGCATGCCCAGGCATGCTGGAAGTTGTAGTTCTGCAAAAATCTAAAGGGCAATATGTATTCGAACGTCTTGGGCCTTAAGGACCCTGAAGTCAGGACGTTCGCATACGTCCTATGTCCACAACATGTTAATTATGCTAAATAGCAAGGAAAGTGCCTAAATACACATTTACCAACCAGGGTGTCTGCAGCTGTCCAGGCATGCTGGGAGTTGTAGTTTTGCAACAGCTGGAGACACACTGTTTGGGAAATACTAATATCTGATCTTATATCCTAACTTTTAAACTAGTCTAAAATGCAGTTAAAGATAATGAAATAACAGTGGTGAAATTACTTACACTAATCAGCAGTTTTTCCTCACTGGATGAAAAGTTACTCCCCACCATCTTCGCTTCGCAGGGCAGCACAAAATAGCGATCCGAAAATAGACTGGCAAAGATCCAGAAATTGATCTCCGTTTTCATGTGTTGTTCGCGCGCATGCGCATGCGCGGACGAGAATTTCGCAATCAATTTCGCATTCGCATTAGCGAAATTTTGCAAATTTTTTTTGTTTGATAAAATATCACGAATATTCGATATTAACGAATATTTCACGAATATTCTTCTATATATTCGTGAAATATCGCGAAATCGAATATGGCGTATTCCGCTCAACACTACTCCTCTGTGCGAATCACCATAGCTGTATGGTGGCCGCTTTAAGGGGTATAGGGGGCACGCGCCACGCGACCCTGGAGCCAATGCGCATGGCCGGTGGCTGCGATGCCCATTGGCCACCCGCCGATCGCTCCTCAGAGAGCCAGAATGGGGATCTGTCAATGTAAACAGACAGATCCATGTTTCGACAGGAAAGTAAGGCGAGATCAGGAACAACAAGCTCTGTCTACTCCCAGTCAGTACAACCCCCCCTACACAATTAGAAAAGCCTCCCTAGAGAACACTTAACGCCTTGATCGCCCCTTAGTGTTAACCCCTTCCCTGCCAGTGACATTTATACAGTAATCAGTGGTTATTTTTAGCTGTGATCACTGTATAAATGTCACTGGTCCCAAAAAAGTGGCAACAATGAATGTCCAATCTGTCAGCTGCAATGTTGCAATCCCGCTAAAAATTGCTGATCAGCGCCATTACTAGTAAAAAAAATTATAATAAAAATGCCATAAATATATTCCCTAATTTGTTGACGCAATCACCTTTGTGCAAACAATCAATATACATTTATTGTGATTTTTTTGTATTCCAAAAGTATGTAGAAGAATATATATTGGTCTAAACCGATGAAGAAATTAGTTTTTTTTAATAATTATTCGTTTTTTAATATTTATTATAGCAAAAAGTTAAAAAAAATATTTATTTTTCTTTTTTTGTTTATAGAGCAAAAAGAAAAAAAAAACGCAGAAGTGATAAGATACTACCGAAAGAAAGTTCTACTTGTGGGAAAAAAAGAACGTCAATTTTGTTTGGGTACAGCATTGCACGACCACGCAATTTTCAGTTAATGCGACGCAATGCCGTATCACAAGAATAGGCCTGGTCATTAAGGGGGCAAATCTTCTGGTCCTTAAGTGGTTAAATACTTTCAGGTTATTTTTTTTGTAATTACTATTATGCATAAATATGTCAAAGCTAGAAATTGAATTTAAATAATAAATTATATGCTGCGCTTTGGAATATTACACAATGAATGCATGCATGCTGAAGATGAAAACAAACACATGTAGTGTTAATGTGACATATGTGATATAGATGTGATATGACCAAAATAAAAACAATAATTATGTAAATTAAAACATTAATAATAAAGTGCTCATGTGCTTTGTAACACAGATATATGTGTCTGATGCTATATAGGGAACAACATTAGTCCCACTTTAAATAGCAAAAATGCTACTGTGCAAAAACAAGTCTTTTTATAAAATAATACTGTGACAGTCCTGTTGAAAAAAGTGCATATGCGTGGTATCCAGTAATAGCACTGGTGACATTTTAATAAATCCAAGCGTCTGAAAATGATTGACAGGTGTTGCAGATCATGCATTGGTGTTCTAATTCCAGTGACCCCCTAGGTTTTAAATTCTCACCTTGGAGCGTGGTACTTAGCGATTATACTCAATCAATACACGCTTGTGAACCACCCCGGGTTATGTAATGGTAACAGGATCCTGAGCTTCCCACGCAGTATCTTGGGAATAATGGGGAATAAAAAGCCTTGATAGTGTGATATTGCTTTAAACGTTTTATTAAACGAGAACAACCCCCCAGTGGGGACTCACATGTACCAGGTGCGTTAGTGCACAACTCTGTGTATAGCATTAAAAATTACAGTGGCTGGTTTTGGAATGGTGTATGTTTCCTCCCAAGCAGGTAGACTGGCTGTCGTGTCCTCCTGGCCCCTCCCCAGGTCCCCCGACGGGGCTCCCAAATTTTTTCTGTAAAAAATAAATAAATAAAATAATAAAAAGACTGTCCACTGCCCTACATTTTTTTCCATGTATTTATAAGAGTGTGTGTGTATGTGTATATATATGCCTGGGCACACCCTAATTACCCCTGGGGCACAGATCCCCCCTGCTGATATTTCACCAAGGCCCCCCAACGGAGCTCCTGAAAAAAAATTGTAAAAATAATAATTTTGTAAGTAAAACTGTAAAACTGTAACATAAAAATAAAATTGTAAAACATAATAATAAAAAAAATGCTGCCCTACTGTTTTTTTTTACATGTATTTATAAGAGAGTGTGTGTGTGTATATATATATATATATATATATATATATATATATATATATATATATTGTAATAGAGTGCTATATAAACTACAGCAGCTGACACAATATTGTTGGATGCAATGGAAAATAATGAAAGTTATGGTGTAGCGCTAAAATAATAATAAAAAAATAATAATAATAAAAAATATTTTAAAAAAAGTTCATACGTAACATTCCAATAAATGACAACTGAAATGTGGATCCAATCCAAAGTTCATATGTATCACTCCAATAGGTGACAATCTGAAAAGTGGATCCAATCCAAAAGAAATCCAGAAGAGAGGAGGAATCAAGTGCAAGGATAATAGCCGAGCCTCTACCAACACCCAAATACATTGACCCTAATGGCCCGTACACACGATCCGAATATCGGACGAAAACGATCGTACGATGATGGATCGTACAATTTTCTTTTCGTGTGTACACTATTTTCGAGAGCCGATCACGACTGTTTATCTGATATTATTCGATCGGACAAGCGCGAAAATTTTCCTCGTACGATGTCAGATCGTACGATTTTCATTTAGTCAGTACAGTTCTCGTCCGACAATACAATACAATACATTACAACACATGACATCACTTCCGATAAATTTTTTCTGTCGTGCGAGAATTTTTGTGACTTTAATAACCTATTTCATTTTACTTGCGACTATTAAGCGAAAAACGTTGTACGATCTGTCGTACGGTATTCGGATCATGTGTACGGGCCATTACCGTCAGTACATATAAAATGCACATGTAGGATATTCCAGGACCCTGATGACACACGTTGGTGGAGGAACGTCGGGCCAGTGGAGGAAGGCTAACGCTATTTTGCGATGCAATAGACGTCCAGTCAGGATAACACAACCACTTCCCGGACGTCACTATGCTATTGACCGGGCGGGAAGTGGTTAAACCACTCCTCGCACCCTTTCATGCCACATTTGTCATGTAATATTTTTTTTTGGGGGGGGGGTTCAGGAGGATTGGGACTTCCTGTCCCACTTTCTCCTTCTGCCCAGGGACCGCTTAGGGCATATGTCATATCGCCTACGGCGGCCCCTCCCTGTAGGCGATCGCCTGGGATACGTGCCAGGTCCCAGACGATTGCCTGTCCAATCAGGTAGTGCAGCTCCGCTCACGCATGCGCAGTGAATGCCCGGCCGTGAAGCCGAAAGCTGTCACGGCCGGGTGGCCACAGTTAGAATGGAGGCGCCGGCGAAGAGGGGGGGAGCGGTGCTCCGGGCATCGCATTGCGTTGCGTCGCTGGACAGTGGATCAGGTAGGTTTATGTTTATTTAAAGCCAGCAGCCATGCTTTTTGTAGCTGCGACTTTAAATAAGCCTTAAAAAGGCTGGAACTCTGCTTTAAGAAATATTACCATAATCATGAATCGGCTGTCACTTCTTTCCTCCCTCCTTTTATTTTTCCAGCAGGGGCAATAGGAAATGTTGGGTTACCATCACCTGTTATAAGTGTGTATTTATACAACTGAAAACCTGAAGCATGCAACTCTGTTAATATTCCTATAAGCGTTGAAACAACACTGAGGAAAGAGTCGTTCAAAAAAGAAGCTATCAAGGTGGTTGTTGCTTAGTTCTAAAAGGCAACTGTCCATTTCACAATACATAAATCAATACAGCAAACAATAAACATTATAAGCCACAATACGGTAGGAATTGAAAGTCGTGAGATGATTGAGCAGGAAATGCAGAGTGAGATTGTAAAATGGAATTGGATTCCTTGTTAATACCTTGTCACAACATCTCCAGACGCTGCTATAATCACAGATGACTGATCACTGAATGCAGACTATGGTGATTATCTTACACTGTTAGCAAGAAGTGCACCAAAGCAGAACACTGTGCAAGGTCTGCCTCTGCTTTGCTGTACTATAGACTATCATTCTATCATCCATCTTTGTAGCAGGAATATAATGGATGTCAACTGACTTCTCTCTTTAAAACCTATATACAGTATTTATAGAGTGGGAGTGTTTTTGTTGTGTCTCGTTATACATTTGTTGTTTCAAATGTTATTTTTCTACAAATCTACATAACTCATTCTTCCTCATAATGCTTAATTTGCCTACTTACTCCAATAATGAGAATGGACATTTTCTTTATATTTCAGATGTACTGTACATATACATAAGATCAGATACATGCCAGGTATACACTGTATGTGAACACTCACTTTGTTAAACAACCCATTCAGTTTAATATAGAAATGAAAGGCACAACATTTGTGTACCACAAAAATCCTCCTGCGCTCTGGTGTATCACCAAACTGGGTGTATCAGTATGGTACAAAGGCAAAGTCTTAAGTCTTGCAGCCCTCCACAGAACAAAGGGTGTTCATATGGCTAAAATGAAAAAGAAAAGAAAGGAGGGCGCACGGACCTTGTGCATTACCACTTAAAAGTTTTAATAAACACAAAATAAAAGCAATGGTCCTACTTACAAACATTCAGTAGTAAGCGCTTTTAAAAAACAGCTGAAACTGGACCTCACGGCACCTGCCAGTCAGACCCTTGACATCAATATGGCTGACGCGTTTCTGGGGCGTGCCCCCTTCCTCAAAGCCTAGGTGGTCTGTGAGCACAGAAACGCGTCAGCCATATTGATGTCAAGGGTCTGACTGGCAGGTGCCGTGAGGTCCAGTTTCAGCTGTTTTTTAAAAGCGCTTACTTCTGAATGTTTGTAAGTAGGACCATTGCTTTTATTTCGTGTTTATTAAAACTTTTAAGTGGTAATGCACAACATTTGTGTATACATATAAAAACATTATAAATACATTTTATATATGTGATCATATAACCTCTGTTCTCAGCTGCATACGGTTCCTATAGAACTGGGGAAGGAGAAGCAGCAGCACACTGGTCTTCCCAGTGAATGGTTGTGCAAGACAGTGTTTCAGCACAGGTCTAATCATTAGAGGAGAGATAGCTGCAGTCTCAGCACAGATAAGAGCAGAAGATCCCGGGAGTCGCAGATCAGAACAAGACCTGCTGCGTGTAGACAAGCAGCAATATGAGCCTGGACTCACGCCATCTCACACATTCAATTTGTTTCACTCCGCCCACTGGAGCTTACTCATGGGGATCCCAATCGGATGTGTTGCTCCCAGGATCTTCTGCTCTTATCGATCATTGTCTTCTTCCCAACTAGCACTCACAGCAACAGGCACAGGAGTACATTTCCTAGCAGCCTGAGTGCCTCATATACATACCACTCATTCTCAGCACAGTCAGAGAACTGACCACACTGTGCTCTCAAGCCTTATGTGGTCAGTTTTTAATAGGAAAGCAGCAGCATATCCTCACAGAGAACATCTAGGGATGTAATCAGGGCACTGATCATCAGTGCTCTGATTACCAAAAAGTGCCCACCAGTGCCAGCAATGTGTGCCCACCACTGCCAGCAATCAGTGCCCACAATTGCCCATAAGTGCCAGCAATCAGTGCCCACAAATTCCAGAAATCAGTGCCCACAAGTGCCAGAAACCAGTGGTCATTTGTGATGCCAGTCAGTGCTGGCTATCAGTGCTGTACATCAATGCCCATCAATGCCACCCATCAGTGCCACCTATCCATGCTGCCTATCAGTGCCCACCAGTGCTGCCTATCAGAATCCATCAGTGCCCACCAGTGCCACCCATCAGTGTCACCTATCAGTGCTCATCAGTGCCACATATCAATGCCCATAAGTGCGGCATATTAGTGGCTCCTCATCAGTGCTGTCTCATCAGTGTCCATAAGTCCCACCTCATCGGTGCCCATAAGTGCCACCTCATCAGTGCCCATCAGTGCAGCCTATCAGTGCCCATCCATGCCGCCTCATCAGTGCCCACCAGTGAAGAAGAAAAATTACTTATTTACAAAATTTACTTACAGAAACTAGGAAAAACTATTTATTTTCAAAAAGTGATTAAATACCACCAAAAGAAAGCTATATTTGTGTGAAGAAGATGATAACAATTTCACATGGTTGCATTGTAGCATAACCATGCAATTGTCATTCAAAGTGTGACAACGCTGAAAGCTGAAAAATGGCTTGGACAGGAAGGGGGTGAAAGTGCCCGGTATTGAGGTGGTTAAAATCCTTGTGCCTTAATTTATGGTCTGCAGGGATCTAACATGTTAGGGCACATCTCCAATTCTGCAATTGGCTTTGTTCATGCTTCCCAAGCATAAAGATCTGTAGTCATGACAGGCAGAAGTCATGTTGTTCTGCTGCAGGTACCCTGCTGCTTTTACACACACAGTGCATAGGGTTTTAACTGAAGCCTGTATAGGAGAACAGGCAGTTTTACTAGCACTGAGCTACTTTACAAGGTAATCAAAAGTAAGACATTGATAATTACTATTTGGCCTCGCTATGAGTTTATATATACACTTTTAAGGAAAATATCAGCTGGGCTTTTAAAACCTTGGGGTGTATTTATAAAATATTATCAGAGCCATTCTTCATGTGACATTGTGTGTGCAAGCATTCTGTGCGAATAAGGGCAAAAACAAATGTGTTTAGGCTATTTTCTCTCCAGGTCGAAAGTTATACATAGATTAGTAGTTTAATTACACACTATGGAATACCACACTCATTGGGCCAGATTCAGCAAAACTTGCGCTGGAGTATTTCGATATGCGCCGCGTAACTGTGAAGATGCGCCGTCGTTTCTATGTGCCCGTACCCACCAAACTAGATGCGCCCAATAACGGGTCATTTGCGACCGGCGGAACGTTCCGACGCCAGAGTATCGTCAGCGCTTAATTTCGCTGGGCGCATCAGTCGCGCCTATTGATTTCCCCTGCAAATATGCAAATGAGGGATTTTTCCCAATTCACGAACGGATTAGCACCATACGCTGGCTACATGCGCCGCGCGTATCTCGTCCGTCCGGCGCAAAGTTATTTCTACAAAAGGCTGCATTATCTTTACTCCAGATGGTCAGAGGTCAGCAGGAGAGCAGCTACAGCAGTGTTACCGACGATAGGAGCTAGCTGAGCACCCCCACTTGCAGGACAACACCTCTGTCCATGCTTGTCTGTCAAATTTTACAGCCATGGAGGAAGACATCATAGGTCTCCATAGCCGAGATGACGGCTGACAGCTCCTGGCCATTAAAGTTCAGCTTTCTCCTGTGTGTTTGCGGGGAACGGGAGCAGCCATCTCAGAACAAAAGTAACATCACTGCGGGGAGGGGGAGCAGGATATACTTTAGTGCCGGAATGGCGCTTCTACAGGCGCATTTAAACGCCCAACGGAAGGCATTGTGCTGACGTTTCCCGTGAAGTGGTGCCGACGGAAGTTGTGAGCATGCGCACAAAGGGGGCGAGTGGAGCCTCACTCACTGCGCATGCTCCGTGGTTGATGCACTGAACGTAAGCCTCTGCGCCGGGCTCCGCCCATCATTTACATATGATCACACCCACTTCCCCCTGCGTCGGGTTACGCCAGCGCATTATCGTTACTCTGGCGCAAGTTTACGCGCAACTGCTATGTGAATAACAGTACTTGCGCCGAAAGGGTCTTCAGAGTAACGTAAATGAGAAGCGTTACTCCAGAGGAAAGATACTCTCATCTACCTGAATCTGGCCCATTAGGTCTATTTAGTGGCCATAATGTGGTATTTTCCTAATTTACTATTCTAAATGAAGGTTAACATTCGACCTAGAAAGAAAATAGCATAATAATATTTATTTTTTCCAACCAAACAATAAAAAGTGCACTATCCTTGGGCTGGGTATAAGTTAATAAGGCTATCTTGGCTTAAGAGATCGTGGAACCTTTGCATGCAAAATCGTGATATACAGTATATGGCTGCTATGCAGCAAGGTGTCTGATGGTCTCCTTGTGGGATCAGAGCAGCTGGTAAGGAACTAATTGTGGTAATTCCTTTCGGGGGCACTCTTTTTTTGGTGGTGCACATTATCATCTTTCCTTCATGGCAAAGAAAAGGGGACTATTGTAGTGTAGAAAATCAGGGCAGCTTTTTGCATATAATATATTTTTTTTCACACAGTATTTGCACATTTTATATGGACTTTTTTTTTTTTTTTACAGATATGTCAATTTAGGATGAGTCATCATATGTTTAACCACTTTAGCCCTGGAGGATGTGGCTGCCCAATGACCGGCTCATTTTTTTTATTCGCTACTGCCTTGCTTTAGCTGACAATTGCGCGGTCGTTCAATGTTGCACCCAAACAAAATTGACGTGTGTCCTAGGAAGTGATTCTAACTGTATGGGTGGGGAGGGTGGGCAACCAGTGACACAACAGTGATCACTGCTCCCGATAACACTAGGCAGAACAGGAAAATGCCTTGTTTACAAATGCATCTCCCTGTTCTGCCTCTCCGTCACCTGTTTGCAGGACACTGGCAGACATTGAGTCCGCACAGTCATGGAGCACTGCCGCAATTTAAAGAGGACGTACCTGTATGCCCATTTGCCCAGCTGAGCCATTGTGCCGACATATGTCATTGTGCGCTGGTCGGCATGTGGTTAATGCACTTTTATGTTGTCTGTTATGTGATTTATTAACTTATACCTAGCACAAGGATAGCACACTTTTTATTGTGTAGTTGGAGCTTGTTACACATCCTACTAGGGTTGGTGATTTAGATGCTGCTGTCCATTCAATCCAATTGAGTTTTTATTGTTTTTTTTATTTCGGGGGTTTTTGTCACTAAGGTTTATGCCGCGTACACACAATCATTTTTTGCAATGAAAAAAAACAACGTTTTCAATCATGAAAAAAAACAACGTTTTTCAAACTTCATTTTCCAAAACGACGTTGCGTACACACCATCGTTTTTCTACAAAGCTCTAGCAAAGCGTGGTGACGTACACCACGTTCGACGGCACTCTTTTCCATTGAAGCTCTGTATCATAACTTGCTTCTGAGCATGCGCGGGTTTAAAAACGTCGTTTTTAACATCGTTTTGCCCACACACCATCACTTTTTATGACACAAAAAACAACGTTTTGAAAAACGACACAAAAAATTCAAGCATGTTGGAATTTTTTTTTGGACGTTTTTTTGAAGACATAAAACGACGTTTTGCCCACACACAATCAATTTAAATGACGTTTTAAAAAATACAAATATTATCTTGGGTTTAGTAGCATTTATTTTTGCCCTCATTTGCACAAAATGAAGGGTACTTGTCAACAGTTCCAGATATTCTGGGACAGTCCCGCTTTCTACTTTGCTGTCCCTTATTGACTGAGACCCAAGCTGAGTCCCAGGAACACATGGGGGGTTATTTACAAAAGGCAAATCCACTTTGCACTACAAGTGCAAAGTGCACTTGAAATTGCACTGAAAATCTGAGGGTAGATCTGAATTGAGGGGAAGCTCTGCTGATTTAATTATCCAATCATGTGCCAGCTAAAATGCTGTTTTTTCCTTGCATGTCCCCCTCGGATCTTCAGTGCAATTTTAAGTGCACTTTGCACTTGTAGTTTGCACTTGTGGTGCAAATTGTATTTGCCTTTAGTAAATCCCCTCCAGTGTGAGCTATAGACATCTTAAGTTTCTGGAACTCAAAGCATGTACCCCTGATCTCTTCCCGAGACCACAAACTACAAATAACATTTTAGGACAACCAGCAGCAGAATGGCCCCCACCAGCATCTGAGGGACTTCCCTTGTTTCTTTCTTATGCTGTCCTTTGTCTCTTGTGCTGCTGAGCAGACACTCCATGGCTTCAAACAGCCATGTCCAGAAGCAGCACTTGTTGGAGCTAAATAGGAAACACTGAGAGGATGTTAACCATGGTACCATCAACAGCAGATGGAGCTCCCCAGAAGCCTAAAAAATGGTAAAGCAAGCGCCAGGTACTCAGTCTTCCACTGAGCACCACTGCTCCTCTGCCTCTGCCCCTCTACATTGAGCACCTCTGTCCCCTGTCCACAGCACTGCCCCCATGGCCTCCCCACTCAGAACCACTGCCCTCTGTGCACCTAATGCATTCCTGTCCACCCCACTAGCTGCCTCTCTACCCCACATATTACCTTTGCTCCCTGTCCACACTACTCCCCCTACTGCTAACACCAAAGCTCCCTGTCTACCTCATTGAGCACCTCTGCCTCCATGTCAACACCACTGCCCCTGGCCCTCTCACTAAACACAACTGCCCCTCTGTGCTCCCACTTCCCCCTGTCCTTCCCACATGACCCCTGTCTATTCAACTGAGTACCACCAACCCCCTGTCCACCCCAATTACCACCACTATCCACCTTTCCACCCCACTGCCTCCCTGGCCTTCCCACTAAGAACAGTGTCCCTTTGTCCACTCAATGCCTTCCATTCCACTCCATTTCCTGCCTCTCTACCCCACTGATCACCTCTGCCCCCTGTTCAAAAAAAACACTAAAAAAATGTGCTCATAGTTATCTCCAGTTCGTAAAAAAACATTTGATAGATAATCGTTGCTTATTATTCATAAGTAGGGTGTGAGAGAGATTGTCTAGAGCTGCGAGAATCGTGGTACCGAGAAGTACTAATGGAACAAAAAATACACAAAAAAAAACGCGCTCATGGTTATCTCCAGTTCGTAAAAAAAAAAAAAAAGATGAACGCCAAATGTATCTTGAAAAGTCTGTATAAAAATAAAACTGTATAGACAAATATAAGATCCGCAGACAACTACCATAAATACAAGGGGTTAAAACCTCATAGGTTCAGAGAACATATCCTCAAATGTGAATATAAACAGTACCTTAGGGACAGATGGTAGGATGGCAGAGGTGGGGAGATGGCAATAGTGACCTCCAACTGAGCCTGTCACCGAGTGTTCCATGTTGCTAAAATATCTCCGTAGGGGAAGAAAATGGGATCTTCCAGTGAATGAGCCGATTGGGGACACAGCTATGTCTAGAGTAGCAGCCGCTCGTTCCGTTCATTGGGGATGACGTCACACGTCTGAGACGCCACTCTCCCATCGAATGGTGAAGCAGGCTGAAGTAGACAATGTCAAATGTGCGCAATCAGAATGCATACGATGTAGTTACTGAAGCCGACAGTATCGAATATGCGCTGTCAGAATGCATTCGATGTTGCGTCGAATGTGCGCTATCAGGATACATACGATACAGGATACATACGATGCTGTTGCTGCCCTCTGGTGGAAACACAGTAGATTCCACGCTCATTTGTGATATGGTAAAAGTTGCCAGCGGAAAATTAGCAATAAAATAAAATGAAATGAAATGATTCTTGAAAAGTTGAATGATGGATTTAAAATTTCATAAAAAAGGGGGATTGTGTGGTAGCCTTTGCGCTTCCAAGCGCTTTTTCAAAGTTCTTTTCAAAGGCTACCACACAATCCCCCTTTTTTATACAGTTTTATGTTTATACAGACTTTTCAAGATACATTTGGCGTTCATCTATAATAAATCGAATTCTTTTCAACACTTTCTATTTGAACCTTTTGTCCTATTTTTTTTTTTACGAACTGGAGATAACCATGAGCGCGCTTTTTTAGTGTATTTTTTGTTCCATTAGTACTTCTCGGTACCACGATTCTCGCAGCTCTAGACAATCTCTCTCACACCCTACTTATGAATAACAAGCAACGATTATCTCATTAGGAATTTCACTATCCCTGTCTAGCGCCAGTGGAATTTTTTGTGTTTATATCTGCCCCCTGTTCACACTGCCCCCCCACTGCCCATGTCAATGCCCCACTGTCTACCTCATTGAGCACCTTTGCCACCCTGTCAACACCACTGTCCCTCTGTATCCCCACACTGCCCACTCCACTGTCTGCTGTCCCTCCATCGGTACCTGTCCATCCCACTAAGCACCACCCCAATGTCCACTACAGTCCACCTTTCCAACTCAGTGCCCCCTTGTTCACCACACCAAACACCACTGCCCCCTCTTTCTCCTCTCCCGTTGACCACTTGTCAACTCAATTGATTACCACTGCCCCCTGCCCCCCTCCTGAACCCCACTACCCCATTTTCTACCGCACTGCCCCCCCCAACATCACTGCTCCCCATCTTCCTATGGGCTAAATAAGAACCACTGGCGGAGGTCATCCTCACTGAACCACTGTCCCCTGTCCCTACCACTAATCATCAATGCTCACATGTCCACCCCTCTGTGCCCTGTGCTCGCTGGTCCCCTGGCATCACCTTATTCTGTACAATAGCTGCTGGGTTGCTTCACTTTAAACAGATTATACAGACTAAAAGTTGCACCTAACTAAACATTACATGAATCATTTTAAAAAGGAGCAATACTTTATTGATTTTGTTTCTGTCCTCATTATGATAACTTGTCCTATACTTATTATTCAATTGTACAATAGGTTAATGATATGACTCTTATAGAACCATGTATATTTTAAATGAATGCCCAGCCCAAATGAAAGTAATTCTGTTTCCACAATGGCTTGCTGGATGCAAAGCAATAGCAAAGGTGTCCCTGATTTTTTATTTTTTTTAAATGTTGACAATTATGCATGTGGGTGTACAGGACCAACAACTCTGCACATATTTTTTTTTTTTTTAAATACACTGCTTGGTGTATAGGCAAAGGTATAGCATCTGATTCATTTCTTCTGCTGTGAAGTAGTTCACAATTTATACTATGCATGTTTCTTTTCTGTTATTATTATGATTTATCTAATTTTTAGATTATTCCCAAAATGTTGTGCAGGGCAGATTATATGCCCAGGGTGTCAAATATGCTAGGTTTGCTGTATTATTTATATTTACATATAAAATGTTTTACAAATTCGCATTTACTTAAAGAGGTGGTTCACCCTAAATATAATCTCTCCCATGTGATCCAGCATACTGGCGTCAGCGCCAGTATGCTGTTTTTTTTTTTTTTCAAATCCCCCACTTACTGTATTATCTTCAATTTTAATTTCTTTCCCCCGTGGTGGATGGCGCCAGTATAGCGCGTCACATCTTACGAAAATACCCGATTTAGGACTCGGGTAATCTCGGCGAAATGCGGCGCCTGCGCACAGACCTAGGAGCTGACTGCGCAGGCGCCGTATTTCTCTGAGTCCTACGGCTATGGCGCGTCACGCCCTCCGAAAAAAGCCAGTATAGGACTCGGAGAAATACAGCAACTGCGCAGTCAGCTTCTAGGTCTGCGCGTAGGCGCCGCATTGTGCCGAGAATACCCGAGTCCTAAATTGGGTATTTTCGTAAGATGTGACGGGCTGTATAGGCGCCATCCACCGCTGGATCACATGAGAAAGACTATATTTAGAGTGAACCTCCGCTTTAAGTATACAGTATTTATTTTTAGCAGGGCTTCTCCAAAACCTGAAAAAAAATTCAAAGATACAGTATCTCCGGGCTAAAAAAGTTGAGAAAGACTGTGTTAAACTATGAGCTGCTGAAATTGTTACAGTTGCATGATTCCTCCCAGTTTGTGTAAAGTGTGGTTTAGTTAGTGTGTTGGCTGGCTGTAGAAAAATACAAGTGTTCTGATGTCTATGACTTTTCCGTGTCTTATGCCCTCTACACGCGATCGGTTAATCCGATGAGAACAGTCTGATGGATTTTTCCATCAGTTAACCGATGAAGCTGACTGATGGTCCGTCGCGCTTACACACCATCGGTTAAATGCTTCCAAGCATGCATCGACTTGATTCTGAGTATGTGCGGATTATTAACCGATGGAAGTGCCTACAGACAATCGTTTTTTTCTATCGGTTAGGTATCCATCGGTTAATTTTAAAACAAGTTTCAAATATTTTAACCGATGGATAAATAACCGATGGGGCCCACACACGATCGGTTTGGTCTGATGAAAACGGTCCATCAGAGCGTTCTCATCGGATTGACCGATCGTGTGTACGCGGCATACCAGTACATATTATGTGGTCTATAGAAGTCATTTGTCCAGCAAATTTTTTGTTATAAACCACCACATAGTCAGCAATGCTATTTTACAATAAAAACTTTAACAATGGTTCCTTTTTCCGTAGATCCTATTAACGTCCAATCACGGATAAAAGAAAACAAAAATCCCAGTGTTTTAAATAGTAATTAATAACCCCATGCCATGCCGTATAACACTGTAGTTTAGAGAACTGTCACTTCACATCTGATGTAATGTTAACTGAATACATGCCCTAGTGAGTATTTCCTGTTAAGCTATTCATTGCTTTTCCTAATGGCAAAGCTAAAGAGCAGTATGTCAACCACAAGCATTTTGGCCAACATGCCTCTTAGCGTGAGCCCTGTGTTATTTACAACCAAAAGGAAGTTGAACGTAATGAATGTAATGTTCCGTACTGGGAACTGCTGTTAAGTCATTATATAGTATACTATACAGAAAAAATACAATTTGTGCAGCTTGTACTATAAAATGTCTTATGTTTTAAAACAAGAATGAAAAAAAAAAAAAAAAGACTATTTTTCAATTGTACAACAATATTAAGTTAACATTAATTTTATATAACTGTATAATGATAGTCAGCCATTAAATTAAAATTGTACATGATGTATAGGAAATGTGTCACATTATTGGAAGGCCAGTGTGGCAACTGTTTGCATACTTACCTTTAACTGTAGCATTGACAGAAAACACTGGCAATACTGATGATTGACTACATGATGATTACAGACAATGATATTATTCAAATATGCACGTACAATTTGGTACAGAATTCAAATCTGTCTTGTTCACGTTTCCATGCATAGTTGAAGCAAGCAGATTATGCACTTGCATCAGATATGTTGAAATACCCGGGAGGAACTATGATCACTGTAGTGCACATCTGGATGAAAGTTTTCTGAATTCTCTTTCCTTATTTTGGAGACATGCCAAAATGAGAATGGGAGGAAGTGCAAATATATGGTGTCTTGTACTGTTATTTGTACCCGTAATCTGAAGTTTTTTTAAATCCGCAAAATTCATCGGTAAAAATAAGGGACTGTTGAGAGAAAGCATTATTTATTTTCTAGCAGACGTAAGATTATTGCTTTACCATGGACTTAAAACATAATCAAAAACTGCAATCAGACATCTTTGATCCTATGATTATTTATTTTTTCGAATTTGTACCCATAATTTTAAACAGTTAGAAAACAGCAGTAAATGCAACATTTGCATTATAAAAAAAACAAGTTTTGAACTCTTAATCTATTACTTTTTTTTGTGCATCTCTTATATATATATGTATGTATATGAGATAATGAAAACTGTGTACTGTGATTCCTCATTGTATTATTCTGAGATAGTAATCCTTGTGCTTTTTTACTAATCAACAGAAAACTGCTGTGTGTGGTGAGTTAGAACAAAATTAATAATTTCATACCTGGCTAATCAAGCTCCATGTCCTAATGTAATCATGAAAGCAGGATTCTAAAAGGTCTGATAAGTTCACTATTAAAAAAGACCAACAATAAGAGTAAAACAATCTTACTTCCCATCTTAAGTGATTGAGGAAGACTCTATTTAACCCCTGTATTTTATTCTCCATATTTTAATGCAAATATAAGGCGGCGTACACACGATCGGATATATCCGATGAAAACGGTCCGCGGACCATTTCCATCGGATATGTCCGATCGGGAGTTTGATCCGATGGCGTGTACACACCATCGGATCAAATTCCCCGCCGCCGGACGGGCGCGGTGACGTAGTGGTGACGCGGCGGTGACGTTGACGCCGCCGCGTCACCGCCACGTCACCGCACCAGGAAGTAAAACACTTCCGCGCATGCGCCGAATCCATTCGGCCAGCGGGCGGGCGGCGGCGGTGGGAGCCGACATGTCTGCTGGTAAGTGTACTAACCAGCAGACATGTCCGGGCGGACAGATTCCCACCGGATAGATTTCAAAGCATGCTTTGAAATCTGTCGGGTGGAGAAATCTGTCCGCTAGCCCATACACACGAGCGGAGATGTCTGCTGAAACGGTCCATCGGACCGTTTTCAGCGGACATATCCCCTCGTGTGTACGCGGCCTTAGTGTTAAATTTCTATGTATGTTGCATGATAGATAGTGTGGTAGAGCCAACAAAATTTGTGGCATCTTCTGTGTAGTCAGGGCTACCATCAAGAAGGGACAGCCAATACATTTGGAAGGGGCCCCAAGGCCCGAGGGGCCCGGCACGGCCAGGAGAAGGCAGGAGCAGGTAAAGGGGAACCATGTTGTGCAGTACAGAAACTATCTCAGCGGCTTCTGCTGTTTTGTGTCATTGAGCTCAGACATCAAGCTATTTATGGTCACATCTAATGACTATGTGCATGTGCACCCCTCATGTGAGCTGCCTGTACTGTGCTATGTACTGTGATCGGCTGCAGCTTCTCTGTCTCAGCAACATGGGACTAGGTAGGAAGATCTCCTTTATAAGTAGGGACTGTGAAGGAAAGGGAGGGGGGCTGTTTGTGTACAGGGAGGGACCAGAGCTTTGTGTGTTTACAGATTGTGTAAGTGGGGGGCTGACATATATACAGGTATAAAGAAGGGCAGACATATATACAGGTGTGAGGGGGCTGACATATATACAGGTATAAGGGGGGCTGACATATATACAGGTGGGAGGGGGGCTGACATATATTTACAAGTGTGAGGGGGTCTGACTTATATACAGGTGTGAGGGGGACTGACATATATACAGGTGTGAGGGGGCTGGCATATATACATGTGTGAGGGGGGCTGACATATATCCATGTGTGAGGGGGCTGACATATATACATGTGTGAGGGGGCTGACATATATACAGGTGTAAAGGGGCTGACATATATACAGGGGTGAGGGGGCTGACATATATACAGCAGGTGGGGGGGCCTGACATTTATACAGGTGTGAAGTGGGCTGACATATATACAGGTGGGGGGGGCTGACATATTTACATGTGTGAGGGGGGCTGGCATATATACAGGTGTGGTGGAGGCCTGACTTATATACAGGTGTGAGGGGGCCTGACATATATATACAGGTGTGAGGGGGCTGACATATATACAGCTGTGAAAGGGGCTGGACATACTGTATATACAGGTGTGAGGGGGCTGACATATATACAGCTGTGAAAGGGGCTGACATACAGTATATACAGGTGTGAGGGGGGGCTGGCATATATACAGGTGTGAGGGGGGCTGGCATATAACCAGGTGTGGAGGAGGGGCTGACATATATACATGTGTGAGAGAGGGTGTAAAATATATACATGCGTGCGTGAGGGGGGCTGACATATATTCATGTGTGAGAGGGCTGACATATTTACATGTGTGAGAGGGGCTGCCCATATATAAAGGTGTGAGAGAAGCTGACATATATACAGGTGGTGGGGGGGGGACTGAGTGCGTACAGGTGGGGTGGCCGGTATGCAGATTCAGTGGGATGGTCCGTGGGCAGGCCCTGGGGAATGTTGGTAGTCAGGCTAGGGGGGGCCCAGGCCTCAGAGTTGTTGTAAGGGGCCCGAGAATGTCTGATTGACTGCCCTGTGTGTAGTTCTCGTGCTCTCTTGAAAATAATATATGAATAGAGTTGGGAAGCCAATGCTAATGTCTTGGTAACCAGATCCACGCTGCAGCAAACCTCTTTTTTTCTCATTCAGGAAAAAGCAACAGCTTTAGTTCCCTATATCGTAAGCAGAACATTTGGACCTTTTCTTTTACACCTTTGAAATAGTATAGGTGAAGAGAGAGTGGAAAGTTGACTGCACTGGTAGGTAATATTCCATTAACAGATGTGTATTGCATTCACGGTAGCCTTTTGATATGACCACGGTTTTTACACAGAGAGCAAGGGTCCCTATTTTCTGCGTGATGGCAGGAGACAGACTTTTTCTTCTCAAGCTGTGGCTGTATTTAAAAAAAAAAAAAAATTGTTTTAGAGAAATATGGACTGCATTATGCTGCTTTTAAACCAAAAGTTCAATTGAGCTTTCAAGTTACTGTAATCATGTCGGTACAGGCAAACTGTAATTGGTAGAAGTGGATCACTGCACTTAGCGCATTGGTCTCGGCCCTAAAAATTGCTTCTACAATATCTACTACAGTGGCGGCTGGTAAGTTCCCTGTCAGGTTTGAGGTTTGCTCTTCACATCCTTATAAACTTCAGTCTGCTTTCTTTGAAATACAATGTATTCTCAGCTGGAATATGCCTTTCGTTTCAGACAAAAAAAATAAACTATTACTAAGCTGTAGGATTTTCCAAATGGGTTCACTCCGCAAATAGTTTTAAAAGCCATTCACTGTTTTTAATATTGTATTACTGTAGAGTGCAAGTAAATGAGATACTTGCAAAGTAATTAGAAATCATTGTATTGAAGGTATTAGTGAAGGCATTAAAATATACTGAGATTTTCTGAAAATGAGAGAGTATCATCTCTGGCAAGAACGGATTTCTGTAAAGCTGAGGAAATATTGAAATGAGATTTCTGAGATGTAAAATAACGCATTTGCCATCTGAAGTGTTTACTGATAATGCCAAGAATATTACACTTGGAAGCAGCTTTAACATATTACATGGGCATTACCTCCTATATACAATTAGGAAAATTTCACAGTACAGTTCTCATGACATTAAGCATATAATGTATAATGTACATAGTTATATTGTATTACTAGTACCTCCTTCCCTGATGATCAAACCTGTTATCACCAGTAGTATGTTTGTGGTTCCATGGAGTATATGTTTTACCATGTAATGATATTAAAGTGGAACTTCACCCTAAATGGAAAGTCCACTTTTAAGAATTGGAAAAAGAGGGGGTAAATTCTGCGCTAATAGTGCTAGTGAATGATATTAATGAATCTAAAGTGAATGCAAGCTGCAACATAAAAACATGTGATAATCATGTGGTAACAGTAAATAATATAATTATAGTTGCGCTAAATAGAACAAATTGTGTAGGTGGTAATATTGAAAATAACAGTGAATAAAAACTTAAAATGTACCATCAATGACAGATCTCTCTGTCAGCATAGGTAAATATTACCTTACATAAAAATATATAATATATAAAAATATAAATATATAATTGCAAGGAATTTGTTCAAAAAAAATAAACAGATGTAATAGATGTCCTTATAGGAACAATCAGGAAATGCAAAGCAAAAAAAATCATATATAATAAATGAGTGTACACAGGTGAGTCGAAACAAAAAGCTTCTGATTCAGAAAAGGAGTAGTCCAAATTCCACACAGATGGCAAATAGAAGTGCAAAGACAGAGAGTGAGACTGCTATACACCACCACCACACTGTACCAGATGAGTAGGACCTCGGGTATTAAAGGGTCACTAAAGGAAATTTTTTTTTTTAGCTAAATAGCTTCCTCTACCTTACTGCAGTGCTGTTTTCATGTCCTCATTGTTAGTTTTTGCTTTGATGTTGCTGTTTTCCGCTCTGATCTCCACACTTTCTGGTTGTCTGTTTACTTATAACCACAGTGCTGGGAGCTTTCTCACTGTGGTCACTAATCAAGGAGGTGTGATTACTGTGTGTAAACTGAAACTGGGTTGGTGCTGAGGGGTTTTAGACAAACCATCACTGCCCTCTATTGGCTCTCTGGCTCTGTACATCAGAGAGACAGTAAATAACAGCAAAAACGAAACTAGAACTGTAGGTTGATTATATGATTGATTTTTATCTATTTTTAATTAAAGGAATCAGTTAACTTTTATGTCTCTATACCCTGTAAACAGTCATTTCAGCCCAAAAATGTTTTTCCTTTAGTGACCCTTTAAGGTCATCAGCGCTTCTGCAGATATAAACCTCTGCAATGGTTATATGGTGATCCTGATCATCCAAATGCCAAAACGCCTCAGGAACTCCTCCTCTGGGGTTAGCAATGGGAATGATATCACCTCCTCCAATAGGGACCAGTCTGTGAGTCATGAAAATTTGTGAGAAATAAAGGCAGCAATGTGCGTTACCTCTTAACAAATTGGGTGGTTTATTTGTAAGGCTCACAAAGCATTACAGGAAAAACAATAAAAAAGTTTAAAAAGCTTGAAAAGTAATACGAACGCCCGTGCTTCCGGGGGTCGTGACGTGAGAGCGTGGTGACGTCAATGCGCAGCACTGCCCTGACCAGTTTCGTCAGATATGACGGTTTCAAAAGGCACCTTTGCAACTTCTAATTTGCCATCTGTGTGGAATTTGGACTACTCATTTTTCTGAATCAGAAGCTTTTTGGTTCCACTCACCTGTGTTTTTTTTTTTGCTTTGGACATTTCCTGGTTGTTCCTACAAGGACATCTATTATATCTGTTTATTCACTTGATAATTCCTTGCAATTATATATTATATTTTTATATTTATATATTTTTTTTATATATGTAAGGTGGTATTTACCTATGCTGACAGAGAGATCTGTCATTGATGGTACATTTTAAGATTTTATTCACTGTTATTTTCAATATTACCACCTACACAATTTGTTTTATTTTAGCGCAACTATAATTATCTTATTCACTTTTAAGAATTCCCCTCTCTCTCTAACAATTTTAGAGGTTTGTATTTGTGGGCGGGGGCAGATATTCACTCCTAATTCCACTGGAATCAGCTAGGCGATTCCACTGGAAGTTGTCCCCCCTCCCCTCCATGCTTGCAACCTCTTGGGACACATTATAGGCCCAAGAGGCTGCGGGACAATTCAAAAGTGACTTGTGCATGCTCATTTGGAAGCCAGCTATGAAGCTGCAAGGAGTCACAGCTGGCTTCTCACGCTAAACATGCCAGGGACCAAAGACAGGCTCAGGTGAGGATGGCACTGGATCCCCTGGATCCCTGGACAGGTAAGTGCCCTTATATTTAAAGTCAACGTCTACAGTATATGTCGTAGCTGCTGACTTTTATTTTTTTTTTCTAGAGAATGACGAACTTGTTTAAGTCACAACTCTCAGGTTCTCTGTCACGTACCAGTTAGAATGGAGACCCATTAATTGTAGAATATGTGGTGCAGGTATTGTTTAGGAAGAATCATAGCACATACAAGTAAGGTTGGCACTAGACAAATTGGAATAAGCAAGGACAGTCAGCAGACAAATTACAAACTCCAGAAGACAAAACCAAGATGGCAACAAATGCCAAGGACAGTCAGCAGATGAATTACTAACTCCAGAAGACAAAACCAAGATGGCAACAAAAACTAAAGATTAGCAAAGCATCACAAAAGATGTCACAGGACTTTTTTTGCTTAGACGCTTTCCCAGAAATGTGTTTTCAGTTTCCATAATAACTACTAAGCTGCGATAGAACATAACTAAGTAGTGTGAATGGGTTCAACTGTGGAAATGTTGGATTAGTGTGAGTTGGGATGAGACAGGAATGGATGATAGCTGTCCATGTGATGTGTTTTGTAGTTGGCGGTTCCTTATAGCATGATAAGTACAGGTTTCATTTAGTGTACAGTAAGTTGGAACATTGAGACCAGATTATGCTATATCAAGTATAAATATAGAGCTGTTTCTAAGGCCTGGTTCACATTAGTGCGATTTCAGATGTGACTTGGGTTGCACCAAATCGCATCATAGGGAAATTACATTGTTTTTAATGGTGTGCTTTCACATCAATGAGACTCAGCACAGAGCAATTTTGGAAAAGGTTCCTGTATTACTTTGGTGCAATTTCAATGTGATTTTGGCCCCATAGATTATACAAACCGTATCAAAGTTGCATCCAAGATCCACCCAAGTAACACTACATTATCGCACTTAAAGTCAGATTGTAATCATATCGCAGCAGCAGTGTGAACCTAGCCTAACGTGCGCCGGCGAAAACGCCCCATAGCCATTCTGATCTCCCTCCCATTTACTTGATGTCCTCCTTCCACAGTACCCAGCATGTTGACAGATTGTTGACATTTGTTTTTAGTGGAATTGCCACTGTACATTGACCTTCAGTGAAAATACCTGGTATTTACTAGCCTCTTGCAGCATTGCTCTAATACATTGGTGTTTAGTACTGGAAGGGTCCCATTTTCCTTGATGTTCAGTGATTAAAGAATCTACTTTACATTGGCTCACAGTGGAATTGTCCCCTTTACATAGGAGTGTTCAGAGAGGTAGAACGGCTTTGTCTACGAAGAATGGGATTCAGTGCTTTAAATGGTCTTCTTTACACTGGCATGGTGTAATAGGAATAGCTCCTATACATTTTTGTGTATACGTGAAAGGCTTCTCTTTTTGGTTAAGATGACCCTTTTTACTATGGTTTTAGTGTGGCTACTTACTTTATGCAGGTATGGTCTTTTTTCTTTAAGGTAGGTATGCCTAAGGTCAGAGAGATGGTAGTGCTGCAAATTTTAGTGAATGACAGATGCAGCTGCTATTCAATGGAACTATGTGGACAGGGCTGTCTTAATGAGAGGGCACACCTGGGCACTGCCCAGGGGCCCCAGATACATGGGGGCCCCTGCCCTTTCCCCAAAGCAGCTGGTCCTTGAGCCTGGGCTGCACCTCTTCATCCCAGATATGCCCCCAGCACTCTGACCCCTCTACACTCTAGATATCCCTACCTAATTGATTTTTGTTTACCTGCACTGTCTCCATTGTTTTAAGTAGGTTCCAGCCCATTGGGCCCTTGATGGTAAGGTGAAACGCTTTAGACTCAATTAGTAGAACAGGGACCATGAGCGATGCTGTAGTGTTTATAAGCCTTTATAAACAGTACTTTCTGTGCTTGGCAGCCTGCAAGGAATAGATCCTCCAACACAACAAGTCAAGGATGCTAAAATGCTTCTCTCCTCTCAGAAGCTGAGAATCATTGGGTTGAATAGTGTTGGAGGAAGATGAAAAACCTTGTCTAATCACTATTATTTTCATAATCTGTTGTCATTGGCATTTACTGTATAGGCTTAAACGTGAATTGCCACACATGGCAAGATTCTGCCCACTAGTTCAGTAACTGGGCCAGCACAGTGTATGTATGGAAATGACAGCTGGTAAACCAGCTGGTATCGACCACCCATATATTTGTCACATTTTGATCAATAAAAAACAAACAGTGGGGTGCTTAACTCCCCTCAGTTGAATGGAGATCACTAAAAGTGTGATTTAGTCATAATGACAAAGGTAAAACAGACGCAGATTTTAATATGATAATAACCAACTTTTTTTTTTGTTCCAACTTGGTACTAAGGTAAGCTGTTCTGTGATTTGCCAATTAAAGGGATACCTGCCCTGTGCAGTGGTTTTGCAAAGAGCAGCCCAGAACCTACTCTTCGTCTCTCCTGGCCCCTCCCTCCTTTTGAGTGCCTCCACAGCAAGCAGCATGCTATGGGGGAACCCAAGTGTGTCCATTCAGACATGGAGCCATGCTTCACCCCCCTGGCTCAATAACTTTGACTGACAGCAGTGGGAGCCAATGGTACTTCGCTGCTGTCTCAGCCAATGAGGAGGGAGCGTCCTGGACAACTAAGTCTCTAGTGCAACATCGCTGGATCAAGATGATGCTCAGGTAAGTATTAGGGGGGCTGAGGGGGCTGCTGCACACAGAAGGCTTTTTATCTTAATGCATAATTGCAAAAAAAAACTTCTGCCTTTACAACCGCTAAGGCCGCGTACACACGATCGGTCCAAACCGATGAAAATGAACTGAAGTCCAGTTTCATCGGTCCAAACCGACCGTGTGTACGGCCCATCAGTCCGTCGTCCTCTTCGGACTAAAGTTTTAAAACTTGCTTTAAATTCGGACTGATGGACGCCTGATGGACCGATGGTTAGTACGCAAAAGCATCGGTTCAAAAACCGGCGCATGCTCAGAATCAAGTCGACGCATGCTTGGAAGCATTGAACTTTGTTTTTTTTAGCACGTCGTTGTGTTTTACGTCACCGCATTCTGACACGATCGGTTTTTGAACTGATGGTGTGTACGCACATCAGACCATCAGGCCACTTCAGCGGTGACCCGATGAAAACGGTCCATCGGACCATTCTCATCGGGTTGGACCGATCATGTGTACACGGCCTTAAAGCCACTAAAATGATTTATGATGACAATTATGCTGCTGATGAAATACTATTAGTCATTTCCTTGTGGCCCACACTGTACATAGTATATTTTCAGTGGCTTAATATTGGTTTGGAGTAGCAATTTAAGAGCTGCTTTAGGAACAGCAAGCCTTAGAACACATCCATATGACAAATATGGCTAAAAGTAATGTTATATTTTGGGTAGCCTCCATAACTTCAAGAACATTGAAATACTACTAGTATTGATATATATAAGGAGGATAGGGAGTTGGACAAAAAGACAAGAACAAAGTACATAGGAAAATTAAATGCTTTCAACAAAGGGACCAATTATTTCAACAAACCCTAATCTCTTGTGAACAGGGTATGCATCTGGAGTTCATGCTGGCAAATTAACAGACACCATCACACAGCTACAGTGACCTATGGCACCATGATCTTTCCAGAGGGGAGCCTAAGCATATGTAGAGACTAAGCTGTCCGTGTGGAGATACACTGCATTCATTTGAACTGCTAAATATTTTACAGTATAAATGTCATAGTATTAAATGATTTATTATAAAATATACCAAAGGAATGCTTATGTCATTGATGTTTAATATCATTTTCTTTTATGTATTAAGCAAACACAGGGGTGGACATAAAAACAAAAACACAACATTATGTTACTATCAGGTTCAAATCATAGGACCAAACTTTGCCTTCAGAACAGTTTCTGTTCTGAAAGTCCATAGTGGCGTTGGTTCTGTAAGAAGAAAAGCCTCCAGATATTGGAAATCTATTCCACATGATGCCTAAAATTAACCATAAATGTTTTGTGATATCTGGATATGATTGTTGAGTAGTTCATGGATGATGTAGGACTTTACTTCGCTTCCCTCTTAAATATCTTTAGATATGGGAACAGATATGGAATATGGAAACTTTGAGGGAAAATTGCTTGTACCTCAAAGTGTATGCGTGTATACTCTGCCACATTTTTTCTCTTAGTTTTGGATGCAGTGCAGAGAAGAATAAACACCTGTCAAGTTTTTACAGTAAAGAGAGATACCCTTACTTCCTTGTCTGTTGACAGTGTTTCACCAGACAGAAAGTAAAGGAATACTCCAAAGGTGACAGATTTTTTTTTATCTTTAATACAATATCTAGAATTCCTGTCAGCGTTTTATTTCTGACCATGTTCCTGTTGCAGATTTTCCCTCACCTTCTGTCTGGTGACTTGTTATGTCCGGTGACAGTAAAGAGGGGACACCTTCCTGTAATACAGGTGTGTGCCCAACCAGTGGCCCGGGAGCCACATGTTGGCCCGCGGAGCCCTCTGAAGTGTGGCCCACGAACCTCCTGCTCTGGATGGATGGAATAAAATAGAATACTGTTATTAAAGGATAGTTTATTACTAAAATCACAGTGTATATTATGGGCATATCTGTTCTGCAGTAGTTACTGGGCTCCTTTCAAACTGATCCACAGGTGCAGAAAAATGCACCTGTGGGTTACCTGCACACTGAGCCATAACTTTCTATTACCTGTGAGTGTTATGTGGGGAGAGTGAGAGTGGATAGGGGATGAGGGGCTCTATATTGGGGAGCCACATTGGACCATGCCATAG